>JAZFAV010000021.1:3806785-5075714 GCA_037954035.1 Rosalia funebris
TACACCATCTCCTGCCACTCACTTGACTACAACACTCATATAGGTTTAGACTTAAGATCATTTAGTCACATATATTCTAAATTTAGGATTAATTTTTAAAGAAGATCATTCACTGAAGTGACACCTTACATGACATTACATCCTAGTCACAAAGAACGATTATCACCCACTAGGTACATTGCAGATCTGTCTAGGAGTAAAAAAAAATATTTCTAAAATTTACAACAAATTTGTACGTTATTGATGAAGCTTCTACAGAGTTATTTCAAAACGATGATGTAAGTACGAGATGAGAATATTTTGATAACCTTTAAGTAATTTTCCCAAGCTACTATCTTCGTTAGCATATGGGATCGCCTAATGAATTTAAGACGAGGGCTTTTGCCACCATAAAATAGGATGGCATCACTTGTATTCTATTTCCAGAATATGATATTTTATTACACGTAAGATATCATTCATTATTCATGACGAATTCTTTTGGAGATGTTACAAGCTAGGAGTTGAGATACTTTTTATACCGTTATATTTGTTTATAGACGGGAGAGAAGCATTTTTAGTTTGAAAACAACTCCCACAAAAGTCCACAGACATATTTGTTTTAAAATGTCTTTGCCTGAGCTCCTTTGAACCTTTATCTTAAACCCCGATTTACGCTGTCCCTGAAGCCAGATGCAGCGAGGTTTGTCATTTTGCAACGGATCCGTTAATCTCATAACGTGTACACTACGTACGGAAAATGAGTATTTATTAGCCAGCACACCCTCTGTGTTACGTTTGCATTGTCTCCATAAAACTATTAGCTGTGCTGGCGAGCACTTTCATAATTTAATTTAATAATTCCGGAATTGCGTTCGCACATCCACACTGGAAATTATTTTACAACCCCCTCACCTCCAACACTTATGCCCTTTGTACGGGAGTTTGATTGATGGCCGTTTAGAGAATTATCTGCACTATGTTCGATTGGCACCCCTGATTCCCATATACCCCACAGGAATATCGGCTATCCTCTAAGGAGACATCGTCAATAAAAATCCACCCTTCCAATTTCCAACTTATTCATTTATCTAGAAAATGTGTAATGCCGGTTTGATGGCGAACTTGGGGTGGCTTATAAATAAGGCTTAAGGTGGTGTCAACACCACGTGAAGGCGCTGTTTAACTCCATTGTTATCTTTATAGGGATATGCCGCGCAAATGATGGCTAATCTGGCCCGATTAAGATTATCTAAATAACCATTTAACATACAACTTACATGTACAGGGTATTTTGTATTTGGAATACGGTTTATTATAATACACTAGGCACAAAAATTAAGGGATGTAAAAACCTTAAATTTTCAAGTGATATTCAAAGACCTATAACTTGGCGAAAAGTAGTCGCAAAATAATAAAAAAAAACAAATTGAAGTTCCAAGTTCTTAGTTCTCATATTTTGAATTCAACATTATTTTGAATTGAGATTTTACCGTTATAGTTTACAGTTTTTAAGTAATCATAAGAAAAACATCGGAAAATTTACAATTTTTTGTTTGCCTTTCAAACGGTCTAAGGATTTCAATAATTTTTTTTCAGTGATTTCATTATAAATACTTTTTAGATAACTTTATCCTCTTTAATATGAGTGGTTTTCGTTCAATAATTAATATTTTTTGATAAAAAAATATGGTTTATTACTAAAAAACATTTTCAACCTCAAAAATTTAACAAAAAATTAAAAATTCATCACAATGAGAAAAACAGCGTTTTGAAGTTTCGAGGATTTCTTTGAAGTTAAAGAAATTTGAGAAATAGTGAACATCCTTAGTTTATACATTATTTGCAAGATTATGTCAAGTTAAACGAAAATCCTTAAATACACAATTTTCTAACTCCTTTTCAGTAAACATTCTTGCACTGCAATTTTTTGTTTAGTTTCAAAAACCAATAATTAAAGCCTATAAAGATAAGTTTGCAGTTATTAAAACCCTAGTTGATTTTTCTGTGCCGACTAATTAATTACCCAAGTTAAAACTTACTTTTTTGCTTTGAACTACGATAAATGAGCGAAACACCATCGTATAAGGCTTTTATACCGTTGAAATTAAAGAGGATACAATTATCTAAAATAATTCTATGATGAAATCACTGAAAATATTTTATTGAAGACCGCGGGCCTTTTTAAAGGTGAACAAAAGTTTGGAATTTTTTCCGATGGTTTTCTTATGATTACTCAAAAATTGCTGATGATAAAAAATTTCGAACTCGAATTCTGAGAACCATAAACTTGATGCTTTAATTTGTTTAAATTGTTCTGAGACTATTTATCTTTAAGTTACAACCCTTTGAAAATCACCTAAGAAGTTAGAATTTTCTACATCCCTTAATTTTTGTGCGTAGTGTATATGTATGAGTACAGCTTGTCACAGATAAGCATAAAAAATGGGCATAGTCACCATCAAGATGACGTACTCTTGATAGTAACCTACCTTAAACGGAAATATTATTTTATTAGTACATCATTCATGTTTATAATGTATCCATGAAACTATCAATAAGTGACGAATATTGGAATAAATTATAATTTTTTATTATTTAATGGTATTCGAAGTATAATTTAAGGAGTAAATGAAAGGGAAATTAAAACATTTTTTATATCATTTATTGAGCAATCTTTATTTAACCCTTTAGTGCCTAATGGTACTGTTGAGTCGAAATATCTCTAGTGCTCCTTGAAAATACATGAACGATGTTAGGCGCATCGGTCTTTACGGCACTTTGGAGTAGTTTTCCGGTAACCGATCAAAAAAATTCCCTGCCTCGTTCTACTCCAACTTCTGTCAATTTAAACAGTTATTTTTGTTATTACAGAACGAACTGTAATTTGAGGTAAGTTTATTGTTTGAAATGATCGTTTATTGCGTACGCTTATCATACAACGAGATGATTTAACTTAGTACTAGTTGATAACAATCAAACAAACGTCATTTGTTTTTGTCTTCTTTATATTTTGATCATGTCTTTCAGTTGCCTCGAAAGTACCGTCAGTAACTAAGCAATGGCAGACAAAGAAATTAAATGGGTTTACAATCGACCCCTCACTGAAGACGAGTTAGAGGATCTTGCCAATGATATCTTGTTGGATGATTTACCACTAGATAATAATTTCCAAACAGACGAAGAAAATGACGATGATGAAGGTATAGATGATCACTACGAAAGTGTATTAGCGCCCAAATATTCTAACGCGAACCAGACGAATGCTTCTAAATCATCTCAAAACCGGAGCAAAGAACAAATTAGTGATGTTGTAAATAACATTTATGTTGGAGAAACTAATTCCCGTGTCTTCTACATCATCTACTGTAGATAATGCCATAGAAGGGCAAGAAGATGAAGAACGTGACCGAGTAAGTGTGAGACTTATTCATTCTCAAAATAAAAATAAAGAAGCAGAAGGCCTGCAGAAGCAGCCAAAGGAACCTGAGGAGGTAGAGAAAGTAAACAGAAAGTGGAAGAGGTGCACAGAAATGAAAATATGCCCGACTACGATTTTCCTTAAGGCCCAGTTGAAGAGGAATTTGAAAATTGCCATTCACCTACTGACGTTTATTTGTATATGATTGGCGAAGCCATACAAAATTTAGTGTTTCAAAGTAATCTTCATGCCACCCAACGAAATAAAAACTTCGCCTTAAAAAAAGAAGAGTTGCATGTTTTTATTGGTATAAATTTTATGATGGCTTATCATCGCTTACCTACGTGGAAACATTATTGGAATGGTAGACCAGATTTAGGTTTACCCACTGTATCCAACTGCATGTCAAGAAACCGCTTTGAGGAAATATTACGGTTATTACACGTCAGTGATAACAGCCTTATTCCACATAATAATACAGACAAACTATACAAAATAAGGCCAATGATAACGACTCTAAACCAGAGATTTTGCGTGTGATATCGACCAAGACGTCGAACAAGCATTGAGGAGAGTATGATACTCTTCAGGGGCAGGAGCTCTTTCAAGCAATATAACCCTATGAAGCCTATAAAAAGAGGTTATAAGCTTTGGTGTCAGGCTGATCAGAATGCATTTATTCCTGGTTTTGTGATTTATCAGGGAAAAAATGAAACTATAGATGAAGAATTCAGGAACTATGGGCTTGGCGAACGTATTGTCTTAGGATTAACAAAACCAGATTGGGGAAAAATGAAATTATTTATGCTGACAACTACTCTATGTCTATCCGATTGCTAGAAAAGCTACGTAGCGAAAACGGTGTGAACGATACATAGTGGGGGCAAGGCTTTTCCACCAAACCTGCGGGAGGATAAGAGTATGAATCGAGGTGACTACGATTATCGCGTATCGAAAACTAACATCAGAATTTTCAAATGGAAAGATAACCGAATTGTTTACTTTGCATCAAATTTTCATGGCACTGAAGAAACAAGTGTAAGAAGAACACAGAAGGATGGAAGTCGTCTCGATATCAAGTGCCCCTCAATCGTTAGTGACTAGAATAAATATATGGGGGGCGTTGATCGAGCAGATCAACGTCGGGCTGCTTACGGCATGAATAGAAGATCTCGAAAATGGTGGCATCGCATATTCTGGGGAATGCTAGATATAGCTTTTGTCAACGCCCATATAATTTACTGTAATTTATTTGAAAAATATCGTCACTAGAATTCCGAAGGGCAATCAGCTTAGGCCTTATGGCTCCTAACAATACACGAAAAAGGAGTTCAATTTCCGAAAATATATCGAAGATACTGAAACGAAGAAAATGCAACTACAGTGTACCAAACGATATTCGACTTGGAAACCGAGGTGTGAATTGGGTTATTTACGAAAAGGGAAGAGGCAGGTTCGAAATGTGTAGTTCCAAGGCTCTGCAGCCTAGACCACACAGTAAATGCTCTACATGGAGTGTTCTTATGTTCTAATGAAAAAAAGAATTGCTTTCTGGAATACCATGAAACGCAAAATCGCAGGGCATTCCGTTTAGTTTTAGTTTGCATTTAGTTAATTTTTGTATGTATTTACTCTGTTAACCGTTTTTACAATAAAGTAACTTTTATCAATGACTAAACGCAGTACATTTTATAGCATGCCCAGGTACTTACTGTACTTTTCAAAACATATAATACTACTCCTAGTTACTTACGGTACTTTTGAGCCCAAATTTTCAAAATCTTTTAGAAATTAAACCAAAAGTTTCAAAAAAATTATAGAACTTAGTTAAGTAGGTTTTATAATTACTATCAAGAAAAATTTAAATAAAATTGAATTTTACTAAGCTTGGGCACTAAATGGTTAAGAACAATAAGTCTTTGATGTATTTCTAAACGGGATATGTCGGTATCCCGTGAACACACTTTTAATAATCAACGTAATAATTTAGGTTACTATTATAATATAAAAAACAGCATCCTTTTCCCTGGACATCGAAATATTACACTCGATGCACGTTTCGCCAATCCAGTTCACATCATCAAGATATGATTAAAACTTTGAGTTATGGAGAGATGATTATGAATTTGAGTTTTATCACTTTTTGATGATTCCATCTTGGGTGGAAACATGTGCCTTGAATAACGTGTAATCTTTAGGTGTTTATGTAAAACCGAATACTGTTTTTGTTCCTGCATCGACAGTTTTAGCCCATCTCCAGGAGTAGAATCATCATCATTAGGTCATCAGTCCTAAGACTGGTTGGACGCTAACCTCCAGCTTCTCCTATCTTGTGCTAACCTACGCATTTCGCTAATTGTGCTACAACCTACATCCCTTACTATTTGCGAGCAGTAGTCTAATCTAGGCCTACCTCTGCCTTTCTTCACTCCTATTTCTGCCTCCAAAATATCGCGGACTATTCCCCCATGTCTCAGCAAGTGACCTACCATTCTATCTCTTCTCTTCTTTATGTTTTTCCACATACTTCTTTTCTCGACGACTTTCTCTAATACTTCTTCGTTTCTAACCCTATCAGTCCACGGTATTTTCATCATTCTTCGGTAACACCACATCTCAAAAGCTTCTAATTTCTTCCTACTTGCTTCCCCTACCGTCCAGGTTTCGCAGCCGTAAAGTGCCGTGCTCCATACATATGTTTTCAAAAATCTCTTCCTTGTTTCTAAGTTTATTACCCCCGAGCATAAAAGTGCTTTCTTTTTGTTAAAAGCTACTCGACCCCGCGCTATTCTTTGTTTTATGTCTTTATCGCTTCTTCCATCCCAATTTATTTTACTTCCTAAATAAGTGAAGTCTTTAACTTAGGAGTAGAATATAAGTGTAAATTTAAACGTAAAGAATAATAATAATATCACATACTTATCTAATCTATTAATTAATTTTGAGGGTTTGAATCACTTTACATGGCACTGAACATTTACATGAGACTGATGAATATACGAATGACGAGCGTTCAGATCAGTTGTTGTCCAAAGCGGAGCTATAAATGTGTAGTAGTGGGGTCATTCATTGTATGCCATGCACTGAGCATGAGTGTGTTTATCCTTATCCTTAAGTGTAGCCTTCCCCTCCACAGCCTGATGTTTTAGAGGAAAGAGGCCAATTTCTATATATGTCCAAATTAAAAAAAAAAAAAAAAAGAAATAGCGGCAGCGTTCCAGAACTCTATGTCGTATATCCGGATGTCTTTATATAACAATAATTTAGTTTCTACAAGTAGTTCTGACCGTAGATAATATATAGATATTTTGCTTCCTTTGTCTAAAATATATTGAACAGGCGAGAACAAATATACTAGAAGTCACAATCGTGGGCAAAATAAAGTATCGATGATCTATATTAATTTGAAACTGGTGAAAATGTATTGTAATTCAATGCGTTTTTCCTTGTTAAATGTTTGACTTGCATCGAGAAAAGCTGCACTTTACTTACTTAGACGAGTAAGCAAGTCGCAATAATATTGGGCCGCCACCTCGCTCATATCGAAGGCACCTCTGGAGCATTGCTTTGGAGGATTCGGATCAAAAAGCAAAAGTTACCACATTGTTTGCAAGGGTCGATTTATTGTAGTGTATGAACGAAAAGCATTTCGTACATCGACCTAAAAATTTCGTTACACGCACACGAAAACAGCCTGTTTTCATATGTGTATCTTTAGTGAATAGAGATTTTCATTTACCTTCATGATTATACCGAGAATTCTTCAAATGTTTAGAAAGTTGAATACTATACTATACACATTACAAGAAGTTTAAAGAATGTTCTGAAAGAAATATTTGTAATCAAGTCATAACCTACACTCTTTTTAATGTTTATTTATTATTATTGTCTTGATCATTAATTTTGAATATTTTAATAGGTAAATTCATTGAATGTAGATTCCAGAAAATTCTTGAACTTCTTCTACATATGAGGTAACTACGCAAAGTATCAAGGTTGAAAATATTTCTTAAATATATATTCGTATATTTCTGGCTTTTATTGTCGTTTCTTACGTATTTCTCTTCATTTCCAGTGGATTGATTTGATTACTGTACCATCTTCAGTTTCTGTGTCTCTTTCTAAAATACATAAACCTGTACCTTTTGTCCGAATTTGGGTCTTAAATAGTATTTTAATACATTAATTATTAATCTCTGATAGTATTTTTTTAAATTTTTTACATGCTTTGTTAATTTATTTTATGGATTTCGCTGCAGCCATAGTTTCCTTAATTCTATTTTTTAATAAGTTTATCTTTTTATAGACTATTTTCTGTAGATTATACAAAATTTTATTTATTTTGTGTGATGTTTGATCTCGAAGTATCTCGAACGTTAAATATATTATCGATTTTGTCTTTGTCTGAAACTTTATGTTCGACCGATAAGTTCTTATCATTTACAAATGAAAATTTTTGAAGTAATGAAAAATTATTCAAAGAATAGATATATTTCTATTTTATCGTCTACGTGTTATCGAACTTCACATAAACAATCATACACCATACAAGAAATATAAGTGTAAACAGATAGTAAATGGCTTGTATAAAAAATTGCTTTCATGTCTACGTTCAGTTGATGAACATTGTACATATTAAATAACCCACTCTAAAAGTAATTTAATTATAATTTTCAGTATACAATAATTCCTTTCGGAGATATACAATTAAACAGTTATTTTGATAGTGTGTATTAAATTATTCAAAAAGGTTCTTGATACTAAAACGTTTCAGTCATTTTGTCAATTTTAAAAGGCGTAGCAAATTACAGAATGTTCATGTGTAACAAGGACTTGTTTACTTTGCAAGACACGTAAACAAGTCTTTCGGCGTACAGAAATCGTTTTATTGTATAAAGCACACTAACGACAGCACTTTACTTACTTGAAAAGTACTTGAGAAATTCAGCTCGGATAATCATTGTGTACTTGACGTATTTATTTTCAGTTAAAATGGCTGGAATAATGCCCTGACATAGTCGTAAAGAGGTTATATTATCAATCTACACGCTTAGATTAAGTTGTGTGCTAAGAAGGAACTCATTTCAATTCACTACCTGATACTAACACAGAATACACATTTGTTTACGAAAAAATGGTTGGGGAAAGTGGCGAAACCTATATCACGTTGAGGAGCTGTTACAAGCGTTATAACTTAAGTTAAACTGTTCAAGGACGTCAACTACAGTACATCTACAAAGTTTTTATACTGAATCATTATAGTGTTAGCGCAGAGCTAATAAAACTTACGCAACAAGTTTTGCAGACGATGGTTGATTTATAATATATTCTTATAGGTATCAGTTTGTCTGAGTCATTTGTTCTGCGAGTGTATTGTATGCTTGAGTTTAAGTCCGAAAGGGAAAAGCTCACGCATTGGTTCATGAGTGAGCATGGGTGTAGTTGGTCTTGTCTTAGGGGATACATTTTTAGTATGCAGCTTGATGTCTTAGAGGTAAAATGGGTGAATTGCCCAAATTCTATCTTAACCTAATAATATGTCAGATGGTACAAGCAATTAGCATGGTAATTAGCTTTTCAATTAAGTAATATGTCACTGAAGTAATCATTTATTTTTTGTAGATCCACTCTAAATATATTTAGCGTTCATATAACATAAACTATTTAAGTAATATTCCAATTAAGGTAATGAATACCTTAAAAAATAACCCATCTTCTGTAACTGAAATTTCAGAAAGTTAAGTTTAATTTGACTGTGGTTTGCCTTACACTTAATAATATATGTAGGTAAATTATAATGTACTATAAGTATATTAATGTACATAATACCACTCTTTTGGGTCAGAGTTTTATGAGAATGCAATACACTCATATATGGAGTATAATAATCTCATTACTTCAGCAGTTAGAATACAATATGGTTAGTTTGATTTCGTCCTTACACTAACTAGATAAATATATTTCAATTGAATGTTTCTGTTAACTTCAATAATCAATTAAGTACTAATCAAATTTCGTAAACAACTTGTATGTTATAATATCTTACCAAGTTTATTGATAATATTGAGTATTACGAAAGCATACGAGATTTCTGTTGCTTATTATTTGTAATGTATTTTTCATGTCATGAACGTAATATTGTTGCTTGTTTTGAAGTTATATATGCGGCAGAACATCGTGATTACTCTATGCACTGTATGATGTAAACATTCATAGTCTTTGTCTGGATTTGTTCATTTTTACCACAATTTGCTTTAGGAGATATATGTTTATTCTCGGTCTATATATCATTTCATGCTGTCCTGGAGCTTGATATTAAATTTATGTGACTGAAAATGCCATCGAGACAGTAAACTAAATATCTATAACTGTTTCAGATGATAGATAGTTCAAAATCTTACGAGTAGATAGTCAAATGCAATACGCTTTATGCAATAATTTATAACGTGAAACTGCTTCCATATTTTTTAAATTTCTTGTATGTCAAAGTATATTAAACACTTTCATTTTAATTTCTATTTTCAATTATAAATTTAATTTAACAGCAGTGAAAAATACAAACATCTGATTATACAGTGTTCATCAAAAGTTTCTCCGTATTAATTATGGAACGTCTAAAGTTAGTTATAAAGATTAAATTTGATTAAGGGGCTATGCAATAAAACTATTGCCAACAGACGTTTAAATTTTAAAATAATACGCGACAGTATGAAAACTGAGCATTGAATGGACGTTTATGTTACTTCACATTTAATTAATTAAGTGAATTTTCAGTTTCAGTTCCAATGAATTCAGTTTCAATGAATTTTTGGAAAATAATAAATGGTTTAGTATAAATTATTTTTGCAAAATTTAGAAAATTCATACCTTTTATTTTCTTGTCACAGTTATCCATTATCGAGGTTTAAGATTATTGGTGTCATGAAAATCCATCTGAATAAGTTAATATTTCTTCAGTTAATCTGCTTAAAGTACATATTAAAAAATCTTGCACACGAAAGATACACCAAGAAACATAATTCTTGAAATAATAGTTTCGAAAAATCAATAATAAATAAAATATAAAATGAATATTAAAAGCAATTATAATAATAATATAATTTCAAATATAACATGTCAACTAAGCCAGCAGGAATGTTCTCGTAAGTCATGATATTATCTTGAACATTTGTATATACAAGGTGTCTCAAAAGACAGTTTATATTTGTTTATCTTACTGCGTGAACGTAACGAATCCGAGGGACACGGGGGGTATGTCAATTTTTAGCCTGGCTCTTGGGATTTCAGTCACCATGGAGTGTTTCTCAGAGTGGATAAGAATTTTACAAGAACGGTGATTCGACGACTTCTCGCCGAAGTATTCCTCTCGTTCGGAAATGGGTCAAACAATTTGAGAAAACTTGTACAACATCGAAAAAACCCAAAATCCGAGCGATCAAAGTCATCAAGAATGATAGAAAACGTGGAGAGTATTAATTAGTCTGTTCGTGACGATCCGAACCTTTCAGTTCGGAAACGCGATAGTGCTTTAAATCTGCATAGATCATCACTACACTGCATTTTGCACAATGACTTGAAACTGCACCCCTACAACATTCAATTGGTGCAAGAATTAAAGCCCCAAGATGCCAATCAGAGGATTGACTTAGTAAACCAGGCATTTGAACGCTTTTCAAACTTTAGTAACAGCGTGTTCTCAGATGAAGCTCATTTTCATCTTAATGGACACGTAAATAAGCAGAACTGCTTCTACTGGAGTGCAACGAATCCGAAACGCAAGCATCAGAATCTGCGATGTCGGCGCGAGGAATTATCGGCCCCTATTTTTACTTTTCCGCACTCCACTATACGCGGAAAAGTAATGTAATCGTGTAAAGAAAAATTGAAAAAACAATAATTTTTTTTGGGTTTATTGTTCGTTTTTCGGCCTAAAAACAAAAAAGAAATGGGTTTTAAAAATATTTTGCTGTGTGTGTCGTCGTTGCTGTCGTCGACACTTCTTGTTAGCACGATAACTCAACTAAATCGTGTCGGATCGATCGGGTTTTGACTGGCTTCTGGTTGGGGACGTCTCCCAGACGACACCTATTGATTTTGAGGTGGATGGAATACACTCTACCATGTACAGGGGCCAAGAGAAAGTACAGTGGTGGACTATTTGAGAAACTTGTTTTGTTAGCACGATCACTCAATTAAATCGTGTCGGATCGATCGGGTTTCAACTGATTCCGATTAGGGACGTCTACCAGGCGACATCTATTGATTTTGAGGTGGATAGGACACACCCTACCCTGTCCACGGGTCATGAGAAAGCATGATGGTAGACTATTTGAAAACAGTAAAACTGTCGCATAAAACACATATTTTGCATTTCTATGTTGGTTTATTTTTTTCGGCAACTCAATTTCGAGATAGAGATGTTCTACGTACAGAAAAGTCCGTTTTATGGTTTTAAAACTGTATATTTTGAAGACGGAAGGGGACGTGCAGTTACAGGGAATTCAGAGCATTACGTGGAGATGTTAGACGAATTATTGATGCCTGAACTGCAAAACTTTCCTGGCTATAACCAAAGAATACGGTTCCAGCAGGATGGAGCAACGTGATACACATCCAGTACGTCTCTACCACGAGTTCGTGAAAATTTCCCTAGCAGATTGATCTCCAGGAGAGGTGACATGAATTGGCCTCCACGTAGTCCTGATTTAACCCCTATGGACATTTTTCTGTTATTATTTTTCCTGGGTTATCTCAAATCTAAAGTTTACGCCAATAAACCGATTTCCCTGGCACATTTGAAAGAATATATCCGTCACGAAATGGCAGCCATCACAGAGACTACTTGCCGAGCCGTTATAAGAAATTTTACTGTTCGATTGAATGAGTGTCGCGAACGCGAGAATATTTGGACGATATTATTTTTAAACTGTAAATTCCCAAATTGTGTTATTTATATCTATATTGTGTACTATCAATTTTGTGCATTGATTATATTTGTTATTTTATTAGGCTTATATTTATTAACTTATTTCAAAAATTTCATTAGGTATTTTAATTATTTTAGAATTTTACTGATTTATAATAAAATAATGAATAATGAAGTTATTGTTTTATAATTGTCATTTACTGTTTTATAATGTTAATAATATTGTAATTTTTACTTGTGTTACGACGTACATCTTTATCGTTTACAAATTTCATATATCTCACTACATTAGATATATTTATATTTAGTCAATAAATAATTCCAACGTAAGTAGTAAGCTTGACGCAGATAGAGGGAAAAGTCTCGACTAACGTGCAACATAAAGAAAATTGAGTCAGATTTCTCGAGAGCCTGAAGAAAACCTTTCACTTATCATGAGTGTCACCTAATTATTAGGTAAATTCCCTATACTTAGATTTAGATTTTACTTCATATTATAATAATCTCAACATGCTCTTATTGAAGAGACTGTAGATTTTATGTAATATCTTCAATAGATAAAACAAGAAAGCAATATTAAATCTTAACGAACACCACTCACTACTTATGCAAATATTCGACATTGAATTCTGTGCATACAAACATCCATTAAATGGAAATAGAATTTATTAATAAATGCGCAAGTACGCCGTAAATCTTATAATTACAGTGCTATAAATAGTCGACGATTACTTGGTGTTTCAGGTAATGTTTGTTACTCTTTTGCGCTCGTAGCTCCATTCTACAATGAAAGTAATTTATTAGTGTTGGATAGCTTTTTGGTCTTATTTTTAAAGTACAACAGTTTTCTCTCATCGAGTGCACAAACATTGCCAACCATGATGAAATGGATTAGAAATTTAAATGAGACTAAAACGGTAAACTCATATAAATTTGTTCGTTGGTATATGAAATATTGTTATTTACTGCCATGAGTTTTGAAATAATTGAATTGAATTGAAATAAAGAATTGATGTTTCTAATGTTGTGGTGATAATATTATATTGGTAATAAAATTAATTTACGTTGAGTTTCACTTTTAGTTGCGCATTTTTTAAACTGGTGCATTAGCAAGGATAATGAGTGTGCCTCGATAGCTCAGCGGTCAGAACAACCAACCGAAAATTGGGAGAGCCGGGTTCGATTCCCGGTCAAGGCATATGCACTTTTATCCTTGCTATCGCCCAAGTGGTGACCCCGACGTGATGTGATTCGTTCCAGTACATCCAACCTCCCTTACATCTCAAATTCGCGGATTAGATTCCCATCCTATCCATCGCCCTATAGTACCGGGGTTACCGAACAACGGTTCGTAAGAATGGCAAACGCGGTCAATTCCGTTAAATTGTATCGAGACAAACCATGTCTCTAGGGAGGGAGTACTGTAGTGATGCATTAAACTGGCGCATTAGCAAGGATAATGAGTGTGCCTCGATAGCTCAGAGGTCAGAGCAACCAACCGGCAATTGGGAGACCCGGGTTCGATTCCCGGTCAAGACATGATGCACTCTTCATCCTTGCTATCGCCAAATACGCTACGGTAATAATTACATTGGCGTGAGTATAGGTTAGGTTAGATAAAAAAAAAAGAAAAAAAATTGTGTAATTTCAAAATACCTACTAAATTTAGGGCAATGATTATTATAGGAAATAACCAAACTAAATGTTCAAATTTAGTTTGGTTCACCGTTGGAGGTCTGATAGTAGCCTTAGCGACCGACAATGTTTTTATTACTATCAGATTAATAATTTAGATCATACTTAGGTACATAGTTTTTCTGGTTTTTGAAGTTATTTCTTTAAATAACTCATTTATTATCTTTTTTTTTTGTTTGACAAAGTCAGTGTATTCGAAGTGTTTATTGAATAATAACTTTGTCACGTTGCAAAAAATTGTTAAATTAATCGAAAGAGAAATAATTCAAATTCTTTCTCTTTCTCCAAATCCAATCATCCAGACAAGATGCGCATCCGAATTTAAATAGTTGAATTGTTCAATGTAACTCATCCTGATCGGCAACTCATTAGCCAAAGTATCGTAAGCAATGTTACGTCTACAATTTGGACATGTTCGTGATATTTATCGTCGATCTTCGCCATCAGAAGACAATCAGCTTAATGTTTTATTGACAATGCAAGAGATTCATCACTCAACACTTAAACAATTGGTTTCTGCTTTTAGTATGGCAGCGTCTACGGTATATAAAACTTTTAAAAAACCAGAGCACCATCCTTATAAGCTATTCCTTGTCCACGAGTTACCTGAATATGATTTTGATAAGCGAAATCAATTTTGCGAGCAAATATAACATCTATGAAGTAATGATAACAATTTCGTAAGAAAACATTTTTTTTCTGACGAGGCTACTTTTGCTTACAATTCCAGGTAAAACTGCCGTTGTTGGGCTACAGTGAATCCTCGATGGATGATGAAGTATCACACTCAAAATTCCCAGAAATTGGATGTGTAGTATTGCATAGTCGACGGAATCTTTCTGGGCCCCTATTTCTTTAACGTGAACGTAACCGAACTGAATGCATTTACTTAATGAGATACTACTGCACTTTTTGTTTTTAATTTACATATGCACTAATGAAGGACCGCAATATGTGTATATAGTAGCAAATTAGGAAATACCGTATGATTGTGAACAATGCATCAATTCTTAAATATGATATTTGAAATACCACTTGTGGTTATGTTATCGAGACTGTTCTAAAGCTGTTGATCTTCCGAGTCAGGAAGTAATAAATGTGCTTCGTTGATACCCAAACATTTTTAGATATCTACTAATAAGTAAATCTTTAAAAGGATTCAGATTTTATTGAACATAAAAAATTAAGATTGAAATAATTTCAATGTGGTCAATCATATTAAAGAAATGTTGTATGTTTCTCTGTATTATATGTTATGCTGCACTTTAAAACAATGCATTTTTGTATTTTAAGAAATATATATTTTTTCATATCCGTAGGTTATAAAGGTATTTATATTTAAAACTACGCCCCTGTAGCATTACATCCGCTGCTACAAACGTCTGAAGATTTTTATTACGCTTTTAAAAATATAAATATTGTCTTATAATATCGTATAAAAGCGCTGGCTGTAATCTGTTGTAGAACCGTCCTGTCGGAGGGAACCTCTCATTGTATGCATACGCTCTTGAAGGGATGGCTCGGGTTGATTTATTTAATAACCTCCTGAATTTATTAGATAAAATTTAGTTTGATTTGAATATGTATGCTCTAAATTAATTACGTTCAACCTAAGTCTACTTGGTCCTCCTAATTGTTTGTAGAAGCTGGAAAATAAAGTTGCGTAGGTAAACATGAAAAATGTCAAAAACTTCACGAGTATAAAATTAAGGTATTATATTTCATAATAACTGCCATGAATATTCGCGTGCCACTTTCAGTTTCATCTGCTTTGCCGTAATTAAATCGTTAATAGTGGCTCCTTTGTCCTTATAATCAGGGTTTCAGGAGAGTCTCTTGCATAACTTTAGCAGAGTAATGACCCCACTACTAGACACACCACCTGAGGCAATTCAATAAAAGAAGTCCCTTACGACAAAACGACATTTAATCGGATTATGTTCAGGTCAAATACAGCTAGCCCAGTTGAAGTTGATATTCTGTGTACTGCTGATTATTGCTTTAAATTAATTTACCTCTTTCACTAATCGTCAAAACTTTTTTTTTGACATGTGGAAAGTGGAATTTTGAGCTAGTGTCTTATTTCGATAGTACGTCCCCAATTAGAACAGCTAAATTAGAACGAAGAACAGACTTCCAGTTATTTTCACTGCAGTTTATATGAAAATAAAAAACACTTCCTCTTACACTTTAAAACATAGGTTGTCAACGTCACTTTTAGCATGTTTAAAATGTTAAAGGCTTGTATTCTTGATAGGGCTGAACCGTTTTAATCTGAGATTAATTTAGTCGATACTACGTATTACTATGTTACTGTTAAAGACTGTCTTTCTGACGAGATAAATCAACAACATAATTCATACACGATATGAACAACGTATGCTTATTCACCAGGGAAATAAGCGGTGAAATTTAAACGAATAAATATCCTATTATGAAAATGTAATGATCTACAATGATCTACTTACTGTATGTTATGTTGAGTATGTTACTATAAATGTTATCATTAACGTAGAAGAGAGATAGAAAGGTGTTAATTATCTTTTTATTTATTTATTGGGGCGATTTCGTATTTTCTTTATTACTTAGCATCTAAAGGACGTATACCTTCGGTAAAGATTAACAGCCTACGTCTGCTAGTGAAGTAGTGAGTGATTAGTACTATATATGTAACTATTCACATATAAACTTCTGTAAAATATTGTAGTCTATGCTTTATTCAAGCTGCTGACCAGTTTCAAGGTCATGAGAAGTAACTTCAAATTGAAAATAAGAATGAGAAAATGCATTTTTCTGTAATTTTTCTATAAAAGTAGTTTTATTTAACCATATTAGAAGTATGGTTCACTGTAGGTAGAAACCACTTTTCATTGTACCTCATTTTCTTCTGATTTTCGAATACTAGATTGTATTATACGATTTCATCGGTATATTAAAATAGGAAGTATTTTAATAATAATAATAAGTTCTTTTAAATAATTCCCTTCCAAGTAATTTTCATGTCACGTCTTTTAAGCAACTGCTGGGTTTGACGCCTAGTAGTAACTGGACGGCAACGCTCTTGAGAGGTGATAGGGAAAGTCTCCGGGAACACATGGAATTGTTAATAGAAAACTGTCATCTTAACTAAAATTTTAACAAGATTGGTTTGAGTATCACTAAGGAATGCAGATGGTGTGGAGGAGAGGTGGAAATCTCTGAACATGTGCTATGCCGGTGCTCGGTTCTAGCTTAGGCACTTCGAGTTTGGGCCCTATTTTTTGGACGCAAGCGAGCTGAGAAAGATGGGCTTGGAAGGAATATTGAACTTTGGGAAGAAGGCCAAATCCGCTACTACATCAGTGTTGACTACTTTATGGAGAGATACAATGGGCTGAATATGGCAGGGCTTCGCGGCCCTCCCGAGAAAACTAAACCTAAACCTATGACATGCCTTTACCATCATTATCACTAAAGATCAATCACATAAAAGAATACCTCTTTTTTCAACGGTTCGATTATGATACATCCCGCTAAATTCACTATCTGCGTCACATTTGGTAGCAGTGCCTCTACTGAGATTTCGAATTTAATTTTGACGTGTTTTATTATTTATTTAATTCTTTCTTTATTATTTGTTATTTAAATTCGCTTTATTACGTGCATGCCATGGAAAAAGTCAGGTGAATGAAATAATCGCGTTCAGGTTACAAATTCTTGGATCAATGAATATTATTGTTTTGGGTCAATTTAATTCGAGAATTTAAAAATAAATGACATATAACAGAAATGTGACAACGCTTTACTAAAATATCGTTACATCATGCTATCTGTGAGACTCATAGGGGGATTTAAGTTGCAGTTACAACAAAAGCTGAGGTAATCTTTAACACCACAGTATCTTTAGTCTAAAATAATTATTTGAATAAAAAATATAATCTAGCACGTCTTTAAAACGGACTAAAAAGTATAAAACGGCTTCTCTTAGCCCCATACAGATTCCCAGCTCCATACAGATAGTCCTGAAAATTTGTGATTGTGAATTTTTAATAGCTACGAAAATATTTAATGTAATAGATAATAGTAAGGAGTGTAGAGAGTAACTGTTCTTGATAAAATTCATACAACAGTTCATATCATTTGCAGGGCAATAAAATTGTTACTGTAGATGAATTATTCATGCATCAATTATTTATTGCATGTGCCCCACGTTTTTCATTTTAATTCTTACAAGTATTTTCATAGCTATTAAAAATTCACATTCACAAATCCTCAGGACTGCCTCTATGGGGTCAGGAATATTCATGGGGCTAGGAGAAATTATGTAATACCCTTTGATTGATTATTTAGTGATTACTGATTTTAATTAACTCTCTATATTGAATCTCACGGCTCAAGAGATACAGCCTTTTAAATATAGGACGACAGACGGACGGATAGATAGCGTGAGTTTAGTAATGGAGTTCCATCCGGAACTCTAATGAGCAGACAGACAAGAAGGCAAGTTCATATTGCATTGTCATCCAGTTCTGAGCTTTGTATAAAGTTTCAAGTCTCTCGCTTATCAGGAAGTTAATTTAAAATCAATTGCAAAATTTGTACCGAAGAGATAGACATACAAGAAAGCAAGTTAATAAAAATGTTGTAAAAACAAAAAGACGATACCAGTTTTCCATGGAAAGATTACATATTTCTCGACGCGAATTTTGCCAGCTAAGTTGAATGAAAACTGATCAGTATTTATAATCTCCCGGTAATGTCAACTCAGTTGGCGAAACGCGCGTCAAGAAACGTGTTATCTTTCAGTGTCCGTGAAAAACTCTTCTTTGTTTTTTTGCTGCATCGAAGGTTTGAGCCTCATCCCAGGCTCCTTGGTATATATCAATATGAAAATGTATATATCAAGCAGATTAGAGCAACGTAGAAGAAATAGAAGGAATAGAGAGAAAGTGAACAATTTGTTTTTAATAGTTGTAATGGTTATACACTGACGGCAATATTAGTTCTATAACATGCTTTATATAACAAATCCGTCTATTCTCACACAATGTTTTAATATTAATTGTAGAATAAAATATACTTTCATTAAATTATACTTGACAAACGAGTACACTTTAGAGAGCAATATTCTCTCTCATCAACACAATATGAAAACTACGAAGTACCTCTCGTAAATTACCACCTGTATTTAATTAAAATATACGTAGCATTTGAATTAAACTAAGTGTCAGCTAATAAATTTATTTCGTTATTAAACCAATTAGCAGCCGGTGTTATTTTTCAAGGGTACCTTTGTATTTAGGTAACCATGAGGTGCTTCTTCCAACAGGGTGATTCCGCAAAACATTACCTCCGGCGCTTTTATACGATATTATAAGACAATATTTATATGACGAAAGCTTTTAAAAGGGTAATAAAGCGCCTCCGACAGTTCCTGGGGATAATGTATCGTGTTGAATTGCAGTGGCGTAGATTACATTGTGAAGAGCTAAAAAAACGTACTTAAATAGACTAATTTGACTTTGATTCAGCAGGATAACTTTGAAATTGGCATAAAATTTTCGATGATCATTGGTCATTATTTTTCGATGGTCATTATTTTTTTTTACCAAAAGAAAATATTTCGTAGAAATATGAAAAATATCCTTTGTAGTATCATAGTGATGTTTTGTAATTATTGTATTAAATACTGTTTGATTAGTAGCTCAGTGTGTTTGATTAGAAAAGTATCTATGTGTATTTTTATTTAGATTGGTTATGGGTGAAAGTGATTATTACAACGTTGTAGAAGCCTGCGCGACAAACGTAATATTTTGCAGTTGCAGGTTATCAAGAATAGGAAAGAGAGTGCAATTCACTATTTATACGTAGAAGAAAGAGTGAGGCCGCATTCGGAGGGAAAAGGATTCACTTTAAGCACGGCCAGATAGACCCCTGTGTACATTCACATTCAAAACTATTTCATCTCTAATGAGCAGCAATGAATCCTATGCTTTTGCCATTTACACAAAAGAAAATATGCTATGGTTTATTATTTGTTTCATAATATTAAGTTGGGATTTCTATATTTATTTAGAATGAAATATAAGGAATGGAATATAAAACCTTCATTAGTATTGTCATTCCAACTTTTGGCATGCATGTAAGATGAATGGATACACGTTTCGTCCATATAATTATAGGCCTCATATCTTCCGGAATTGTTTTATGTTTCTTAAGAAGTTTCTTCTTAGTTGTTGAATATCTGGTATTTCCATAAGCAATTTTCTGTTATTTGTTGTTTTCCTCCAGAGATATCCCATGTCGTACATTATTTTTCTTAAGGTTTTATACGATCCATTATAGCCATTCTCTTCTACGAATCTATGGTGTACATACCGCAATGTTGTAACTTTTTTTCTACTGTATAATGATTAATTATGAATCGTCGAGGTAGCCCTCTGTCAAAGTCATCCAGATTAGATTTATAAACTGATTTTTTTGTTTTTTTTTTTTTGTTAGGCGTTGAAAATGATGAAGATTCGCCATCCTCGATAAAATTTAATTTCCCGTGCAATTTTCTGTACAGCACTTAAACTTACACCAGTTGCCATTGCGACACGATCCTGAATCATTTTAATGTCTTTACAGGTTTATTCTCATTTGTTTCTCGTTGCATAAAATGAATAACATTGGATACGACTATCCCAATAAAACTTTACGATTATTTTGGATTTAAATTCCGTTCTGAAACACTACACTTAATCCACCTCTTTCACTGACTGTACACTTGATATTCACTTTGCAAAGGTCTCAATGCGACTGAGTGAAGTCCAGTCGCATTGAGACCTATTTACTGTGCACCTCATGGGCGGTTCGATATCGCAGTATTAAGAATTGTTTCTATTCTTGACAACCACACTTTTCAGTTTCAGATTTAAAAGAAAATCATGGTCGAAAAGATGATCGATAAGTTAAATCAACGTCCCAAAATTACAACGATAAATTACGTAAGTTATGACTTAATAGGTGCAAATATTCTACCTTGTGGCATACCTACATTGTTTATCAAATTGATTACCACCATATTGTTTATTCGGGGAAGGGGTTGACAACTTTGATACTCCAACAAAAATAAGAGACCAGTGTTTCACCAAAATCAAAGGATTACACTTTTACGCCACATGTTTCTCTTCATGACAATGGCAAATGACTAAAACTGAATAAAGTTTTAATCACCCAGGATTATGTCAACTTGGTTAGTAAAACGCGCGTTAAACTGGAAATTATTTTAAACCTCTTCCGATGATTTTAACTTGATTGGCGATCTAGCAATGCGTATCTAGCAGGGTGTAATTTTTTGATGTTCATGGAAAACCTTATTTTTGTTTTTTTATCACAGTGTTTATTAAATTCCAAATTGACTGTATCAAAAATATTTCCGGAAACTTTTAATACTACTACATAAACCAACATATTACATTTTTCTAAAGGTAAATTTATATTCTAAAAGAACGTCGTTAGCAACCCAATAGGTTCTATGTAGTCTCATTAATTCGATCTAGAAGATCTTCAAAACTAGCTAGTTGCGTTAAATAGCTATCTTTTAAACATACGCCATAAGAACTAATCTAATGGAGTTAAGTCCGATGAATGAGACTATTTTATCAAACATCGTGATGTCATTCATCACAATTTCGCGGCAAGCCTTAAGAATTTGATCCATAAGATCCTCCGAATTAACGGATTACATTGAATAAACTATGTTTTTCCTATAAACTTTCTATATATTTTATCTATAAGCTTCTTTACAACTCTATAAGAATTCTACATAAGTTGATATTGGTTAACAAGATATTCTTGTTTCTTTTTAAAAACAAAATATTCTTTGTTTCAGTAAAAATAGAAATATTGCGAAGTGTTGACAGAAATTAGTAGTTAACGTGACTTATTCTAAATGAATAAGTCACAGCTAAAGCAGTGATCTTTTAAGTCTAGTAAATCAATTACAGAGGAAACTTTATTGACTTCACTTGACAAACCGTCGGATTTAAAAGAGAAGAGCATTAGAAAACTTCTTTGTACTTTTTACCACAGAGGTACTTTATGATGACACTAACTTAGTTTTCCACAAAACACTATACACTACACTCGACGCGCGTTTCGCCAACAAAATTGGTATCACCTGGAGATGATTAAAATAGTCTTAATCATCTCCAGATGATGCCAACTTGATTAAAAGAGTTTTAATCATCTAGAGATGATTCAAACTTTGTTGATGAAGCGCGAGTCGAGTGTAGTGTATAGTGTTTTGGTGTTTTGTGGAAAACTAAGTCAGTGTTATTCACACAATTGAGGCGTATTCAAGTTAAGACCTTGCAAATATATAAGATAAAGTTATTAAAGTATTTTCATATTAAAATTATCAACTGCAATGATAACAAAATCCACATGAATAGTATGTTTTTCCACCAACGCATTGATATAATAGACAACAGAGCATCAAATGTAATTCTCAAATTCACCAACGAAGTTTGTTTTTGGCCAAGAAAATGATGTGTTAGAAATGATATAATTAAAGATTATAGAAATTAGATTATCTGATTAAATTAGAGATTTGAGTAACAAACACACAACATTACACTTGCTTAGATTCAGACAGACTGTTAAATTCACATCAATTTTCAAACCGTTTGAGATTCATGGAGAGCTGATCAAAATCGAATAAGTCAGTCACATCCTAATATAATTTAAGAATATAATCACACAGTAGGAAGTTAACATCAATACCATTCTCGATGCCACTTATAGCATATTAAATAGTAGTGGTGCTAAGTTGGACCTTTGAGGTACACCCGACATTGCAAAGTATTTGACAAACTTGTACTCATTGTATGAGACAAACTACTTCCTTTCATGCAGGTAAGACTTTATTGACATTATGACAGAATCTGAGACACCAAATTTTTTCAATAACAAACCATGATCAATCTTGTCGAATACTTTTGAAAAATCTATGTATGTTATATACATAGATTTTCAAAAGTCTGCCTGAATTATGTCATCATTATTTTCAATACTGACTCAGTTTTCCACAAAATACCAAAACACTATATATGTACTACATTCGACGAGCGCTTTTCCAACAAAGTTGGCATCAGCGTTATGAGTTTTAATCATCTCCAGTTGATCCACATGATCCAGTTGAGCGTCGAGTGTAGTGTATAATTCTTTGGTGTTTTGTGAAAAACTAAGTCACTGTCATTTTTACACCAAAGGTTCCAACTTACTCCAACATTATTTCCAACTATATACTGAGTATCAGTAATTAAGTTGGTAACTGTTGATCGTCCTCGTATGCTATTGAGTTGATTTAGATAAAATGTTACTGACATGAAAATAGATATTCTATTCCAATAATATTTCATGTACTTTACAGAAATTACAGATAACTGAAATGGACTGATAATATTAGATAGAACCCCATTTTTTAACACCGAAACTAGCATTTTAATTTCAGGACTTCTGTTAGTTTTTATACAAATGTTCAATACAATTGTTAAAGGATGTGTTAATGCATAATCACGAACACTAATACTGATATATACTCGGGACCAGTAATTCTTTTTAGTTTAATCTGTTAAGTCTTTAATACCTCACGCGGTTAAAAATAACTTAAATCCATCGAGTATTGCCCATGAGTTGTCATATGTTTCACCATTATAGCTACAGCTATTTCTTTTGAATTGAATTGCTATTTCATAAATATGGAATGTTACTCCCTCAAAAAATTTCATTTGGACGGGAGCACGCCCCTGCAACACTACACAAGGAAGCGAGGTGAGTTAAATTGTGACAAAATGTAATAAACGAATTTGGACGGAGAACTGGCATGTATTTATTGTGTACGTACTACATCAGGACCTGAGTATTGATTCTTCCACTTGCCATTATGAACGGCAAGCAGTGCCGCCGCTGATCCTCGGGGACACCATTAAATCCAGATAAATAATAGTAATAAATGAGTTTTTATTGAAGGGGTTAATCTGGTGATATCATTATCAATAAATATTAGGCTAAATTGAAAAAATATCAGTTAAGATTAGTTAGAAAAACAATATAAAGGGAAAATACAAAATATTTGTATTTATTAGTGTTTGGAGAAACTTTAGTCTGTTCCAAAATAAGTCCCTGATTACTTTATCACCTTAACAACTAAAGTATGTATGTTGAAAGATGAAATTAGTATTTTATTACTAAGACATACTTACTTAATAGACAGTCCAGTTATTCGCATTGTCAATTATCGCTTAACAGCTACTATACATTCTATTGTGAGAAATTTATATTCATTATAAATACGAAATTAATATAGTTAATATAGTGCGAACTGTGTTTACAGAAGTTTCATATTACTTCGGTTATTATAATAGAGAATCGTTATTACGGTTTTGTCATACGTGTAACGAGAATGCTAGAACAAGATTGCGCACTGTCGTAGCACCAAAAAGTGATACAGAATGAAAACAATTACAGCCAGTTTCAGTAAATGAAGGGCGCTACTATAGGATGTCTTAATTTAAACTGTAGGATTTGAATTGCGTGCAACTTGTGTTCTGTCAAAGATAGGGCGTCAAGATTTAACGCCTGTCATCTACAAACCATCCAACGTCAACATGTCGCGATTAACAGTTCAACAACGAATAGTTCATGTACAACTGTTTTATGAAAGGAGGCGATCATTTACAGTTTCATTACGAAAAATTTGCACAAAATTAGGATAAAATGAACAGAGTTAACAGTTCGTAACTTAATCAAAATATTTGAAGAGAAAGGTTTTATTATTGATAAGGCAACACCAATACGTCCTCGTCATGATTTTTTTTGTTTTGAATTGAATTTGTCAAGAGTCACCATGCATCGGATTTTAACGAAAAATCTGCATCTGTCAGTATACAAACTTCAGTTAATATAACAATTAAAATTTACAGACTATTGACAACGTCAAACATTTGTTAATTGGTAAACATTTGTTAATTATTGTTAGAAAAGAAAAACACATTTTCATCTGTCGAATTCACAAAACTGTCGAATTTGTGATTCTGAAAATTGATATTGATATGTGTTATATATAATAACTAATGCATTTAATAATAGGGTACATTCTTGATGTGGGTGGGTACACCATTACTAATCCATCAACACTGTTTCAATTATAATTTTTATTTTCAATAAGGACCATATCTCTCTTATTATAAAAAGAATTATTAGTAAATATCCAAAGATGTCTGGATATCAACGAAGCACATTTTTTACGTATGAACTTAAAAAACATTCACCTTGGGATAGACCATAATTTTGAATTGGAAAGCTCAATAATATAAAGTACTTTTTCAAATGTGATAGGAATTTGGTTGCGTTGTTTACGAATACATAAATATTTTCTAGAGTTATAGCATATACCATACATATACACTAATATTTCATTAGTGTAATAAAGAAATGAATTTTGCATATTAAAACAAAAAAAAAAAAATATATATATATATATATATATATATATATATATATATATATATATATATATATATATATATATATATATATATATATACTATCGGACAAAAGTAAAGCAACACAGTAATGCAACAATAAATAACATTAATTATTTGCGAGCAGTGCATGCAAACCTCAGCATGGCGCGTTGCCATAGATGCGCTTAATAGGCATTTGTTTGCTTTGTTTATTTTGACAGTTCATGATGTTTTACAGAGAATTGTCGAATTCTCTGTAAAGAGAAGAGCTTATTCACAAGCGACAAAAGTAACGAAACAGTGTCAAACTTTGATCAATAACCAGTGTGTTATCGATTTATTGTGGATTTGTGGACAAATAACTTTTGACTGCATTAACTTTAGTATGCCTAGTGGAAAACCAACGTCTCTCGATTTGAGGGAGAGTATCTTAAGTGCTTTTCAGAGAGGCACCTCAATGGGTGCCATTTCTAGACAACTGTCGCTATCGAAGTCAACCATATCGAGGATAATATCAAGGTACCATGCAAGAGGACATTTGAATAATAATCCGAAAATAGCGGCTCGGCTAGCATTCGCTCGTGCACACTTGAACTGGACTGCAAATGACTGGCGGAAAGTCTTATTCAGCGATGAATCGAGATATAATATTGTCAATTCACACGGAATGAGGCGTGTTCGACGTCCAGTGAAAATTCTTGCTGAAAATTCACACCGGCGAATTGTAACCATGTAATATGGCTACCATGGCTTCATGGTGTTTATTTTAAACCAAACTGGTGTGTCCTTATATGTACCCCGTTCGATGTAATATTGGTGTTAAATTTTACAACACATTTCAGACAGTGTACCAAGTAAAAGAAATCTTCAAATTAAAATTTACAATGTTGGACATACTGAACTTACAAGTAAAATACTTACTTGAACTTACAAGCTTCGATAAAACATTATAAAGCAAAATATATTAATTGAAAATGACTATTTTAGAATAATACATAGAATAAATTATTCTGATAGCAATACTTTTATTGTGGAGGTATCCCCCAGTATATTTCGAAATATTATATTTCGAAAATGTCAAAAAGATGTCCTTACTTTTGATAGGATATTTAAAATGTCCCATATGAGAATATTATAACGTAATCATAAAATATTCATTATATCAAGTATTAATTCATTTTCTACAGCGGTAAAGAAGTTTTTATTTTTATATGGTTTCTATTTAATAGACTAATATCTGGTCATTAACTAACATTTTGCTTTTTTTTCCTTTGCATTATTTACCATAATTGATACACATGAAATGGTTTTATTTAATATTTATGTTATACTCGTTTTATTAACTTATTCTCTGTCACTGTATGTGATTGCTAGGATTAATAAATGTCTATCTATCTTTCTGTCATAAAAACAAAAAAAAATTGTCAAATACCTTATACCGAATTTATCTTCGATTTATTTTATGTGTTGTGATCGTGTAATACGGCGTTATTTATATTGAATTCAGAACCATTTCATCAGTTTTGGAATAAATATAATCTTACATGAACATTTCGCAGTCGATGTATGTACGTTGTAAAGACATTTATAATCTGTGCGCAAAAGACTTGAAAATGATAAAATTATATTCCAAATACGGGAACGAGCTCTCAATCTCTCAAGAATATGTATCCTAATTTAATATGTATGCTCCATGCCTTACATCTTACAGCAGAAATGATTTGAAAGCATTATTCGGATGTAGATGCATTAATAGCCTACACAAATGTAGGTTTTCTCAAATCTACCAAGCATATTTAGGCATTTATACATGACGGAGAACACGGTTAGATGCTGCATCTCATAATTCGCAAAAATTTCAATAAAAACTTAGTTTTAAAATTCGATACTAAGGTATTAGCTGCCATTAGAGAAATTCAGATAAGATTTGAAATAACTGGATTGGAAATAAATTTAGAGAATTTAGAACCAGAGTAATTACCCAGAACAAGCGAGTACCATTAAAGGTGCGTCTACAACGAAGATTGTAGGTTGCAGAGAATTCGTGAATACTATAAATAGTATTTTTTCTGTTGTGTGACAGTTGGTAGATGATTTAAATTAGATTAACTGATTATGGTATTTATATATTTCAAATAGTTTAATGATAATTAACACTTTGAATGCCAGAGGTGTTTTAGTGTATTTTTTTGAGTGGCCTTGTCAGTCAGAAAAGAGTGACACTTGTTTTAGCGTAAGGCCTTGTCAGTCATTTTCGACCGAGAACTATGTACAGCTTTAAAGCCGTGTCAGTCACATTTGTAAAGAGTTCTATGTAATTTAGATGGTTACAAATATCCAGTGGCCTCAAGGAAGCAATCACTTATAATCGGCTTGGCCTGAGAGGGTCGTTCTATTGAAATATTTCAATTATGAACAATAACACAATTTTTCGTTTCTTGTATGTAATTATTGTAATGAGTAATGAACATATATATTTAATTAAAAAGATATGGAATAAAAGACAATTTTGCTTGCTTCATTGATATAATTTATTAGAAACAGTACCTAACAAAATTAATTCTATCTAACTAATAATCAATTAGCTGAACCGTGAAGATGAATATGACATTCATAACACATAGTAGGTTTATTGTCACATCCATCACAGTAGGTTTTTACCTTCCTTACTTTCTTTCTTGCATCTGATCGTTGCATTTTTTGTATTTATACTAAATTGTCGTAACATGCAACACAATTACGACGGTCTTTTGTACCTCCACTACTTCTTTTCTTCAGCAAGTGCTGGAATTGTGCTTTTTTACACGTTCTTGGATTTCTGTCTCAAGTAAACTCCTGCAAACTTCTTCACGAAATTTTGTTATAGATATATTGGATTTGGTAATTGACTTATAAACGATATGTGCATTTGCAATCTCAACACCAGTCAATAATTCAAATGCTACTTTGCGGTACCACTTTACACCTTTTCTTATGCATGTACTGTAGGCAGACATTTGATCTGATTTATCTATCCCAATTTTACCATTGTTGTAATCTAGTATCACAGAAGGCTTTACTTTCACAGGTAATTCTGGCTGTATTTGTCTACCTCTTCTAGTAGGGACAGGGGTCATCTCCAAATTATGTAAGGTTGATAACATTAGAACTTCCTTATTTTTCTTAGGTTTCCATTTCGATACCACTATTCCTTCTTTAGATTCTAATCCATAATTTTCATTTATATTCAATTTCCGACTCAAAACGTCTTTCGGTAAATATTCCCTATTCTTTCGTAGCGTACCAACTAAATGTGTTTTTTTCATCAGTAACTTCTTAGCTAAGGGAATGCTAGTGTAAAAGTTATCGGTATATACCACACGACCTTCTTCTAAAAGTCCATCGCATAAATGTAGTACTACATTTTCTGCTAAACCAGTGCCCGGTCCACCAGATTTACCGCAATAAATTTGAATTTTCCAAGTGAATCCATCAAGGGAACATATTTTAAATAACTTAACGCCATATTTATAACGTTTTCCTGGAATATATTGGCGAAATGAGAGGCGACCCCTCCATGGAACCATGCTCTCATCAATATCCATTTCCTTGCCTATTATATACACTTCTTGAAAGTTTTTTTGAAGTAAATTCAATAATGAGTTAATTTTCCGTAAACGGTCTTCTTTGTTTGTCATGTTATCAGAAAAATGTAACATCCTCAATAATATTTCAAATATATTACGAGACATCAGTTTACTTATTGAATTTTCGTAGAGGGGATCATTTGCCCAATAATCATTAAGCTTGGGTCGAACACATAAGCCCATCCAAATAATTATACCCAGAAATGTTTGAATTTCTTCAGAATTTGTGTCTTCCCAAGCATGCAATCTTGATGATTTGCTCAATTTTGCATTATTGATTGTACATCGAGCATACTTATTGGTTTCTGATGTAATTAGATCAAATTACCGCGTCATTGAGAAACAACTTGTATACATCAATTGGTGTTATATTAGCGGGAATTATTGTTTGTATACCAGACTGTCCACAGAAATTGATATTAGCATGTCTTCCCATATAAACACTCCAGGCCACATCAGAATTATTCTTATCATTTTCATCATGCTCAACATCTTCGCTCTTCAGAATATTGCGTTCATCATCATTTTCTTCGGCATCATGATTTCATTGTCTGATTCACCAGAAGTATTATCTAAATCACTAGGTATATAATCGGAACCAGAGTCTGTAGCAAATGGATCTTCGATAGAGGAAACATTATCACTATCATTATTTTCCCAATACGCAGCTAATTCTACATCTGACATTGGCCTCTTGCGATCCCTATCAAGAAACCAATAATACATTTCAATTAATATGTTGCAAATTACTTAACAGTATACTTACATTGGTATTTTACACTTCACTATAACCTCACAAATATGACTGACGTGGCCTAATAATTTAAAATGACACTGTTACGCCGCGACAGTCATTTTAGACTGACATCAAAAGAACCACATATTTGACATCGCCATCTTTTAACGAACACGTAGGTTTAAAAGGTTTCGTCCTCCGATCGCTAGATGTCGCGATGTGGGTGTGGCCTTGTAAGATATTTTCAATTGTGCTGCTATGGCTTAAACAAACAACTCAGTGTCAGTCATATGTGACTGACATAGCGGCCAAAGCTTAAGCTTTATACAGCTGTATAAACTAAACTAGCATAAACTAATCGAATAACTCATTAAACTGACACTATGCATCACTAATCCTATTAAAATAATGATATACAGAAAGGAATAATTTCTAAGTTAGTTCACTGTTCAAGTGTTCAAACAAATATATGGAGAAGAAAATTGTAAATACATACATATGCAAGAAAAATACAGGTATTAATATAATTAAAAGCCAAATATTTTACTTTTATGGATCTCAGAAGGTCGCCCTTTTCTATAGTGGTGAGAATGGTATTACCAATTGGCATATGTACTTATTTAACCCTCAGTCGGGCGCAGCCGATCTGTGAGATCCGGTAGTAATTTTTTACTTTTTCGCACTCCACTATAAGTGGAAAAGTAATGTAATCGTGTAAAGAAAAAGTGAAAAAACTATTTTTTTTGGGTTTATTTTTCGTTTTTCGGCCTAAAAACAAAAAAAATGGTTTTTAAAAAATTTTTGCTGTGTGTGTGTCGTCGCTGTCGTCAGCATTTATTCTTGTTAGCACGATAACTCAACTAAATCGTGTCGGATCGATCGGGTTTTGATTGATTCTGATCGGGGACATCTCCCAGACGACATCTATTGATTTTGAGGTGGATAGGATACACCCCACCTTGTCCATAGGTCATGAGAAAGCACGATGGCGGACTAATTGAAAAATTTGTTTTGTTAATACGATAACTCAAACTAAATCGTCTCGGATCGGTCAAGTTTTCACTGATTCTGATCGAGAACATCTCCCAGATGACACCTATTGATTTTGAGGTGGATAGGACACACCCCACCCTGTCCATGGGTCATAAGAAAGCACGACGGTGGACTATTTGAGAATTTTTTTTTGTTAATACGATACCTCAACTAAGTCATGTTGGATCGATCGGGTTTTGACTTATTTGGATCAGGGACGTCTCCCAGACGACACCTATTGATTTTGAGGTGGATAGAACATACTCTACCATGATTATGGGTCATGAGAAAGCACAGTGGTGGACTATTTGAGAAATTTGTTTGTGAGCACGATCACTTAATTAAATCGTATTGGATCGATCGGGTTTCGACTGATTCTGATTAGGGACGTCTACCAGACATCATCTATTGATTTTGAGGTGGATAGAACATACCCCACCCTCTTCATGGGTCATGAGAGTAAATTGAAAAAGTAAAACTGTTTCATAAAACACATATTCTGCATTTATGTGTTGGTTTATTTTTTTCGGCCACTCAATTTCGAGATAGAGATTGTTCTACGTGCGGAAAAGTCCGTTTTAAGGTTTTAAAACTGTGTATTTCTTTGCAATTTCGTGTGTATTACGAATATTAATTTGAACTTCCTCGTAGCTTCCTAGCTCCAAACCGCATTTCTAGATATTGTGTCGATATTTTTATTGCATTTCCTGGTCTTGTATGGGCCTCCCGGATCTGTCAGATTTCTTTTATTATTTAAATTAATAAAATTTTTTGGAATCTCGATACTTATTTATTCTGGCTTTTTATTGTTTTAGTATTGAAAATTAACACATTTAAGTGTTAAATTATTGGTTTATAATAAATATCGTTACCAACAATGTGATGTTTATTTTTGTTTGGAACATGTTAAAATAATGAAGAGGATTTATAATTCTTTACACTTAAAATAGGCAGTTACTTATAACTTTTCTTTGTAATTCACGTCAAATTTCTCTATAACATTATAACCATTATATGATAAAATAGGTAGTTTGTTCTCTATATTAAAAATATTGTTCAATACTAATTTATCTTTGTATTTTGTCCTTAAAACAGAAAAAAAACTTGTCAATAGCTAGTTCTCCTACAAAAATCTTCCAAATTTATTGTTTTAATATTAAATAAGTTTCTCTATGTAAACTTAATTAAATGCGATTAAAAGCTAACGTAAAATATTTATTATTGCATTGTATTCAATCATATAAACCTTTAGTTGAGTATCTACATCATTAAAATCTAAATTGTATAAGATTTGATTATGGGACCTATTAGATACATTGCGCCCGAATGTGTATGGATTCAGACTGCGCCCGACGGAAGGTTAAACGTATTCTGACGATAGAAATAAGTATCGACTATTTCTTTCTTTTTTTAAAATACATTTTACGAGACTACATCAGTGCGTAAGTACTACACCCTGTATAATTTTATAGTTGAAGTTTATTCAGAATCTACACGTAATAAGTTAAGCAATGACTAAGAGACAAATTGATCAGAATTGTTCACGGACGACATCCCGGTAGGACTTTAAATAAATCTCATTATATTTTGGGCTCAGCATGGCGCCAGTTTCTGTTTGCATATAATTAAAACGTTTGTTCTGGGATTCGTTAAGTCTGCACAAAAAAGAATAAAATTTCCGCGAAAGGTTTAAAGAATAATCTGAATTTCTAACAGAATTTGTTTCCAGGAGTTTTTATTATCTCGCTCTCGATTAGGTATTACCAGAAAGTTTTACCTAATTTAAAATAATAGTATTTTTAACTGGAGTGGGTGTGTTTCCGTTATTAACTACTGACAGTTAAGGATGTTGAAGTAAAACATTTCGAAAGATAAAGAAATATTATTTCTTGTTTCAGTTAGTAAAGTATTATAAATGTTATATTTATGGGCATTATTACGACGCAAGTATTTATTTCGTACTTAAGATAATAGAACTATACAGGTTGTTTTAATTTCATTTTTATTGTAAGGTTAAATTGCGGTAATATATGTTTTGTCCAATATCAAGCAAAGTGGAAGCCGGAACTGTCCCCCTAATTTTGATAAAGTTTTGTATAATTCATTTCATCGCTATTTGCCAAATAAAAAACTCTCTTATTTTGCCGACAAACGGAAGAGTCTACCTGAGCCTAGTCATAAAAATAAGCCAAGGTTATGTTTTGAGATTTTTTATTTGGCAAATAGCGATGAAATAAACTATATATGGGTGGTTCATTCAAAAATAAGAGACACTTTATAGTAGTTACAGTTTACACTTTATAATAGTTTAGTTTGAATAAAATTTAAAAGATATATACTTTTTGCTCATTATCGTACGAGTCCTATAATGAATTTCATTATAGCACTAGGAGTATAATAAACAACCTTATGATATTAAAATACAACATCATAGTGTATTTATATGAAGTACTAGCAGATAAACCACAACATTTCACATAAAAGGGGATTTCAACTAATGTACAGAGGGTAGTTCTCGTACAAGGCAGAGGCGGGACGTTTTCAAACACTTTCATTGAGCTCCCGGGCTGCTATTTTCATTTGAAGGTGGTGATTTTTTACATATACTACGTGGATAAATAAAAGTTACCTGTTGTTGAATTTTTTCCTTGTTCAATTACATAAAGGGAAATTCATTTTCGAAAGAGCTGTCATTCCGGTGAAATTAATTTTATCGTTACAAACAGTTATGTTAAAGAATAGCAACTTTAACGCGTTTGTAATGATAAATATAATGATAGTGATAATGTCTTGAGGATGGCATTGATAAGATTGAAACGTCGCGAGTGGATCCCTATTTTTGCTCCGTTTCCGCCATTTGATTATATTTAAATGGTACAATTTATTTATTTATGCCGTAAAAATTTTCATATCTGGTTACTATGGAAACTGTCCAATCCTTAAAAACACATCACTCTATTTCAAAGTTGTTAAACTTCGATGAAGCTGATGTTTCGTCGTATTTAATATCATCCACGGGAGATTGAAATGCATAATCGACCTGCAAAAATAATTTTCTTTGTGTTGTACTTGAAGGAGGGAAAATTCCAAATAGGGATAGCCTCGTCACCGCTTGTAAGTTATAATCGAATTGTTAATAATTATTGAAATATTACACCTATTTACATAACTGTATATTGGAGACGTTAATTTCTTTATGAGTTAATTCAAACATTAATAAGTACCTACCATTTAAAACAAAAGGCTTCCATTAATAATGGGTCAAACACTAAGCTAAACTATAAGTTTTAAGCATCTCCCGATGATTCCAACTTGGTTGGCGAAATGTACGTCGAATAACGTGTAATATTTCGGTGCTTGGGGAAAACTGGCCTCCTTTTGTTGTTGCATAAAAAGTTTTAACAAAAAAATTTTTTTAGCTCATCAAATTCGAACGATTTTATTTCATTGGACGAAAAGATGTTTCGTTGTAAGAAACTTCTTATGGCACATACATTGTTTCCACGTTATATACACGCATATGTGTAGGTATATGACTTGACAAAAAATAATTCTTTAACTGGTATTCGTGACTGAATGTAAGAAAGTGGAATAACCAAATACCATTTCCTGTTCTAAAGAATAATATTAGGGAAAATGGAACACACACGTAAATCTTAATAAAATTATTGTTAAAACAACGATAAAAATTATAATTTTATGCATGAGAAGTTATAGGAAGTATATTATCTCGTGTCAAACCGATTCTTATACGGATTAAATATTTTTAGAATGATAAATGGAAAGGTAGAGTTTATCTGAAGTTCTGATTAATTACACGTTATACCTACTAGATAACCGGCCTTAAATCTTTCGTATACGGTGATTTTGGAGAAATGAATTGCTGTAAGGATGATCTACAATTTTTATAATAAGATGTAGTGTATTTAAATAAATTTTTCCACTGCATACAAAATTGGCATATTATCTGAAAAATTAAAAAATCCTGAATAATATAAAACTTTGAAATTAAATGAACGAATCTTTAAAAAATGTATACAGAAAATGATGTAACCATTGCTGAAAAGTTTATTTAGATTCTAAAACAGAAGATAGCTAGCTGCGCCTACTGAAATAAAAGTTGATTTAAAAAAATAAAAATTAAAAAGAGTGGATTATTAAAATTACGAACGAATTGTATAACAAAATATAAAAATATCAGAACAATCAGCAGATTGTTATTAAATTCAAAACATATCGCAATACATTAAGTTGCTTAATAAAATTAGCAAAAGTTAATTATTATAAAAAACAATGTCGAAAACTGTCCGAAAAATAAGTGAATAAAAAATATAAAAACGTAAAAAAAAAAGTAAAACTGATACATATATAAAACAAACTAAAGATGAAGGAAAGCTGATATTTTGAAAAAAAGGGAACATTTTGTTACAGTGAATTGACATAAATTCGAACCTTAACTTAAGGCAGATAAACACTTCATTAGTCATACAACAAACACACCATTTAAAATTTTGAGTATAATAATAAAAAACTTTAATTTGTCATTGAAAATTACTTTATCGTTTTTTAAAATATTCTCCTTCATGATTTATATACTTTTGCATATGTTGGAACTATTTATCAAAGCATTTTTTCCATTCTGCTTGACATATCTCCAAAATATGATTTTTGAAACGCATCAATGGCTTCTTCTGCCGACGAAAATTGTTGTCCACGCAATTTATTTTTGACGTTCGGGAACAAAAATAAGTCATTGGGTACTAAATCAAGACTGTACGGCAGATGACCCATTAATTCGATTTTTTGAGTGTTCAAACATTCGGTTACTAGACGAGATGTGTGAGCTCGCATTGTCATGTTGAAGTATATTCCAACGGCGCTTGTTTATTTTCTTTATTTTACTGAAGACTTCCGGCAAGCAAATGGTTGTGTACCATTCAGAATTCAAAGTATTACGTTCCTCTAAAGACACTGTTGTCACATGACTAGTTTTTCCGAACAAATAAGTGACCATTTTGAAACACCAATACAGTCGACTACTGTTTACTTTTTGCTTCATGCGTAGAGATCCATGATTCGTCACTTGTCGCAATACGTCTATGCGTCTTTTGAAGCACCGCCATTGTATTTCTTAAGCATTTGTTTACACCAATCAACACGAGCATCTTTTTGAGATGTTTTCAAATTATGTGGGATCCAACGAGAACAAACCCTTTTACAGCTAAAGGATCAGACAATATTTTATATATGCTAGTCGAACTAATGCCTAAGGTTACATCAATGTAACAGTATATCACATGATGATGTTGCATTATCAGTTTTTGCACAGAACCAATGTTCTCTAGCACAACAACTAATTTTGGACGACCTCAACGACTTTCGTCGGTGAGAGAATGGCGGTCACGATTAAATTCATTATACCAGCGTTTCACAGTGGCAAAAGATTTGACTTTATCGCCAAAAGTGGAAGTAAGTTGATCGATTTAAGTGCTTATGTGGCAAATTTCCACTCTTTCTGAAGCAAAATTAAAGGAAAGCATTTTCGTAGGATCACAAATAAGAAAATTAATGCAGGACCAACAGTTCGAAGAAACAATGACAGAAATTGAAAACATTTTTTGGATATGCTTTAAAAATGTAGCAGAAAATTTGTTAGGAAATTATAAATATCCGCAGTATGAGGAAAATGTCAACAAAATGCTGGATAAGTTTAGGCAACTTAGTTGTAATATGAGCATAAAAATTGATTTTCTTCATGCTCATCTGGACTAATTGCCAGAAAATCTTAGTGATGTTAGTGAGGAGCAAGGTGAAAGGTTCCATCAATATATAATAGAGACGGAAAGGAGGTACCAGGGTTGATAGATGTGGCGATGATGGTAGATTACTGCTGGATGCCGGAAAGAGAACATCCAGCGAATGACTACACAAGGAAAACTAAAAAACGAAGCTTTCTGTTAAAAAGGGAGAGATTTTCAAAGAAAAAAAGAAATTAAAGACTCAATACTATTTGTGTTGTAGCTTTTTACTAGTTTTTTTAATGTTTATTAAATATAATGTTTATTAAAATGAATGTTTTCTCTAGTTCCTAATTTATACTGTTGTTCAGTTTATTAATAACCTTACGTGAGGGATAAAAGCGGAGGGTATATATGAAATCAGCGTAAGTAAGTCACTTATAATCACTTATTAAACCCAAATCAGCTTTCAAAATGTCAAAATTTATAGGCCCGTGTTATTATTACATATTGAGTATTAAATATGTTTAAATAATAAATGAAATTTTATTAAGATTTATGTATTCAATTCTCTCTACTTAGTTATATCGATAGAATAATTAATAAAATTGTTAAATAATATGTATGTGTTCAATTAAAAATTACTTTGTATTATATCAAGTTTTTTTCTGCTATTTTTACAAATTCCTACAATTATATAAATTTACTAAACTATCACATGCAAATATACCTTATAAATTTGCAAAAGCACCCCTTATTATACATTAACATCTAAAAATATTCGTTCATAAATATTTGCGATGCAAGTCGTGATTAAATTAGTAATTATTTAGGTAGTGTAATGTAGTTGTAGTTTAATAGCGAAGTTGCCTCCTGCAAGCAAATACATATTGAAGTTAAAACTACTTCGTGCCCCGTTCATATTATCATCTCCATTAGCTCGAAGTAGGTCATGTTATCATACGTGAAGTACCGTTAAATAAATGTATGTAATAAAATAACGCATTTAAATTTTACCTTAATCTCGTGAGAGCATTAACAATTAATTATTTTTTTTTAATTAGAAAAAAGCCTGGCAACATTACCCAAATTGCGCAGCGGCCACGTATACTGCTAAAAACCACACCGCATACAGTCCATGATACTTTCCTACTGTAAGAAAATGTCTATACATAATGTTGGCTGGCGTTACAAGAAGTAAATGCTTTCTGAAAAACTTACCGGAAAAAATTAAGAAATAGTATATTGTACAACAAGTGTCGAGAAGACATTTTTCGCACGCAGTGAGACGGTTTGTCTCACAAGTCTCACGAGTGTGAAAAATGCTTTTCGCACGTGTTTTATACACTATACTTTTCTTACGGTTGCACTTAAATCATATTCGAGGAATGTATTTTTTTTTCTTGTTTAAGTTTTGCTTTCAAAACGATGATTTTTTGACATAATAAAACAACAATTATTTAATTTTAATAAACATTTACTTACTATTATTAGTATTAGCAATAAACATCATTATTAACAGCTAATGATAATTTTGATTTTTTGATTTTTTTTAATAATAGGCAATAATAATCTTGTTACAAACAATATCTATTTGAAGTTGTAATTAATAGTAAAGTTACTGGAATTTTCTAAATAAATTCCTCTCATTTCTTTGTGTTGATTGATAAAATTTTTTACAATAGATATGTTATTGTTTGATTTTGAAGAAGATGGCATTTCATTTTGTGGTAGAACATCAACATGTACCTCTGAATCTACGGAGTTTAACGAATTTACAATTTTATGGGACATTTTGACTTTTTCTTGAATGGATTCATCTATGTAGCTTTCCGCCACAGTGTTAGACCGCCATTCACCATGACGTTTGAGGATCAGGCAAAAAAATTTACCAAACCCCGAGTATCGAACACGGGTCGCCTGGATGCTAAGAAAAAACGCTATCTCTACTCCACGTTGTTTTGCGCACAGGGTGCGTAAAATGCCGTTTTACAGTTGCGTTTTTAGTGTGCTTTTGCTTATTTTCTAAGCAACCGTAGGAAAAAGCACATATTTGTATTTGGTTAACAATATTCATGAACTCAGCTTAATATAACCGAAATAGATATAACGCTATATAAGTAATTTTTGTGTCGAATTTACATAATTTTTTAAAACGGCATTATAAAAACCTCTTTCTATTCAGTTATCTCATAGGTAGCACCCTAGCACCTTGTGAGATGAGTGATTAGGGAGAGGCTTTTATAATATCATTAACGATTAATGCATTAACCCATCCATGCTTAAAACATTAAATTTAAAAATTTTTGATACATTCAGACAAGTATGCGACTATGGAAGTAGGATTATGAACATGTTAATTTCTATCAAAATAACTGCGACTTATTTAAAAAAACAATTAAATAACACTTTATGTGATTATTTATAACACGATTGGTGCCAATGGCGACTCCAACTAAGAGTACATATCAATCAGACTATATATATATATATATATATATATATATATATATATATATATATATATATATATATATATAGGGTGTCTCAATTGGAACTATAGAATTTAAATTGCGTGCCATTTGTGTTGGGTCAAGGATAGAGCATCAATATTTAACGACTGCCAACTATAAACTATACGATATGAACATGCCACGATTAACAGTTCAAGAACGAATAGTTTGAATAGTGTACAACTATTTTATCAAAGTGAGTGATTATTTACAGTTTAATTAAGAAAAAAGCGTACAACATTGGGATAAAATGGAACGCCTACAGTGTTAACAGTTTGTAACTTAATCAAGAAATTTAAAGAGACAGGTTCTGTTAATGATAAGGCAACATCAATACCTCCTCGTTATGGTTAGTCAGATGAAAATATTATTTCTGTGAGAGAAAGTGTGCGGGAATATCCAAATACATCAATTCGATGTCGTGCACTACAATTAAATTTGTCAAGAGCCAACACGCATCAGATTTTAGAGAAAGATCTGCATCTACGAGTATACAAAATTCAGTTTACACCACAATTAAATGTTATAGGATCATTTACAACAGCGTACATTTGTTAATTGGGTGGCAGCAAAAAAAGTAGGTGATGCTGATTTTTGCAACATAACTTTGTTCGGTGATGAAGAACATTTTCATCTTGACTTGATTTTGACTTGATTTTCATAGGTCAGTAAACAAAATTGTCGAATTTGTGGTGCTGAAAATCCGCATGCTGTTGAAAAAGAAATGCATCCACAGATATGTACGGTTTGCTTCATATCTTGGAGTAATTGGGCTATACTTCTTTGAAAATGAAGCTAGTAATGTTACCACAGTAAATGGAGAATGCTATCGTGACATGTTAAATAATTTTTTTTCCACCAAATCGATAATTTGGATTTGAACAATATGTGGTTTCAGTAAGACGGTGCAATATGTCATACAGAACGTGCAACAATAGCTCTGTTGCATACCAAATTTCCTGATCATGTTGTCTCGCGGAATTCCAAACATCAATTGGCCTGCAAGATCATGTGATTTAACACCACTGAACTTTTTTATTTGCAGTTATGTCAAGGGAAAAGTGTACACCACCCAGCTAGCAACAATCAGTGACTTATAGAGCAAATTTTATGTGCCGTATTATATACAATTTTGCTAAACGAGTGACATCATACTAGATGAGTCGAGGCGGTCATATGAATGATATTTTTCCATTTGTAGCCACATCGTCTTCATTTTATGTTAAAGAACAGAAAACCTCAGTTTATCAAATATTATTAGTTTTATTCACGTTTCAAATTCTATAGTTCCAAGTGAGATACACTGTATAAGATAGATAGATAGATAGATATATTACTAGGGGAAATTTAATATTACAAGAGCTGAGATTTTGATCAATTATAATTACTAATCATTATTATTAATTCCAGGTAAAGTAGTTCCAGTGACAGTATAGTGATTTATATTAAGAGAGTGACAATGATTCGCGAGATAATAGAAACGGTAAAATATTAAAGTGACAGTGACAGTATTTTAATGTTCTTAGCAGTCGGCCATAGTTGCGTTATTCTCGACTCAAAGGTTACTCGTACGTAGCTTTCTCGTATGTCCCTTAAAAAAGTTACAATGTTAAATTTAGTGAGGTAGACATGAAAGTACTAGCAAAGTTGTTAGGATAGTGCATGTGTTTCATTAAAATACGCTGTGTTTAATTTTGTCTTTATATTTGACCACCTGTTTTGCTTCACGTGGTGGAAGTGCAAATATTTATATTCCTATCTCGTCTCTGTAATTTTCGTATAGCATGAATATACCGACAATTTCCTGATTTAAAATATGAGGGGTCCTAAATAATGTGACTGGTTGCTAATCGAAGAGTGTTGTCCTTTATACATAAAGCATGTAAACAGTGTAACACATAAATAAAGAAAGTGGCTAACGACCTTATACCGAATTTATTTTCGATTTAATTTTTATGCTGTGTACGAGGGGGTACCCAAAAGACCGAACTGATGTTGTGGTGGGCGGAGTTTTTGTAGTACCGAGTTTTGTCGCTAGGAGCATATACCGTTCCCGAGTCAGTAAGCTAAACGTCGTCGCTAAAGAAGGTTTCGTTCCGATTGTATGAATTTTTAGTGAGAATGGTTTTATGTGCTGGTCGTTTTTTTAGTTTTTTTCGATGTGGGAGGAGTTGTCCAATCAGAGTATGTTCCACAGGGTCAGACAGTTAACCAGGCTTTCTACCTGTAAGTTTTGAAAATATTGCATAACAGTTTGTGGCGGACCAGGCCTGAGGTATCGGTCAGGCGACTAGTATTACCATCACGATAGCGCCCCTGCTCGCATAGCCCTGCCTGTGCGCTAATTTTTAACCAAAAACTTCCACAACCTCGTAAATGGTTCATAGATATTCCAGGATGATTTTTCGAATGTTTTCAACATTTTCGTCGGTTCGGGCCGTGGAAGGACGAACAGAGCGAGATTTGTCATCAATTGACATTTCACCTTTTTTGAAACGGGAAAACCGTTCTTTTAGGCCGATTTAAATATACCAAGAGTTGCTCTGCCAGTTTTCCCGAGCAAGAAGCACAATTTTACGGCCGCGCTGTTTAGGAGACTAAAAAGACGAGAAGCACACAAAACAACTGTTACTAAAAATCTTACACAAGCCGAACGGAACCTCTTTTAGTGACAATTTTTGACTTACTGCATCGGGAATGATAGCTTTATACGCTCCTAACGGCAGAACGTTGTACTACAAGAACTCCTCCCACCACAACATCAGTTCAGTTTCTCTTGGGTACCCCCTCTTAATGCGTCCGTGTCTTGTGTCGTTATTTATACTGAATAAAAAACAATTTCGTCAGTTGTGGATCAAATATAACCTTCAAATCTCCCAAATACACTCCATTTTCAAATACAGTGTACTGATATTCCAGAATCTCCACAACAGATTCATAAGTGATTTAGAACATTGTTTTATTATTTGAAAAATAAATAAAAATAAAGTCTTTGTTTTATAGTTCAATGCCAAAGAATTAGCTGATATTACAGAAAAGCAAATAATGTATTACGAATCTCTACTAGAAGTCGCGTTAAAAAATAAACAGTTTTAAAACCTTAAAACGAACTTTTCCGCATGTAGAACATCTCTGCATGCGGAGAAAAAATAAACCAACACATAAATACAAAATATGTGTTTTATGCGACAGTTTTACTTTTTTCAATGTTTCTCAAATAGTCCGCCATTGTGCTTTCTCATGACCCATGGACAGGGTGTGGTGTGTCTTATCCACCTCAAAATCAATAGATGTCGTCTGGTAGACGTCCCTAATCAGAGTCAGTCGAAACCTGATCGATTCGACACGATTTAATTGAGTGATCGTGCTAACAAAAACAATGAAAATGGTAGACTGTATTCTATCCACCTCAAAATCAATAGGTGTTGTCTGGGAGACGTTTCCGATCAGAATCAGTCAAAACCCGATCGATCCGACATGATTTAGTTGAGTTATCGTGTTAACAAAATAAATTTCTCAAATAGTCCACTATCGTGCTTTCTTATGACGAACAGGGTGAGGTGTGTTCTATCCATCTCAAAATCAGTAGGTGTCGCCTGGGAAGCGTCCTCGATCAAAATTAGTCAAAACTCGATCAATCCGACATGATTTAGTTGAGTTATCGTGCTAACAAAAAACAATTATCAAATAGTCCACCATCATGCATTGTCATGACTCATGGACAGGGTAGAGTGTGTCCTATCAACCTCAAAATCAATAGGTGTCGTCTGGGAGACGTCCCCGATCGATCAGACATGATTTAATTGAGTTATCGTGCTATCAATAATAAATTCCGACGGCAACGACAACGACACACACACACAGAATGGTTTAAAAACCTTTTTTTTGTTTTTGGACTGAAAAATTAAAAAAACACTCAAATTTTTTTCTTACACGATTACATTACTTTTCTGTATACAGTGGAGTGTACGAATCTACGAATAATTGTGTTTAATCTAATGATTTAAAGTAGTACACGATAAATACTCTCATTCGCCTTTTCTCAATTCGAATTTTTCCCTATTTTCGTTATAAAATAAATTCTACAGTTAATAACCAACTATTTTCAATACTCAAGAATTACATATGCTTCAAATAGTAATATAATAAACAGTTTTAAAACCTTAAAACGGACTTTTCCGGACGTAGAACATCTCTATCTGGAAATTGAGTGGCGGAGAAAACATAAACCAACACATAAATGCAGAATATGTGTTTTATGCGACAATTTTAGTTTTTTCAAATAGTTGACCCTCGCGCTTTCTTATGCCCATAAACAGGGTGGGGTGTATCCTATCCACCTCAAAATCAATGGATGTCGTCTAGTAGACGTCCCTAATCAGAATCAGTCGAAACCCGATCGATCCGACACGATTTAATTGAGTGATCGTGCTAACAAACAAATTTCTCAAATACATAGTACACCATTGTGCTTTCTCATGGCCCATGAACATGGTAGAGCGTGTTCTATCCACCTCAAAATCAATATGTGTCATCTGGGAGACATCCCCGATCCGAATCAGTCAAAACCCGATCGATCCGACATGACTTAGTTAAGTTATCGTGTTAACAACAAAAATTTCCCAAATAGTCCACCGTCGTGCTTTCTCATGACCCATGGACAGGGTGTGTATTCTATCCACCTCAAAATCAATAGATGTAGTCTAGGAGACGTTCCCGATCAGAATCAGTCAGAACTCGATCGATCCGACACGATTTAGTTGAGTTATCGTATTAACAAGACAAATTTATCAAGTAGTCCACCATCGTGCTTTCTCATTACCCGTGGACAGGGTGGGATGTGTCCTATCCACCTTAAAATCAATAGGTGTCGTCTGGGAGAAGTCCCCGATCAGATTTAATCAAAACCCGATCGATCCGACACGATATAGTTGAGTTATCGTGCTAACAAAAACATTCTCAAATAGACCCAAGGGAGGGAGTGGTGTGTGCTATCTACCTCAAAATCAATAGGTGTCATCTGGGAGACGTCCCCGATCAGAATCAGTTAAGATCCAATCGATACGACACGATTTAGTTGAGTTATCGTGCTAACAAGAATAAATGCCGACGACAACGACGACACACACACACAGCAAACAACTTTTATAAACCATTTTTTTTTTGGTTTTTAGGCCGAAAGACGAAAAATAAACCAAAAAAAATTAGTTTTTTCACTTTTTCTTTACACGATTACATTACTTTTTCGCTAATAGTGGAGTGGTGCGAAAAAGTAAAAATCGTTTCCATCGTAATTAATTACACTGTTGCCATTTTGTTGTGGTAAGACTTTACTACTTTTAATGGTGTAAAAATGGTGCAAAATTTCATTATTTCTGATATAAAGCATCAGTGTAATATTACACCACTATAATTGTAAACTTATATAAACAGTATGGGTATAAAACTAATATAACTATACCATACTACAGTACATTTTACTCAGTGTGGGGCAGATTACAATCCCTGTGTAGTAACTATTGTAGAGTACGCGTCCATGTAGTCTTCACTCTGACATTGTGAGGCAATATGGCTTTTGGTTATTTCTGATTAACCAACGTATGCCCCAATACTGTTATGTAATATGTCTCAAGAAGCAAATATTGTGTTGGCCAAGTTCATAAAATTATTTAATCAATACGACTAAATAATCTGTTAAATTTTGAGTCCCTGAATGACCGAATAAATATTATGTACACCTATCCTACGTGTGTGTCGCGACGGTGAAGTAGATAAGGTAATACAAATGCATATTTTTATGTATTATTTCTCATTCATTATTTGCTTATTATTTAAAAATATTAAAATATATAAATTTTACTAAGGATATGACCAAATTTTTATTTTTAGCAAGAACTAAATCCCAATAAAATGCGCGCACTGGACCTATTTATTATTTTTGAATAATTAACTTATACCCAAATGATTTGTCAATTCAAAGATAAGGACCAAACATAGTCATTGTCATAGCCAAGTTTATCATAACTAATAGACATTAGATGTTTGAAAAATATGTTACAATTTGAAAAATTTGCTTGGAAGAACGGTAATATTAACATATGATCATATTTAATTAGAAGCCTCGATAATACAAGTACTAGTAGAAAAATTTGGTTGCGTTGTTCGCGAATATATAAATATTTCTTAAACCTGCGTTTACCAGTACCATCTCGTATGCACCAGCACATACACATAATATACATCATTTCATTAGTACAATAAAGAAATTAACTTTGTAGATTAAAAAAGAAAAATGTAACAAAATGTATTGTATGTCAAATGCGTTTTAATTTCCTTCATTCCACAAAATGGATAGTAAAAGGTAAAAAATTGAAGTAACGTTTATACTAAGGGGTGGTAAAGTTTACACCAGATGTGGTGTTGATTTTACTCCATTACTGGTACGAAAATTTACATCAGCAAATGGTAAAGTTCTACGACGGTCTTGCGGCGTTCATTGCACACCAAACTGAAGTGCTCTTATATGTACCCCGTTAGGTGTCAAATTGGTGTCGAATTTTATATAACATTTCACACAACATATGCAGAACTAATAGATGATATACATCATGAAATATTGGATAAAAATCATAATTCTTAGGTGAATAATTGCAAACTTTAAATAAGAAAGTTATTTCAACTATATCTATGTCACTGGATGCCGAACGGCTGCTTACTTTATATAAAAACAGTTTCTCACCGCACCAGACATCGCTCATGAACATACTTTAGTGGCATCCGCAATTTTATAGATGTTCACAGAGTATACAGAGTATTAAGAATTTTTAATGCTTACTGGGTAAGCATTACATGTTATAAAAATTATTATAACTTATACATAGTTTCTTTTACATGACGCGCGACGCGTGACGCGACGGCGCCATTGATGAGGCATCTAAGTCCATCTATTAGTATTTTGGCACCATAATGTAAAACAAATATGATTAGCTATTGCAAATAAATTGCGTTAATACTAAAATTGTTTTTTCTTTTCAGTTGATCATGTATTTTAAAAATTTCTGTATTGCCATAAACCAATCTGGCAAACAAAACCTCATACTGGACAACGAACTCTCAATTTTATAGACATATTATACTGGCATCAAGGAATATTAATGTCGCTTAATTGGCCTGATAGGCCGCCAACCTAAAACGGCACCCTAAAATGTTTCTTCGATTCATTAAGTGCCCAACTACAACGTAAATGGGTTATTGCTAAAATTGCCCTTTGAATGTGGCGGGTGGAGTATATGGGCCTGGTGTACATTAAAGTTGCCTTTAATCTATGGGGCTCGTAGGGCTGTGCGGTCTGCCGCGACCAGTGGAATGCGTTTCTTTAATAATCGTTAAAGTTTAGTGGATGTTATTTTCTCGGATGCGCTTAACAACGTAGGTGTGGCGAGTGTCTGCGTAACATCTTATTAGTTCGTGGTATACAGTGTGTCCAACTTAAGATTGTGCTTTCGTTCGTTGTATCCATATACGGTGTGTCAAAAAGAAGAATATTTTTGCTATGTACTCCTCTATAAATTATTTCAATTAATGTATAACAAATTAGAATTATATATTCGAGAACAAACATGAATAAATCACTGAAAGGAACAATAATGTCAAATGCAATGATGCAAATTGATCAAGTGGTGAATGGTTTTCTGAGAAATATTCTTCTATTCAATAAAAAAAGACTTATTCGAGTTCCGTAAGAGTCATAGGGACAGTCCATAGTTGGAATAAACACAAATTAAAGGTAGTCCAGTCTGGAAACTTCTCTGGCAATGCGGGACAGAGCGTTATTCTGCATAAAAATGAAAATGCGCTCTAGTAGTTCTATGTTCTTTAATAAGCAGTGGTGCAATAGCAGTGGTCTTTTACTGTTCAAACCTCCTTGATTAAGCCTTTTCCTGAATGTTCGTCCAGAAATTGCTACATTTTGAGCTGCTGTTAGGGCTCTCTTTAACTCAACACTGGTAAAATGCCTGTTTCTTAAGGTGACCTACATAATATATAGCTCATCTCTTGCATTGGTAGACTTCTTATGACCTTGTACTGGGGTTCTACAGTAACTTCCAAGTTCATTAAAACGTTTAGTTATTCAACTAAATCTTGATTGTCAAACTTTTATTATCTTTTACAAATACCACTTTTCCGCACTCCACTATACGCGGAAAAGTAATGTAATCGTGTAAAAAAAATTTTTTTCTAGCCTTTATTTTTCGCTTTTCGGCCTAAAAGCCAAAAAAAAATGGTTTTCAAACCATTTTGTGTGTGTGTGTGTGCGCGTGCGTGCGTGCGTGCGTGCGTTCGTGCGTGCGTGCGTGCGTGCGTGCCTGCGTGTGTGTGTGTGTGTGTGTGTGTGTGTGTGTGTGTGTGTGTGTGTGTGTGTGTGTGTGCATTTATTCTTGTTAGCACGATAACTCAACTAAATCGTGTCGGATCGATAGGGTTTTGACTGATTCTGATCGGGGACGTGTCCCAGACGACACCTATTGATTTTGAGGTGGATTAGACACACCCCATCCTGTCCATGGGTCATGAGAAAGCAGGATGGTGGACTATTTGAGAAAAATTGAAAAAAGTAAAACTCCCGCATAAAACACATATTCTGCATTTATGTGTTGGTTTATTTTTTCTCGGCCACTCAGTTTTGAGATAGAGATGTTCTATGTACGGAAAAGTCCATTTTCAGGTTTTAAAACTGTTTATTTTAAATAGCGTTAAGTGTTAATTATTAACAAACAATTAAAAAATGTTACTTTAAATCTGTCGAACAATTGCAATTGCTTATCAGTAGTTACTACTGATTTGGATGGTCTAGGATATTCTCTATCCTAGACAATCTACATAAAATGTTTTACTTAATGTTTAATGACTTAAAACACATAAAAAATAATGAAAAGTTTTACTGATTCAATAATTTTTCCAGGAGTGCAATATTCATTAAATAAATAATGAAAATAACAAATAAATATGTAGTATATCAAATAACAATTAAATAGAACAAAATGTTCTAATAAAAAAAAAACAATAATTTAATAAACTACAAACATTTTGGAAACTTTATGTTATAAGAAAATTATAAGAGGCTTACAAATGTTTCTTTGTTGCATTAGGTAATATCCCAAACGATCAAAAAAATTTTTTCTAAAATGATGCATCTTTGGCATCACACTATTTAGGGCAACCGCAATTTTAATACTATTAGTTACGAACTCTAATATTTGTGGTCATAAATTTTCAGTTTCGTATATTCCGAAAAATAAATCATTTAGCCATTTAACTCGTGCCATCTTAGAGTCCATTTAACTGTTCCTCTTCCAGTCTTAATGCGATCGGGAGATACGGAACTATATGATTCTCTTACAGATTTAATGTTAAGTTACGGAAAAGAATTAAATATTTAATCTGGTATTAAATTTCGGTATAGTTTATTTAGTGGTGTTGTTCTAGAAAAACCGTGCGCGAAATAGATTTGCGGGTCTATTGCTCGAATAAGAAATTGGTTGTTCGAGATTTTACTTTTCCGCACTCCACTATAAGCGGAAAAGTAATGTAATCGCGTAAAGAAAAAGTGAAAAAACAAAATTTTTTTGGGTTTATTTTTCGTTTTTCGGCCTAAAATCCAAAAAAAAATGGGTTTTAAAATTATTTTGCTAAGTGTGTGTCGTCGCCGTCGTCGGCATTTCTTGTTAGCACGATAACTCAACTAACTCGTGTCGGATCAATCGGGTTTTGACTGATTCTGATCGGGGACGTCCCCCAGACGACACCTACTGATTTTGAGGTGGATAGCACACACCACCTAAATCATGTTGGATCGATCGTGTTTTGACTAATTCTGATCAGGGATGTCTCCCAGACAACACCTATTGATTTTGAGGTGGATAGGACACACCCCACCCTGTCCATGGGTCATGAGAAAGCGCGATGGTGGACTATTTGAGAAATTTGTTTTGTTAATACGATAACTCAACTAAATCGTGTCGGATCGATCTGGTATTACTGATTCTGATCGAGAATATCTCCTAGGCGACACCTATTGATTTTGAGGTGGATAGGACACACCCCACCCTGTTAATGGGTCACGAGAATGCACGAGGGTGAACTATTTGAAAAAAGTGAAACTGTCGCATAAAATACATATTCTGCATTTACGTATTGGTTTACTTTTTCTTGGCCACTCAATTTCGAGATAGAAATGTTCTACGTGCGGAAAAGTCCGTTTTAAGGTTTTAAAACTGTTTATCTTCTATAGTTTGTATAATAGTTCCTTGCGTGTGAGTCACAGGTAATAACCGTATGAATCAATCAATTGACATTTTTGAACAGTGTCGTACATAAAACACATTTTAGGATAACAGTTAGTACAATACAAATCCGTCAACCTATAACAGATTAATGAAAAGATTCTGCACAAAAACATTCAATGTAAGTGATATTTCCATCAAAGTAAATGAAATAAATTGAACAAATATCAAAATAAATGAACCATAAATGAATTAAATTTTACAGACGCATTGAGACGTCAATGAATAAAATTATACAATAAAGCTAAGACATGACTTCATAATTGCAATTTATTCGGCAAATTATTAACTCTTTATGCCGTACGTAGTTGATTGAAACAATATCTCGCTAGACATACGTGCTGGTAATTTTTGATATTAGTAACAATTGCGAGTGGTGTAGCGTGTGATCCGTGCGTCGTCACTAAATTGATACCCGCGCAAAGATCCATTATACAAACTGTAGTCATACAGGTGTACATTTTGTCTACTGGTGAATTCCAAAATAAAGCTTGTCGAAATGGAGATGTATGTACATATATGGAGAACACTCCATATGTACATATATTCTTAAATGCCACTCGAGAATACAATATTTATTATCTGTAGATTGACCGCAAAACCTTGGCAGGGCAGCCTTTAGGGACCCGCTTTACTTTATTAATATTGTAATTGAACGACATCTATGAAAGTTTACATTGAACTGCACTCTATGTTGACCCAAGTCGTGGGATTTATTGAATATATTTAAATGAATTCATTTATTATACTTAACGCGCGAATCTCTGCGCAATGTTACTTTTATGAGTAAGAATGTAGTAAAGTAAGATATAGGCGTGAATTTTTTTATTGTATTTCTTATCTTTTTATATAACAACAATATATAAAAGTATAAAAAATAAAGAGAGAATATTTAATGTATGGATATATGTATATCTGAATTTATTTTGAGAAAGGCTCAAACAAGAGGTGAAACATGAAAATAATAATAAAAAAATATATACCAATTCCATATTTTCTATTAAATATAAGAACCAATAACCACAAGAATAAAGAGACAACTAATTTTTTTATTTACAATAAAAAGTGTATCCCTTAGTTTTTTAAGTAACGACATTTTTAAGTAAGAATTTAAGTCAACAATATGAGTTTCAGTCATCTTCCGGTAATGGGAATTTGGTTGGCAAAACGTGCATCGAGAAATGTATAATCTTTGGGTGTTCGTGGAAATTCGGTCTCCTGCTTTTGTTGCTGCAGCGAAAGTGCGGCGCCCTTGCAGGACTAAGAATCTAATTGGAAACTGAGGCATCGTCTGAAAGACGTGGCAATTAGGACATAAAGATGGTAGTTTATTATTAAGGTCTATAAATTACTGATATAAACTGTAACAACAAAGGTCCAAGTGCAGATCTCTGAGGTATAGAATTAAATATTACTATAAAATTAAATTTCGAAGCCACACACTGTTTTGTGTTAGATAAAGAAACTCTATAACATCAACGTAGGCTGTAGAAAAAAACCTTAACATCAGTCAAATTCCACAGAAGTCCTTGAACATATGAAAATGGCAAGGAAAGTAAGAATCGTCATAGTGATAACAAAAAAGAAACAGTGCGCTCGATTATGTTGGTCAATTTATGAAAATTATTCACTACAAAGTTTAGTTTTATATTCAAGCTTCAAACAATAGGGTTTGTTGTTAATTTATAGCTGGCAGGACATGTGCCATTAGAAGTTTTACCATTTTTACCTATAACAACAGTTGCTTACAGTAATTAAGTTTAATTATTATTAAATTATATAATTTTATCAAGTTCTATTACATTCAGTCAACGTTTAATTTAAAAATTGTAAATATTAGTTTTAATAATTTATAATTTAGAGATTTATTGACCCTCTGATGATTCCAATTTAGTCGAACACTTATTTTTGCGTACATAAGTTTTAGAGTAAATGGGAGATCAAGTAATTCAGAACAAAATAATGATGAAACATGATTTTGAAAAGGCGTGGGTACAGGAAATGTAGCTGGAAGATGTTCAAGGAATATGCCGCCTTCACATTCGTTATCTTATATTAAAATGCATGACGGGACATCGAAACTTAGTTCAAGAACTATTATAAGTTTTTCCTGAGTCCTTTCCCATTTTTCCCTATTGTGAATAGAAAAGAATTCGGCAAACTCGGGCGACTTGTCACACAAAAGAAAGTAAAACCGTTTGTTAAAAACTAATTCAATAAGATTGCTTTAGATGTTCAGTTAAGAATCTTCGGAACGATAAAGTTGTAATTACCGAAGTGACAAACTCAGAGTTCAACTAATAGCAGAGGCTTTGTACGCTTAGCGTTCATGCTACATTTCTGTTGAATTATGGGGTAATATTTTATAGTTTTGAATTTATTCTTACAGAGAAGAGTCTGTGTTGTTAGTTTTATTCTTCTAGATAATAATCTTCTGAAACACAAGCAGCTCTTAACATAAAATGTAATACTATTAAATATATAATAACTAATAACGTGTAGATAAATGTATTCATGAACCTAGTATTCTCCAGTATTCCTCCATTCCACTATAGCCCAGTCATATTAGATCGAAAATTGGGCAACCTGCGGAAAAATTCCTAGTGAGCTGAATTTTTGCATAGACCATCGTTATAGCGTCATAAACAAAATGTCAAAAACCGACATTAACATTTTGCTGAAGTTATGAGATATTCAAGGTCAAAGATCCCGAGAAACGTGAATATCTTACTGCAAGTAAACGATGAACCACCTCATTTGAGTATGAAATATTATATAGGTTTCATGAAGAAGAAGCCAGTGAAAAAGTTAAGAGAAAAAAACAGAAATATACACGGCAAGTTCGACCCTTTCATTCAAAGATAGCGTGATAAAAGCTACTGAGGCACTTGGTGAAATATATGGTAGAGTAGTGAAATAGCGCATAATTTTTGATTATGATTTAGTATCTGCTGGCGTAAAATATCAATACAAATGTTTTGATAATTTTTTCGCAGTGGAACTGGTGGATGATTACTAAGGAAGATGATAATGTCGCAACTACGATGGAGGAAGTTTTTAGTTACATTGAGAGTCATGACAATTGTCAATTTACACAAGAGGAGAAAATGTATATTGTATTGGGATGTAGAAAAATATGGCTACAGTGCTCCACAGATTTTGACCACTGTTACCTGTAAGCCTGTGTTGCTTAAATTCATAAACTGATGTCACTGAAGATACTCTTATACGAAGTATAATATAAAGAAGAAGTAATTTGAAATATCTATTCCTCTACCAGTTGTAGTATAGGGTCTTGCAATAGGGACGCTCGAAATTCTATAGGTTATAGAAATTCTATAGTTGTTGAAGCAACATCTGTTAGTTTTATTGTGAATTGTTCAGTAGTGTATGGCAAATCACTGTGGAAGGTTATAGCGTTCAGCAACGTGTGCAAATTATTAAATTTTATTTTCAAAATCAGTGCTACGCTCGAGAAACGTTCTACGCATTACGTGATTTTTATCCTCGTCACAACCGTTCCACATAGTCAATTATTCGACGTTTGGTGGCCAAATTTGAGTCAACCGGTTTGATAAACAATCAGCCACCGCCCGTACGTCACCGAAACGGAAGCTCTGCTGAAAGCAGACTGCTGCTGTGTGTGAGAACGTACGGGAAAACCTCAGTCAGTCAATTTATCATCGTTCACAAGAACTTGGCCTTTATGCGACTTCAACTTGGACAATTTTGCAACGGAACTTGGGTCTGCACTAGTATAAAATCCAATTGACTCAGGAACTTAAAGTATACGACCATAGACAACGCAGTTGGAGGTTGATCCAAATTTCGCCAAAAAAATAATCTAAAAAATTCCATTTTTGGATGAATAGCTATGTGAATAATCCATTCAATTCACACAAGATACACCAGCACCAAATGCATCTCGAAAAAGTTACTGTTTGATGCGGATTTTGGTCTGGCAGAATCATCGGTCCATAATTCTTCCAAACTAAAACTGGAATTGCTATAACCGTCAACGGCGAGCGCTACAGATCGATGATAAGTAACTTCTTGTGGCCTAAACTAGATGATAAGGATACCGACGATATATGGTTCCAACAGGACGGCGCCACGTGCCACACAGCACATGCCATGCTGGACCAAAGTTTACAGAATAAATAAATTATTAAATATATATTATAAATAAATAAATAATAAATTATTTATTCTGTAAACTTTGGCTGGACATTCTGCACGAGCGATTTGAGGATCTCCTGAATACGTGTGACCAAGACAAATTGCGGTGAATATTTGAACAACGTTATATTCCACACTTAATGTCATAAAATATTGTTTCAAATTAAAAAAAAATGAGTGGATATCTCACACACAACTTGTTTTTAGTTACGTTTAAAAATCGAGCGTCCTTATTGAAAGACACTTTAGATACATCATTTCTTTGACACGCATATCGAGGAAAACAGTTTCGAAATCTGTAATGGTTCTCGACGTTGCTGTACTTTCAATATCACAAACTTGATATTAAAAATATGATAATAGTCTCCAGCTCATTGAATCATTGTCACAAGATAATACTGTAGGCAACATTTTCGCCCAGTTCTATATAATTACGCTTAATATTAAACGCTTTGTAGAAATATAATATTTTATCTAAGATATAAAACGAAGTAACTGTATTTTGGAGACTGCGAAGGAACGCCGAGGGGTGAAATGTTTATGTAAGAAAAGGAAAATGGAATAGGTTATACTACCGCTCCGTAAATATAACTTATTCGCTGTAAAATCGTCCATCACCTATCTCGTGTAAGGAACACTGTATGCCCCCGACAACCCTCGCCAAAGGCTGATAAACGGAAAATGCCCACAGTGGATAAAGCGGGTCATACAACGTAATGTAGTCCATGATGCGTTGCATACCTTCGTGGGATACGAAATTTCGGTGTGTAGTTGTCTCTATTGGTCATTTAAATTAGTACCTTTAACCCTCAAATGCGTGAAGGAAAGGAAATAGAAACGAATACCCAAATAAATTCGTCATATATAGAACGTAGAGTGATAAAGGAAAGATGGTTACATTTTGTGAGTTCAATTTGCATTATGTCTGTCTTAATAGGGATGGAGAAATAAATAAACTAAAACAGAATTAATAAAGAGGTAAAAATAAATATTCGTTAAAGATTGTCTATGTTATGTTCAAAACGATTATCTTCATAATTGGCATTAAGTACAGGGTCTTTCAATAGTGACGCTAGAAATTTGTTGCACTATGGCGGCCATGTTGTTAAAACAATGTCTGTCAAATTTATTGTGAATTGTTGAGTAGTGTATGGCAAATCACCGTAAAACGCTATAAAGTTCACTTACTTCTTATATGTTAGGTAAGTAAAATATCTCTACAGAACTACAAGAAGGGGGTTTAGCAAAATCTACAGGTTGGGATTAGTTTCCTGGTTGGTGATAGTAAAAAGGTAATCCAGCCGACGTTCGGTAACAGTATAAAGAAAATTCGAATATGCACTTTAATCTTAAGCTGTAATAAAAATAATTTTACAGCTAAATCATAAAAACACCAAATGTTTCAAAAAGTATAAGTGAATGAATACAATTATTTACAGCTCATCAATAATAGGAAAAAGTGTGATATTCTCTATGTATGCGTAGTAGAAAGAGTGAGGAAGCATTCGGAGGGAAAAGGATGCACTTTATGTGCGGCCAGATCAAACTCTGTGATACATTGTGTACACTCGATATTCACTCTGCAAAGGTCTCAATGCGACTGAGTAAAGACCAGGCCATTTACTGTGCACCTTGTGGGTGGTCAGATATCGCAGATTTGAGACTTGTTACTATTGTTGACAACCTGTAGAAAAATCAATAACAATATTCTCAATATTAAAAAAATATTGGAAAGACTGTTTCTTAAAAATAGACTCACTTCGACATAAATTGAAACTACGAATACTGATATTTGTTAATATTTTACTGAATGCACGTGCATCGTATGTCCAACTGTAAAAAATGAAAAGAAAGCTGTAAAAATAGAGGATTGTCTTACTGATATGTTTATAAACACTACAAAGATCTGGATGATGGCAGCCAACTAAGTTTAAGATCTCTCATAATATACATATATAAAATGAAAATGAACTGAAAGCTTCATGATATGAGCTGATATATATATATATATATATATATATATATATATATATATATATATATATATATATATATATAATGAGGTGAGTAATTACACAATATATTCGACTCGATAATGAACCAGCATGGTTACTGGAATGAGGTAGAGATGAGAAAATATGCACACGAATGACATGGACGACGTCACCACTGCGGTTAGATTTGTCAAGTAAAATTGTCTATTTATGTATATCTTTTATAAGCATTTTTTTATTCGATTTAATAAAGGAATAAATGATAACGTTGAAATGTAATTATAACAAATATTATATTTATTTTAATATATAATTACCTAAAGAAGAAATTTCCTTGGACGAACCGTCACTGGTGTACACCAAGAAGAGATTTTAAATAAGTATTAAAGTAACTCTTGATGGTTCTTTCCTTCTTTTTGTTGTGTAAGTTAGCCCCAGTCCGGGACAACAGAGTTATTGTTTGGAACGAAGGCATTGTAAAGAGAGAGAGACAGTCTAAGAGAACCGATTCCTAATTGGGACAGGCTTTGGTTCCCGCATAACCGCCGCGCACCGCCTCTGTTCAAGACACCCGAGTGTATACATTATTTAGAAAAAGGTCTCGTTGCCATACTGAATGGCAGCAGTAGTTATTTCTACAAACACCGCAAAAGGATCTAATTCGGCCCTTCTTTTGCCGTTTCGCCTGTTATTTGACGTCCCTTCTTTACATCATTTGGAACTTTTAGTATCGTACACGCGTGTCACGTTGTCCTCACGTTCCCGAGATAAATATAAACTGTATTTTTGTTGCTTGTGAGGCCCGGTAGCAGGGCATCTGGCACGTTATCTCGATAAAATCTGTTGTTCGTAAATGGATGTTAGTTTTGTCGTGACAAAGTACTGGTTATGGGCAATTATTTTTTGTCCGTCATTTTTACTAAAAGCGAACATATCGGATGGTCCGGCCATTAACTCTATATTTTTTTTGGGTGCGCGTTTACCCTTTAATGAGGTTGAATTAAAATGATTACTCATGAGGATAAATTAAATATGATTATTGATTACCTACATTTCTCCATTATTTAACATTCATATTGTTAGAGTGCTAACTAAAATTTTGTGTCACTATGTCAGGGGTTTTGTGGACTGTATGGGTTGGTACGATAAAGAAAAAGTAAAGGACTCCCCTCTATGTTTGGATGGAGTTACCTTAACTGGAACCTTAGTTGGGGAAAGGGTGGAAATGGAACCAACTTTGGTTCCAGATCTCACAGTGACACTACACTTCAGTTAATGTATTGAGATATTTTGATACTTTGATAAGAATATTAAGTCTAATAATCAGTCTTTTCTCTTTTTTAAAATTGTTACATATGCGTTCAATTTACTAGGTAACTTGAGTACCTAGTGGCGCCCATTTATTTTAAAAGTAGGACCTATACAGATATGAGAATTTATTTTATATCAAATTATTCATTTTCTATTTTATTATAAACACTATAGTTACAAAATATACCCTAAAAGTATAGGTATACCATTTGCCCCATGTAAAATGAAGACACCCTGACATTTTCGTCATTTCTTGAAATCTAGGTTTGAGCTTTGGCAAAATTGTAGTCCTATGTGACACGTACATTTCGAGTCAACCAAAATTCTCGGAATCCCAACAAACTGAAGACCATTGATCCTCACCAGTTTACTTCTCCAAAATTTTGTAGGCAGTCAATAAATATTTTCTGTCCTGTACCGGTTTATTTCAGGTATCGCAGCAGTTGGTTAACTCTTCTTAATGTTTCGCTGATCATGCTGTCAGCTTCTTCAGAAGGTTTCTAAAGATTGTTGTTATTTAAGTCTCATCTGTCTATAACTAGGTTTTGTGTCACTTGTTTGATCAACAGTTATGATCGACTAATCGCGCTGGTTATTTGTACTTGACTGTGCCATCGTGACTGCTTTGTTCATTGACCATTTTAGAGTGACTGTTCCATCCACTGACCGTGCTTGATTGCTAGTGTGTCCGTGGTCTTACTTAAACTAAATCGTCTCTCTAAGTTACTAATGCTTTTTATAATTTCGATGGATCTTTCTCTTTCTCTCTCTCTTTAGCTTGTTCTCGTCTATTCCTAGACATAGTCCTCTTCCACGTTTTTCCACAACTGTCTGTCCTGAGCACTCAAAATTCAGTTTTTGCCGGATTTCCCTCCATCTTGTATGGGAACGCCCGACATTCCGCCTAGTTTTTCTGGGCCTCCACTGCATTATGGTCTTCGTCCATTTTATGTCATCCCTGGCGACGTGCCATGCCCAGCACCATTTATTGGCGGCGATATGCTCTATGACATCAACGCCTCTTATTCTCTCTCCGATGATCTCGTTTCTGATTCGGTCCCTCAAGCTGATACCTAGCATCGCACGTTCCATTGCCCGTTGACATACCCTGTGTTGGTTCGCCCTGTTCTGTGTTAGGGTTATAGTCTCGAGACCGTCATGATAGGTGATATGCAAGCGTCGAATATTTTTCGCTTTAGGTTGATGGGCATTTCCGGTTTTCTGAGGATGTGATGGAATTTTCCAAAAGCTACCCATGTCAGGCCAATTCGCTTGGTGATTTCTGCGGTCTGGTCGTCCCTGTTAAGGACTTGATATTGTGGCCGAGGTACACATACTCTTCAATAACGTCAATACACTATCAATTTCGATTAATTCCCTGATAATTTTCGGGTAGTATATAGAATTCTTAGTCATCTTACATCAGTCAATGACTAAAGCAGTTAAGTTAAAAACGTTAAAACAAGTTGATCAACCTTGGCAAGACCCGGAAGAAACAAGTACATTAAAAGACAGCAGTGAAAATCTACACTCTATCTACATCTACATTTTGTATGAAGTTTTTACTTACAGTATTTGTTTGATTCATGTATATTATACGTATAATATGTTACCACTAAAGTATTAACACGTAAAATCATACAGAACTAGTTAAGTGTGATAACAATTAGTCAAAGCTTTATAGTCTGTAATCATGAGCGTTTTTATAAAGCAAACCTAGACGTGTTAATGTTTTCATTCCATTTTGTTAGTGCGCCGCGAACAAATGGCTGCATTTAATTTTTATTGTGGGCCGTAAAATGCTTTATCAACTCAAACGACTAATAAAACGATAATGTAGATAATGGATATAGAGAAAAAGCAATGTGAAAGAAATTACTTCTTTTTGTCTGCTGTCGGAGATGAAGAGGTAGTCGGGACCTACAAATTGACGCCATAAACAGTTTATTTTAACCCATTTATTATTTTCTCAGGCGGGCGGAAGTAAGCGGATTTACTGCCCCTTCAAGACATAAAAAAGTTATCTAAAACTTTGTAAATGATTTTCTTCGCCATGCGATTGTTACCTTTATTTATAACCCGTGCAGTTTAGGCCATCTATTACAGAAGCTGTTCAATAAACATGTATTATAAATGTTTACAGTGCCTTCACGTAGCCGCGCTTCAAATGCAAATATTTAAAGTCTGAAATATATCGTATGTACATTAATAACATCGAACGCTTAATCATAAATGTAATAATATACATATCGCACGTGAAGTAAGCGAAAATTAATGGTGGTACGGTTTTAAAGAGAATATCCAGTTATTTTAATATACACTGTGTCCAAGATCAGAATTCACAGCATGGGTATCTTGCGAAATGAATTCGAATAACTATGGGAAAAGTTTCATGAGTAGGATACTGTCTCAGTGGTCTTAACCAATTTCAAAAAATATTTTTCGTTTCTCAAATTATTTAAAAAATAATAAATTTTAAAAGTTTGGTTTTCATTTATTTTATGTTATTATGACAAATATGGAAAAACAGATAACACAGTCTCATAGTGCTTTGTAATAAAGTTTAATGTGATAATGATATTTTCATCCTCCGATGTTTTGTATCTGTGGAACCATCGTCAACTTAATTTTCTCCAATGCGGCCCTGGTTTTTTTACGCATTTTGAATACACTTTTTATTTTTATTTTACATATCAGAAAATAGGAGGCCGTGGATAAATAAAAAGTCTTGATTCACTGTTAATTAATTTTGTATTTATTAATATTTAACATACAAAGTGGCTCTGTCTATTCAGTTTAAAAATGCTCAAATGGATTAAGCTTTGTATATATATATATATATATATATATATATATATATATATATATATATATATTTGGCGATAGCAAGGATAAAAGTGCATTTTGCCTCGACCGGGAATCGAACCCGGCTCTCCCAATTTCCGGTTGAGTGCTCTGACCGCTGAGCTATCGAGGCACACTCATTATCCTTGCTTTTAACGCGTCGCTACATATATATATATATATATATATATATATATATATATATATATATATATATATATATATATATATATATATATATTTCTAGTTATAGTCGTTACTAATATTTATGTAGTAATGTGTAGATTTCTGTAGCCTTTGCTTTGAAAGTTGCAAATAAAGTTTATTATATATTTTAGTCTTCAGTAAAGGAACATAAGGCAATAAATTACTGTTAAATCACTTATTATGGGAACGAGGAAGGGTTTACCTCTATCTGTGTTACAGACACCTGTTAGTCTGAATCTAACGACACGACCATTTGAGTATGTCTTTCCTTTGTGTACGGTTGTTGGAAAAGGTGTGTTTTTTCTAACTGTTTATAAAGATATTGCACTAAGTGTAGTGTCCTAAATGAACTCCAAACAAGAACAACAACTATTAAAATGGCATGAAGAGTTAAAATCCAACGACGAGATAGAGACTACTGATAGTGAATATGAAAACAGTGACGTTCGTTCTGAGTACAATGAACACAATACAGATGCAGAATAAACGGACTCGGTGATGAAACCCCTATTGCTGACTTGGATGCGCCCGTACCTGTAATTAGACAATACAGAGTAACCCAGCGCATCGAAGAAAAATACTGCCGCCGTCACTGGTGTTAATAGAAACATGATTGCCGCGGCGTCACGAAATGAACAGCCTAAAATGCGATGCAGGTATTACCCCATTAGAAAAAATCGCTTTACTATGCAACGCTGTGGAACATTTTCTATTTGCAAAGAGGAATGACATCTATATCGACATGCACCTCTTGCGCCACCCATGGAGAAGATTCCGATGAATAAATACTAATTGAGGGCCTAGAAGCCAAGGGGTATAAGTGCACTTTTGCACTTTTGGAGATAAGTGCAGGAACTGGTTGCCAGGGCACTAAATAATATTGGGGTATAGGGATGCAAGTGAAACACTGTCAGGCGCTGAGATATAGTGGATGGTATAAGTATCAGTTCAAATGCCAGCTTCTAAAGTTCTTGGCTTCTAAAGAAAACAGAAGCCAAGAATCGTAAGGACAAGAGAGGTTACAAAGTTCCGTCCAATAAAACAAGCAATTATGCTACTAAAGTAATAAAAAATCTATAAAATCTCTTCCAAAATACAGTAGCCACTACACCAAGATTAGGTCTCCTAATGAAAGTACTTGAGTAATGACCTAAACTTGAAAACGCTCTAGACGATGTACCTATGTAGAAATCTGTAGGTAGAGAATATAAACTCTGAGAAAGAAAGTTACTATAGACGCATTTTCCATACTGAATTAAACCTTTCTTTTAAACGACTTCAGACTGACACATGTGATAAATGCGATACGCTCCAAAATATAATTGATAATGGAATTGATCAGGAAAAAGTCTAAAACTTTAAAAGCCAGAAAGATTTACACCTGCTGAAAGCAGAAGCTCCAAAGACCGCAAAAGGTAATGATTTGGCTAAGTTCAAGGATGACCCAACAACAGTAGTTGTCTGTTTCGATTTACAAAAAACATTTGCAACGCCCAGTTTGACATGCAAAAACATATTACATATTACAGCCATCAAGTCTGGACGTACAGGCCAACATGTTCTCATGGCATAAGGGCCAATGCATCCGTGGGTGTACAAAGGTTACATCGTGCCTTTGGAACTTTATCAAAACGCTACCACCAACTGTAAAAAATATTATTCTTCACAGTGACAATTGTGAGGGCCAAAACAAAAGTCACTTACCTAATAATAAAGTTTTAGCTCTATGTTGTACAAAAAACACAAATCGAAACAGTAGAACGAAAGTTTCCTGTTTAGGACATTCATTGATGGAATGTGATCAAGATTTTGGAATAATAGAGAAATCCAGAAAGACAAACCATCAACAAATCTATGATCCAAGCATGTGGGCAGATACGATAACGAAATCTTGTAGAAAATTTATTGTCACTCAAATGGACGATGACGACATTGTGTCGTTATTATCACTGAAACCCTACTTCTGGAAAAACGTACCCGGAATTAGCAAAATGCAGTGGCTGCATTTTGAAACAAGAAACCCATGTCAATAAAAGCTTCGTTTGATACCTAAAATCCAAAGGGTGTAGTAAACGCTCTCTCATTTTTTACAAGCCAAGGGGTGCAAGTGACGACTATTATCACGTTATCAATGACTGTTGAGTACAATCTTCGAGTTCATACCTTCTGAAACTTAATATATAACTAAAAAAACATGTACAAAACTTATTACAAATGTATTATATGTTATAAAAAATTTGCATATAATTTTCAATTAAGGGTTTACTTTGTCTTTGATTTACTCAAAAATTACATTTTGTTACTTGTACCCCTTGGTTTCTAGGGTCCTTAATTTAAGTAAGCTACTATATTCGTCAGTTTAATTGTGTAAACTAAAAATAAAAGACTTATAAGTCCCTTTAATTTTATTTAAAAACAGCAAATGTTAGGTCAAATCTAACATGTGACCTTTAAGGTAATTTTTTTAACGCGACCGGGTTAATAATAGTCAAACTTCAATTTTTTGAGTTATATCCACCCTTAAAGTAATAATGAAACTGTATTTACTTAATAGGTAATAAACTATAAATGCCTAAATTTATAAGATATAGCAAATCAAAAACATTTGGTAATATTATTGCTACACTATTTAAATATAATGGGTTGTACTTGATGAATTTCTTGGCATACTAAAATTATAAATTTCTAGTATAATACCAACGTTACAAAACAAATACAATATTTTTGAATTGTTATGCTGTAATGTTGCTACAGGTTGGGTTTTATGCCTAATGGTAAATGCGCCTATGAATGCATATTAAATTTGACACCATTTGTTATCGTTAGCCGAATTTCAGTCCTCGTCATATCCGTGATTTTAAAGGTATATTCAAATTTATAACAAAGACTCTACATAAAACTGTCACTCGAATATAAATGTAAGCCGAAGAAACCGAATACGAAAGATTAAAGTTGAAAGTTTCGTAAATAGTTTACATTGTGTTTTCCTTGACGATATATTTCTACAATCTAAATAGAACTGTTTAACGTCACTTTAACTTCTGCATCTATTCTGTCAAAGTTTTGTTTTATAAATAAGTACAAGAAAGCTTTGAAGGCGTATTATGCCAGACTAAGATTACATAATTTAATATAATATAGGTATTCTTTGCATTACTAATAAAATTATATCTAATTTAATACTGTAGCAATAGAAATATATTTTATTATATACTGGGGTAACTCATTATTTCTCACAACACTGTTCTTCACGCTTGTTTCGCCAACAAAGTTGGCATCATCTGGAAATGATTATGAGACTAATCTTATGCTAACAATGTATCCTATAATGTGAGATTTTTTCATTTCAATGACCATAAGATTATCGTTGAAAATGGATCTGTTTTGAAATTTAGAATTTGCAATCAAATTTCAGCTCCGTACCTCCCTTCTCATTTATTTACTAGCTTAATGATTATGTGTCATTGATTTTGCGCCTTTTGCTTTGTGAAAATCATACATACAAATTTTTTAAAAGTATCTAAGATAGACATTCTTATATACAGAATTATTGAATATAATGTGAGATTTTTTCATTTCAACGACCATAAGTTATCTTTTAAAAATGGATCTGCTTTGGAAATTAGGATTTGTATATCAAATTTTAGCTTAGTACCTCCCTTCCCATTTATTTACTAGCTTAACAATTATGTGCCTTTGAATACGCCTTTTGCTTTTTTTTTGACTATTTTGTTTGATTCCACTTTATAAGTGTACTGTTTAGAACGTAGACCTATGAAATGAATCATTATTTTCCCATTATTTTCATCCTTCATTAAACCAGAAATTAAATGTATTGTTATAAAACATAGTAAAAAGATACTCAGAGGGTTAAAATGAAACTAAACTGATAAACATTAAAATATAATAAATTCACATTCCCCATTTCCTAGCTACATGTATATATTTGACACATTCCTAGCCGATCGAGGTCTGTAAAGAATAGTTGATTTTATGTGATAATGATCTATATGTCTCTGGATGCGTCACTTGCTTAGAGTCGGAGTGTAAGATTAAATGTATACTTGAGGTGGGTATCTAGTTAAAAAAATCTGCTCAAATCAGACTGATATTTTGAAGTTTATATGTATATATTAAATAATGGAAAAAACTTATTAACTTTATATAAAAAAACGTATCATCTAGGTTTCACAATTTAAAACTGTATTGTGATAAAATATGGATTAAACAATTTTAAGGAAAGTATAAAGCCCATGACAGCAGATTTTAACAAAAAACATATCTAACATATATTTAACAAAAAAGTTTTAGATAGTGCTGTTGGAAAAAAAAACACTGAAATTACTGTGATAATCGCCGCAGTTTTAATAAGAATTGTTTTTTCGTTAAACATGTAAAGAACAAGGGTGTGGACTGGACACTGTGACGATTTAGTACAATATAAAGTGTAAAAATACGAAACAGCAGGGAGTTGTTCACTTTTTAAAAAATACTTAAGATAAATTATTGTAGCACCATAAAGCATTTGCAAAGAGTTATTAGATAGTTTAGGCGGATATTGTCAAAAGAATAACCGAACTGCAGATTGAGAAACAAATTTTTCCGTTTGTAACATTAAGTTGAGACTGTGATATGGCATATTAAAGAAAAAGAAGTTGATAGACATTGGAGAAAAAGGAAAGGACTAATTGGATAATTGAACTATTCTCGAAATGTGTATAACGCATAAGTTGACCAATGATATTCATAGCTAAAGTTCGATATATTTAAGCACATGTAAAGGAACTTGTATAAGCTGTATGGTTCTGTATTGGTGTTCATCTGATCTGTTTGGTATTTCCTAAACAGAGATCTTAAAAAATCTCTTCTATTCGAGACCCTAAGATTGCTTTGTTTTACTAGGTGGGTGCTGTCAAAAATTCTCCTGATATTTATACCTAAATTATTGTTGGGGTTCAGTGAGACCTGAACCATAGTAAGCTGTGCCTGAACGTCACGGTTACGGCCAAGTGAGCCGTGAGTAACTAACCAATAAAGTGAGCCATGTGGTATAGGCCCTCTGTCAGTATTCATACTATTTTTACACTGTTCTACCATATTTGAGATGCGCCATGTGTTCTTTGAACTTTGTTTGAACATATCGTCTGGTTTGTCCAACATACCTTTGATTACAGTCGTTATAGTTTATTTCGTAAATCCCCGATCTGTCGTTTGTGATAATTTTGTCTTTTGGATTGCCTAAAAGTTGTTTTAATTTATTTACCGATGGATGAACTACCGGCATACCTATATCTTTAAAAATCTTACTAATGCCACTGGTGAGTCAAGGATCGTAAGGAATAGATATATATTTTTTTAGATACTCCCTTTCAGTTTCAAAAGTCGAGGAATTTCGAAGCGTTTTTTAAAATTTACGTTTCTTAATCATTTTTTCAACTATACCAACAGAATATCCATTAAACTCAGCTATATCCTTGATTAGCGTTTTTTCTGTTTCAAACCTATCTTTATTGAGAGGGAAGCTTAATAGGTGATGGACCAGAAACTTGAGGTTCTGGTCCATCTGAGAGTACTGGTGCCTCTTTTGGATATATCAAATTCTAACTTACTTTCGCTATCTAGTACATCTAAAAATTGTAGCTGCTTATTGGTTTTAACTTCATATGTAAATTTGACTAATGCAAAATTGTTATTCTATTTGGAAACGAAGTTATCAATGTTCATGACTTTTGTGTCAAATACTGGGAACACATCATCCACGTATCTAAGCCAAACCCTAGGGAAGTACTCCAATTCATCTTTTGCTTCTGTTTTAAATTTATTCATGAAGAGACTGACAATGAAAGGTGACAACAAGTTACCCATGGCTGTCCCTTCATGTTGTTCAAAAAACCGTTACTAAATTGGAAAAAATTGTTTCATGCAAATTTTAGATTAATATATTTTTTTACTATACTGGACTGAAATAATTTGATGTAAGTAAATCCCTAAGATAGTTCAAAGCTTCGTGGTATCGGAACACTTGGAAACAATGAGCATACATCAAAGGAGATAAAAATTTTACCCTCTTGCAACTGAATATTTTTAATCTTATTAGTGTATTAATCACTGAGAAACTGATATTTTATATCATTATTTGAAAAAAGGCATCTTCTCTTTTAGATAGAATATTATACATTACTATCTATTGTTCATTAGAGAAGATGTATATAAGTCTTTATTTATTCGGATGTAATACATTCTTCTATGCCCGTCAATATAAAAACAATGTATTTTAAAATGCAGACTTCTGGATATTTCATTAAAATTTTAGGACCTCACAAAATAGGAAATACTGATCCTAATACTAATAGAAAATACTGATTATATATATATATATATATATATATATATATATATATATATATATATATATATATATACATTACGAGTATAAGTTTTATAAAAACAAATAAATAAATTTAGATGTTAGTTTCATCATTATCATTTTATAAATAACACCTGTAATAAGGTAAAATTGACAATTATCTAGACTGAGTATACCAAGGATGTTAATTATCAAGCAAAATTTGTAACATCCATTGCTTGGATGGATGGCGCATAGGTTTTTCTAAATCTCTAGCAGCTTACATGCGATTGGACTTTAGGAAACTAGAGTCTTGAGAAACAGTGAGAACTTAAAGGAAAGGAGCTATATATAGACATAGGCGAGGTTTGCGCAAAAGATATATCATCGTTCGAATAGGACGCGAAACTAAATGATCCTTGTTTGTTACATATTGAATTTTAGACAAGCTGAACGATAAAAATGTTTCAAAGTGTAAAAAAGAAATATTGGTATTTCTGAAAATAATAACATTATTTTCAGAAATACCAACTGTCAACTCATTTGCCTTATACATCATTTCTTTGAATATTCTGTAAAAACTTTTGAAAACGTGCGGAAAAAATAATGCAATCATAAGAATTTCTACATAATTACTCTTTTATGTATCCTTTTTAGTTAATACTTGCATGAGTAATTATTTCCACTTTATTGAATTGCAAATCATTATAAATGTGTTGTTAAATACAAATTTAATAAAAATTAATTACTAAAGTAAGTTTCAAAACTTTTAATATTGTATGACTAGAACGAATAATAAAGAATAATGCTTCCTTAATTTATGTCTCCTCTAATGAATGTTTATAGTTTTTCTAGAAGCCGCAGCGTTACATTGAAAGTTTGGCATTAATTATTTACAGGGTAATTATGTTTAATTACACAAAAGACTGGTGGCTACATTATACTTCGGAAGCTCTTCCTAGAACATATTTTTATAAAAAGTAATATTTTCTAAAAAACTGTTGAGGTTTACGGTAACAACTTCACAATTATTTAAGGAAAAAAGTTGAGAATAAAACAATCTCAATTATTATATTACTTAAACTGACGTTTTTAAGTTAAAAATATATTTACAACTACCTTTATAAATACATCTTAAAGTCGCATTACAGATGCATTGTCTAGGGCACCAAAATTTTTTTTATTATCTTCACATCGAAATGCATTATATCGTATCAAAATATGGGGAACTGAATATCTACAGAATATTCGCATTGCATATCTGCATAGAATTATTTTTTTAAATACATTTTTTTGATTGATGTCATTGTTTTCAAATAGAAAAAAGTAAATAAATACTTTTAAACTTTGTTTATGAATGGATTTGTGTTAGTTTATTTTCGAGGGATTACCTAAAGATTTACAATTTTACCTAAATTACCTAAAGATATAGCCCAATAACTGATGGACTAATTTTATCAAATTCGGAAAAGATAATGAGACTAAATACTGTGGCATTATTTGTGGTGAACATTATTACCTTAAATACCTTACCTAAAAACCTATAACCTTAAATAAAAATAGCTAACCTATGTCGTAAAACAAATATGTTTTAAAAAAACTAAACAACATAATCTGACACTAACATTTTTTTCGCGGCTTCAATATCCCTGCTTTCTTCGTCATGTCCTTATGTTTCTTGCCCTAGATACAGTTTTTTGCTAGTATTGGTGATTACTTAGCTACTTTAGTTATTGCGTAATAACTCGAGGATACATGTTCTAACAATTACATAAGATTATCTAATTTATTCTAAGTCATTTTTATATTAATTATGATTTTTTATTTAACTCCTTCCTTACTACACCCAAATATTTTCGGGCAGAAGTGATATCCCTGTTAGCCTACACTCGGGTATACTCAAGCACACCAAACATTTTTTCATATGATACACCCAAATATGTCCAATTTTGTCTATGCTGTTTTTTAATGTTTATTTTCTAAGCACATACAGCACAAAGTATATGCCTGTAACCTGCGTAAATGCCCATTCAGTCAGGAAAAGGTTAAGGTTTATCCAAATATGCAACAATGAAGTCTATCGTAACCCCGCTCCGTAACAATTTAAAGGGCTCACAGCACAACATCGTAACGTCGTCGCGCAACATCAGAGTGTTCCGTGGCTTGTCAGTTTCTCAGAGTCACATCAAAGACTTGTACCGTGATGGCGTTACGCATCACCCTTAAGCCCGCTACAGACTATACATGCGATTTGTTAAGCGCGATGCGTGATTTGTCTAGTTCGTTGTAGTTCGTAGCAATTCGCAAATCAGAGCCTACAGACTATGCGTTTACAATCATGTTGTTTACGAATCGATTTTCAGCAAACAAGTCCTTACCCACTATTCGCGAATTGCCCACGAATCGCGAATACACGCATAGTCTGTAGCGGGCTTTACATGTATGGACGGGACAACAACGACTACGATGGATGGAATGGTGTGGTGTTGCGAACCGATGTTACGCGTCGATGTGCTGTTGCGATACTATGTCACGATAGTAAGTTAAGCTGGGTACTCACTAGCGAGCTGTAGCTGTAACCGAACAGATACAGTTACGAGGTTCTAGTGTGTACGCGTGAAACAATCTTCACTTGCGACGTCCACCGAGCAGCCCCACCGAGCGTACCCATTAAGCGAGCTGTAATTATAACCGAACAGATACAATAAAGAGGTTCTAGTGTGTACGAGAAGTCTACATCACTGTGACCGTAAGGGCAATCCGCATCTATTTGCAGTGTTGGTTTGTAACTCCACGATGTCGAAGGAAGTGTCTCTCGTTTGTGCAGCATACATACTTATAGATGCTTTACTCGATAATTATAAACAGCCATGAAGATGGTGGATTAACCGAATGTATCGAGAAAGAAATGATCTATTTCTTATTTTAAAAAATCAACAAATGAGTGGTCATTACAAAAATTTCACGAGAATGAACTGATTGTGAATATCTAATAAATTAATCTAATCGGGCCCAAGATAGAACAAAAAAACACTGCGTTTCGAAGAGCAGTCTCGGTTCAAGGTAGGTTAGCTGTGACGCTGAGATACTTAACTACTGGTGATTCTTTTACAAGTTTTCAATACAATAGGGGTCTTCTTTCAAATGTTGTTTGTAATAATCTTTGTCATTAGGGTTCCATAGTACACTGTTTTCTTTGTAGGTGTCTATCAACAGAAGACATTTATCCTCTAACCATTCATTCATGATAAACGAATAAACAATTAAAATCAAAGGAATAAACGCTCGAAAATATTTGTTGGTTCGCAGCGTTGCAACGACCTTCACTCTCGACGTCCACGAACGCACTGCGAGCGCCCTTTGATTCGCGGCAAAAACCGACAATCGTCGGCTCACTGCGAGCCGCACGTGTCCCGCTCGTGGCAGGCTCGCGAACCACGTACACACTATGATTTTTGGTAACAGTAACGTGCAACAGTTACAGTTACAGCTCGCTAGTGAGTACCCGGCTTTACGCGTCGACGTTACGATACACTTCAGTATTGCATATTTGGACGCACTTTTAAGTTATTAATTTCTTAAAGCCAAAAACTTTTTTGTTCTATGAGACAACCACATAATGTTATGTCACTTTAGAGAGATATTGGTATCATATTACCTATTTTTGGATCTTTAAGAAGTTTTGAAAATATTCAAACAAAACAAAGTTATTGCTTTCATATGTTGTATTAGTTTAGGAAGTAATATTCCTGAACTTATACAACTTCTTGAATTAAAAATTTGTAAGTATTTCAGTAATATAGTAAGTTAAACCACTTACAGGGGCCACTAGAATAGAGCTTTTCTCTGGTGTCATCTGAAAGGTTGCGTCTATAAAAATTTTCATTTTTAGCAACATTTCTGAGGTATCAGAATTACATCTATGGACAACTTTGTTCTTCGCATAGGATATGCGGTTAACTCTCAAAGATCTCAATTTGAACTAAAATATGTGTAAACTGGAGTACGTCTCTGAAAATTACATTAGATATATATTTTGTTCCATTTATTTTTTGAAAATAATTCAATTTTTAAATTTGCAATGCTTGTTCATTCATACTATACAAGATTAAAATAAAAAAAATTATTTTTGTGGAGATAACAGTATATAGTTTTTTAAGTATTTATTTAGTTTTCTTATATTTAAAATATATAATATCAGCATGTTGATTGTTGCATATAGATACTGTAGAAACATCTCGAATTTAATAACAATAAAGTCGATATTACTCTTCCTTATTTAGAATTAAAGTAGGAACGTAAACACGAGAAAAGTGCGAAGTTAATATAAATACTGTACCATTTAGTTGTTTGACTAGAAAAGTTTAAATGGATTTTTAAAATACTTAAAACCTTGTACGTATTGCCAGTATTATGAGAAATATAAAATATTAAACACAAATAATTTACTCGTTTTCGAGCTTAACCATTCTACGTAAATTTCGAGTTAACCAATAATAAATAAAGAACATGTAACATAAAATATCAAGTTTTATAATTATATCAGGTGGTCCAAAAAATCGGAATGTTTATTTTTGTTCACAACATTGTTTTTGTTTTGTTAACTTTTTGGGTCGTTTCAAAGTAAAGCTTGTAGCTAAATAACTTTGTAGCTTGTAGCTAAATAATCAGGAAGTGACTGTAAGCTAATTATGTCTTAAAAACTACAACAACTGCCAATACTAACCAACATTTTATATTATCCTGATGAACATTTTTAGAAATAGTCTTATGACACCATTACCTTGTTGAAGTTTCTGTACTTGCTGGAATACAAAAAAGCTTCAAACCTTGATGTTCAGTATTAATTCAAACTATTCCACACCAAGTCGGTCTTCTCCTTCAGAAATAATAGTTGCACTTGATGCATTTGGTGCAGAAATGTTTCAGTACCGACATGATAATTAATTGTCAATCAAAGGATGGCATTCAATGGTATTTTTGATAATGATCTTTGATGTTATCTATTTGATGTTGGAGACACATTAGTTCATTTCAGATTTTCATATTTTAATTCCTCAGTAATCATAATGCAAAAATAGACTTTATTATGTATACAATGGATGAAAATTCTTTGAATTTTAAAAATAATTCCTATATTGCATTTGACTGGCTTAACACTAGCTTAACACGCATTTAAAATAGTTTCTTTTTCTCCCGAATCACCAAATATATAAATATAAAAGGTACATAGTAAGTACGATATATCGCTTGTATCAACAATCAATCAACAATACATCATAAATAACATATTTATCTCATAGGAAGAGGTCAATTGCATTTCCCGAACAAGTCATGCGAGTTATACGATGAAATATGGCCTCAGTTGTCATTGCCTTCATAAAGATATTGTGTATTTGCCAGGATACATCATAGTACTATTATATGTCTATTTAATTTATTACTAAGTTTTTCTAAATAACGATGTTTAATAATTGTAGTAGTTCATACAGAAGAAAGTTCTAATTTTCGTTATAAAACACTATCTATTTATTTGTTTATAAAGTGGACCTAAAATTGGACATTTTAATACGTTCAAAATATTTCTTGTCATATTTTATATTTATTTAAACAAATTAAATAATATAGATAATATTTTGAAATCTAAGAAATGTTCAGAGTACTTGTCACGATGTAAAACATCATTACTCTCATGCATGAAATGGAAATATTTTTTAGTCACGAACAAATAAATAAAATTTGTTTTAGCTGAACTCGATACGACAATGAACGTAAGTGTTTCCAAAATATAGATGATCAGCGCTGCATAAGTGGTGTTGCACTTAGCCAATTCTGTGGCAGCCGAGATGCCGTAGCCACTACACTTTTAATAACGCTTAGTGTCACACTATAAGCACAAATAAAGAGTTCAGGATATATTTCAATTACAAATTAAACAATAATTTAATAATAACGCTGTAAATGATAATGTACCAAGAACACGTAAAATTGTTGCCGATGCTGTTGCTGAGGAAGTAGTGATCATAAAACGGAAGGCTAATCAAGACTGCAAAAAGATTAAAGAAGCCGTACAAAAACGCTTGAAACCAGCGAACTTGGAATTCGGAATAAAAGAGCTAAAGAATATTAAACAAGGATGAGTTATAATAAAATGTAAAACCAATAAACAAGAATAAATTATAATAAACAGTTTTACAACCTTAAAACGGACTTTTCCGCGCGTAGCAAATAACTCTATCTCCAAATTGAGCGGCCGAGAAAAAATAAAACAACACATAAATGCAGAATATGTCTTTTATGCGTGTTCCCGATCAGAATTAGTCAAAACCCGATCAATCCGACATGATTTAGTTGAGTTATCGTGGTAACAAAAAAAATTTCTCAAATAGACCCAAGGGAGGGGGTGGTGTGTGCTATCCACCTCAAAATCAATAGATGTCGTCTGGGATACGTCCCCGATCAGAATCAGTCAAAACCCGATCGATCCGACACGATTTAGTTGAGTTATCGTTCTAACAAGAATAAATGCCGACGACAACTACGACTACCACCATTTTTCTTGTTTTTAGGCCGAAAAACGAAAAATAAACCCAAAAAATCTTGCTTTTTCACTTTTTCTTTACACGATTACATTACTTTTCCGCTTATAGTGGAGTGCGGAAAAGTAAAAAAAATCTGTAAAAAAGAAACTGCTTAAAAATTATGGAATCAAGGCTCTCGATTTAATATTAGTGTATTAAAGACGTAGACATAGAGGAAAATATGGATGGTGATGAATTATTTAACTTAATAAGAAAGCAAAATACTCCAATTTTACATGATGAATGTGAACTACAAGTAAAAGTTATAAATAAATTAAAACCAAATTTATGGCTATCATTCAGTGTGATTATGCAACAAAATTCTCTTTTTATTGATTGGGCTAGTGTAGAGTCTTCGAATATGTGTGCGTTTTCAGGTGTTTCAAATATGGTAGTTTTGACCATCACGCTGATAATTGTGCAAATTCAGGTAGATGTTTAAAATGTACCGCATCAGACCATTTTGCCGAATCCTGCGTAGATAATTATTTTAAATGTTTAAATTGTATTGATGCTAAACAAAAATTAAGGATAGTTAATTATGTAAATAATTTTATATATGACAATAAATGTCCAGTTTATTTAAATAAAATTGAAAACCAGAAAAAGAAAATTAAGTATACATCATCTGATCCTTAGTACTCTATTATTACTCCATTATTTATTTATGTTTAGAGCTATAATAGTACTCCATTATTCATTATTTATTTATGTTTAAAGTTATTTAGAGTTCTTATTTGTTTTTAGTTATATACAGGGTGTGGCAATATGTACTGACTCATTTGTGGTGAGACGACAGACACTAAGTGGGGGGCAGTAAGTTTGCTATATTATACCGTTTTAGTAGCCCTGAATTCTTGGCCTGTGCAGCAACGAATTTTTTGTGTTATGGTGTTCATTCGGACGGGATCCATAGTTGATGATCAGCGGCAATTTCCAGATGTTTTGAATAATCTAATCATGTCCGATTAGGCACATTTTTATTTAACAGGTTCTGTCAATAACATGGTACTGGTCAGCAGAACAGCCTTATCAAATGCATGAACAACCTTTGCATTCCGCGAAGGTCACAGTGTGGTGCGGCGTACCACACTGTCAATTCGCAACGATATTTGGCTATGATCGAAGATTTCTTACCTGCTGAATTGCATCGCTTAGGAAGGGACATAGGCAATAATGAGTTGTGGTTCCAACAAGATGGAGTAACAAGTCATACAACTCGAATGTGTATGACACTTTTAAGACGAATGTTTCCTGGACGACTCATATCTCGAAATGGCGATGTTAATTGGCCGGGGCGAGGTCTCCGGAATCAACATGCTGCGATTTTTTCTGATGGGGATATCTGAAGTCTAAAGTGTTTGTCGACAGGCCCCACACATTGCAGGAGTTGAGAAACAATATAACCAACGAAATTAAAGTGATCGACCTATATGTTTTTCGACCACCAACGAAATTAAAGTGATCGACCGTGTCATGCAATCTTTTCGCAGCCGACTGCAAGAATGCCAAAGAAAAGAAGGTCTCTACATTTGTCTAACGTAATTTTTAAAAAATAAGCATATTTGAAAACTGCATTATGTATAGAATAAATATATTTCGTTTTAAATCTCTGTGTTTCAATTACTAAGCTAACAATCATACGATAAAAACATGTATTCCGCACTTTGTCCTGTAAATAGATTCTTCTGTTAGACAGTAAAGCATTATTGTTATAATTATTATATATATTAGCCAAGCAATGGCCGGGCGACCATTCTAACTTATAGTAGCTTATACGTCACCGGACTCGCAGACGCTGAAGACCTTAGTTAAAACTCGTATAGAAGACATACCATTCCTCATATAGGATGTAAAACCGTAGGTACTTGTGGGGATCCCACACCGACGTGAAATCGGAATATAAACAAATATGTTTGACTACATATATATTCTAATACTACATATGAGTATCAGAATACCTTATTTTATTAAATAATATATCTTCCGTTAAAAATAAATTCGTAAACACACTACCTATATATAGTGAGTTTTATTTAAAGAACCATAATATTAGTTTTTACCTTAACAGTCTATATGTCTTATTTGGTTTTATCTTAACAGTCTACTTGAAGAAGACTACATAAAATGACTTCTTGTTTGGAATGCCTCTCTTTTATTTCAATACACAATCTTTATTGAGATAGCGACAATATGTAAGTGATCTACATACTTCTTAAAAAATAATTTAAAATATTAAAAGATAAAGAATAGTATCGTATTATTGTTTAGTGGTGTTTAAGTGAATTGCTTCCGCTTCAGTCTCCGTTACTGAAGATATTTGCCAGAGTGTAAAACCATTCATCAACTTTACGTTCAAACCGTAGTCAAAGTGATATCGTATATATAATGCATCCCAACGGGCGACACTTTTCATGAAATTGCACTTAGATTCAGGTGGCGGAAAGTTGGGCAATTAAATCCTTCATATGCAAATATCTAAATAAAGCCATTACGAATGCATAAACTGGGACGTAATCGAGCTAGATTGCAGCGATCGTGAGTAGCGAACTATAATTTAACTTTTGACAGATAATAGATTAGCAGGCGAAGACCATATGCCAGGGAGGACGTTGCGATGTCGTGTGCCTCTCTGCGGAGTGCAGCTGCCTCTATCCCGCTGTTTGGACCGAAATGAGATAAGAGCATTGCTCACCGTCTGGCTCGTCGTAATCACTATCGCCTTACAAACAACTCTCATCCTTGTACTCCCCTCGCTTCTCTATTTTATTGAGAAACCTGAGATAGTTCATATAAATTGCTAGCGCGAGCTCCGACCCACGGAACCCGAAAGCATCGTCGTAGAAGCTTTAACTCCATAGACAAAAAACCGTTCGCTTACATTAGAAGCGACTATATAAGAGATTCCCTACTTCCATAACTAATAAATTTTCTTTATACATCAGGGAAGTTAATGCGATCAAAAAATTAATTCGGCAAAAAAAACTTGGGAAAAACTGACAAAAACGAACCGAATGTCGCCGGATGACTCGAAATTATTTCTAACCCCTGTCTCTTTTATTTGGTTGGAGAAGATGACATATTACTATCGTATTATTCTTGATATTTTCATTTAGGTGTCATACCGAAGTTAATTTGTGCTTCTAACTATAGCGTATAGCTGTACAAAAAACAAAAAAAATAACTTTCATGATAATGGGGTCATCGATTCGGTTGAACAAAAGTAGTAACAACATGAATAATAATAATAATAAAGTGTTCTGATTTACCGACAATTATAAGTTTTGATATTGCGCACACAAAGAAAAAATATAATAAAACAAAATACAATATGTAAAAGGGCAAAGTAATAAGCTGTTCTCTTCATCCCATACAAAAATGAATAGTTAAAAAAACTAATTATTCTACGTGTCGTACTTCAAATATAACTACCGTCAAATTAATTACTGTATAACATGAAACTTAACAAAAACAAATATGTAAACCTAAAATAATTATTTTGAAATCGTCGTAAACAGTTTACATCCGTATTTACAAGAGCCGGTCTATATACACAGTTACAATATGATAATTATTTAGAAATAGAAAAAATTACATAATCTCAGTGGCAGACAAAAAGGGGCGAAGGAGGTCTTCAAACCTCGGTAAATTCCAAACAAGGCAAAAATATGTGCAGTAAGTAAGAAGTAGTTTTAAGTTGGAGGCTCCGTACGTATTCAGAATATAAACGTAGATAGGTACACTAAAACTTATAACTTTACCACTACGTCACAAGCGATATTCATATGAACTAAGATGAAAAATAAAAGTCAAGTGAGTGACTGTTTACGTAATTTAAATTTACCGCCTTTACAGCAACTGTATTACCGGCACCAAAGGAAACTAGAAAATGCCTTTCAAATAAGATATCACGGCGACAAACCATATAATTCATGGGCTCGAACGTAAAAAATACTTGCAAAAATTATGTGAAAAAATAGAATTTGAGGAAAACGAAACGAAACGAAGAATTTGCAGTCAGATGTCGAACAACTATCAATATCTGTCGAAAGTTATCTACTGCGTTAGTCAATACAAGAGTTTGATATTTTTAATCTAATACGTATGTTACTATTTGTTTTCTCACCGATTAGCGTTCAAATATGGAAACAGTTTTCGGTGATATATTCAGGTCATCTCTTATGACCGAAGACACACGTAACATCACCTGTCTCTTATTTACCTATTACAGCAAATGCGTTCATAGGGATAGCGGTTTGTCTGTGATATTACCGTATGGTGGTGATGTAGTGGTAAACTTTACGGTTTTAGTTTCGATACTTACATATTATCAGGCCTATTCATATTTGCAAAATGTACACTACAAACACATCAATTTCTAAGCAGAATGGAGGCTTCATTGAGTTTCTAAAACGGTATCATCTCAACGTAATTGCCACCATAGATCTTGTTATATTTCTCCTCCTTTTGGGGTTAAATATTATAACCTTTGACATACTTGAATTTAATTGTAATTCCTAAGCATGCGGCGGATATGTTTAATAAAGTGTGTAAGTCATTTTTGATGCTATAACTTGCTCAATCAAAGTTTAAACATAAAAATGATTGTATAGATAAGAGTCATCCGCACAATGAATTCTACAACTATTTAAATACTATTAAAATGGATAGGTCCGAGAATGGATCCTTGTGATACACCTGAATGCACTGGCAACACATTAAACGAGAGGGTCTAAAATTACTTATTATCTACGTTTCGTTAAGTAAATATAGATAGAAGAGGCGGCTGTAACTTCAAAACACAAATGAAAGAATTTATTACATAAAATACTATGGTCTAGACAGACTATTAAATGACTTACAATAATCTACAAGGATCAGATACGTTATTAAATTACTATTAAATGTTTTCAAGATGTCATGTGGAATAGGTGCCAGAATAGTAGTGGGGTTATGTTGTGGTGTAATGCCAGATTGAATGGTGGGGATAATATTTCTATCAAAAACATTTTCGAGGTTGATTCTAGAACTCATTAAAGAATAGGTAACATACTGATAGTTTTAAGATCATTTATTTTAGATGCATTACATATTTTTGGTAAATGAATTGTGTTGGTATTTTTCTAGTCTTTGGAGAAAGTAGATGTAGAGATCGATATATTAATAATGAAGTAATATGGTGTAATAAATGACTTGTGACTAATTTAAGCACGGTTATGGAAATACGGTCAGAACCTGTAGCATGGACTCTTAATATATTGATAAACGAGTAAGCAAATAGCAATAATATTGCGTCGCCCCACTATGGGCCGGTGGTGGAGGCGCCGGCGCCGTCTCAAAAATCTGTAACTTTTTTATTTGTTATTATAGACACATGTAATTCTCTATACCGATATAAAGAAAGGTCTGACGTTCAGTAGTGATGGTAAATAATTTTTATTTTGTTTTTATACATTTCATTTTATAATTGATAGCATACAGGTGTAATCTATGTATATAATTATATGTAAATAAATATTTATTATAATAGTTGGAAAACTTCTTCTTGACGTTCCATAATCTTGCGTGGCACAGATTGTCTTAAGCTCGTTATATAAAGGTCTGATGTATACAATAAAGTATGAAAGACATCTTCGGTCGCTGCTTTTCGGAAACATTTGCGAAAATGATGTAACCTGAAATGTTTATAATCCTTGAATTCCTGTGCATCTTCGGACAACTGGCCAAGTGGTAAAAGTGCATTACATGGAATTATGTTTTCTCCATGAATGACTACTTTATGTACGAGGAGGGCATATAGTACCATGGATATTTGCTCACGTATAATTCGGCTGTTCTAAGAGCATGTTCACCAAACTTTATGGCATCGATTGCCATATCACTTGACATTGTCTGAAGTAGTATGCGAAATCTCATAATTAAATCTTCATCACCTCCAGTAATTTGTGCAGTGCAAGCAAAACTGGCAAAGAATCTTCGAGCGGTATTTCCGTCGTCACTAGTTCCGCTGATTTGTCGAGGTTTATCAATTAGTAATTCTAATTCTTTTCGAAACTGCTCCTGTACATAAGCTTCTTTAGATTGCTTTTGCTTTTTCATGTCCTCTGAGGTTACTGACCATTTTTTAAATGATAAATTATATGAAACATGAAGTACTAACTCCATAAATTGAATCCATGCATGTAAAGATGAGAGTCCAAATCTATAATGCTCTTCATTCTCAGGTCTCTGTTTAAACACATTCCAAATTGTTTATTTCTGTTGGTTTTGCAGGACATATATGGCATGTGGCACTTGATGGAGTATTTGTTACTACTTGCGTAACCTTACCATCTATCATTATAAAGAACAGCTTATGTTTAATAGACTGCTGTTTTTTCATTCTTCAATACAAAAGAAGGCAAAATAGTGCTTATTTGAGTTTCCACTTCATTGACAACAGATCTTGTTTTCTTTGGAGTATCTTTTGAGAATTCTATTAAAATGAGCCTACAGTATCGAACAGAGGACGGGGTTGGATTTTTCCAAATGACGTTTTTTGTGACTTCATCTACAATTTATAATGGAACCAAGGATGTTACAAACAAGTTAGTATCAGATATTAAGTGACCAGACAGTATTTGCTTGTAATCACTTTGCCCCGAAGATCCATCACAGCCCCATTTACTGTACAATATTAATTGTGAAAAGTTTGCCACATTCACAGAATCAATTTTGATTATTCTCTTACATGTGTGATATGTGATCTAGAAGATACTGCAAACTTACTGTATCACCAATTTCAGTTACTTGCATATGCTCCGGATAACATTCTTGCTTGGCTTCTGTAAGTCTTTTATATGATGGGAGTACAGTACAGTCTTTGTCTTGTAAACAGGTTCTAAGGTATGTATATTAGTTTTTCGTTAAATCTAAATCAATGAAAAGAGCCAAGGCCTCTTGATTTGTGAAAGGCTCAACAGAAGTATTACGTCTTAATAATGTGTGGATAAAAGCTTTCTTTTCTTGTGATGCAGAACGTGGATTTTCAGATAAGGACGTCGATGCTTCTTCCTCTTCTTAGAATGGTACAAAAAATTCGCCGGCTTTATTGTAGCGTATATTAAATTCGGGCAATAAGTGTTTCTGAATTTTGGTGATAACACATTGCAACTGCTCTTCAGAAAGATGGAAATGCTCCTTAACATATCGTTCTGCTATTCATATATATTTTGTGTGCTCTATAAAAGCGTTACATATGTTACGTTGAGTAATTTTGAAATTGTTTATTGTTTACTGTCGTATGTACAGCTGACAGCGACAAATTATTGATTACTATTAATTAATGCTGCTTGTATACATTAATAATAACCTAAAATTTTAACAAACCCAAGTTTATATACTTTTCTAAGGACAATGGTAACTGCAGAATAAACATCCCGTGTATAGGCGAAGAAAAAAATATTTTCTCTGGTTTATTTTTCGTGGCCAAGAAAAATTTTTTTCAAATTATATCGTAAACCATTTTTATCGATATACCACTTTATTTAATAAGTTTAGCAACTACAAATATTTATTTCATTTTATCGAATCGCAAGGCACTCGTAAACATATTTGATCAAACGGGATATGGTGGTGCTGCTAAAGAAAATCATATGGGACCGTCCCGATATACGATTTCTAAAATCCAAGCATTCAGTGAAATGCTATGCTCTTATTTGTTCTAATTCTATAATGTATATGTATTTTTTATTATGGCGTATTTTGAAAATTCATAATTCTTACGGAACGAGTATTGTAGATTTTTAAGTGTTCGTCGCGCGCGCTTCTTTGTATATTTTGTTGATTTTCTAAAGTAGCGCAAAAAATCCGCAAGATTGTTTTTTTTGGATCTTATACAGGATCGTTTTAGTTGTCAGACGGTAAAAAGAAACTTACCCGGGCAAACTCTGCTAACAGTTAAAAGTTTTCTTGAAGATGAGAAAGTCATTCCAGTAACATGAGACCTTTATCATTTCATAACTGTAGTAAGCGATAAGCAACATACCAATATTTTTTTATGTTTTCAATACTAGAAGAACTGCACCTTAAAACGGTGTATAGCATATTGCGCTTTATTTAATTTTTAAGCAAGAAATTGTTTATTTAAAATAAGCGTCAAAACAACATATCTAAATCTCTCCATATTCTTACTGTTGAAGTCTCCTAACTGAACCCAGTCAACATTTAAATAAATTACCGAACCAAATTATAAAAGTTTGATGTATTAGTTACAAGAAAATTGTGGTTTGTTTTCCTTATTCGGGTTTTGGTTTTTGATATTTTTGAGACGGCGCCTCCACCATCGGCCCATATATATGCGCCCTCTCGCTCATATCGAAGGCAGGTTCGGAGCATGCCTCTAGAGGCTTCGGATCAAAAAACAAAAGTTACCACGTTGTTAGCAAGGGTCGATTTACTATATTGATTTTGTCAAAATGCCGAATTTCGAACGAAAAGCATTTCGTACTTCGACCTAAAAACTTCGTGACATACACACGAAAACAACCGTTTAGTAAATAGATTTGAACACATTCTCAACAGTAACCATCAGAAAACAAAATTCATTTTTTTTAGGTGAAATAGAGTAATACTTATTACATTACTCATTTTGGTTAAGTGAAGGTATAATAAGTGAAATATTATTATGTAGATATAAGTTGATATGTAAATATAAAATGATATTCGGATATTTCATATTAACAGGACGGTGACGTATCCTAGAATTGCTTACAATATCTACCTTTCAGATCTTTCGACATTCCATATAATTTTACTTTTTTTATTCTTCAGTGTATATTCTAAGTGTGTCTTTTTTCCCCACGAATTGCATTGGTAGTCTTACAACAAGACCAATCTCTTCCTGAATGTGGAATTTTATATATGGAACGAGCCTTGTGTCATAATTTGATCATTTCTCTAATAGTATCGCATTAGTTAAGTAGCGCAATGATCATTAGCGTAAGGTGCCTTAATATATAGGGTGTTCCTTGTGAAATAAGGAAAATTTGTCACATTGTATTTTATAATTCTGGTAAGGCGGTTATTGCACTTGCATAGCAAGTCAATTTCTGACATATGCATATATAGCTTAAAAAATTCATCAATGGTGAACATTTGATTAAAAATAATTTGACTGAGGCTTGGAATAACTTAGGAATTTGAATTATTTGAGTGACGATAATCGAGACGGAAAACCTGTAAAGTCAAACATGTCGAAAACCATGGAAATTCATGGGCGTAATAATATAACATTGTCTTTATTTTTCATGTAGAATTTATATTTGTTAGAAACTATAAATTATTATTATTACTGTTCCATAAATTCAGTGCCATGAAAAATGTTGACAATTTTACAGAATATAACATTGTAAAATTGCCAACATTTTTCATCGAGCTGAATTATTAACGATTCATATTATTTCAAGAATCTCCTCTAGAAGTATTTGTAAAATCAACATAAATAAAATTTATATATTAAATAGAATGTAAATGTATTTAAGTAATAAGTGTAAGTAGTGAATCTTAATTAAGAAACGAAGTAAAAACTTACTGCGAAAGTACCTCGACTAATTTAAACAAGCAGTACCCCGATTTTCAGTAAAAATAAAATATTTGGAAGTAAAATTCAAAACAGACAATCTATAGGTATGACAATAGAAAACAACGTTTGTCTTTATGCATAAGATAATACAGAACGCCTACGTTACTTCCTGTCAATACTATAGATATTGAAATCATACACGAATGATCTCATATATATATAATTACCTAACATTTCTGGAATACAAGCTTGGCTGGAACTGGCACGGAATTGGTGGTATCCGCCTAGAGGACTTTATTACCGATGATAATATTTAACCACCATACGAATGCCTGCGGTGCAGCCGGAATCCTAAATACACTAAAATAACAAAGACCGAGTAAATATAATTCGATGTATTTCATCTGTTCACGTTTCAAGTGCGTCTGAAGTTTGTCGAAAGTTCAAGTGGCAATGTATCAATGAACTTTAGCAATGTATCAATGAAGGTTTTAACTTCTACATAAAATAATCTCTATACATAATACTTAAAAAATGAAACACTATTCCATGCACATATTTCTATTTCATAATTGAAAATTGAATATTTATGATAAGTCAATTCGGTGGCTTTAAATATCTTCTATATTCTATAAATTAAATTAAGTTCTAGTAAATTTCATAAATATATAACATAATACTCTTGTAATTGATAATACGGTGGGCATTCAGTTCAGTATCCGACGTGGAGGTAATAAATGTCAAGCGTTTGGTGTACGTCCATAACATGGCTGGGTGATCTATAGTATTCTCCTACAGAGATAGATGTAATAATGCACAGCTTGTCAAAAATAGGAAGAAGTGTAATAATCTCTATGTATACATAGAACAAAGAGTGAGGCAGCATTTGGAGGGAAAAATATGCACTTTACGCGAGTTACATGATACACGTGGATGATAACGCAGGAAATACGACACGAGTTTCAAGCATCAAGCCGAGTCAGCAGCAACGGCAGCAAAACGGCATATTATTATAATCTAACTTTATTATATTTTATTTTGAAATTAAATCAGTTGTAATTTGTAAGTCTAAAATAATAGACGGAAAATTCACTCAAAGTAAATTTCTGTTTTTTTTTTTAAGTCTTTTCGCCGGGCAACAGTGTTAAGTCGCGCGGCTAGATTGATCTCTGTGTACATTCATACACACTCGATAGTCACTCTGCAAAGGTATCAATGCGACTGAGCAAAGAACAGGATATCTACTGCGCACCTCGTGGGCGGTCCGATTTCGCAGTTTTGTGACTGGTTCCTATTCTTGACAAGCTGTAATAATTGCTATTTTAAAAAAGAAAGTTTTTGCTCATATATAAAATGTTCTTAAGTTTGTAACATCATTCATTAAAATAATTCATCTATTAATTCACGATTGTGACAATATTAGTTTATTATCAGAAATTCCTTGGAGTGATCGATTTTTATTATTAATTGTGCATCTTATCTTACTTTTTAGCTGTCATGTCATCACTGCTTTCATTATGACATCATCCACTACTTTTGAATGGAATATTCTAATAATTGTTTCATTTTTGTATTCCCAATGGAAATCCGATTCCAAGAACCTATTTTTCTTAGGGTTTTAGACATTTAATAGTTTTTTTCTCTTTTTAAGTTAAACAGTTTAATTTAGTCTGATTGTTTTACCATAAAACCAGTATATTAACACTAAAAGATAAAAAAAATTGGTAATTTTTCACATATATACATTATATATCGCATATTCAAACTGAAAACTTTCATGTGCCTGATTGTATCCGAATCAATCAGTGAATTCTTGTTGAAGTTAGTCTATTTATAGTGCTATGGAAAAAGTAGGGACCCATTATTGTATTTCTGACTATTCCCGCACACGCATTTACGTTTTGTGTATACTATGTACGGTATTTTCGCATCCATCAATACTTCGTTCAGTATCTATAACTGTGGAGGTTAACTTCATCACTCAATATGAAAATTGATTTATACATTTTTTTTTACTTGAAGGGCATTATCGTTGCACACAAGTAGTATAGCAAAACCAGTACCAGGCCACCCTCGGATTTGTCCGCGGACATTTGATGCGGATGGCATGTGGTCATTGTTCATCTGAAGAATACCTGTTTTATACCTCCTGACGCAGGTATAAAACAGGTGTGTACAGGTATAAAACAGGTCTGTACCGGTTTAAGACAGGTATGATGGTATTAGGAAAAAACATGACGTCATTAAACAGGTTACCATGCCTGTTTTAAACCGGTACAGACCTGTTTTATATCTGTACACACCTGTTTTATACCTGCGTCAGGAGTTCTGCAGATGAACAATGACCACATGCCATCCGCATCAAATGTCCGCGGACAAATCCGAGGGTGGCCTGGTACTGGTTTTGCTATACTACTCACACATTATCATTAATTAATATTTGGCAGAAGTCCATTCTTGGATCCCGACCAGCGTCGGATAATTGTCATAATCTTCTTTCTTTAAGTTTTTCTTTGATTGATCATCTACTGAACTAGTCTCTTCATATATATTTTTTATGTTTGCTTACTGTTAACTAGCATGTGAAATATAGGTATTTGATATTATATAACACATTTTTTATTGCGTATGTACTCTATGGCAATGTTCTAAAAGATACCGACAAACGCGTTATTATACAGTAGAGGGCACAAATTTATAAACAATAATTTAACAACAATAACAACACTGCAATAACAGAACTATTTACAGATATTACAGAATACTATACAAAAAAATAATTTATATAATTTCAAAACATAATACTTTCAAATGGTATTTACTTACGACCATGAACTTTAGACCATAATTACTACAGGTTTTTGGAATTAGCTTTTCATAGAAAAGTAACAAAATCATAGAGTGTTCCATGTAAAATAATAGTAGATGGCGCGCCATAACCCCAAGTAGCGATGACGTTATAACTAAAAATAAAGTAAAAAGCTACACAAAATTAAATATCGATCTATTCGAGGAGTTTCTCAAAATATATTCGTATTGCAAAATAATAAATTTTTTCTATACTTTATGTGCACACTGTACAATTTAGGCATATTCACTGACAAAAAACTCATCAAAAACTTTGCCATGCATGGTTCCATTTCTCCCGTAATTAATTATAAGTGATTTATCTGGAAACTTTGTTATCAAAACCGTAAAGTTGCCTTTTTTATAATCTCTTTGAATTTGTTTTACTTATGGTACAAAATTAAAGAGGACCGTTGTTATTACTTTCACCGCGAATGTACAGGAAGATTAATGTCATAATTATTACGTACTATTTTCTGTACTTAAACGATTGGAAAATTGGAAATTGGATTGGGAAACAATTTAAAGCGTCTCACAGTTTCTTGATAACAGCTTTATATCTATAAGCATGCTTGACGCTAAGAGTTTTAGAAAAATACTAGATTTCAGGATAAAATCTTGATAAAAGACTAATCTTCAGGGTTGTAGGGAGAATCGTGTCACGGTTAAACTGAAAATTGTTCATGAAACGAATTGGTAGTCCTTAAGGAATGCCATGAATTCTAAGAAAAAAATCGCGCTGTATTTTTAATTAGTTTTACAAAAGTAAATACTTTACAGCCAACTTCTGCTTTATATCTTTCACTTTCCATGAAAACATAAGTAGATTTAATGTGGGAATAGATTATCGATAAATAGCACATGTAGGTTTAACGAACTTTTAACATGAATAAACGCAGTCCAGGACTAGATTACACTGGGGAACAAAAAAAATTATGTTGCAACAAATTTAAGATCTGTTTTTGAGTATTCGAGGATCGTAGTTTCATATATGTCTTTATTTTACTGTACTTATACTTCTTGGATAGCAAAGTAAATATACCAAATATCCTTATAACCTCTGTTTAGTCGTGAAAAAGTAAAACATTGGCAGCAAACTCTTTGGTCTTTGAGAGACGCTATGACCGTTGGAAAAGCTAACATTTTCATGAGCCACTATTAAAGAGAGAACAAATAATACTGCCACCATTTCACATCAAACTGAATTTGACGAAATTGTTTATAAAATCATTGGGCAAGTCAGGTGATTGTTTTAAATATTGGAAAACTGCTAAAAGATCCATATTTTAATAGATATATGATCGTTGTAGAATCTCATGCATGGTTTAGTTATCTATCTGTAATTCAAAATTTGTTGAACAATCATAAATCAAATAACTACCAAGAACTAGTACAAGAGATGCTAAAATGTTCTGAAAAATTGGGAGCTAATATGATTGCTTTAGGGGACTATAGTGAAGAACAGAGTGAACGGTTTTATCAGGATATCCGAATAATGAAAGAAGGATATCAAGGAAGGTGGAATGATGCCGATTGGCATCATGATGGCGTCACGTGATGTCCGATTACTATTTAAATCTGCAGAGGGACTGTTCACGGCGAAAATATAAAAGAAAATGGTACCAAAAACTTTTTATAATTTTCTGCATCAATTGTTCTTTATTTCATTGTTTCAGAATCTATAACGTAGTATAGTTTATGGATTCCTCAATACCATGTTTGAGATGTGTTTTGTTCTACCAAATATATTCACATTACTTTTTACGTTGTTCTGCACATGAAGATTCAATTAGGTAGCGACAACACAAAATTTCGCGAAAATGATTTTTGTGAGAATGTGTAGTTCCACGATAATTTGATATACTTTTTTACTGCTCTCATTTATGAAAATATTTCTCACAAGTTTTACGTTAAATTGCGTAATTGGCTTTAATACCCCTAATTGTTTTCTCATCTTAAAGTAGTGTAATAGACAATCATCATTTTAACACCACATGATGTTGTTGTTTACTGCAAAGAAAATGAATTATTAAATTCCTGAAACGAGTTACCAAAAATTCATTGTGATACTCCTGAAGGTCTTGAAATCGTTTTTAGTTTTTTATGTGGGTAGCGAAGAACTGAGGTCCTTTCTCCATTTATTCTCTTTAATAAATTAAATATTCGAGTTGTGGTGCATTAGGGTACTACTGGGTTGTGATACTGGGTATTTGTATTGTGGTAACTACTTTATTGAGCCTGTAATGATGCTATGAAGAAAAAATGGACTTTATTTCAGCAACTATCGCTTCCAGCGTAACCATTTTTACGTTAAAGTGATGCCTTCGTCTCTAGTGAGTTCGAAAGAATGATCCATAAAAACCTTATGTCATAATTTTGATTGACTTTGTCACTACTTGAACGCAGTTTGTGCACATTATTTACAGAAAATTCGTCGTAATCTCTCTAATCCACATCCTCTAGTTTAGTTTCAGTTAACAGGTACATAAACAATAGGTACGATATAATGTATATGACAGTAGATTCGGTAATATAACATGAACATTTATCTACAATAGGTATTACAGAAATGAACTGAATGACCATCAACTTAGCACATTGGATAAACAGTGTTTTTTAGTATAACATCGTGAGCATCATCCTGCTAACCCACTCGAGCATCAACAACATATATCGGTTCAATTAATGTTAGTGGGGATTTAAATGTACATTAATGTAAAGGCAATCAGCTAAAAGCAATAATCCTAACAAATCAATTAATCAGATACTAATAGACGCTAACAGAAACACATAAGCTGTGACTAATGAATACTTAATGAAAAATACTTAACTAATCTGAAAGCAAATAATACAAATGTATGTATGTATGTCTTGAATAATGACCGTGTTGTAATTCCAACTGACTGAATAATTTGGAATTTTTAATTATATTACAAGGCAAAAAAACGGGGTACATCGGGAAACATAGAGTGTCTCAGTTTGAACTATAGCATTTGAATTGCGCGCCGTTTGTGTTCTGTCATAAATGGTGAGTCAATATTTAGTGAGTATCATCTACAAATTATACGACGTAATATGTCACGATAGCGTTCCCCATTTACTGTGATAGCATTACATGCTTCATTTTCAAAGAAATATTGTCCAACTTGTCCATCACTCCAAAATGCGCACCAAACCGTGCATTTCTGTGAATGAATTTCCTTTTCGGGAATACGAGTAGCATGTGGATTTTCAGCACCCCGAAACTCAACAAGCGAATTTGTTGACGTATCCGTCAAGTAGTGGCGAAGCGTCCATGAAGGCTGTAAGGCGCAGCCTACCCTACATATTTTAGATGGTAGACTCCGTTTTTATATTGCCACTTGCCTTTGTCAGAATAATAAACATTTTCTATTCATATTATCATACCTATTTTCATTTAAACTGAAGCGCCAGCATGCTAGCAACCGGCAGTGCGCAAGCCTTGGCAGGCTTGCACTGAGAATTTGGGCTAACTCTCTAACGCCTTGGATTTTGGTTGGTTGATCTGGTTGGCTCAGTTCAGTTAAGTTCAGTTCTTTAAGTCTATGATCTATGGGGCCATGTATCAGTGTGTATGTTCTGTGATTGCATTCGATAGTAGTAGTTGTATAGAAAATAAATACATTTTGCCTAGTTCAAGAGTTTCATTTAAGAAACAAATAAAAATAAAACGAAAATAAAAGTAACAATTCAACAGACCTGTCGTTAGTCGTAGTGATTAGTGTTATTTTTAAGGATAATGACGGCCCTAGACACTGCCGATTTAGTAGACTTTTTAATTAATAAGAGTGGTTATTTTAATAATTTATCTTTAGAAGATAAACTGAAAAATTGTAGCGGTAAAATTTACCAATTTATTTCAAGAACTATAGATGTTTTTGCTGAAGAGGAAACGCGGCGAACGGAATTGATATAGAAAAAAATATAGGTAAGTTGTTTTTGCGATTCAACTATTCAATAAATAAATATATTGCATTAAAAATGCGCAGCCCTCGTCTAATTCAGGACAGCCTACCCTCAGCTTAAATCGACGATTCGCCACTGCCGTCAAGATGAAAATGTGATGTTCACCACCGAACAAAATTTTGTTGCAAAAATCAGCATCACCTATCTTTTCTAATATACAACTAACAAGTGTACGACGTTGTATATGATATGTAACTTTTAATTGTTGTGTGTTTAACTGCATTTTGTATGCTAACAGATTTAGATTTTTGTAATTATAATAAAATTCTGATTGAATCCTTAAGATGTTACCCATTACAACATTAAAGACTAAGATATTGCCACAAAACAGCTAAATATAACATATAAATTGATTAATAAATGTATTCTCAAGTGTTGTTCGTCGTTATCAGAAACCAATATAATAACAGAAATAAATGTTATTTCTGTTATTAGAAACATTAGTTTTCTTAAAAATTCTATGCATAAAATTTTCAACTATATACTCAAATTCTCTGAAAAATTCCTGTTTATCTATTAATAAATAAAACCATTATCAAATACATTAGGGGTTGACACCGATTATAGCGTCTCAGCGGAGATGCTGAAAAGGCTGTTTAAAATTTGAGCCGCTGAAAATGCCCTCGCCTCGCAAAAGTTATTATCCAACACAAACTGTTTAGTTCATGCCGCTGAAAATTATTTACAAAGCACCTTATTGCATGCCGACCTGTAACATTACATGATATTCATAAAAAAGAAATCCACGTTAAACCAGATTTAATGTGAATCTTGTTTAGTAGGTAATGATTATCGTTGTCAACATTATCGACCTAGGTTATGCGAAACCACTCCCTTTCCTTCTTCTTTAATTGTTTTTAGAAATATAAGTTCTTATCCTGTCATCTCAAGATGTCACGGAAGTACATATTTCGCTGATGAAAAAAAAAAACGCCCGATTAACTTCTTCAGTTATCTTCAAACCATAACGCATAACGGTTGTTTTCAAAATTACACCAGTTAGTGTTTATGGATTTGCAATTCTATAAATTAATTAAATTCATAACATTGAATACATCTGTGTATGAAAATCGCCATCTACAGGTCCTAACATTAACTACTCCAGGTAAATGTTTGCCTTCCCGTACAGAACCAGCTGAATAGTTCTTTAATGTATAATTTGCGATGTTGGAAACAAACATAGAAAATTTTCGAACACATTTTGACGTGAGTTGTTTTTCATATACAAGGAAGTGTTTTAATTCGAGGAAGGAAGGAAACAAGAAACTATCTTAATTCAAAAACCCCAGCCTATCCCATTTATTTTGTATTATGCTACACTGTCTTGTTGTGTTATCTGATACGTATTCTAACCCATTATCACATATTTTAACCTGTCCTAACTCTTATTCTAGTCTATCTTAACCCATACTGACTCGTATTATCCTATCATATCATTTCCTTTTCTATTCTCGTATATAATATTCTGCATTGTGATATTGTATCCTATCCTATCCCGTCCCAAGGTATTCCATTCTTTTCAATAATATCCCGTCCCACACGATCCTATTATATTGAATTCTATCCCATTCTATCTTACTATATCCCATCCCATCCTATACTAACCCATCCTGTCTCATATTTTACGCTATTCTATCCTATAATATTCTATTCTATTTTATCTTATGCCATCTTCTCCTATCGAGTCCTACCCTATTATGCCCGATTCTACTATATTCTAACCTATCCTATAATTTTCTATGTTCTTCTATTTTACTCTATTCCACGATATCCCATTGCTCTGTCCTGTTGTGTATATACCTTGATGTTATTTTATTTCACACCACCATATTTAAGTCATTATAATCTATTCTAACCTATTCTGAAACATTTTAGCTTGTCTTAAACCATCCTGACTTATACTATCCCATCCTATCATATCCTGTTTCGTATATCTCTTCTATCCCGTCATATAACCATTCTACATTATTTAATTATACCATATCTCATCACAACCCAAAGTTTTTCATTTTTTCCAATAATATTCCATCCTATTATATCAAACCGTGCCCCATCTTATCTTATTATAATTTATCCCATCCTATCCTAACCTATCCTGCCTCATAACTTACGCTATCCTATGCGATCATATTTTGTCGTATTCTATCCTACATTAACTCATCCTTTCATATCCTATTGTATAATTTTCTATGCTATTCTATATTACTATTCTTATTCTACGATATCCTATCGTAATGTCCTGTTCTGTATTTACGTATCTTATGCCATTTCATATTACCCCCCACCATGTTTCATATTCTTTTTTCTCTATTATAAAAAATATAAATGTGAACACATTCATAATGGATTCTGGACACAAAATAATTGAAGCGTAAACTATCAATTGTGAATTAAAGATATTTATAATTCTCCTGAACTGTATATTTGTTTTCAGTTCTGGCGCATTAGTACTTTTCCAGTGGATCGAACTCTACACAACGGAACGTAACGAATTACAAGTTTAAATCAATTACGTTTTGACTTGAACATGTCATGTAATTCAGAAACAAAGTTAGGAACACACAGATGCAGACATTTGTTGATCTTTCTCTAACTCCAGCTTGTTGTTAAATAGTTAAAAAACTCTGTTCTGACTGAAAAATCAACTACGTACGTGTTACATTTTCTAAATCAAGCTTCTGATCGAACTTCGTATTGCCCTGAGATTTTATGTAGTCTTTAAGGGACTACTGACTTACAGCATTGGTATAGTTTTAGTCAGAATTACACAATGTGATAAATTATAATATTCATGCTTTACATGATAGCATACAATATACGAGTATACGAATATTGATGAATTAAATATGAAGATAAATGGATTGTATTTGAAAAACCCTATTTTTTTTTTTAGTTGTTTAATAGTTTCAAGGAAATGAGACTTACTTTGGATGTTTATTGAGTTTATAACTATTTGAACAGTGAGTCTATATTGTATAAATATCTTCCTATATTCCAATCACTTCTAATTCCTTTTCTTGAGGATTGAAAGGAAGAAAAGGGATAAATATATAACGAGTGAGAGAATATCTATGGATACCATACACAGTATAAAATAAACAGTTTTAAAATCTTAAAACGGACTTTAGAACATCTCTATCTCGAAATTTAGTGGCCGAGAAAAAATAAACCAACACATAATGCAGTATATGTGTTTTATGTGACAGTTTTACTATTTTAAAATAGTCCACCCTCGTGCTTTCTCATGACCCATGAACAGGGTGGAGTATGTCCTATCCAGCTCAAAATTAATAGATGTCGTCTTGTAGACGTCCCTAATCAGAATCAATAGAAACCCGATCGATTCGACACGATTTAATTGAGTGATCGTGCTAACAAAGAAATTTCTCAAATAGCCTACCATTGTGCTTTCTCATGACCCATGAACATGGTAGAGTGTGCTCTATTCACCTCAAAATCAATAGGTGTCGTCTGGGAGACGTCCCCGATCCGAATCAGTCAAAACCCGATCGATCCGACATGACTTAGTTGAGTTATCGTGTTAACAAAAAAAAATTCTCAAATAGTCCACCGTCGTACTTTGTCATGATCCATGGACAGGGTGGGGTGTGCCCTATCCACCTCAAAAGCAATAGGTGTCGTCTGGAAGACGTCCCCGATCAGAATTAGTCAAAACCTGATAGATCCGACATGCTTTAGTTGAGTTATCGTGCTAACAAGAAAAATTCTCAAATAGACCTAAGGGAGAGGGTGGTGTGTGCTATCCACCTTAAAATCAATAGGTGTCATCTGAAAGACGTCCCCAATCAGAATCAGTCAAAACCCGATCGATCCGACACGATTTAGTTGAGTTATCGTGCTAACAAGAATAAATGCCGACGACAACGAAGACACACACAGCAAAAATTTTTTAAAAACAATTTTTTTTTGGTTTTTAGGTCGAAAAACGAAAAATAAACCCCAAAAAAAATTTTGTTTTTCCAGTTTTTCTTTACACGATTGTATTACTTTTCCGCGTATAGTGCAGTGCGGAAAAGTAAAAAATTAAAAACATCCTCCACAAATTATAAGTGCGAACTATTACACTAATAAATAAAGCTGCCTACCATGAGTGCTGTAAGAGTGCTATGAACAGGACAGCCGAGGTACTGCCCCGTAGACTTGATACATTTGAAATAATGTATAGGTACAAGCAATTCAGATTAACGTTGCCGTTGTATTTGAAAACCTTGTTGTTTTATGTGCAGTGAAAGTGTAAATATGTAGTATATTTCTATGAATTTCGTATAGTATAAAAATGCTAAAAGTTTGTAACAACACGTGACTATTTACGCACAATATAAGAAGGTTTATTTGGGAATTTTATAATTTAAAAATGAAGGATATCAAATAATATGTTGGTCTGTAATCACAGACTTGGGTGTAAAGAATGTAAACAGTGCAACATAAATAAATAAAGGGTAGGTAAAGGCCTTATAGCGAATTTATCTCCGATTTAATATTTATGCTTATGATCATGGAATGTGTTATTACTTATATGGGATAGTAAACAATTACGTCAGTTTTGGAAGAAATTAAATTCTATATGGAAATTAATTAGCCGAAGTACGTTTATTATATTACAGAGACATACGAGTACATTATTTGTGGGAAAAAGTCATAAAACTCTTGAATCCACACAGTTCAAACACAGAAATATTCTGTGGTTAATGTTATAGCATGTACACACAGATCCACTGTCTAAAACTTACCAACGCACTTGGGAATTTCATAAACAGTATCCTGGTATTTCAGAAGCTTTCACGATGGGAAACGCAGTTAGAGGCAGCGTTTTATTTTTTACAAATTTTCTTTATAATTCTCTAGTTTTACAGTTCACTGCTAAATAATCAACTGCTATTAGAGAAAGTTGGACAAAATTATAAGACGATCTGGAAACAGATTTAAGAACTGTAATAGTAATTATGTACATCAGCGGTTCTCAAACTCTTTTGGCGACGGAACCCTTTTGGAAAGCGAAATATTTGACAGAGCCTTAAAATAATTAAAAACTGGTTTATATGTATTCTTTGTTAATAATCATGTTACATAATAATGAAATATCTAATGGGAGGTATGAAACTGTTTTTTATTTTTTATCAATTGTTTGATATCAGGCTTGATAGAAGAGAGTTGAATTGAAGTCTCATATCAGGTTCGGCATCCAGTCTATTGTGGTATTTTGTTTTTGTAGCTGCATAGGTTGACAATCCTGTTTCGCACAAGTAAGTTATTGGGAACGGAAGAAGAACATTCGGGGACTTTGTGGCAAGAAGTGGATATTCATCCTGCACCAAAAATCATTCAGGGGCATTGATTTGAACAGTGACTCCATACTGGTGCCTGATGACATTTCTAAAAATGATTCATAAATCTCGTTTGACATACTATCGGGCTTTTGCAAGTTGGGCCTTGCAAAAGGATTTTGAATCCATGAATTAATTTTAATTTGTGTATTCTGTTCTTCGGGAAAATACGTCTCAAAAGATGCGTGCACAGCATTGAGATATTGGACCAATTCTCGAAACATATCATCTTGAAACATTTCTGAGTCGCTAACGAATTAACTGAGCGATGAAAAGCTTTCTATTTCTCTCTTACCAATACAAATAATCCAATAATCTAATTTTCTTTTGAAAGCGGTTATTTTATTACTAGCGTTGAACAGTGTTGTCTGTTTATCTTGTAATGATAAATTTAATTCGTTCAGCTTTGTCTCCAGTCAGTCAGTCAGTGTCGAACTGTTGACTAAGTTCCCGGCTGAAATGTCGCGCTCTCATATTAGGTATTCTACTACTACTCTTTTAGTTAATTTTTTAACTTTATTTTGGAATATTTAGATAGATTTTATTTTTCTCTGCAACCTTAAAGTACCCCTTTAGTATTGTCTTTAATTATGACCTGTATTTTCACGTAGCCCCCAGAGGCTTTGCGGAGCCCTAGGGCTCCGTGGAGCGTATTTTGAGTATGGCTGATGTAGACAATATAAAAAGGATTTTATGCTCAAGTTTCTACAAAACTTTCCCCGCAAAAAATTGGATATCAATAAACTCAAAGACGAATCATGGAAAGAAAGTGGTCTGGTATAGAAAAATATACATGATAGTAGAAATATAACAACAATAATAATCATGTTGGCGGCCCATTACAGTAATACGATTGAATTATTAAATATATCCAAGTCATTTTAGAGCTAATCTGCATATTACTAATTAAATTGAAATTCCTTAATTATATACCTTCAACAAAACTTCCTAATTAAAACTATATAAATTTAATGCCGTAGTAAAATGTGGTTTTCTGCGGGTTGAATAGTTTGGAAACTTCCTGTGAGAAATGGTTTTCAACACTGCCAACGGAACATCGAGAGAATTTTCATCTTCTCTGAGTAGTGTGATTAAAACGTGAGTCAAAGGGAATATAATATTTGTTTGCGTTGTTTTTTTAACATGTTAGATAATGAATTTAACTAAATGAGGATTTTGAGATTAGAGTAATCATATGTAACTAAATATAATTAAGAATTATTTATTATTCCATGGGTTGAATTACTGAGATTTGCTGAAAGATATTCTTGAGAATAAAATATTAAGAATAATCCTAGATTTTTAGAGAAGTAGTATGATAGTATTTGAGAAATTATCAAAGACAAAAGCAAATCGGACCAGCATAAACTATACTGTTCCGATACTATATTATATCTATTATATATATATATATATATATATATATATATATATATATATATATATATATATATATATATATATATATACAGGGTGAACCAGGTTTTTCGTCCAATCTGAAAAGTCGATAGGAAACGTTTTTTTATGAAAAAAATCCATATAAACAAATTTCATAAATTACTTTATTTTCGATATACAAGGTGTTAAATTTTAATTTTTTTTATTCAGTTTATAATTTTTTTCTGTCACTTTTCGAGATAATTAATATTTGCCGCGCCTGGTTGGCATTGGTTTTTTCATGACAACCTTTGACAATTTTAACATAAGACTTGTCTAGTAGTGTCTAAATACCGTTTAGATGTTCAAATCGAGAAATAGCGGATGCCCATTTTGTGTATGGATTTGCTAATAGAAACTCAAGGGCGGCCGCTAGAGAATACAGAAGGAGATATTCGCAGAGAGCACATCCTAGTCGTATTGTGTTCACAACAGTTCACCAGCAATTAATAGAGAAAGGTCTAGGAAATTTATATGGGAATCGAAATAATGCCAACCAAAACCAACAACAAAGAAGAATTTCTCGACGGATCTTAAATGAGTTCGACAGCAATCCAACAACGAGTTCCCGTATAGCTCCTCGCATTCTCCGCACCTCTAAATCCAATGTACTTCGTACTCTAAGACGAGATCTCAGGCGTCCATTTCTCCTACAACCTGTTCAAGGCTCACATCCAAGAGACGAAGAGAAAAGAATGACTTTTTGTCATTGGTCAGAAGTAAATTAATAAAATGGAAAACTATGGTATCGAATAAAAAATACCTCGATAGCAAGAAAACGGTAGCAGATAGGTATAGGGAATCCTAATACAGATTGAAATATCACTTAATTCTCCATCACAGAAAGCAATAAAATACAGGGTGTTCCATTTAAGAAAATTGACTTTTGAGCAGTTGAAGTTTGTCAGAATGAACTCAATTTTCTGGACACCCTGTAAATAATAAAAAATCAAACTACATATCACCTGAAAGCTTAATAGTCCGCCTAAGTACAGCCCAAAATTTGTTACTATAACTTTTGTTTTGAATAAGTGACGAGCATTCCAATGGGATACTACAAAACCTAATTTCTTCAAAAAAATTAAAATATCTCAAAAACTGCTGAAGATAGGTATATGGAATTGTTATAATGTTTACTTAAAATCAGCAGGGTAATTCAAAAATGTAATAATATACTGGATGTTCTATTTAAAATAAGTAAGTTGATAGCTACTTCCGGTATAATCGGAAGTGTCAGAAAAGCAGAAATACTTTAGTTGAATAGATCGTCCTCACTAACCCCTGATTCCAAATTTAAAAAAATGAATTCCAACGGGAAGTTTATAAACTATTAATGAACGGGTTAGCTGAATCACCTTGTATATATATATATATATATATATATATATATATATATATATATATATATATATATATATATATATATATATATCTACTGTATACTACAATAAATATATAGCACATCTGCACTACTATATATCTATTGTGTCTACATATAGATATTTTTTACAGTTTGCCATTGTCCGTAATACAGTTATTTACCAGGATTACTCTAACTATATTAATAACAATAAGGGTCTTTTATATTTTAGAGTTTGCCTTTTTTGTTATTAATATAGTCAGAAATATATACTGATATATTTGTGATATGTCTCTAATTTACTAAACACATTCAATAAGCATCAAAACACATGCAAATGCCAACAAAATATGATTTTTCATATTTACAAAAACATGCAAAATATCAGCTTCATATGCGAACACAGAAATTGTTATGGGGCCCTATCATAATGAAACAGAATCTATTCTAAGGTTGGAAAGACCCAATAGAGTAAGTTAGACAGGTTTTGCGGACGGTATTGACTTATTAGGGAGATTAGGGATAATTAGATTAAGTGGAACAGGACCTCATAAATCTGGCAAACATAGCCGGATCTCAAACATAAGGGTTTCAAACTAGATGGTCAAATTAACACCTGCGACGATGGAAGTTCTACTCCTGGCCATGAAAAGGAAGATTTGCAAACGTGCGTCAAAAGGAAGAATTTTGTCTCGCGTTGTCCAGTCACATATACTATATGGGGAACCAAAATTTGAAAGCGAAGCTAGTGTAGCGCAAAATAATATTAAAATTTATAGAGCATACAGGACGATATCGGCGGACGTCGTGGGAGTTCTTCCCTTAGAAATACAAATATAAGAAAGGAAACACACTAGATGGAGTTATCAGAGCAGCGACAATTGAGCGGCTTGTTATAAGGTGGTCAGAAAATTGGACTAAACCATGCGTGGTGGACCTATTATTTAATTTCAGACATCCAAGTATAAGTCAATGGATCTGATGGAAAGGTGGGATATTTTCTAATATTCGAAGAAGCGTTCTTCAGACATAGTTGCTTCAAGAAATGCTTACACGATTGTAAGGAAGAGGAATCAATAATGTGATCGGTAACATGTACTATAAAGAACTGGATGATGCAACGCACACGTTATTCGCATGTTTCAAATTGGATGTAGTCCGACAAATGTATATCTATTAAGAGGCCCTTTTAAAGGAAAAATCAAATGTTAGAGAATCTTGTATCAAATACGCAGGCAGCAAATACACTACTCAACGAGCACGGAAGTAATTCAAATTAAAGAGAGAGGGGATCAATTAAATTAGGCAGAATTTGGACAACCCTCCCACCGAAATAATGCACAAAGGGTTAGACAAAAGTGAGATAGGCAAAAAGAGGGGGAAGTATGTTTTCCTGGTGCAACAGTGTAGGCAAGTAACACCTCGTGTCGAAGTTGCTTTAAATATATGTCCTCTGAATTTTGAACAATCCTTTAAATTGAATATTGGCATACCACCAACCGTTTTAAGTAGTTTTATGTCTCTCTGTAAAAGCAAAATGTCAGGTTATTTCTGATAGCAATCACGCAAATAGTTATTTTCATCATAAGTTTTTATATTACGACTTTTATTTTGGGTTTTAAACATAAATTGTAGGTTAATGGGAAATAATAACAGTGGTAATACTTTTAATTACCAGATATTTTTAGAGAATTTAAAGATTAAATAAATGCTCAAAATATGCACCTCCTTCTTGCTGACAATACAATATCCTATTACAGAATCTTCCTCACGTCCATTCAAGTGTTTGTGCGGAAATTAACGTACATTCTTTATTTCAAAATAAAGAATGTACTTAGAGAATAGTAATTCTCTATTTCAAAACCTCGATGTTAGTGGATCGCGTAGCATAAATAGCCTTATAAACAGAAATCTAAAGGTGTTAGATTTTGAAACCGAACAGGTCACTGTATGGTACTCTCGAGTCCCATCCATTTATTGATATACTGTTCATTGACACAACCTCTTACTATGTCATAATAGTGTGGATGAGTACCTACTATCTTGTTTAAACGTATTATCTCAATCAAAATTCATCAGGATTTTTCTTTAGAATCTCCAAAATTAGCGGCATGTCCAAATACACGTTTACCGTTGAATTTCAATTTAAAAACGCAAGTTCAACTATGGATTACGAGATTTCTGCCCATATTAGACTTCTAGACTTCTGGAAATTGCTTATGGCTCTTACGAAAGATATGAGGATTTATATCACTCCAGTTTCTTATATCATTACCATTTACGAAAAGCATGGATTTATCGGTAAAACTACTGCTCATCAAAAATAGGAAAACGTGTGAGATTCTCTAGGTATTCGTAGAAGAAAGAGGAAGGCAGCATACTGTTCATTGACACAACCTCTTGTTAGTGCGTGGGAAAAGGATGCATATTACGCGCGGCCAAATCGAACTCGAAATCGCGGCCAAATCGAAATATGTATTTTGAGAAAACATTATCTAGTTTGATGTTGAAGATTTTGCGATTCTCCACAATTTATCTTGTTTTCATTTTTTCGAAATTCTGCTTAGTTGCGCGGCTAGAGCGCGCTGAAGTATTTTTGAGCTGTTTTTCGATTTTAAGCCAAAACTATGCATTGTAGAGGAACATATGAAGAGATCAAAGTTGTAGATATAAAAATTTACGACACATTTTGTTCTTTTTTTTATTTTTCAAAGTCGCACGGTTTTGCCGCTAGAGGGCGGAAACTGTTTTATTTTTGTTTGTAATACTCTTGTGCGAATGAAAAAAACACTCTAGAGCATTATTTTTTATTTATAGGCAAAACTATGCATTTTTTGTAAAAAAAGAAGTGTATGACAATTTGTAGGAAGTTTCTTGCTCTCCAATTTTTTGTGATTGAACTTTTCTAAAAAATGCATAGTTTTGCCTATAAATAAAAAATAATGCTCTAGTGTTTTTTTTTTCATTTGCACAAGAGTATTACAAAAAAAAAAAAAGAAAACGGTTTTCGCCCTCCAGTGGCAATTTTTCTCTACAATGCATAGTTTTGGCTTAAAGTCGAAAAACAGCTCAAAAATAATTCAGCGCGCTCTTGTGGCGCAACTAAGCCGAATTTCGAAAAAATGAAAAGAACAAAAATTGTGGAGAATCGCAAAATCTACAACATCAAATGAGGTCATGTTTTCCCAAAATGCATAGTTTTTCAGAAAAACGCCAAAGAACCGAAAAAACAGCCAAAAACGCGTATATATATATATATATATGTCTATATCTAAAAAACAACCCTCTTTTTATCATGCGCTAGGTGAAAAATATGTTAACACAATCCTAACACAACTTTCTGTATATGTCGCTTAGCTGTAGGAAAAATTTCTCAAAATCAGTGATTTATGGTCTAATTGAAGGGACTATACTTTGATTACTCCTTTCACTTAATCAATTTTTAATAAAAGCCTAATTTGATACCGCATTACTTTTTTAAAATGAAGTACGTTGTACGTTGTAAATAAATGATTGTAATTTTATAAAACAATAAATAAACATTTATCTCTCTAAAAAAAAAAAGTGTCTGATAATTTCAATTTTCGTTAATACCCATGTGGTATGTTTGTGATTTATTAAAGCTCTTTGTATGACTGTATGTTTTTTATAGTCAAGATATTATTTCTTGAAGGCCAAGGTTACCCATTCGCAAATTTAGAACAACATACAGGCCATTTGCTGATTAGAAACGGGCAGTTCACATAACGATTTCGTTCCATTATTTAAGTCTTATCTGTTTATGATGTGTCACGAATTGGTTACCTTAAAAAATATGACAAGAGCCGTAAATTCCATCCCGAGTGGAGTTGAAATCAGACCACGCGCTTAGCACAAGTCTTCTTCGATTCTAGTAGCCAGGCTTCGTGCCTAACCGGCTGCAACTCAATAGTCAGACAGGGCCGGACCCTAACTTAAGTAATGTCGACCGGAAATCTGATACTTCAGGGAATACGAGGGATACAAGGGTGGGGTGAAAGGTTTCTAGCCTGTTGAAGAAAAATGTTTTTTTTTTATTTTTTGTTATATTATTTTTCAACATAATCTTCACCAGGTCTAATACATTTTTCCTAACGATGCAATAATGCAGTGATACTATTTCTTTAGAAGGATTTGTCGAGCTCTTCAAACGACGCATTTACAGTATTGATGACTTCCTCGTTGCTGACGAATATTTTACCTCTGAGCCATGTTTTGAGGTTCGGAACAAATAATAGTCCTTGGAGGCTAAATATAGTGAATACGTTGGATGGGAGACAAGTTCGAACTACGATTCATTGATTTTAGCCATTGCAATGACTCATGGATGAGCAGGTGAATCACCGTGGCGGAACAAGATCTGTTTCTTCGCCAAATGAGGTAATTTTTCCTTCATTTCGTCACTCAAAAGATTTAATAACTTTGCGTAGTATTCACCATTAATGGTTCTTTGGGGTTGGTTTACCTGCTCCAGTTCCTTGGTTTGACTGTTGTTTACTTTCACGAGTATAATGGTATAATGGTGGAGTATAATGGTGGACCCAAGTTTCATCAACAGTCTTAAATGGACGCAGAATTTCACATGCATAGTGTTAAATTCTTGGTTGAAAAGTTATCCGGTGCAATTTTTGATCGATTGTTAGTAAACGCGGCACCCACCTAACACAGAGCCTCTCCATGTACAAATTTTGATGTAAAATATTATGTACATATTCAGTTCACATCCCAGTAGACTTAGATCTCACTCACTTTCGAACTACGGTCCTCTGCTACGATTCTATGAATTTTCTCGAACATTTCGGCAGTTGTAACCTCAACGGGGCGGGGCGTCTTGAACGTGGTTCACCAAGAGCGCTCGTGCGACCTTTCTTAAATTCAAAAATCCACTGCTTGGCTGTTGAATATAATGGAGAAGAATTCTTCAGCGTTGAATCTATTTCCTGTTTAATGTGAAGTGGTGTTAAGCCTTTCAAATAGATGTACTTGTATTTGATGATCGCATGCTTCTCCAATGTTTCCATTTTCACATAAGCAAGCGAGGCGTTTTATTCAACAGGCTGTCAAACATAGAGTACCAGAGCAATCGACCTGAATGTTATCATATAAGCTAGTCAGAGATAATAGTGTAAAATGCGAGTCAAAAATTAGACCTGATGGCGGTATGTCTGGCTCAGGCCGGAAACTTTGAAAAATTCTTGACTTGTCAGATATGTATCATATATTCACAAACAATGAAATTACACAAGTGACTAAAATACGCAACTAAGTGTTAAATATGAACTAGGGTACTTAAAAATTATTTATTACTACTCTTCCTACTATATTTTCAATATTACTCTGTAACAAATTATTTTTTAGAATAATAATTTGATTACGAAATTCACTTTAAAAATATAATATATATATATATATATATATATATATATATATATATATATATATATATATATATATACATATATATATATATATATATATATATATATATATATATATATATATATATATATATCTTAAAGTATCTAAATTGAAATTAAATTTTAAGTAGTATGAGATTAATGGTTACTTATAGAAAATTATAATTTGTGAGTAGAGACGGTTACAGAGGATATGTGCAGCTCAACAAGAAAAGGAACAAGTCTCAAAACTACGATATGAGACCGCCTACGAGGCGCGCAGGAAATAGCCTGATCTTTACTTAGTCACACTGAGACTTTTGCAGAGTGAATATGGAACGAGTGTGAATATACACAGAGTTCGATATGGCCGCGCATAAAATGCATCTCTTCTCTCCGAATGCTGCCTTACTCTTTTGTCTGCGCAACTTAGAGAATCTCACACTTTTTCCTATTCTTGAAGAGCTGTATCAGGTTTGCATATGTAGTAGTTTTGTGTACATACACGAGCACAATAATTAATGATAAAACTAGGAATCCACACTCATCGCGAAAGAATATTTAAGCTGTTCATTGCTTTGTAGAATATCTCCAGTCTTGACGTTTCTGATAGGAGTATGTTTTTTGCAGTGATAATCTGGACAAATGAACTGGTTGTAATTGTATAAAAATGCTGTAAAAGTAATGATCAAAGGCGCTTACAATATCCTCGAGCGCTGAAAGGTGTGTGTGATTATGTAGCATCAGAGACGGTGTACGACTATATAATCTTTATTTTCCTGAATTTACCTCTAGAACACTTAGCTCATATAATGATATTTTACAGCGTCTATGACGATTTTATAAGCTGAGCCAATTCAATGGTTAATTTGGGGCGATAGTTTAATTTAAAATTAATAATAATATTTGAGTTATTAGATACCGGATATAGGCAGTCCATTACAATTGAGTTTAGATTTTTCGTCATGTTGGACTACATATTATATTGACAAACGTATTGATTTTGACGATCTTGAAAAATTCTAATTGGATGACAACTCTAATTTGAATCATCTTTAATTATTTTAAGTACATAATAGGGAAAACCCGAACTTTTAACTGACTTTTTAACATTTTATAGAGCGGTGTTCTGCTCGACGGGATGAAGTCATTCTAATAATTTTTATTGAGTATTTGATGAGTTGTGAAGTCAAGTTTCTGAGTTGAAATATGAAAAGAGTTTTTGCTCATATACTCCGCGAGATTATTATCATGATTCATATTAACACATACGAGTAATAACTGGTAACCTATTTATGTGACACTTACCTATATCCGGAATAATTCAAATAAATTAAAAATTTATCCCATATTTGTAGATTAATATTACTTATCGATGAAATTCATAGTATTCCGCTGATTGTAGATTGGAAGTGGAGGTGATTCAAACTATAACAAATACGAGCATCTGATTGTGAGAAGAAAGATTATTTTAGAGAATTAATTGTAAATTTAATCTCTTGAAAAATCATACTTTTACTTACTGAATAGGTTTATTATGAAATATTGACATCTAAATACTATATACACTGAAAAATACAGAATAATACGAGACTAGATAGGTATAGGGTGTCTCAGTTGTAACTATAGGATTTGAATTGCGCACAATTTGTGTTTTATCAAAGATATGGGCATCAGTACTTACCGACTGTCATCTACAAACCATACTATGTCAATATTGTCTAACAACATTGTCCATAACATGGGCACATAAAACTGGCTCCATTTCCTGAATATTTCATTCTTGTGTTTACTTTGAGGTCATTGATTGTTACTGGCTGAGTGGCGTACACTTTTCCCTTGACACGTCAAAGAAAAATGTCCAGTGATGTTAAATCTCATGATGTTGCAGGCTAATTGATGTCAGCACTCCACGAGACATGATCATGAAATTTGGTATGCAATAGAGTTATGGTTGCACGTGATATGTGACATGTTGCATCGCCTTGCTGAAACCATATATATGTTGTTCACATCCAAACCATTAATTTCGTAGAAAAATAAATTGATTAACATGTCACGATAGCGTTCCCCATTTACCGTGATAGCATTATCAGCTTCATTTTCAAAGAAGTATGGTCCAGTTACTACGCCACTCCAAAATGTGCACCAAGTCGTGCATCTCTGTGGGTGCACTTTCTTTTCATGAACATCATGTGGATTTTCAGCACCCCAAATTCGACAATTCTGTGTGTTGACGTATTCGCGTCAAAATAGCAATGTGTTTCAGGACTGAACAAAATTTTTTTGCAAAAATCAGCAACTATTAACTGTTGTGTCAATTGAATTTTGTATGCTGATAGATGCAAATATTTCTTTAAAATCCGATGTGTGGGGGCTCTTCACAGATTGAATGTTGTGCACTACGTCGAATTGATGTGTTTGGATATTCCTGTACACTTTCTCTCATTGTAGCAATAGTTTCATCTGACAGGCCATGACGAGGATGTATTGGACGAAAGAGTTGGTATTGTCTTATCAATAACAGAACTCGTCTCTTAAAATTTCTTGAAACACCCTATATGACCTTATATCTACATAGCTTCTATAATTTTTCAGTAAATAATAGGAAAGTGATGGAAATGAATTTGTTTTAACAGTTATTGCATGTTATTTCAGAGTACGATGGAAACTGATGGAGTTGACTTATATTGTACTTTATCTCTCCAATTATTTTCATGGATTGTTATTTCCAATGTATATACTCTAATTGTGCTGTAGATGGTATAACTTATTGCACCTGTTGCAATATACAGCCATTTTTATATTATAGTCACGTAATTTTTGTATTTCTCGCAGCATAAAAGTTCATGGGATTGTTATTATTACTCCACTAAGAACATATCTTCAAATGATTATTTGAAATGAAAACGACGAGTTTTTAAAATATACTGAGAGATTTTTAATTTAGAAGGAAAGCGAATGTCTTGAATTTGGAAATAACAAACATTAGTAATTTTTTAAAAATTGTGACATCATTTAGGCGACAGTTATTTTTATTTATTAGTTTTTTTACTGTTCATCTACCAGTAATAAAATTACATTATGTTTTACAGTTCTTCAAGAATAGATACCGTTGTGCATTTTTCCGTTATCCTGAATTTGAATATTTGTTATATTTTATTTCTGTTAACTATTTCTATGAATTTGTATTAACTATTTACTATAAAATTAACAGCTGAATTAACAGAATGCATTCGCATTCTATTGGCTTCTTAATATACTACCGTATTATTATATGGCATAAAACGTGTAATATTCTCAAGAATCTCCATATGCAAATTGATTATCCTTATACTCCTTGTGAAAATAAACCTTGATATACCTATGAACGGGATTAAAAAGCAACCGAACATGCTGTCTCTCACGGGAACGAATTAAATTAACGTCAGCCGCTTATAGTCCGGACCTGACCTAAATAACGTCGTTAACATTCAATGCACCATCTCCTAGGAGGCAGACTGACGTGCCGATGGTTTTAAAGTGAAAATCTTTGTCGTGTGTCTGTTTTATTGAAGACCATCTGTCCGGTTCGTTAAAACAAAAAAAATATATATACCTAGGATAACCTTGACGAGTCACGAGGCTGGCGCTGGTACCTGCCTAAAACACATGAGTTTTTATTTGAATATATCTACGTAATTCCTAGAGGCCTTCGTTGTCTATGTTTAATTTCCTTAATACGAGTATATACATATGTTATATAAAATCCTACCCTATTGTTATATTAGACTTAGTATAACATCTTACTGTATAATGTTATAATTCAAGCCATTAACATACAGGATGTTGTATCTAAGAAACAGTATACCTAATGGCATTCCGGTTATAATGTAATTAAATCCTTTCGTGCTTTATCACTAATTACATTTTATTATTCACCACGTTTATTGCGAGTTGAAAAACTTTAGAGAAAACACCTCTTGGAACCTTCCTGCCATTTCAGCGACAGAAAGGTTTTAAATACTGAAATCTTGGGACAAGCATTCAGTAATCTCAGTAATTTACAAAATACTTTTGAGTAATTCTCCAGTAATTCTCGAATCAGTATTAAGTAATCATCAAATAAGTATCAAGTATAAAAAGAGGTTACTCCTTTTTCAACATAAATAAATATAGAAACGGTAAAGTGGGATTAAAATAATTTTTAAAAACTGAATTAAATAAAAACTGATATATATGTTTAATTTTTCGTAATATATATATATATATATATATATATATATATATATATATATATATATATATATATATATATATATATATATATATATCTATATATATATATATATATATATATATATATATATATATATATATATATATATATATATATCACTAACCGTCACTAAATAAATTTAAAAAAAGCTAATTCACTTAATTGAAAAAATATTTACTATTATTTACTTTATAATAGTTGATGACAATAAATGAAACTCTTATTATTTTGTAAAATGAAAATTTATTGGTCGTTAAAGCAGAAACGCTTGCATTGAAAATAACAGGGTGAATCTACTCAAATCATTTTTATTATTATATAAAATATACAAAACCAACTAGTTCAACATGTTATTACCTAAAAAGATTATATTTTATTTTATAAATGTTACAATAGATTATCTAGTTTGTTCAGAATGTGGTTATTCAACACTTTTATAACATTGTGTTTCAAATAAGCAGTGTTTTAATACATATACGAGTAAGCAAATCGTAATAATATTGCGCCGCCCGCCCCTCGCTCATATCGAAGGCATCTCCGGAGCATGCCTCTAGAGGCTTCGGATCAAAAATCAAAACTTACTGCGTTGTTCGCAAAGGTCGATTTACTGTATTGATTTTGTTAAAATGCCGAAATTCGACCGAAAAGCGTTTTGTACATCACCCTAAAAATTTCGTGACACCCACGAAAACAGCTGTTTAGTAAATAGTGGATCAAAAAATAGATCAATAGTTTCGTTACTACTCATGCTTTAGTTTGGCATCCTGCAAATTAAGTAAACTTATAATGACTTCATCGACTGTGTTAAGATCATCACTTCATCGATTTAGTTGAAGAAAAATAACAGTTTCATTTTTAATGAATATGATTTATAGCAGTGGTGGCTCGTGATGAAATGAAACGGGTGTTCTGCACAGGGCTGATCCTAGGGTATTGGCCGCCCGCGTGCAAATTTCAAACGTATCCAAACTACTGGCGCCGTAGGGGCCGCAAAAAAATTGCGCCGCAGACGAAAATTTTGAAAATTTTCAAGGTCACGCGTTTTCCTGATACTTCAGAATTTTTATGTAAAATCCGTTTATACAAAAATATAGACTTTCACCAGAAAAATTTTTGGAATTTAATACCCTTTTGAAGAACATTCAAGTTTGCCGTCATATTCTTTGGTTAAGAGAAAAGGCTTGTAAGGTGAATTTTCTACTAGAGAGTCTATAACACTTAAAATATTTTCCGAAAAAGTTTCAGCGTCACATTTTGTAGGTTTCAGGTATGTCCAAAAACGTTCAATCGGTTCACCATCGAGAATATATCTTAAAACTACCACTAACTTTGTTAGTGGTAGTTTTAAGTAAGTTTTTGCAGATACATCAGTTGTTTCGTCTGCCAGAACTGCCAAAAATGAAGATTTGTTAATTTCTTTAATTATTTCTTCATGACATACTTTTAATATACAGTCTAAAAGATCATTTTGTATTTCTTTAGAGGTTCCTTTAAATACTGAAGCATTTTGTAGATGAAGCTTAAAGTTACATCAAGCTCAGCAGAAAAATTTATCAAACCACGAAATATCCCCGGGTTTTGAGAGGTTTCAGCTTCGTCATGTCCTCGCAGCGCCAGTTCAAAGGCCCCACAAAACTTTATGCAGCTTATAATTTTTGACAAAACGTATCGATTTTTTGTCACATTATCATTATGCTTTTGCACATTTATCCAATAAGCTGAATCTAGCTGCGCTTTAATATTAGTTGTTTCTAATAAAGCTAATTCCATTGTATTACGTAGATGGCTTTTGGAGTTGTCGTGCTTTTTTATTTTTTCAGTTAAGTGCACCAAATCTGTCACTCCTACCTCCGTCCATGCTTCATCACCATCAAAAAGTAAACAAGAAAAACAAAATAACGCATTTTTTTTGTTGCACCCACAAATCCAATTGTTCTTCGAATAAATGTCTCTATTAAATTGACGTTTATATGCTTTTCCGCGGCTAACACCTGCAGTCTCAATAACAATATCGGGCAATGGCCTACCATTGTTTTTGAAATACATTTTTTCTTCATAAGAGTATTTAAAAAATCGCTTCACATGAACTAAATTATAAACTAAATCCATTGTCACTATCACAGTATATAAATATTAATAATTAGTACAATAAATCACTACACAAATTCACAAAACAGTATTTAAAATCTCAAATTAACACGAAATACGAAATAGGTACGATTTACGCCCGCCCGAGTAGGAAGGAGTAAATACTCACTAATGTTGCCTTAGCTGGAAAAAATAAAGCTCACTGACCGTGTAAATTCGCGCATTTAAGAGCGCCAAGTGTGGATTGTCGCGGGAGTTGAGGGGGAGGACGGGTGTGCCGAGCCGTGCTGGAGAACTACCTCGTGTGGCCCAGTTCAATGTACCGCGACGCGCTCGCGTAGAGACCCAGATAATTCATCTGGTCTACTACTCAATAGAGGACGACGGGCAGAATGCGACTTTAACGCAATAATTTGGTTAACTGCACCAACTAACCAAATTATTTTATTAATAAATTTTAGTAATTATTATGTCTCGAAAATATACAAATATCTAATTTTTTTGGCAGTTCTGCAGCTCTGCAGCACCTATACACCAGCCGCCCCTGATTCATAGGAACCTAGATTTATTTTGTCCGTTTCTTAACTAGATACATTTTTTCTGTATCGTTTCCCCACAGAAAAATTTAATTGCATGCCACTGTATGAGAGTTGAAATATGATAATTTTCACTTTGTAAAAAGTTATTTATTGCTTTTATTAACTTTTCAGATATTCATAATTTAAATGAATGAAAGGGAAACATTGTGGAAGAACATTGTGATCACTACGTAAATCAACAACGTCAAATACCAAATAATTTGAAAGAATTATGTGGTAATCCTTTGACTAACATGATTTATATGAAAATATTGTATATATTTCAAACGATGACCACAAAATATTCATCAAATGGTCATTTATGAAAAAAGGCCTCATGCTATTTTAATAAAATCGGGCTAAAATGGGATCTCTAATCCGAGGTATTTTAATAACTTTGTAAGAATAATAAAGTAACAGTATATTCAATTTAATATTTTGTATATACAGGTTTCAGGATAGTTTATGGCATATCTTTCTATATTTACATACAATAGATGCTAAGCAGTACAAAAAAACTAAAGTTCGTGTTCACGTAGTGAATAGGTATACATTGCTTATGTCGCGTGGAGTATGTTTCTGTCATGTCCATCTCGAATTCTCGAAAATAAATTGAGTTTAGTTTGCCTTGCAAATTATGGAAAAGAAAAGGAGGAAAACTGGTCGACCATCCCAAATTTTACATTTAAATCAACATGCTTTGAAGAGAATTGTGACAACAAATGGACGATCCAGTGCAAAAGAACTATGTTACTATGGAGGCAAGCCATTAGAAAAAAATATTTCTGTATCCATAACTAGAGGCTCAATAAAGAAGATAGGTTACAAATTCTACAAGGTATAGTTTAATTCTTTACATTTTACTTTTGAACTTACCGGTTTCTCTTTCAAGCAAAAGAAAAGCCGTTATTAACTAAACGACAGAAAATCAATCGGTTATGTTGGGCCAGAGAACATAGGCATTGGATTTACAACAATGGCACCAGGTAATTTGGAGTGACGAATCCAAATTTGAAATCTATTTGGGAGATACCAGGATGCGTGTGCTAAGAACTTCACAGGAAACTTATCATTCTGACTGTTTGGTTAGGAAAGTGAAGTTCCCTGCGTCTCTTATGATCTGGGGGTGCATGAGTGGGATGAGTGTAAATAATTGCATTTCGTAGATGGTACTGTAATAGTAGAAAAATATAAACAAATTTTGATAGACAGTCTATTGCCGCCAATGTCAAAGCATTGACGTGCAGCATATTTTCCAGCAGGATGGTGCTACTTGTCATACAGCAAAAACTGTCAAGGCTTGGTTTACGTAATATAATGTCCCTGTTATGGAATAGCCCTATAGCAGTCCAGATCTCTCGCTAATAAAAATATTGTGGCATAAAATGAAAAAACAGTTGCGCAAATATCCAGTCCGTCCAGTTAATGATCTGAGCACCAAATAGCGAAAAATTTGGGACAGCACTCTTCCCGAAGAGTACGTTAAGCTGGTAGATACAATGCCTGCCAGAATTAAAGCTGTTATTGTTAATAAAGATGATGTAACACAGTTTTGATGAAGCCGCCGAATTATCCTGAACCGCGAGTCTTAATGTTTGTTATTAACAAACTTGTCACTGACATCATAACGTAATAATATTTAATCGTATTTAAGTTGAAAGTTTGTACTTTGTTTCTGTTACCAATATTTTTCTTTAACTAAATAGTATTGAGAGTGTTAATACTTTTATTTAAATATTTTAGTTGTAAAATTATGCCGGGCCGAACTATTACGAGCCTGGGCTCGTATATTCGTTTAGTCGTTATCGGGAAACTAATAAAAAACTGCTTAGTTTCCGACAAACATACAAACCTAAAGTTTTATATTCAAATGGTATAAGAACTGTCACTAATGTCAGAGTTATTCGCGGGTCAACTAGATAATAGTCTACTTACATATACACTGGCATATATATTAACCTTTTATTGATATTATTTGATATATCTTTCGAAAAATGATGCTACTCGACCAATAAGCTATTTGTATATAATTAAATACAATCTCCAATAATAGCTGTTTGTGGTTTTTGCCTTGTGAAAAATATTATATACTATAGCCAGATACTTGCCATTAAATAAAATATACTTATTAAGTGGTATTGATAACTAGTAGATAGAAAGCAATCTCGGATAGACAAATTGCAACCTATTACATTCTTCAAAGGATGGGTAGACATATAAAGTAAAGTTCATCCATCCAGAAATAATATTATCTCATGTATCAGCTGAAGTCGAGGTAATCGTGGACGTGCAACAAGTTTTCGTAATAAAAACTAAGGAATAAGAAGTATAGCTGTCCAAATAGTGGATTATGTCAAGTTTATTTCTCATAAAGTGCTATTCTATTATCGTTCGGTTGCTTGCATTTATTCTTATATTACTATTAAGAATATTATTATAATTCTAAAGGAAATTCGACGAGTATATCTTCCGCTATGCAATTTAATGGTTTTAGTCTTGACAACCTCCAAAATATTGATGATATTGCTTATTTCGCCTTTAATGGTTTTATTACGTCTAGTGTATGGTTTGTATAATGATTCTTTATGTATGCGTCACAGGTAACAATCGTATGAATCAATCAACTGACATTTTTGAACAGTGTCGTGCCGAAAACACATTTTAGGATAACAGTTAGTACAATACAAATCCGTCAATCTATGACAGAGTAATGAAAAGGTTCTCCACAAAAATATTCAATGGAAGTGATATTTCCATCAAAATAAATGAAATAAATTCAATAAAAATCAAAATAATTGAAATAAAAATGAAATAAATTTTACAGAAATATTGAGACGCTAATGAATCAAATTATACAATAAATCTAAGACGTGATTTCATAATTGCATTTTGTTCAGCAAACTGTCTATCACCATACGTAGTTGATTGAAACATATGTCGCTAGACATACGTGCTGATAATTGTGGCATATTAGTAACAATTGCGAGTGGTGTAGCATGTGATTCGTGCATCGTCACTAAATTGATACACGCGCAAATATCCATTATACAAATTGTAATATTCACCGGATGCTGTTAATAATTTATATAACAGCAACATTATTTGTGAATCCAGTGAAAATGATGTAATAAATTTGATAAAAAAAATTAAATCAAATATGACCACCTGCCCAGATGATATACAATTATAGTTTATCTCATCGATATTTGCCAAATAAAAAATCCCAAATGGCTCTTATCTCATACCGTGGCTTGTTTTTATGGCTAGGCACAGGTAGACTGTTTCGCTTATCGGCAAGATAAGAGAGTTTTTTATTTGGCAAATAGCGATGAAATAAATAGCACCTACCTGCCTTCATAACTAGAGACGTTTCCGTCTTTTGTAAGCCTCTCTGTGTATTTTATAATTTAAATATTAAAATCGAAATAATATCTAAAAATTTATCCTCTATTTAAAAAAGGTGGTGAAAACCATAACATCGAAAATCATCGTCCAATTATAATACTCGTATTATATAATTTCGCTAAGGTTTTTCAATTATGTGATATTTCACATTAAGGATATTGTGATACCCGACACGGCTTTATGCCGATAGTTTAGATCATGGCGTCTTATTGAGTAAATGAGAGAAACATTATTTTAGCTTTCTCTTTCAAAATTTTTATTTGTCAAATTGGACCCAATTTGTACGATATCATTATAATCAATCTGAACTATTTTTTTTAAACTTCTGGTGTGCCACAAAGTTCCATACTTTGACCGCTTCTGTTTGTTTTACTTATTAATCACATAACTGATGATAACTCTTAAACGTAGTAAAATGTAACGTTATATCATTTTCACGCCAAACTAATCCACTGCCTTTTTAATTATAGTCTAAATGGTTACACATTAAATAGGCCTAATTTGAAAGAATAACTTTGGGCGTTATATCGGATAGTAAATCAATTTCTAAGCATATAGAGGAATGTGTGGTCAGTGCATACAAGAGTTTGGTATTTGTACTGTGTAACTGTAAAGAGTTTAAGACTTTATAACCAGCCTTGTTAGATCCAAACTTGAGTACACCTCCATTATATGGTCTCCTAAGTATAACTGTCATATTATGTTATTATAAAGAGTACAACAAATATGTTTTAAATTCGCAAGTTCTACTACTAAACATAAATAACCATCATCATATGAACACCATCATATATGATGGTTATAAATAACCATCGTATTTATGATGAATGTAAATACTCATCTACAGGAACGCCCCAAGACTTATTTTTAAATAAATAGTCATCAATTGTCAGACGACGACTAACGTTCTCAAAATTTTTGTTATCTAAAATTGTTAATAATGAAATTAATCATCCCTTTATCAACTTCTATAGTAACTATCGTGTTTTTAGATTTAATTGTGGAAAAAGTAACTTATTTCAGTTTCCCATAGGGGTTGTCTGTTCATGCGAAAATTTTAGTGGTATACCAAAGTGAAATAGATCGGAACATATTCTTTATATTATTTTAACTAGGAGTGAATTATAATATTTAAGGTTGTCATAACTTAACAACGAACCATGAAACCTCTACCATATTGTACGTATTCTACGTAAACTATTAGACTCATGTAGCCTATTGTAGTCCACAAAAAAACTTAAAATGAAGTTTGCGAAGTAATAAAAGAAGAGTGTCCATCTACTGTTGAATGTTTAGAACAGATTTTTCCTAGAGTTTGTAGAAATATAAGGCTGACTGTAGTTATTACCAGATATTGAGGATTAATTTTAAACAAGACGAAGTAATGCAATAATTGTGTATATAAATAATATAAGAAATATAGTTTCTAAAAATAAATAAATAACTATTAACTTAAATTAATGAAACCGGAAAAAATATTCGTAACCGTTTACTGAATAGGAATAAAACATGGGCATAGATAGAGGTAGTTAGAAATTAGTTTTAATCATCTCCTGATGATGCCAAATTGGATGGCGAAATTAGCGCTGAGGAATGTGTAATCTTTCGATGTTCATGAGAAGAATTGGTCTCTTATTTTTGATGCTGCAAATGTTACAGACCCTTCTCAGGACATCTTCGCATTGTATTCATTAATTTTTTAAAATCTATTTTATTTATTTCTATTGTATAGTACAATTTTATATATTTGTCGTTTCTTGTTATTGATCTATTTAACTTTGCATTATTTGTTATTGCATTTTTTGTTAATTCAGTATAATTAAAAGCGCTATATGATAATGTTAACTAAATATGACTAAGAGCATGGTAGTCAATGCAATTTTTCTACCTCTTCAATAATATATGATCGTAGAATTATGTTTTTTTTTCGCAGCTAAGTGTCTATAACTTTATTTTTTGTTTCGATTTGTTGAAAATAATAATAGGCATAGTCTGTATATAATCCCACTATTTTTCTCCACCGTTGTACGTTTTCTTAAAGCATTCTATGAATATTTCTGACATCATATTTTAATGACTGATAGTCAACATTTACTTTTTCTATTTATTTCGTATACATACGTACATATATACATACATACTTTCGTATATAAGTAATTCATCCACTGATTTACAGAACTTCAGTATAAGGTGTTTCATACAATTCTGATTTTATTCAGAGACATATGAAATATACATTTATGGGATACACCAACAATTTTTGTTCACGATACAAATACACATATGAATTGCATATAGTTAGTTGACTCCACAGGTCTTATCGTTGCCAATATATTAATTTATTTACTTAATAAGAACTCATGAATATTATAATCTAAATAGTACTTCCATATTAAAACTTAATATTGGACCACTCCATTTAGATAGTCGTGCATATATTTTCTATCTTACATACCTCATTAAATGATGAATAGCATGCTTTTGCTTGACGTTTATAACGTAACATGTTAGCTAAAATAAACGCTTCGCTCATAAGCTACCAATTTAATTGTAATTTTCATAAATTCAGCCTAAAATAGAGAACACTGAAATCTATTAAGCATATAAAAAAACTAATTCTAGTAAACGGAAATTACATGAAAGCTAAAACGCTGCTATTATTTTTAAAAGAATAGGGTGTATAGGGTGATTAATTTTAGAATCTCATTATGCACTCTACTACAATATACATAGGTACGTCTGTAATACATAGGTATATCATAACTGATGGTTTCGGGGTGTAAATAGTTTTTCAAAGGGCTATTTTATTGGTTAATCAACGGAGTCAGTTAAATTTTTAATAAATATATAGAATTTCTACGTATTTATTCTTTACATGATATAAAAAATACTGAAATAATATTTTTTTATACTATTACATTTATTAAACATCGACTAAATAAATATTTGAAGAAAAAATCGGAAATTTATGAAACGATATAGAGAATTATAATAATATATAACAATGATTAGAAAAATATTAAGCATTAACTCAGCAGCATTTACTTTTGATAAGAATTTTTAATCTAAATTCAGGGATTTACCGAAACAGAGTTGACCGGTGGGTATTCCGGTTTTATACTATTGGAGTATTTACATAGTCGCTGTAGTACGTTTTTAATGTGCGTACGTTTACTCGTGACATCGCGTCGTCTGTTTTTATTTTGTTTTAACAATGCCTATAAGTTGTAAAAATACACCATATATATTTTGTTGTCTGTGACTGTTTCAAAAATTTTTTTTTTGCCGACACTTAAGTAAAGTACTTATGTGGCAAATTTCAAACTCTTTCTGTAGCAAAATTAAAGGAAGGAATTTTCGTAGGACCACAAATAAGAAAAGTAATGCAGAACCGACAGTTTGAAGAAACAATGACAGAAATTGAAAAAGAATTGAGAAAGAATGAAAAAGAAAAGATATGATTTAAAAATGTAATAGAATTTTTTTTAGGAAATTATAAACTTCCGCAGTTTGAGGAAATTGTCAACAACATTCTGGATAATTTTAAGCAACTTGGTTGTAATATGGGCATGAAAATTCATTTTCTTTATGCTCATCTGGACTACTTTCCAAAAAAATTTTGTGTTATTAGTGAGGAGCAGGGTGAAAGGTTCCATCAAGACATAAAAGAGATGGAAAGGAGGTACTAGGGTCTATGGGATGTAGCGATGATGGCAGATTACTGCTGGATGCTGAAAAGAGAACATCCAACAAATGATTACACAAGAAAAAGTACAAAACGAAGTTTCTTGTTAAAAAGGAGGAGATATTCAAAGAAAAAATGAAATTAGAGGCCCAAAACTATTTGTGTTGTTGCTTTCTACTATGTTTTTAATGTTTATTAAATACAATGTTTATTAAAATGTAATTTTTCCTTTAGTTTTTAATTTATTCTGATTATTCAGTTGATCAAAAAGTTTACGTGAGGGACAAAAACTGAAGGTAGATATGAAATCAACGTAAATAACTCATTTATAATTACTTACCAAACCCAAATCAACTTTAAAAATGTCAAAATTTATAGGCCTGTGTTAAATAAGTTTTAAATTATTGGCAATTATAGCATGTTACAATGTTTTGTATGCAAGTTCAGTTGACGACTGTGCCATATAAATAAAAAGGCAACATTGATTTCCTTTAGAAAATCAGTCTCGATGCGCACGAATGTGTACGGAATATATTCTAAACGAAATGCATCTCGAGGGTGTACACACCGCTGGCGCTAGTTGAAACTTAAATGAAATTGTAGATAAATATCTCACAGTGGCACCACGCCAGGTGGTCGTTGTATTTGGATTTCAGATTCTGCATGTCCGTAAGAATCTGTCTGCCTGCGTTGGCAGGTGAAAAGAAACCCATTGTGTGCATTAACTTGGTGTAGAATATCAATTTGGAAGGAGACTGAAAATATAATAGGGCAGTGGAGTGTTTGAGGTGGTGCATGAGGGTTACATATTTTTACTTTAAAATCAGAATTTCGTGTTGTCATAAAATAATCGTAAACATCTTTTAAAATTATACAAAAAATATGTTCCAAAGAATATTTTTAAATTTTTTTTGTAGATTATGAAATAAAAGTGTTACTAGTAATTATTAATCCTTCTTAGGTCTATTACATTATATAAGAGTAAATCTATCTACGAGTAATAATATACTACATTGTTGAAATTCTATCGTAGTAAAACTTACTACGATACTACTATTACTATTTTTAATTCTGTGAAAATGTATAAAATTTTAATATTTCTAGTATAACATTTAACAACAGTGTAATTAGTAAAACTTTACACCACCATAATTGTAAAATTTTATATATTTTAGGCATAAAACTACTATACATCACAATATAGTATACTTAGCTCCACGTGGGGTACTATAATACCTGCGTGGTAATTATTGTAGAATATATATGAGGGGCATTATTTAAACTTTGAGCCTAATAATTAAAAAAACATTAATTTGTTGTTGAAAATTACATTATCGTTTTTCATAGTATTTTCCTTCACGATCTATACACCTTTTCATACGTTCGAACCAGTTGTCAAAGCATTTCTTCCATTCCGCTTGAGATATCTCCAAAACATAGCTTTTGAACGCATCAACGGCTTCTTCTGCCGACGAAAATCGATGGCCACGTAATTTATTTTTGACGTTCGGGAACAAAAAGAAGTCATTGGATGCCAAATCAGGACTGTACGGCGCATAACCCCTTAATTTGGTTTTTTGAGTGTTCCAACATTCGATTGTTAGACGAGATGTGTGAGAGCTCGCATTGTCATGATATGAAGAATGATCCGACGGCGCTTGTTTGTTTTACTTATGTCACCGAAGGTGACAGAAGGATGGTGGACTATTTGAGAAAAATAGAAAAAAGTAAAACTATCGTATAAAGCATATATTCTGCATTTATGTGTTTATTTTTTCTCGGCCACTCAATTTCGAGATAGAGATGTTCTACGTGCGGAAGAGTGCCTTTTAAGGTTTTAAAACTGTTCATTGAATACATGTTATCTATAAACAGTTTTAAAACTTTAAAACGGACTTTTCCACACGTAGAATATCTCGAAATTGAGTGGCCGAGAAAAAATACACCAACACATAAATGAAAAATATGTGTTCTATGTGACAGTTTTACTTTTTTCAAATAGTCCACCATCGTGCTTTACCATGACCCATGGACAAGATGGAGTGTGTCCTATCCACCTCAAAATCAATAGATGTCGCTTGGCAGACGTCCCTAATCGGAATCAGTCGAAACCCGATCGATTCGACACGACTTAATTGAGCGATCGTGTGCTAACAAAAAAAATTCCCAAATAGTCCACCATTGTGCTGTCTCATGACTCATGAACATGGTAGAGTGTATTCTATCCACCTCAAAATCAATAAGTGTGTTCTCTGGGAGACGTTCCCGATCAGAATCAATCAAAACCGGATCGATCCGATACGATTTAGTTGAGTTATCGTGCTAACAAGAATAAATGCCGACGGCAACGACGACACACACACACACACACACACACACACACACACACACACACAAAATGGTTTCAAAACCTTTTTTTTTGTTTTTAGGCCAAAAAACGAAAAATAATAATATTTTTTTTACACTATTATATTACTTTTCCGCGTATAGTAGAGTGCGGAAAAGTAATAAAACTAAAATAAGTACACCAATATATTTGACTTCGTATGAAGTTGATACTTTACAACGTAATTTGAAAAAGAAGTTAATGGTGAAAAGTAAATGATTAGATATTCCTGTGCAATAAGACTGACCCGTCAAGTCACGTTCAGTAATTGAACAGTATCTTTTACAACAGAACTATATATATCAAAGATAATCAATCAGAAACCCATTCTGCAAGACACGACATTTACAAGTTAATTAAATGGTAAATTAGAACTCCTGTATTCCGTACTTATTTACTTTTTCGGTTATTTTTTACGAATACAGTTGAAATACCTAATTTACCAAACACGCGACTCTTTTGCTTTCGGGCTTTATTACCATTAATTAACTGGATATGACGCACACTTTTTAAGGCCAGAAAGGGCTTCCTTTATCCCTTTACGACCGCACTCGGGATGTAATTTGTGTCACCTCGTTTCAGAATTTGGATTTCTCCTCATATCCATAGTATAAACGGTCTAAACCATTTTCATAATTTCGCTTTTACTTTATTATTCTCTATATTACCGGAATAGAAATTGTGTCCGTATCAGAATAAATTGCGCCCCAGCCCATAAAGTTTTATAGCACAAAAACGTGTGCCACGTTCGTTGTACAAAGATATTTCTATCGTGCACATCTGTAAATGTATACATTTTTGTACAACGTAAAGTTTCCCGTTTTCCTTGTAATTTGGTCGATTTATATTTAATTCATAACTGGGTCGTTTCTTAACAGGTTATTTAATAGAAAGTTATTATTTTTTAGGCAAATATTATTTTGTTGATATACATTAGTGATAAATACACCTAAAATAACGAACTAACATTTATTGAGGTCAGTAAAAGAAAATGGATGAATTATAATTAACTAACGCCTTTTGTTTTTTTATTTATTAAAACAGCAATCAGCTAATACAATATATAGGCTATTCTGTTGTTTAGGGAACTTGAAGGTTGTTCCTCTTATTCTGACATGATTAAATTTCTCCAATGAGAGAAACTTCTGAAATTATATTTCAGGTCTGATGGCCAGTATCTCTTGAGCCTTCTGCTGTTGTGTTCATGTACAAGTGGTTATAATAGGGGGTTGATACGTATTTCAAGTCTCTCGTGGTGCTTACTGCTTCTATGATGTATTTCTTCTTGGACTGTTGGTAGCCTTATGTCCATATTGGTTTGATAACTTATATTTGCCTTGTATATTAAGATTTTATTTTCTAATGACATTTTTGATTTTATTCTCACTATCCAGTATAATTCCTTTATTCTTAGGCCAGTCTGTTTTCTATTTTTTCGGATGCGATCTTTCCAAGGGAGTTTACTGTTGAGGTGAACACCTAAATATTTCACGCATGTTGATTTTGATATTTCTACATTATTCATAAATACTGATGGGCTTTATCCTTTTTTATGGTAAATATTATGTGTTGTGACTTAGATTCACTAGGAGGTTTGAAGTGTAGATCAAATATAAGATGGATCTGAGAACGCTTCCCTGGGGAACACCAGTTTTGATGGGGCGAAAGCCCGATGTTTCTCCATTTACTCTTGTCCTGAATTGTCTATCTGATAAGTAGAATTTGAAAACACTGTAATATGGGAATATTACAGTATTTCAGTGAAACACTTCCCATAGTGTAGTATGGGAAGTGTTTGCTTGGTTTTATATCCCATGTTATATGATATATGTTATATATACGATGGCCTCTTCATCGTGCCAAACTTTATCAAACGCTTGACTCACATTTATAAAAACCACCGTACAGAATTTTTCTCATCTACGGCTTCATTAATTGCATTCAGCATGCGTTGACACTGCTAGATAGTTGAATGTCCTTGTTGAAAGCCTAACTAGTGTTGGGGTATATTTAGAATTGGGTTTACTCGCTCAAGGAGTAACTTTTCTAGTAGTTTAGAGATGATGGGTAGTAAAATAATGGGCATATATGATGTAACGTTGGCTAAGTTTTTCCCTACCTTAGGTCTGAGAATTACTTCTGAGATTTTTAAATTTTAGGACCAGTAGTGAAGTTTAAGTATGGCGTTGAAGATGTAAGTTATCAATTCCCTTTTTGGGTAGTTCTCTCAGCATTTTACAAGTTATCCTGTTATCCTTAGGTCTTATTTGTTTCCAGATTTCTCGCGTAAGTATTATCTTCGATGTTTCTTCTTATGTTGCTCTCATGATTAGGAGTGTTGTTTAAGAGAGTGAAAACTTCAGTTAGATGTAAATATATGTATATTCAAATTGTGAGACTAATCCTATGTACCATTATTTGGATATGCTGTCCTTATAATTTAAGATACCAACATATATAGTCATTAGACAAGTTTTCACTTAGGGTATTATGGTCTGGAATTTTGAAGAAATCGATTTTTTTGCATATTTTTAAAGTTTAGACCTGTAAGTCCTGGCGGAGTCCTGGTCTTTTTAACCGGTTCTGCCAGAGCGAATCGAAAATTGGACAGTAGATATTTTTTTATTATTTTGTTTGTATATTCTTAAAATATTAATAAATATCTGGCAAAAAATGGATAGTAAAAATATTTTTTGTTTTTTTATCGCACTCGAAATAACGCCTAAAATTTGTGCCTCTAGACCAGAATACCTCCTTGAAATTGGATTATTGATTTCAATATTTCTAAAGTATTTAAAACGAGTTAATATTGATATTGAATTTTATTAATTTTTAACGAGAAGTAATGAGTGTAATTAAATATATGTAATAATTGTAATAAATTTTTTATAATATATTACTTCAAGTGAAACAGTAGGTACGAATATAGAAGTACTTCATTTTGTTTTTGTTGGTAATGTTTACTTACCATTTTGCAGCATATTTCTTGCATGTATATCTAACAAAAACACGGGTGTAGAGTATAATAAATTACCTAGTTTATATTAACTTGATAATAACCAATATGTTAGTTTTATAGAACAAACACAATGTTTAAATAGAAAGTCCATTCTCCTTTCTTCGAATTCTGAAGTTATTAAAATCGGGAATCTCTTGCACCAATTTTTTTCTATTGACAGAATGGCTAACACAGACAATCGATCTTGATTCATAGTGCTTCTTAAAAATGTTTTAATTCGTTGTAATTTCTTTCTGCTTCTGAAGTGGATATCGGAATTGTTACTATAATTTGGAGTAGATCATAGGTTGCTGAAAAAACTTTCTGTAGATTATTTTCGATAATAAATTTCAGGCAGTGTACAGATCCAGATAGATTTCTAAAATCTGGTCCTTGATAAATTATTTCTAGTTCAGTTTGAAGTCTATACCAATCCACTATACCAATTTTCACCCAACAAGATTCCGCAGTTTCCAGAGCAAAGAGATTCACGGAAAACAAAACAAACTATTTCTTATTTCACAACCGCATAGCGAATCATATTTTTCATATAGTTCTATTTTAAATAGTCTCTTAAAATCTCTTTTTGTCCATTTTGTAATTTGTGTTAAGTTGTCGGTATTAGGCCGTCGTTGTATTGTCGGTTTGGGCCGTCCGATATGTTTAACCTGAATTTTTTCTTCCAGTATTAATTTTCTAAAAGAGTCTTTAAAAAGTTCACATTATATTTACACTTTTCTTCAGAATAACGTTCAGAAGAACATCTCGCTACCGTATCCATTTTCAGGATTATTTATAAATGTTCTAAATAAAATATGGAAATGGTCGAAAACTCACACGCGTGAAATCGCCAATACTATCGATGAGACGTAAACATCGGATTATTCAACCTGTTAAACGCATGTCTGTTAAGGTCCACAAATATATGCACATGGACTGTGCACTACCAAAATCATATCGGCACATGAAATGTGTGCCATATGGGATAGAAAAGGAGCGATTTTTAGCACCAAGTAGCTGGACAGAGAGGTACATAGGAAAGCATGCCTTCATCGACGGCACATTCGACTAAACCACAGACCGATTGAAATAGGTATGTTGCCGGCTAGTGCATGGTATCATTAAGAGAAGGAATTTTTGTTTTGCCAAATTGCTCGTGAAATCTGTAATTCTGGGAATTTTGCTTTATTATTACTTAAAAAATGGAAAGGAGCATATTCGTGAGACGTTAATTAAATAGTTAGTTTATAGATCAATGAATAATAAAATAAATCATGATTAAGTGTGATTTTTTATTTTCTTCGATTTTATTTTCTTTAGGGGGGCACGTGCTCATGTGCTCTTATATAGGACTGACCTCCACTGGCTTTATTAAGTGTTCACCGTTGTTGCCTATTTATAATAAATCTATGTGTTGAAATAAACTCCAATGTTTATTTCACACCCCTTAAGACAATAACAACAGATGTGGTACAAAAGTACGCCCTAGTGAAGCCTACGAAAGAAGATCACATTTAAAAAGAGGTGGCAACCCTATGTATATGATCTAGATGTGATTTGTATGTGATGACTTCTTATGTAGATTTTATAAAATATGTTTTACAATTTAAAACGAAATCTCTGAAAAATTTATTATTCCACCTCTGATTTTAAACTCAGTAGCTACTTGAATAATATATTACTGATAGTATAAATCAGTTTGATGTTTACGGGATTTGCATTTAGTATTGGGTATTAGCACCTCACAGATGAGAATCCTTATCCAAATGGCATAATTATAGCCAATTATGGAAAGTTGTTTACATTCGCTGTAGATATACCTATTATGTGAATTAATAATACGGTTAATTATGTCACGACTGATTATGTTGGTATGCTAAATTGATAAAGCAGATTAATCGCTGCTATTAGTGTAGATAAAAGGATACATATTACTCTGATACATATATTACTATGGTTTATTTGAAAATAATAATAGAACACTTAACATAATTACAGAAAAATTAACCGTACATAAATATAAAGAAAAAAATTCGTTATAAATTCATCAATTCGTTTCAGCAAGAAAAAAATTATTTGGGTCAAGTTGTTCGGGTTTTCCAGAACGAGTATTACCAACTTCATTATTGTAAATGGAATATTTTGTATTTTTCTATGGATTGAATAGATGGTTAAAAGATATATTCCGTAAAACCTTTATAATATTTTTATTACCAGTAGTTTTTAAAATTATTTACAAAAAATAGTGATATTTTTTGTAAAAACTTACATATTGTCAAAAATTCTCTATGATTTATTCCCGTGGTATTCCTGTTCAATGTGTTCCCCATTTACTTCAGTGCTTTTTGCATTCGAATAATCATTTGTCGTTGGACATCTACAATAATTTTTGAGAGATTTATCGAACATTTTCGCTTTCTCTACATTTGTATGAGTGAAATTGTTTCAGTAAAAAGTAAATTGTTTGTGCCAAGCTTTTCGGATTTCCAAAACGCAGTGTTACCAACTTCATTATTTTAAATGGAATATTCTATATTTTCCATTAATTTAAACAGATGATTAAAAGATATATTCCGTAATATTTCCATATTTTTATTACCGTCGAGTCCAATGGGACAACTGTGGCGTACTCTACTCTTAAGACCTTATATTAAAAATAATAAATATGTAGCGTAAACGTCTTAAAACAGAACCAGGTAGGGGGACGTGTTCTGTTCGACTGGAGTAGGAGTTGACACTTAAATTGGAAAACCCGAGCCTTGACAAGTAATAATAATAATAAGAGGTACGTACGATTTCGTTTTGAATTAAATCGTGTCATGCTGATAATCATCAAAGCGCCTTGATTCACTGTAGAGCTTTATATTATTTCTTGCAGTACAAGTGAAAGTAACAAATAAGAATGTGCGTCTCTATTTCCATACAATTGTATAAACAATTTTGTTAATGGAAATGGAATTTTCATTACAATTAATCCATCTATTACAAACGTGGATTGTTAGCGGGAATGATAAATATACGTATTTTATTTTACAGTTAGATAGTATCATTTATTGTGGAAGAGAAATGAGTAATTATTTCAACTTTTATGGTTATTGCAACTTATAATTAATATATACAATTGATATACAGTTAGTTCAATGATCAATGTGGATATATTCCCCCAAATAAAACATAAATCAATATCGACGCAATAAATAATAATTCGACGTAATAATTATAATGAAATATAAGTTACATTCATTTTATTTTGCCATTGATAGGTGATTCATTTCTAGTACAACTAATTTGTATTCACTAATTTACTTGAAGTTGCGTGTCTTTGTCGATATTTACAAAAAATATTTAGATATTCTATTATTATTAAAGACCAATAATATATATATATATATATATATATATATATATATATATATATATATATATATATATATATATATATATATATACACGTATATCCCAGGTTCCTATTTTTATCTTCATAAATCATAGCGATAAGTGTATCTTCTTGCAAAATACTTTTAAGTTTAATACGCGACATGGGAAAGAACAACAGTTCAAATTCTACAGTTCTAAGGTATCGGGCGTATTAACCTATAGAAATTTTAGGCCAATTAATTTATTTATGTTATTTTAAGCCGAAAACAAGACATAACAAAAAAGCTATGATAATATACCAGTATGTAAACTGTGGGAAACAATAATGGGCACAAATATAAATCACACAGTCATCACGGCATCGGCAGTACTAAATCTGTATAAATATTCAAATTCCAAAATTAAAGTGGGGATCAAGCTATCGCGACCTTTCCAAGTTACAAAAGGTTTACGACAGGGATGCTGCATCTCACCCATTTTGTTCATGATATACATCAAGAAGCTCTGTGGAAATGGAAACAGAATTTCCATAGATTTCCACGTTACAGTTTGTAGATGATCAAGCAGTACTGGCAGGTGACAAAGAAGATCTAGAATACATGACTAGGAAATTGAAAGAAACATACGAGGAATGGGGTCTGTCAATGAACACACAGAAAACAAAATATTTGTGCATAGGCAATGACAAGAGTGACTTACATATCAACGACTTGGAAACAATAGAAGGGTGTACCGAATATAAGTATTTGAGAACTATGTTTGATTCAACGGGAACAGATGATAAGGAGATACGAGCAAGAATAATTCAAGCAAAAAGAGCAATTTTGTGTTTACATGGCATTCTATGGAACAAAAACATAAACAAAAGACGAAAATTTAATATTTACAACACCCTAATAAAAAGCACCTTAATCCATGGGGCTGAAACATGGAGGCTTACGGACAGAAATAAGAGGAAGATTGAAGCTACGGAAATGGATGCTCTGAGAATATCGGCTGGCATATCAGGAATTCAAAGAATAAGAAACGATGTGGTACTTCGACAAATGGGACTTATAGACACTATAACCTGTGATATTGAAAGAAAACAGCTTATATGGTACGCTCACGTACACCGTATATCAGATTATAGATTACCCAAACAAGCCATGACGTGGATACTAGCACATCGGAGAAAAAGAGGTAGACCAAAGAGAAACTGGACAGTGGGAATAAGAAAAGCCATGAGTGTCCGCAACCTACAAGACAGCCAATGGGAAGATGGGAAGAAGTGGAGTATAGAAATCGGACAACGTCGCCGAACATTCTAAACCGAACACACACACACACACACACACACACACACACACACACACACACACACATATATATATATATATATATATATATATATATATATATATATATATATATATATATATATATACAAAACGGCAACAAGAGGTTTCAATTTTTTGTAATCTGTGCTGCATTGTTTTGTCAAGGCAAGAAAAATAGACAATAATATAAAAATTTAATATAGGCAAAGCAAGTGACTCGAGCAGTGCTTAAGTAATGCTATAGTTAATAAGCCTTTTGTCTATGTATAACAATTTTAAGGCTGGATAACGTTTCTTTACTAACAACAAAATACATTCTTGAAATCTCAGTTTACAATCAAATTGTAGGATTGTAAAATCCGATTTCTTACTTACATTTTTGTTTAATTTTGACTTTAGCTGTTTAACTGTTTTCTTACGATAATTGTATAGGACTTAGTGATTGTATTTACTTAAGTTAGGCTTCAAATTGTATGCTACTCAATATTTAGCGAGTGATAAAAGATAAAAATTGGTGTTAGTACAAGCAATATGAGCTTTGCTTGGATCAAAAGTATATAATATATACTTGGGTGTCATCTGCAAATGCATGAATATTTGAAAACTATTTTATTAAAACTAAAGACAGTATATAAAATAAATAAAATAGGAATTAAAGCTGAGCCCTGAGGTACCCCGGCAGTTACATAACCAAGTAGTGACGACTTAGTTTCCATTGCTACTATTTGCTCTCTATTTGAATGATACAATTTAAATACATTTACACGTATTGAGTCAAAACCACAGAGTTTATGTTTAGTGCATAAAAGAGAACAATCTAAAGTATTAAGTGCTTTAGAAAATTGTAAAGATACGTATGTGAACAGATTTTATTATATCGTTTATTTATTGTCCCTATTATTTTGAATATTACAAAAGCCAATTACAAATATAATACATGTCCTAGTGTTGTTGTCATTATTTTGAACGGCTTTGTGAAAATAAGTACGAAATTTTACTAAACTAAACCACTAAACTTATTGTACTAAACTTTTAACAACGTACTATTAGTCAAGTATGTGTGACTCCATTTTATGTGAATATCATGGAGAGGTTGAACTGATATGAAGAAAATTTATCACAACAGGCAATTTATTTCCCTCGATATTGCTTATATATTTCTATTAATATTATCGTTAAGGTTATTCTAGATTTATTGAGTTTACTTCTGGGGTACGAAAATAATAACTAGTTGGATACGTAGTGGGAGACGGTAAAATAAATAATGGAGTAGAGAAAATGACCGAAATGTCTTGACATTCGTGGCAATACAGCTATAGCCCTCGTATGTTTTAAAGCCTACAGTGAATTGATTCATTGCAAGGCAATAGGCAATTCACCATTGCCTATTCTAAATATAGAATTTATATACGGGGTAGAACGATTCCTATGGTAGAACATTCAGAAAGCGATAGAACATCGAAAAAGAACATGGATTTGCTGTATAAAAATTGCCTTAAGGTGTTGAAGTTTTTATTTTCAAATGATTTTTATAAACATCTTTCGATCGAACTACAATATTAAACAAAAAGTTTGGTCATGTAAAATATCCCATGGAGCACAAACATTTTCCTATTACAATAGCTTCTGCGCCATTGGTGCTAGTCATTTTTTTTATTCTATGATAATTTGTGGACAACAATTCTCTCTTGTATTTATTTTTGTAGGATTCATTGTTTTCGAGTTAATATTAATGTTTTCATATAATTTTTGAGCAACAGTTAAAGAATAATGTTTAAAAAAATTTTTATCTCCTTTCGTGATTATTATTCGGCAGGATTTTTTAACGATTCTTTAATAAAATTTTTAGGAAGATCTTACTCGATATTCCATTTTTTAGTAATCATGTTCATATCACCGCAATGTACATTTCCATACCACTAATGCTGTTCGGAAATATTTATAATAGAGAAACATTAATGCTTTACGAGATATTCAACATCACCGACTATTAGAGCAATGTTCATGGAGCAGTCTCACACTGTCTTTCGACGCTGTATTATTTCCTGAACTTTTCGCCATGAAAACTAGATCACCCTGAATAATCTGTAACCATTGATGTGTGAACATATTAATTTGCAGAGAATATGGTATATGATATGATTTGAATGGAAATTGCATGAAAAGTTAAATGGCTATGACAATTAAAATAAACAGACAATTTGAAAGTATCTTGTCTTCACTTCTTGCCGCATGTTGGCTTTAGTGAAGTAATTGGAATCTTTTCTTAATCAACATAAAAAGCCATTTATTTATCATATAAATTTGATGGTATATAAAAAAATTAATTCCCAATACATTAAAAATTATTTAAAATAACTGAAAATAATAACAATTGATATAAATCATAATTATATTAATTGGAGTGCAGTAAATATTTACAGTTATATTGGACAAACGTGTTTATTCAAATTATCAAAACTATTTTGAAAATGAAAAATAAATATTTCGGAATTAACATTTTAATTGAGAATATTATATGGAAATTCGACTTGTGATTGGGGATTCGAATTTTACATTGAAATTGTATTATATCGCACTTGTTTTAATATTAGTTAATATTTTGTAAATATTACAGCTGACTACCTCAGGCAACAGTTTGTATGTTTACAATATACAGCGCGCGTCCAAAATCCCGTCCCCTCCCTTTAACTTTGGAACCGAGTGGCTTAAAAGAAAAAATGGCATACATGCATTAAAGTGTAAAAATAATGTTTTAGTTAATACACGGTGATATAAATATCAAAGGTGGCATTTCCACGTCATTTGAAAATTATGTTGAAGCGATAACGTAGCGTGAGCGTGACCAACTCCTTTTGAAGCTGTTTCAAATATCTATGTAAACGTCGTTTTCATTTTGACATCTGCTTTTATTAAAAAAAATCCATTCAAACTAATAGTCGCATACCATAAACCTTCCTCCTTCCCAGTACTTCCCTGTAAAGCTTAGCGGTAGGTTTTTTTCTGACAGAAATCATGCAAAAAGTCACTTTGCTGTTTTTATATATCTGAATTTTATTTTGTGTTTACATTAAAAATAAATTCTGGATTAATGGAAAACCATAAATTAAATATAAATAGAATGATAAAAGTAATACGAAGTATCTTAAAAGACTTTGCACTACCCTCTTGCACCTTGACGAAGTTCTAGTGCAAACTAGAGCGGGTGGGTCGGCTTGCGCGTTTTAATGATTTAAGGAGCCATACCATAGGTTTAACCATAGTGGGAGGGTCCTTATTGAAAAACCAAACTAAGACAAGTCCCTGAAGGAGGGCAGCAGCTCTTTCAGCAGTCATAGTGGCAGAAACCGTGGGGGTTGGTATGGTGCTATGACACACACGACTGCGATGTGGAAGGCAGGAGGAAACCACCACATTATAATCCTCAGAACAGCTAGCAGAAAGCTTATCCTAAATTAATGATGGCGTCTCCTGGGGCAAAAAACTCCGGAGGTAAAATAGTCCTCCGTTCGGACCTCCGGGTGAGGACTGTTCCGGGAGACGTGATCGAGTGCAATAATAGTAAGTGTAGCATTTCACGAGTCGGAGCGTGGAATGTCAGAAGCATGAGACAGGCAGGGAAGCTAGAAAATCTGAAGATAGAAATGGATAGGTTAGGATTAGATATAGTAGGTATAAGTGAGATGCGCTGGCCGGAAGTAGGAGATTTTTGGAGCGGTGACTATAGGGTAATACACACAGGATCGGTAAATGGAAACGCGGGAGTAGGGATCGTTATGCGGAAGAACGCAGGACAGTGTGTAGATAGCTACCTACAATACAGCGAGAGAGTAATGATGGTTAAGTTAGATTCGAAGCCAGTGGAAACAGTAATAGTGCAAGTATACAAGCCTACTTCTAGCCATAGTGAGGAAGAGTTAGAAGCCGTTTATTCGGACATAGAGCAGGTAATAGGATTTGTGAAGGGTCATGATAATTTAATAATAGTAGGAGATTTTAACGCAGTCGTAGGTGAGGGGAAAGAAGGAGAATTTGTAGGTCCTTATGGATTAGGAAACAGAAACGAGAGAGGTAGCAGACTGATAGAATTCTGTGAGAAGCACAAGATGGTAGTCGCGAACACATTGTTCAAGAATCACGTTAGGAGGCGGTACACATGGAAAATGCCAGGAGGGATAGGCAGGTATCAGATAGACTACATTCTGGTTAGGAAGAGATTTAGAAATCAAGTAAAAGACTGTAAGAGTTATCCAGGAGCAGATGTAGACAGCGACCACAACTTGGTAGTCATGAAAGCTAGATTAAAGTTCAAAAATCTGAAAATCCGGAAGGATAAGAAACGTATAAATGTAGACATATTGAGGGATCAGAATATGAAAGATAAGTTCCAGGATAAAACAGATCAATTAATAAATAAAACGAGTAAGGACGAAATCAAGAACGCAGAAACTGAGTGGGAGGGTATCAAGAATAGTCTAGCTTCCGCGGCTACGGACGTTTTAGGACACGATAAAAGGGAAGCTAGGAAGCCCTGGATAACGGACGAAATCTTAAACTTAATGCAAAAGAGACGAGGCTACAAAAACAGACGAGACGAAGAAGGACTGAAAACTTATAAGTCAATAAAGTGGGAAATCATTAGAAAATGTAGAAAAGCGAAAGAACAATGGATAGAGGATAAATGCAAAGAAGTAGAAGATAAGTTGCAAGTAGGTAAGACCGATGAGGCTTACAAAATAATTAAGAGGAACTTCAGGGATATAGGAATAATAAGTAGAAACGTTAGGAGTCAATCGGGGGACATACTGATCGGAAGAGAGGAGAAAGCGGATAGATGGAAGCAGTACTTAGGAAATTTATACGAGGGTCAGGAATTAGGAGAGATATTAGAGGAAGAATCTAGCATCGATAGGGAAGATGTAGGAAAACCTATATTGAGAGAGGAATTTGAAATAGCACTAAGGGGGCTAAAGAATAATAGAGCGCCGGGTGTAGATAAAATACAGGCGGAAATTTTGAAATGTGCGGGACAGAAAGTAGTAAATAGGATGTTTGAACTGGTAAAATACATATATGAAACGGGCGAGATGCCGGAGGATTATAAGAGGAACATTATCGTTACTATACCGAAAAAGAGAGGAGCCGACAAATGCGAGAACTTTAGAACGATTAGCCTAACTTCCCATGCGTCAAAAATCTTAACTAGAATAGTGCAGAAGAGGATGGAAAATAGAGCGGAGGAAATACTAGGAGAAGACCAATTCGGCTTTAGGCGAAATAGGGGAACTCGCGAAGCTATTCTGGCGCTAAGAGTAATGTTAGAGAAAACAATAGAAAAAGGAAAGAACGCTTATATAGGATTTGTAGATTTAGAAAAAGCTTTTGATAACGTAAGATGGGAAAAAATGTTCGAGATACTAAAGAGCGCGGGAATGAAGTATAGAGATAGGAGAGTAGTACACAATCTATACAAAGAGCAAACTGCTGTTATAGAAGTAGAAGGGGAAAAAAGGGAAGTAGGTATTAGGAAAGGAGTAAGACAAGGATGTACGCTATCACCACTAATTTTTAATCTGTACATCGAAGAGGCGATTAATGTGGTAAAAGATAGAGTGGATTTCGGGATTAAAGTACAGGGACAGAAACTAAAAATGCTGAGATTCGCGGATGATATAGCAGTATTAGCATCTAGTAAGGAGGAATTAGAATCAGCATTGAACGAAATGGAGGCAGTGTTGACAGAGGAATACGGAATGAGGGTGAATAAAAACAAAACTAAAGTGTTAGTGTGCAGAGGGCGCGAGAGCAGAGCAAAAACGAAAGTACAAATTAATAATGAAAGATTGGAGGAAGTTAAAGACTTCACTTATTTAGGAAGTAAAATAAATTGGGATGGAAGAAGCGATAAAGACATAAAACAAAGAATAGCGCAGGGTCGAGTAGCTTTTAACAAAAAGAAAGCACTTTTATGCTCGGGGGTTAAAACTTAGAAACAAGGAAGGGATTTTTGAAAACATATGTATGGAGCACGGCACTATACGGCTGCGAAACCTGGACGGTAGGGGAAGCAAGTAGGAAGAAATTAGAAGCTTTTGAGATGTGGTGTTACCGAAGAATGATGAAAATACCATGGACTGATAGGGTTAGAAACGAAGAAGTATTGGAGAAAGTCGGCGAGAAAAGAAGTATGTGGAAAAACTTAAAGAAGAGAAGAGATAGAATGGTAGGCCACTTGCTGAGACATGGGGGAATAGTCCGGGATATTTTGGAGGCAGAAATAGGAGTGAAGAAAGGCAGAGGTAGGCCGAGATTAGACTACTGCTCGCAAATAGTAAGGGATGTAGGTTGTAGCACAATTAGCGAAATGCGTAGGTTAGCACAAGATAGGAGAAGCTGGAGGTTAGCGTCCAACCAGTCTTAGGACTGATGACCTAATGATGATGACTACTCTCTTCTTGACAATACAATATCCTGTTATAAAAGTGTCCTTGTCACTCGTTAAATTATTTCAATTAAGAAATTCTCTGTTTCAAAACCTGGATGTTAACGGGTTACTTAGGGTATACCTTAGATTTTAAGTAACCCCATAAAATGTAACTTGAGGGTATTAGATCTGAAGGTTTATCACTCTATTGCACTCTGGTGTCGACATATTGAGATACTCTTCATCAAGATAAGCTCTTATTGCGCCATTAATAGTGTGGAAAAGCACGATCCTGGTGAACGTTATTTACAGATCTTGAAATTCATCGGGACTCAAATCTCGAAAAGCACAAGGTCCAACTAGGAGGTGGTATGTAAACGAAAGCGAAATTATTTTCTTTAAATTTATTTATTTATTTTTTAAACAAAAAACCTTCAATCCCCTTCAAAATACTCTCCAATGGCACTAGTACACTTGTCTAATCTTTAATTCCATTGTTTAAAACATTTTTGAAATTTGTTTTCTGTGATGTCCGACAGCGCTTCAATTGTTTTTCTTTTCAATTCAGCAACGTCGGCAAAACGCAGACACAGGACTGTCGATTCACGAATTTGGCAGCCGTTCTTCTCATCCCCAAACCTTCCGTTAAAATTTACTGAACTGAACTCCAAGTCACTTTAGATAGCCCATGACTTCGTCAATGGTCCATCGTCAATCTCCAAGGATGATATCGTGAGTTATTTCAGAATTTTCATCGGTTCGAGCCGTGGAAGGACGACCAGAACGAGGTTTGTCATCAATTAACGTTTCACCTCTTTTAAAACGGGAAAACCACTCTAACACTTGAGTTTTTCCAATATCATCATCCTTGTAGGCCGTTTTTAACATTTCAAGAGTTTCTGTGCTAGTTTTTCGAGCAAAACCTTACGGCCGCGCGCTGTTCACGGAAATTAGTCATTGCAAAAACGACGACCCACAAAACACTGTCACTAAAGAAATTACGTAAGTTCAACGGAATCGTACTTAGCTTACTGACTCGGGAATGGTAGCTCTATACGCTCTTAGCGACAGAACGTGGTACTACAAAAACTCCGTTCACCAGAACATCAGTTTGGTTTCTTTTGGGTACTCCCTCGTGTGTGATTCCCAAGATCCCACGTTGGCTTTTTCTGGAAATTGCGTATGACTCTCATACAATATATGGAGATTTACACTATATCTATCTATCACGTATGCAGTGCCTTATATTCTGAATATTTACATTACCATTTAGAAAAAACGTGAATTCGTCGGTAAAACAAATGATTTTTTAATATTCAGGTTTCCGGATTGTTTTCCTGATATCATTTCATAAAATTGAAGTCTGCGATCGATTTCATTTAAAATTATTTGCAATTTTTGAAGATTCTCCATAAACAGCAGCAGTTTAAAATGTAGATTATGTGAGATTTACAATTATTGCAGCAATATTATTTATTTATTTTGACGCTCACTGTATATTCGTAAGTTTTATTGAATAGTATCAGGTCAGGATCAGGTTTTTTTTGGCTCTATTTGGCTTCGAGTGTATAGAAAACGAAATATACTTTATTTTGGACTTATTATATATGTATTATTAAAAATTATAAATGGGTTTAATAAAAATTATAACTGCAATTATTGACATACACTATACAATACTCTTACAACACAATACTACAATGTATTGTACGAAGGATACATTACTCTTCGTGCCCACGGGTTAGTCATGTCATTATACACAGATAGGTAGGCCACGGTATAACTTGAATGGGTGGTGTTTGGATATTAAATTTGTCAGGAGTGGGATATTTAGAGAAACTGTCACTTTTATAAAATTTATGCTCACTTGGATATGATTATTAAGAATTTATTTATTTATAGGATTAATATCTAAAACTGCAAATTATAAAGTAAAACCAATTATACAAAAGTGGTATATAACGGGTGTCCAGAAAGGGTAGGGGGTATTTGTAGATTCAATAAAAAAAAACTAGAAGTCAGAAAAAATAAATTGTTTTGTTAATTTTTAGACAAGGTTTTGGAAAATTAAGTACTAAAGATTATGTTCTCCAAATGTTGACCCTCACGCTGCTGGTATTCCTCTAACCATAAACGGAAATTAGCCACCACGCGTCTACACATCTCTCTGGAAACGGCGGCCATTTCGGTGCGAATGTTGTGCTTTAATTGCACTAAAGTTCGTGGTTTGTTTACATACACTTTCTCTTTAAGGTATCCCCATAAGAAATAATCAAGAGGTGTAAGATCAGAAAAAAGTGAGAGTTTGAGTGCGTGAAAATCCTTCTCAATCAATTCGCAAACTCTCACTTCTTCAATCGCTTGTGGGGTTCGAACAGAGCACGGACGACCTGGATTGCGAATTTTTACAGTCGAACCGGTATTCTCAAACATTCGAATCCATTTTCTGATCTTACACCTCTTGATTATTTCTTATGGGGATACCTTAAAGAGAAAGTGTATGTAAACAAACCACGAAATTGGTCTAAAAATTAACAAAAAAATTTATTTTATTCTACTTTTTTTTTATTGAATCTACAAATACCCCCTACCCTTTCTGGACACCCGTTATAATGTAGTAACATCATGTAAAGTAGAAAATAAACAGTTTTAAAACCTTAAAACGGACTTTTCCGCACGTAGAACATCTGTGTATCGACATTGAGAGGTCGAAAAAATAAACCAACACATAAATGGAGAATATGTGTTTTATGAGACAGTTTTACTTTTTCCAAATAGTCAACCATCGTACTTTCTCATGACCCATGGATAGGGTGGGGTGTGTCCTATCCACCTAAAAATCAGTAGATGACGTCTGGTAGACGTCCCTAATCAGAAACAGTCAAAACCCGATCGATCCGACACGATTTAATTGAGTGATCGTGCTAACAAAAAAAAATTCTCAAATAGTCCACCATTGTACTTTCTTATGACCCATGTACTTTTTTGGCTTTTAGACAGAAAAACGAAAAATAAACCAGAAAAAATTTTGTTTCTTCACTTTTTATTTACATGATTACATTACTTTTCCCTGTATAATGGAGTGCGGAAAAGTAAAAAACCCATTCATATACAATAAATTTAACATTAAGTATTAATTTAAAATACGTTGCTTAATATTAGGATGCGAATAATTAAATATTTCGAGATCCTGCTAATGATTGCATATAGTTTGAATACAAACTATAAATAGGAGAGTATTTTAATATATTCGTGCGCGGAGTTGTTAAGTAAAATATTGTGAGGAATGAGTTAAATTCTCTAAATTGAACCTGTTTAGTAATTGTAACTGCGAAGTATCGCACTTTGGATATATATATCATCCGTTTTAAAATTAATAAATTTAACATACCTTTTTTAGACTTGTTCCACATTGAAAAGCATGAATACCTTATTGAGTATCCCAGACAATTGCCGCATATACCAGCTTTGACCTGACAAATGCATTGAACAATGAGCCAAAGGTAGAAATATCTCTAAAATGTTTGGAATTTGTCATAATAAAGCAAGGGGTTTTAAGAGCTTTCGACACGATATCATTAATATGGGGAATAAAACTTAATTTAGCATTAAATATAACACCCAAATCTTTAAATTCCGTACATGTGTCTATAGTTCGTTATCTATTTGATGCGAATAATCCATGAGACTATTTATTTGTAGATGTCATTGTTTTTTAAAACGTCATTTAGTCATATTTATTGGGAGTCTATTATAATAACACCATAAACTAATTTTAGAAATATTTGCTCTACTCTTGTAGGCAGTCATCTAACAGTCATCTACAGAGTCAATAGCTACAAGTAACTTAAGATCGTCCCTATACAAAAGAACATCTTCCTGAAGATCGATGCAATTATCATTAATAAATATATGAACACAGGCCCGCGGACAGATCCTCAGGATGATATTGAACGTTTAAAATTCTGTTGCTCAAGTATGACCGAAAAAAATTATCTAAAGTTAAACCAGATTTAGATTTAATTTCTGTTACAGAAATTCATAATCATGACTGTCACAGGCTTTTGACAGGTCTATGTAGATAACACCACCTTGACGATTTATAATGGAAGCTACGAAATGCCTTATATTTACGAGATTGATAATTATAGACCTACTGGATATAAATCCATGCCGATTAACATAAATGTAAGATTTTATATGAAAATTAAGAATATCATATGGAATAATTTTAAGCATTCACCAAAGTTGCAAAAAATTAGATGATCAGGCAATGTTTGAAGTGTTAGGCAATTCAATGCTATGATTTAACCTCATCCTTGTAATATTTACTGATAAGTAAATATTAGTCATCTGGTCATTTACTGATAAGTCGTCTGGAGTACCTCAAGGGTAAAATGTGGGACCATTGGTTATATCTTACTTATTGATGATTTGTCGTTAATGCCTACGTTGTATTACCTTAGTTTTGTCGATGTTTTAAAATTATTTTTAAATATAGCCTGCTTAGATGACCACTTGAGATTGCAAAATCTCATCGACCTTGTTGTATCGTTGTGTTCGGAGAATAAGCAATCAATAAACATAAATAAATGTAAAATTTACCACTAATATACCTGTATGGCTATTCTCTTGGTGGTACAGTTTTAACACTTTCCGAAAATATGGAGGATCTTGGTACGCACCATCTTGATAAACCATATTTTTCTGGGCATACCAACCAGTTGAATCCTAATGCATATAATACATTTAGTTTCGTGATTAGAAAGAAGGTCATTTAATAATACTGCTATCTTAAAATCTATATATTTTGTGTTACGTCTGTAGCCTTATTTGATATCCCAGTATCCAAGTCATATGAATCAATTTGAAAATATTCAAGGGCTTTTCTTAAAGTATTTGTCATTCAGCGTCGATAATTATATCCAGTAAGAGGTTACGGATACACTCTTCTTATCATATGAAAAATTTGTATTCTATATTTTTGTCCCACAAATGGATTGCTTTTGTAGGGCAATAAAAACATTATTGATATCACTACTATTATTACGGTTTATAATATACGTACGTTTTTACGCATGATAAAAGAATGAGAACCCTAATCACTGAATTTAGAAAATGTCCCGTAAAAAGTATATATTTCATTTTGTGGGAGTACTTTTTAAATAATTAAAGATAAATTCTTTCTTTACATATATAATCTGACACCTACATGCTGCTTTGGCTTTAGACCAGAGAAAATCCTTTGGCTTGGTGATATAATTAACCCTGCTGATGACGCTAATATTGCAGGTTTTCCAGGGACAGACCAGCGAGTTTGGAAGTTGGTCGTTTATTTATTCATACCTTCTGTCGCATTAGTTAGAAACACTGACAATGCCAGTGCAATGAGTTTCAGTTATGAATGTCGTTGGCTTATATTTTATATTTTATGCAACTTCTTATTATAGCCCGTTCTTAAAAATAAATCGGTGTTTCGATCCTCTATCTATTGACTGTAAATTATGTGGTAAGTTAATAAACTCGCATTTTATCAATATACTGTAATTGACTGTGTTTAAAGTTATATACTAGTTCTCTTTTTAGAATACGATACTCTGGCAGTTAAGGCTTATTTTTGAAGTGGTCAACTAAATGAGATCGGTTGGAAATACTTTATTCATTCATGCTTATTACAATTTCGAGACAAGTTTCCAAGTCATGAAAAAATCGACTAAATAATTTGTTACACGATATGTACTGCGATTAATGGTAAGATTTCGAAATACCTACTGATAGTGATTGCTGGGTACCATATGGGAGAAAGTCAGTTTTGTTACGAGAAACTCTAAACGTTTGTCAACATTTAATTACTAGTACAACTAAACCTTTATGTCGTATGGCTCCCTACACAGAACAGTGAAAACTTACATTTTCTTCTGTATACAGTCCCGTAGTACAAGAGTTATTACTTATTACTTTATCATCTTTTGACTTTTGACCCGGGAGAATAGCTGTCTGGATCAATACTGGTTCTGTACTAATAATTTCAATAATGATGACCTTTTGAACAATACGTTTCTTTATTGATGCCGAAGTATGGAAAGAAAAGTAAAGAAAATATGAAGAAAAATAGACACTTTATTAAAAAAATATTATGACGTCATAACTTTTAAAAAAGACATCTCGAAAAAATTAAAAGGTAGTGTAAAGAATATTCCAGAAAGAATATTACTACTGCCATATATACTATATGGCATTAGTAAGGGATGACACAGATAAAACAAATATGTATTCACAAACATAGTTGCACAAGAGAATTTTAAAAATAATATACACTAAAGATTCCTTACTTTTACTGCCCTACTTTATGAATATTCTGAATTACTTAATATTAGAAAATTATTTTGCTTTAGAATTATCTGCTTTAGAATTTAAAATTATTATTATAGAAAATCACCGAATCTTTCTGTAATCAGATTTCTCAAAATGTTTAAATTACCAATGCTTTTTTTGCTGTACAGCTACAAAAAGAAAAATAAAAAAATGTGTCGACTTTCAGCGACAGCGACTATATATTTTTTTCAAAATTATTGTACGACCGTTTCTCGGAGAAGCAGCCGTTTGATAATGAGCCGAAGAATTTGTAGAAAATATTTGGATAATCTTAATTTTTAAGTTTTTCTTTATGAAAAAAAAAAAATAATGATCTTACGAACACAAAATTAACTCTTATTTATTCATAATTACTTTACATTGTATTTAAACATGCAGTGAAACGGAATCTGTTACATATATACTCAGTGCAAAGCTAAATAAAGTATTACTTATGTGACAATAACATAACTAATTACAAGTTCAATTTCATCATCAATGGTATTACTTTTTTATATAACTGAGATCATCTTAGCGCCAATTCATCTTTCCCCTCCACTACATGAAATACATGAATAACAGCAATGAAGGTAGTAAGACTGCCATTTCACGTCATGTACATCACATTATTATTACTTGCTTTCTAGAAGGGGGATTGAGCAATTTATTTCCTTTAGCAACCGAATATGGACCTGGATCTAACATATCCTGTCTCTCCGATATTATTGGAGCATGGTTTCGCCAGAATTGTCGGTTATACTTGGATGATGACATGTTGTCTTATTATGATGCTTGTTTTTTTTTTATGTACATAATTCTCATAACCTTAGCCCTATATGGAATGTGACCACGAACATAGTTACCTAAATAGCCAAAGAGTCTTATTCACTATTTATAGGTTCAGTCTGCGAATTATTTTTCTAGAAGCTCCTTAATTAACTTTCTGAAAACACTAAGTTATGGATTAACTTTCTGAAAACATGGTCATAATGTGTAATATTGCATGCCTTCTTCGCATGTCAGTTCTTTTCAGCTTAATTATCGGACCTATTTTATTATCATATACCTATTATCTTTCTATATAGGAATTTTTAATGTCGAGAAATATTTTTAGAGTTTAAATTTTTATAAATAAAAGAAAATCATGTTACTTGATAACAGGTTCTGGGAACCTGGGAACAGTATAAGTATGGGTATAAGCTACTTTTGTAGCTTATATACTTTATGTGATAGTTAAAAACCGAACTGGCGAACATTTTTTTAAATTATCCTAACATACAAGACATCAAGGACATTTTCCATATTTTTGATCATATTTTGGGCATATTTTAAGGGTTCTAGTAAAGCTTAAGGAGTTCTTGAAATTGTTGACATATATAACTCATCAGTTTAAATGTTTCATTGACAGGTTTTCCACTTTCACAAGACTTCATCTCCTGATATTATGGTCAACATTAATATTTCTATCTGTACTAAAGAGAAACATGCAACATTTGGTGTCAGAGGTGTATTTTTTTATTGAAGTGAAAAAGGAATTTTAACTACATACAAGTTCGAATAAGATAAATTTATGCCCGTGAGTACAAGATCTAAAACTACAAACATTAAACAAATAATGGAAATTATAAGGGTTATGAACGAAAGCCAAGATGAGATGAAAGTAGGTCAAGCAATGAAAGAGGACTTGAAGAAGCAAGCCACGAGATTCTGAAAGTAAAGCACAGGGAGTTATAAGTCAGGAAGTGGAGAACGATATGAAGAGTTATATAAACTCAGACGCATTCGTGTAACAAACAAATTGAAGAAAAAAATGTGAGGGAAATTTACGAATTTATAAGAAAAGAAATTGATGATATTAAAGCAGCTGTCAGCGTTAACGATTGAACTAATGCCGAAAAAACATAAGAAATAATAGTTGTTCTATGAATTGTAACATTAGAAGAGACTATTCTAATGCTTCATTCTGTAGACATTAAACGAAGAAAAGCATGGACATTTTAAGTTCGTTGTTAACTTGAAGATGAGGCTTGGTGACAAACATCTGCAATGAACTTATTATGTACGATTGAGATGTATAGTTCAATGGATTAACAAAAGCCTCCAGCTCTGCCGTAATATAGGAAAACCTAGTAAGTCAAATATTTGATATTTTCAGGAAACGCATTTTATCGATTTTCTTTTAGCCTTTTGTCTTCTTAACATTTATTAAGAATTTTTAAATGGTGATATGGGTTTTTTCATATGCTGATTCTAAATATTAACTTAAAATCGGTCTAAAATTAATACAAAAGGAAAACATAATACTTACTATATTTTGCTGAATTAAACAACTTGAAATAAATTGAATTCTAAGATTCTAAAATATAGTAACTAAAGTTATTAGATTTTGATGAAGACTCAGCTTATTAAATATATCTACTGGTTTAGTTTCAAAAAATAGTAACAATATTTGCTAGGTTTTACAAAAAGTGTATTTTCAAATTAACATGCAGATATAAATTAAGCAACTCGACTCACTTTATTTTAACTAGGTTTAGAAATGTAGAAATATAAGTAAACTATGAATGAAAAAGCTGGCATGCCTACTTACTAAAATTAAAACCGAAATAGGAGAAAATAACTTTATTAATTACAAACTTTAACGCAAAAAAACTAAATGTTCCTATAATTATTAACATAAGAAAATAGGTATGGCCTATTTTGTCAAGAACCATAAAACAAATAAAATAAACAGATATAATTCACATGTTAATTTATAAAGGAAATCAACGTTCCGAAACGTTACACAAATCTGGTGCATTATCATTTGTCGGTAAGAATTGCCAAAACAGTTTGCGTCGTTGATCTTGAAAAGCTGGGCATAATGACTGCAATATTCTTTCTTTTTTAGAAGTGTTTACTCCCTGAGGTACAGAAAACGGTGGAAGCAGAAGGACTTTGTGCATATCCACTCTGTATATCTTTTGATGATCATCAAAATTTGAATCTTTATCAGACTGATAATCCTTTCTGGCGATCATATATCTAATTCTGTGTTGCGTCATTTTGATGCAAGTTTCACAATCTTTAGTAGAAAATGTTTTGTCATCTGATAGGTGACCTTCATACTTTAAACAAGTATTACACATTCATCCTGCGAAGGGCGATTAAACCCAATATTTTGTTTTTCAAATATCTTTCTGTACAGATCATATGAAATTTTATCATATGTGCCACAATAGTCTGTTCATAAATATGTTATTGTCAGTTCTGAAGGAAGATAGATTCACTATTAGGTGAATACAGCAAACTATAATGTGACACAACTGGATGGAATTTTTCAATGTGGGATGTTACTAGCTTTTCTGTTTCTTCTTTTTTGCTTTGAAGTAATACTCTTGCAATCAATCCTCTTTCGTCTTCTACTTTGGTAAACCCATCATTACTATTTATTTTTGAACTGAAATGGCTTGTAATCATACCATCAGTTTTTAATCCTAAAGTGTGCAAAAACATTGTCTTGCTTGTAATTTATGTTCATCATTATCACTATTCGATGGTAAATGATAATGCAAAGAAAACTTTTTAAAATTTATAGCCTTCTGACTTCTGTACTTTATTTTATTTTGCGTTATGTATGCTTCTAGAAAAAACCTTCTTCCTCCAAAATTTAATTTCCAAAAGTTTTTTCTAATTTCTTCTCTTGAAACGTCATAAGTTTTTTGATAACACTATTGTCTACACTTATTAGTACAAGGAGGTAGCAAACCATGTTTTCTATTATTATTTAACGATTTCTTGTTGAGTTCTCCTTTTCCTATTATTTCTTTTATAACATTGTCTATCATTTCTTAGCAATGAGCTACAAATGTTATTTATTTTTTCATGGTTAGAATCATGAAAGTCTTGTATATTTTCACATTGTCCTTCAGCTCGAGCGATAGACACTAATATTTCATTATTATTATTTAAAACCTCAACCTCCTGACAGGGACTTTTTGATTTTCTTTTAGTATTTTGATTATTTTCGTCAAGATTGAAAAACTGTATAAACTTTTTTTTATGCCTCAACAGGGGTATAATCTGGATCTTTATCACTATCGTCAAAGTCAGAATAAATTTTATTATGACCATCTGAAGGCAAATCATCTTGAACGGGAGTCGATACCCTTAAAATATAAATAAATTATCATATACGTGATGTAATTATATATTTATTTTCAAAATAACATACAACTAAACACACTAAACAACAATATAACTAATCTACCTTTAACATTATTTTACCAGACCTGTTTAGGCACATTTCCATTATTTTTCTTGACCGAGATACCATAATATTAAAACTAACATAATAACTTTTACACGCGCGCACTCCACTCAGTGGTCCAAAGTCAACTGAGAAGAATAAAGTAAAACATAGTAACTCCGACATACTATATAAATATGTTAACGAACAATAGAAACAAATAAGAAAAAAATGTGTAAAACCTAGTAACTTGACTTACTGAATTTTAAAGATATAAAATGCTCAATTTATTATACTTACTAGAAAACAGCATGCACAAATAACCTCTATTTACAGTGATAGCAGCGTGGAAACAATTCTTATAGGGTAATTTTGGAGTGCCAAATTCAAAAATTGATAATATGTAATTCAAAACCTAGTAACTCGACTTACTAGGTTTTACTATAACACGGCAGAGCTATACTAAACTCATATAGCTCATCCGGCATATCCGATAGTCCCAGAATATGTTGCTGAACAATTATCCACACAAATATATATATATCGATTATATCAAAGAGAATGAATCACAGTAGGTATTGATATTTGCCAAATGTAAGAAGCTCAGTGAAGCTTTGACGTATATCCTAAAATTCCACGCCGCAAAGCAAGCCTCCAGAGGATACAACGGGGTAAGGCCAATTAGAATCAGACCCACATTTAAATGAAAATTGGGAATTGAGGAATCTCATTGCAGGTGGTTTCCAATGCAGGTGATACCAGACTTGAAAATTTTGTAAAGTTGTCATTATTAGCTAGTTACATTATTTTAGATGTCCTATTTTTAAGCTTATTAGTGGTTTATATTTATTTTAGACCTAGTTACTTTTCTGTGTGAGCCACGAATATTAGATATGTTGATAATTTTTACTGATAGTAGCCGCTGGTATTCTACAAGACTACGACTAGGTATATGAAGTGATAATGACGGTTAATTGCAACATTATTGTAGTCAGTGTTATAAGCAGTGTTATATCTCACAGTTGCGAATAAAATTATTAAAAAAGGGAAGACTTCATGGTGTTATTGGCTATGTTAAAGAGGACCATGTAACAATATGAAAAAATTATGTAGAAAACTCATAATGTATTTATAAATTGAATATTTATTTATAGTATTAACCAAAATCACAAAATACTAAATGAAACTTCCGACTGAAGACAGTCCGAAGTTTCATTTAGTATTATATAATTCTACGTTACAGCCAATCATCACTTAAGTCATAAGTAAACCCAGGATTTGACTGCGGACACTTCAGAGTCGGACTTACATATACGTGTTTTGAAATATCTATTAAAATATAAAAACTGTAAAGAAATATTACAATATTATAATAAATTATACATATACCGGAAAATTGGATGTTGTTAGACACTGGTGTTTCGAAAAACATAAAACCGCGGTTATTGGACAGAGCAGTATTTGTGAAAGGCATGCAGTATAGTGAATTTGTGAAGTATAGCGAATTGGTTAAATTCATGGTTGGTTGTAATATCTCGTGGGCGCAACTAGACAATCCTAGTGTGAAAAACTTTCTATAGAAATGTTTAAATGGGGAACTTGGTAAAGTAGATCTGCTCACAGAATCGACGATTCGAAAAAATTATCTACCGCAAACTGCTGCCACAGTCAAATCTACTGCTTATGTAGAAGTATGAGGATAAATATTTATGGGTTTCTGTCAATGAAACCTCAAATACCTGCGGCTTGCAAGTGGCGAATATAGTTATACGTTGCCGATTCATGAGTGATATACGAGTACTTATCGGCAATGCAATCACATATGGAAAACAAAAGCATGGCTCTACTTTTTCTTACGGATTCTGCGCCATACATGAAAGAAGCTTGTCGATTTTTGAACGGAATGTATAATTACGATGTAGAATTACGATTTATATGTTACATGTAAAGTTCCTAGTGTATGGTCTTCATCGCGTAGCAGAGGCACTCCGTGGCCGTTATCCGAATGCCGATCGCCTGATAGCAAACGTCAAACAAGTGTTTTTAAGAACCCCGCAAAGAGTAGTTTCAGAGAAATTCTTTTTCATATCACCGAACAGAAATTACAATTAGAAGGTTCACTCTCTGGCGGTATTTTCATCTTGCGTTTACAAAGGACATGCCGACCTTTGCAAAGGCAAGATGGTATAATACCTGAGTATATGGGGGATATTTCGTACGATACTATACATGCGCCACGTGCTAGTTAGCTAATTCTCGCTGGACGACGAGACGGGGTACCAAGGGATAATTAGCGGGTGGAGTTTAGAGTGAACCGTTTAGCTGTAATTTCTGTTAGATGCCCATACACAGTTACCTCCAGCGTGTGTAATAATCCGATGGGGAACGTGAATAGGGACAGCTTCATATTATTACTGCAATTTTGAGAATATCACCAGGGTATTTCAACAGTTGGATCCAAATGATGTTATTGCGAATACGCATCAGACTTTAACGGATCCAGTTCTTCAACAAGATTTGGCCAAGATTTCCATGTGTAAGAATATAGAAGGGCATTTTTCGCGTATAGCAAAAGCCATTGGAAAGTTGAAAAAACAAACACAGACAGATGAATCTTCAATAGTGGATGCTATAAACGTTGCTTGAGACTTTCAGTAGTATATTTCTCAGTTGGAGGGAGATACTGCGGAGGCTATAAAGAAAAAAATTACTGCAGTTTTGGGTAATAATCCTGGATTATCTACTATAGCAATTATAGTAGATATTTTACAGCAGAAACAAGTTTATGTCTCTATTCCAGAAATCAGTATGAAGTCCTACAACATTATTCATATTTCTGGTATGCTCCGTTTACTGTCGTTGATGTAGAATGGCCATTTTCACATTATAAATGGATATTTACTGACAGACGTCGATCGTTTAGTGCTGAATATTTAGAGAAGGTACTAATAATATACTTATTTGATCATATTTGTAACTAGTGTTAGTTGTGTGGTGATGTTACCTTGAAGAACTACTGTGTCATCCAGATCGCTTTGATGATACGGTGACGTGATGACTTGCCCCCGGGCCTGACTACGCATTTTTAGAAATATAATTACAAGTCCTCATTTGTTCCTAAACGACTACAATGCAAGGTAAACTAATATGTGAATAATTTTTATATATATAGTTTTATCTTCATTGTAAGTCCGTCTCTGTTATTTACATCAGTCTAAGTATTTTCTCTTTGATAAATCACACATTTACACATAATGTGAATAGTTCTTTTTAAATTTAATATATTTGTAACCCGGCATATTTAAATGTCTTTTGCAATGAGCACATTTTTCATCATGTCAAATTATATTAGAAAAGTAATATTCCACTCCCAGAAATCATAAAAAATTCATTCATTGTCTCGCAATTTAAAATCCAGTAGGATTGTACGTACACACATCATTCAATTTTCCGATACAGGCTTCAGTGTCACTCATAAAACACGTCCATGACACACCGCAGATGAATAAAAACCAAAACCACGTTTGATAAAAAAAAGATATGAAACACATATCATGTAATGTGTTTGACTAACGTTAATTTTATGTAATACAATTCCCATTTATTGTATGTTCTTGTAAAACGATGCGAACACAAGCAAGAAGTATTGCAATAGCGGTATTCTCGTTTACTTTTGTACCGAACTTCTTGGCTGTTCCTGTGCCGCTAATTAATAATAACGATTTTGAGGAAGTTGTACGTGGTTATATGTTACATTATTCCTACATTTTCGTTTAAGTATATTTCCTAGTCTCTTGTATTAAAACCAGCTGCAATAATTCCCTAATTAAATCTATCTAAAATGTTGTTCACAAGGGAACGATCTTCATATAACGACAATGTCAATAGTGTATTCGAATACACAGTGCGCAAATAAAGAACGAACTGGCTATATATGAAATAATGTTTAAAATATTTGTAATGCCATATTGTAATGTATATTTGATAATAATGCAGTTTATATTAGGCTAAATTTATATAGTACGTGTCTAATACGACGTAGCATACTGATTATATAAATTGACTAAGATACATTGCCTTTAGCGCGACTTCATTTGTAGCGGTTAATCCGACACATAATTTCCTCACAAAACGATAGACATGCTCTTCGTCGACACATTAGTATGTTTCTTGATAATTAGAATTTTAAAAGTTGTCTTTAAGGACAATTGTAATAATTCGGGGCGTAGCGTACATGGATGCAAGTGATGCATCGCATCCCTTAAAGAATTGGCAAATTGCTGTTATATAAAAGTTCAATTTTTTGTGTTGTATAAAAAATTATTTTTAATCGACTGCAAACATACATTATATACTTGAAACACTACCATCCACTTTTCTATATCAAATCGGCCGTGAAGGCGCCCGAAATTATTGGACTACTGTGTTACTTGCTGCAGTGCTAAAATGCGATGGTCCACGTTACATCCAAGCTACGCATTAGATGGGCGAAGGGTCAGTGATCTTACGCAGTCAACAGAGGAACAGCGAGTGGGTGTTTTCGTTCTTTCCGGATTCAGTTATGCGATTATGTGAATACATATTGGCAACTGTCGCGATAACAGGAAGATTTGGATGCATTGTTTCAGGTAATTGTGGAAAATGAAAATGAGGAATGGGATCGAGAAACCTTTATTTATTGCTAGAGGCTTTTAACGCTATTGCGGGCCTTTGATTTTAATTTTCTCTTAGCAGTGTTTTCTGTAATATTCCCACATCCCGAGAGTCTGTTTAAAATTCTGCAAACCAAAATATCAGAGATTAGTTACTGCAATAGAAAGATCGCCGATTTCAAATCACATGCTCAAAAAATGAGAAACGAGTTTAGTGACATTTGGGACCGTATGGACAGATTTGTGTTAGAAAATCAACCACCAAGTGAAATAATGCGTTTGGATTTAATTCCTGAAGAAGATAAGAAAAGCACCTATGCACGATTATTTTATGAAATTTTGTACGTTATTACTTTGAACATTAGTGAACGCTTTAGTGAAATTTCTAAACTGAAATTCTCAAATCTAGATTCCACACAATTTACTTCATTCGTGAAACGGTTTCCTGATGAACTTTTTCCTTTCAGTGATTTATAGTGATTCCGATATGAAAAAGAGCACTGTGTTTCATCTTCACCAATATATTACGTCCCTTCAATTTCTTCTGCTTTCCCGGAGTCATCAATGTTGTGCCAGTTGTGCCGTTTAATTTTGACTATTCCTGTCCCAAGCAGTTCCGTGTAAAGATCATTTTCATGTTTAAAGAGAATAAAGATTTATCTGCGAAATTCTCAAAAGCAAGAAAGTCAGCTTTAGCATTAATAAATATTGAAAGTACCTTGTTAGAAGATAGGAGATCGTCTCCAACATTTGAAGAAACAATGATAGACGATTTCGCTGGACAAAAAAAAAATACGAAGAATTGATCTTCATTTTAAAAATTAGGATATATACCTCGGCGTAATCATTTTAGGTTAATGTCTTTTTTATTTTTACCATTTTCATATGGCCTACTATACATCTGACATACCTCTTCCCTTTATAAAATTTATATCACATCTCTAGATCCCTTTCTCACGCTACGCCCCTTGTAATAATATTTATATTTAAAAACATAATCAATTATGGAAGTGGACTGAAAACAGATATGTGTCTTTGCACACTAATTTACGGCATATTAGACTTCTTGGTTTTTTATGGTTAAATAATATATCATTTATATGAAGAAAATTGATATAAAAAATTTTTAAATGGCATTTTTTACGTTATTACTGTTTATTTTCTTATTTGTGAAGTTTTCTGATTCATTTTTTTATGTATTGGTTTTTTTATTTTTTTAGCTTCACGTCATAATTGGCTGTAATCGACAAATTCCTGAAGACACTTATAATTTGAACATTGACAAGCATAAGCTTCATAATATGAGTAATCCAGTAAGCTTCCTTGATACGGTACTATCCTACAAATACTAAAGGCATTCTATACGGCGATAAATAAAAATATTCTTTTTAGATTTATTGAAAATCTCAAAAATAATTACTTATAGAATTTTTCTCATCGAAATGTAAATTTTCTCATAACTATAAAAATAAGAAGGATGGGTCTGGATCCAGTTGCTCACGAACATCTCCACCCCGGCACTATTGTTGAAACGCTACTGTCCTAAAGCTTCTTAATGGTCTAAACATGTAAAAATCATACGGAGATAGGTCTGGACTAAATGGTGGGTGTTCAAAAGTCTCCTAGAAGATTTTCTCCAATTGATGACGTGTCTGGTTTTCCCTATGGGGCTTGAAAATGTCGGGAAGCAAAATTTTATCTCTCACGGGTTATTATCGTGTGTTTTCTTTCCTGATAAACGGCTTTCACTTGGTCCAAGAGAGTGCAGAAATAAGCAGCATTAACTCTCTAGTATTGACGAAAATCAAAAAAAGCTTTTTAAATATCTGTTCAAACTCCGTGTTTCGACTTCTTTTTCGATCTTAAGAGAAAGTTTTGTGCCAATAAAATATTTGTCGCTGTGGAATGGAGTGTGAAGTTTGGTGGAGTGTCTTCACCAAACTGTTCTCGCAACATTGACAAAAGTTCACAACTGGACGTATCAAAAACTTAATAATGATGCGTTGCACAACAGACGGGTGTGCATTGCTCTCACTTATCTCTGTTACTGTCATACTAACAGTTCTCACTAGTATCCAACCAAACCCTGCTTCATCCAAGACAGCCTGCCTGCCTGAAATTTTCGTTTATATTTGAACGCTCCTCGTATATTCAATATTTAAATCACCCATAACATAAATGCGACCACGCTATTTGTTTGCTTTCTCAGGATTATCAGTTAATAGAAATATTATCGTTATACTTTGCTATAGTCTCGTTTATGGATATTTTGTTCTCATACAAAATATATATGGGTGTCAAAGTATTCTATAAAGTTACTCATTTTCCAGATAACGATTATTGAATTTGGGGTCTGAACGCAGTCTAGCGTATCGCGAGCTATTGTAGCATTTACGATACAAATACAATATTGAGAAAATTGCATTGCATTTGGACTGAATATTTTTTCAAACGAACTATTGTTTTGACCTCATTTGGCCAATATTCCTATATATTATCCATCCGAATTAATCCTATATTTCGTTTGATACAAATAAATGTTTTCTTTCATAGGCAACTGAAAATTTTTCAAGACATATTGACCTTCAGTACAGTGATGTTTATGTATTTAACATGCACACTTCGAGTACAACCTGAAACATCGTCAGTACCTGGGAGGAAAACCTCAAGTACAAAGAAATATATGTCATGTAGAAAGCTCTAAATACGTCAAGGGAGTTAAAAGAAGTAAATGAAAGCATTAACTTAGAGGTAAATGTGAAAGAAAAAGTAATAAGAGAAGTTTGAATTGAAATATGAAAGCGAAACACAAATTATATATAGACAAAGGAGAATACTTAGCAAACAACAGATAACAAAATTTATTTTAATGAAGAAAGATCTTGAGATAAACAAATACTAGATACTAGATGAAGAAATTTAACGTTATGGGTGACAAGGTAAAGAAATAAATATGGAAATCAGACCTCAAATTGGTTTAACTTATTTTGTGTCTAGCAATATTTCAACCAATGGTTAACATCAACCGGTCGCATGAGAATGAAATTAATATAAGTTTTGTTTACTTTGACCTTATTAATTTCAGTTTAATGTTTGCATCTCCTATAGTTATGTAGAACTCTTTTTAAATTTTAAATATCTTATTTCTCTATATGGTTGGCCATTTGATTCACAACATTGAAACAGATTACACATACTTTAATTCTCTGAAAGAGTTAATGAACATCAGATAAATGAAACAGTTTTATATCATACATTAATATCAAAAATGCAGAACGACTTCGACATTTCAAACAATAAATTATGTGGTGGTTCTATCTACTAGTCATCTGTATAAAATCTGCATTTACGTATGCCACCTCGCAGTTACAATTTGGCAGGGTTGGCCATTTGAAAAGAATGTAAAAGAGTTTTTAATAACCGTCCCAAAATGCCACTCGTATTTTGGATAAAATAAAACTGGAAAATACTTTCAAGTACACCCTGAAATATAATCCAATTCGATTGTCCATTACATGTAAATTGAAACACGGGCAATTTTTTTGCGCGTGACGAGACACTCACAGAGAAACGCTAATTGGAAATGAAATACTTGTAAACCTATATTGGGACGGAACGAGTTATTTTTTTTATTGGCGTAATAGAAGGAACTAATTGGAAAATAAACAATGCTAATTAAAATTTTTTGTCCTCTTGCGAGAAAAGAGTAGTGCCAGTTAAGGTAAAAGGTCGCCAATTGTTATCATACATTGAGTAAATAAAAGGAAAAAGCATTGAAAATCATTTTTCGAGAGAACAGCTCTTAATTTCATTTTTAATTCACGTTACTTAATGTAAAGTTAGTGTGAGAGGTATTGTTCGGCAAATAATACACTTCATTTGTTCGAGAAGAGAGTTATTAGCTACAATTAACTCTTAATGATAAGTGGACCATTAAACAATGTGGCTTTAGTTGTATTTATATCAATATTTGTTGTTTTTTTTTTTTTTGTCAAAAAACACATTACAATATTAGGGCAAGCTCTTATTTTTGACATAATATAATGGCTTATCAAAACGACTAAAGTATTTTATTTATTATTTTAAAGAAAAACTTGACAACATATTCTACACCAGCGTTTTCCACATGGTGGGTCACGACCCGGCAACAGACCACGAAAATAAAATACCAGGTCGCAGAATTGTCTCGGTGTTATTGCATTGTTCCTAGTTAAAAATAAACAACTTCATACTTCCCACTAATAGTAGTTGACTAATATAATTACAATATAATTATTACATTATTGTTAAAAGTTAACGCTTTAATAACTATATCATATACTTCCAGGGGCGGCTGGTGTATAGGTGCTGCAGAGCTGCAGAACTGCCAAAAAACTTAGATATTTGTATATTTTCGCGACATAATAATTACTAAAACTTATTAATAAAATAATTTGGTTAATTGGTGCAGCTAACCAAATTATTGCGTTAAAGTCGCATTCTGCCCGCCGTCCTCTATTGAGTAGTAGACCAGATGAATTATCTGGGTCTCTACGGGAGCGCGTCGCGGTACATTGAACTGAGCCACACGAGGTAGTTCTCAGCACGGCTCGGCACACCCGTCCTCCCCCTCAACTCCCGCGACAATCCACACTTGGCGCTCGTAAATGCGCGAATTTACACGGTCAGTGAGCTGTATTTTTTCCAGCTAAGGCAACATCAGTGAATGTTTACTCCTTCCTACTTCTCGTACAATTGGCGGGCGTAAATCGTACCTATTTCGTATTTCGTGTTAATTTGAGATTTTAAATACTGTTTTGTGAATTTGTGTAGTGATTTATTGTACTAATTATTAATATTTATATACTGTGATAGTGACAATGGATTTAGTTTATAATTTAGTTCATGTGAAGCGATTTTTTAAATACTCTTATGAAGAAAAAATTGATTTAAAAAACAATGGTAGGCCATTGCCCGATATTGTTATTTAGACTGCAGGTGTTAGCCGCGGAAAAGCATATAAACGTGAATTTAATAGAGACATTTATTCGAAGAACAATTGGATTTGTGGGTGCAACAAAAAAAATGCGTTATTTTGTTTTCCTTGTTTACTTTTTGGCGATGATAAAGCATAGATGGAGGTAGGAGTGACAGATTTGGTGCACTTAATTGAAAAAATAAAAAAGCACGACAACTCCAAAAGTCATCTACATAATACAATGGAATTAGCTTTATTAGGAACAACTAATATTAAAGCGCAGCTAGATTCAGCTTATTGGATAAGTGTGCAAAAGCATAATGATAATGTGACAAAAAAGAGATACGTTTTGTCAAAAATTATAAACTGCATAATGTTTTGTGGGGCCTTTGAACTGGCGCTGTGAGGACATGACGAAGCTGAAACCTCTTAAAACCCGGGGATATTTCGTGGTTTGATAAATTTTTCTGCTGAGCTTGATGTAACTTTAAGCGAGCATCTACAAAATGCTTCAGTGTTTAAAGGAACTTCTAAAGAAATACAAAATGATCTTTTAGACTGTATATTAAAAGTACGTCATGAAGAAATAATTAAAGAAATTAACAAAGCTTCATTTTTGGCAGTTATGGCAGACGAAACAACTGATGTATCTGCAATAACTCAGTTAGTGATAGTTTTAAGATATACTCTCGATGGTGAACCGATTGAACGTTTTTGGACATACCTGAAACTTACAAAATGTGACGCTGAAACTCTTTCGGAAAATATTTTAAGTGTTATAGACCCTCTAGTAGAAAATTCACCTTACAAGCCTTTTCTCTTAACCAAAGAATATGACGGCAAACATGAATGTTCTTCAAAAAGGTATTAAATTCAAAAAATTTTTCTTGTGAGTGTCTATATTTTTGTATAAACGGATTTTACATAAAAATTCTGAAGTATTAGGAAAACCCGTGACCTTGAAAATTTTCAAAATTTTCGACTGCAGCGCAATTTTCTTGCGGCCCCTACGGCGCCAGTAGTTTGAATACGTTTTAAATTTGCACGCGGGCGGCCAATACCCTAGGATCGGCCCTGTGCAGAACACCCGTTTCATTTCGTCACGAGTCGCCACTGTATACTTCTATGTAGATATTAAAATGTATTCTATTTTGCCTATTTATACATTAAGATAGTTAAATAATCTTTTAGTGGGCCAGGCCAAAAAACGCCTGGGAAACTCTATTCTATACTATTTTAAAATGCTTTTAGGTCCTGATAACCCAATCGATTTTAATAATAACTTAAAATAAATACAAAAGGGATAATTAACTTGCTCTAATGAACTTTGCCATAAATAAACACTAAATGCTAGAATTTTTTACTGTCCTGAAGTTCTGTGTTACTGAAGTATTCTAGTGTTTATTATGCAAGTATATCACAAGTGCACTAGATATTGCATTATAATTTTGAGACCTTACAGACACTAGTGATTTTCATAGAGCACATTAGCTCTTGCAGTCTGAAATAAACTTTTTTATTGAGAGCTTAATCCTAGCTATACGTATACTAAACATGGTTAGTAATGCGTATGCATCTATACTGTTACGGAATTGTTTAAATAAGAATGCGATAGGTTATCATCAAAATACCCACCAATATCCCCAACATTTTCGGAACATGTTAAAACTATGCCAAGGGAATAGTCAAATATTAGTGGTTGCTTCCTTAAGATATATAAGCAAACTTTACATTTATCTATGTTTATCGATAGCTTATTCTCTGAACTAATTTTATTCTCTGAACACTATAGGTTATTGTGTCATGGTCGATGAATTTGTACAGCTTCAATTACAATTCACCTAAGCAGGTCATATTTAAAAATAATTTTAAATCATCGGTAAAAAGAAGATGATGTAACATGAGAATTAGAGATAAACCATTAATAAATAAGATAAAGAATAATGGTCCCAAATTTGAGTCTCGAGGTACTCCAGAGGACACTAAGAAGGTCTCGGATTTAAAGCAATTATGTGAAATAAATAATATACGCTTTTATAAATACGATTTTATTAAGCGAATTGGATTACTACTGAATCCATATAAATCCAATTTTGAAATTAATCAATTATGATTCACTTTGTCAAATTCTTTCGAAAAGTCGGTATACACCATATCCACATGATGACTATCTATATGATTTGCGGTTATCTGGGTAAATTCTTTTAAATTTGTAACTGCGGAGCGTTTTGTTACGAGCTTGTGTTCATCAGGTGGTAAGACGGGTTGCGCACCAAGTAAATATGGGTATATAATGATTTTGAAAATCTTTTTCGATTTTTTTATGTCAGATGAATTGCCACTTTTTAATATAGGGTAGATCCTTGCTACTTTCCAAACATCAGGAAAAGTGTGAATAGAGAATGTTAGATTGAGCAATATGATAAGTGGGTCTGTTAAGGCCCCCAAGTAATTTTTAACAAGAAAACTTGGGATCTGATCGTCCCCACAGGTCATTTTGTTCTTAAGTTTTGACAACAATTGAAACAAACAAGAAATGTACGACAATTGACGAATATCATCAGAGGAAAATACACTGGAAAAATATCTAGCGGATCCATTTACAATTTGGTTTGGAGCATCAAAGGTATCCACGTTGAAGAAAAACGTTGATACAGAGTTTCATACAAAATACAGAATACAAAATACAAAATTTCGACACGTATTCCACGCGTCAAAATTTTCTTACTCTGAATATAAGGCAAAAAACTTTTGGGATGACTCTTAGAGTTTTGCTTAAAGTATATTAAATGGTCAACATTAATTAACGAATTATGTTATTGAACGTTCAAATTTGCTGACAACTAATTGTTGAGACAAACGAGAATAAATTTAAATTTAATACTGGGCCATATTAGCCTCAACCTTAACGACTGCCCGAACTCTAACAGGCATATAATTAACTAGTGACTGACATAATTCAAGATCAGTTTATCCCAGGATTTTGCAGTTTTATCCGCAATTAGGGAATAGTGCATTTTAAATTGTTTCTTAAGTAGTGTTTCATCGTATGTCATACAGTTTCCATCACATTCATATTCAGACCGCTAAATGGGCGAGATAAAATAATTATACTGTCTTTTTCCAGTAATATCTTAGTAGATTGTGCATTATGATATGGAGTTCTATCCTGACGGAATATAAAATTTCCATTCGGAAACAACGTTTGTGCACTGACTAACAGGAAATTTTTACGAATTTCTTTATAATTTTGTGTACTTATAGTGTCATATTGAAATCAGCGTTGAACGAAATGGAAGCAATGTTGACAGAGGAATACGGAATGAGGGTGAATAAAAACAAAACTAAAGTATTAGTGTGCAGAGGGCGTGAGAGCAGAGCAAAAACGAAAGTACAAATTAATAATGAAAGATTGGAGGAAGTTGAAAACTTCACTTATTTAGGAAGTAAAATAAACTGGGATGGAAGAAGCGATAAAGATATAAAACAAAAAATAGCGCAGGGTCGAGTAGCTTTTAACAAAAAGAAAGCACTTTTATGCTCGGGGGTAATAAACTTAGAAACAAGGAAAAGATTTTTGAAAGCGTATGTATGGAACACGGCATTATACGGTTTCGAAACCTGGACGGTAGGGGAAGCAAGTAGGAAGAAATTAGAAGCTTTTGAGATGTGGTGTTACCGAAGAATGATGAAAATACCGTGGACTGATAGGGTTAGAAACGAATAAGTATTAGAGAAAGTCGGAGAAAAAAGAAGTATGTGGAAAAACATAAAGATGAGAAGAGATAGAATGGTAAGCCACTTGCTGAGACATGGGGGAATAGTCCGCCATATTTTGGAGGCAGAAATAGGAGTGAAGAAAGGCAGCGGTAGGCCTAGATTACACTACTGCTCGCAAGTAGTAAGGGATGTAGTCTGTAGCACAATTAGCGAAATGCGTAGGTTAGCACAAGATTGGAGAAGCTGGATGTTAGCGTCCAACCAGTCTTAGGACTGATGACCTCATGATGATGAGTGTCATATGTATATTTTAAAATTATGAAGTGTCGCCGATATGTTACCTTAAACCACAATGTCATGTGAGTGTCCTTCTGATTATTCCGTATTAATTCATTTCCAGTAATCTCCATACATTAAATGTTGATTTATTACTAAGTATTATTTTATTTAATTCATTTTCCGTCCACAGAGATTTGAATTTGGTCCAGTTGTATTAGTATTTATTAATTTATTTTATTTTTAAAGAATTGCCGTTAAGATCATGTTTATCTGGCTTAAATTCATGATCTATCCACCTATTCCGATGTAAATTGCTATTACTTTTGCTTAAAAAAACAATCAGTATAATAATTGAAAAGGAAACTATGAGCTATAATTAAACTCAAAACTAGAGTTCAGAAATTTAAGTAACGCTCTTCCAAACAACAAAGTAATGTACAACCGCACAATTTGAGAGTCAATGTTCACATTATTAGACATAACTTTTCCCCAATGGATACTTAAATAAACTACCAGAAGTCATCATCCCCACCGGTACCAAATTTCGTACCTCGATCAGCATTTCAAATGTATCAAAATTCAAGTTTTAAATATCAGGCAAAATATTAAGATTTCTAGCGTTATCTTACCCTATATGGACAGTCAGATCTATATTAAATGCTGACCAATTTAATGAACCTATTAATACTAGTTCTAGAGACACCAAACTACAATATACAATAATGAGCGAAAACCTCACTGGACCATCCGAGGACCACCACTTGTAAGAAGAAGACGACTCATCAATATACACAGTATTTCGGAATATCAAAATTAAGAAAATCATATTAAATTACATCTTCCATTTATTATATTTGCTCAAAAATGCTCAAAAATGCTTTACTACAAATTTCAACTACGCCCCCTCAGTTAATTCTTAAGTAGTTCTTAATTTGTTTCTACTTGGCTGCGTTTGTTAACTATGTTTGTGAAAAACTATGTAAAGCAATGTAATTAAATGGATATCTGTACAATAGGTCGAACTTTATTTAATTACTGTTACTTAGTACAAGTAAAATCTCTTTTACAAAATTAGGCCTATCTAATATGCGACAGTAATTAAAAAGAAGTGTGTGTTTGACGAGAAAACGATGTAACGTTACATTCGATTATGTTTAAATGTAGGTGGTTATTAATATTCTAATACTAATATACTATTATATAATACGCTATAGTGGAAGGACGAAATTATGTTGTAATTTTAAGGTATCAAGTTCACATTGTATGCAACAATACAATTTTAAATTATTTGCAGAGAATAAGTAATTTATATTAAGATTACCAGTTCTGTCATTAATAATACAGATAGAAGCGGTCCAAAAATGGAATCCTGTGGTATACCATTAGTTTGGCCAAACAGTTTAGATTGATAATCATCATATCGTACAAATTGAACTCGATTTGATAAATATAATAAAGTTAGAAAGGGATATATTGAAATATTTATCCAATTTACTCAATAAGGTATATCTAAGTCTATATATCTAGGTCTAGCCTATCGAATGATTTAGAAAAGTCAACGGAGATATTGTCCACCTGACTTTCCTACCCAAGAGTTTGGCAATGAATTGAGATTCGATGTCTAATATTCACGATATCCAATACTATAAATATTTCTTACATAAAGCGGAAATTTATATGTTCGGCTATATGCTTGTATCGCAATACTTTTAATGGGAAATGACATATGATCATGCAACATGCTTTCAAAAACGTTAGCGAAAGAAAGACAAACATAATATTGCGATTAGACGATGGTTTTTGATGTAATGCTTATCATATAGTTTTAAATAAAGGACAATTTTTTTATATTTTCCAAGTGTTAAGGAATCCTTCCGATTTCTTAAATTAAAGACGACATAGGGAGACTTACAAAAGACGGCAGCGCAGATTTTGATTATGAAGACAAACATATCGTCTGGACTAGGGGCCACATTAAATTTAAGTTTTTGTCGATTTTATTGTACAATTTTCATTAAAATCACAAAACATGTTGCTGTTATATAAATTATTAATAGATTTCGGTGTATATTACCTGGATGTAATAAGAGCATGGGAGAAAATTGAACGAAAGAGTCAACAATGTTTTGGGGGTTGACAAGACTGAAACCATTAAATTTCATAGATATAATCATCAAATTTCATTTAGAATTGACAGATCCAACCTTACCGAGTGACAATGTTTTAGATGTCTTATTTCATTATCAAATTTGAAATAAAGGACCTTAGGCAGATGTTTTACGACATACTAAGATATTTCCAACAAGTAAATGGAGACTACTTTGAATATTGATTTTAATATAAAACATTTGAATAAAAATAACTAGAAGTAAAATATTTTAATATTCTCAGGATATTAATTCTGTAAATAATTACTTAGAATGAATTTTGACAGTTAGAAATCAGATAGTAAATGATATAATAATAAATACCTTTTAATATCTGATCTTAAGTAATTAGTTATTTACAGAAATAATATCCTGAGAATAAGCATAGCCAAGCTATTCCAGTAAAAACATATTATTCGTATTATACTTGCATGAATCACTTGGTATATTTAAATTTTCGTTTAAGAGACGTGTCTTCTAGATTATATATCGATCTATTCGAGCGTCTTGTGTAAATATCTAAGATAATACCAAAAATTATTACAAAAGTGGGGGTTAACTCTATATTTTAACTGACATAAATAAATTATTGTTCATATTGTTAATAATTTAGGGTATGTACAAGTAGATGCTTTTCCACTTTTCACTTTTCTTTTATTTCAATTTCGTAACGTTTCTATGGCACTAATTCAACCCAATTTGCTATTCTATCGCTTCAAGAAACAGCCGATAGCTGACGCTTACACAGAATTTGTATATTATTGGTTTTGAACTAGCAAGTTCTGCCGGCATTCCACGAATACTTATTCAAAGAGATGGGAGCTTTTATTTTCATGAGGGTTGATTTTATTATACCTCCACATTCAACAAGTTCCAGGCAAATTTAGCAATAATAGCTCTATAAGAGGACCCTAAGGCTTAACAAAAGGCTTTGTTTCGTGACATATGTGTTTGTTGGCCCTTTTCGTTCTTTGATTTATTTTCGTGCGAGGTAACTGGACGCTGAAATATGCCGCCGTGAAACACAATCACCCCAAGATGGATGATTTTCTAGCTGATCAAACACTAGAGATATTCTGTCTACTTGACCAATACTGTTATTTGCGCTCCCTTGTCGTGAACTGTTTTAGGTTAAAGGATATTCCGGAGCTGTAAAGTTCCACTCAGTCTGCAGTGTGCTTTTCAATCACTTGCCAACAACTGGTTTAATGGTTTTTTTTATTCGTGTATTGCTCAGATCAATCAATGTAGTCAGTGTTGACCTTTTTATGTTGGAATTATTAATGAAAATTAATGGTCCAGGCGAGCGCATAGGAATATTTAATTAGTTCCTCTTTACATTTACATGGGCTCAGAAAAACAATAATTTTTAGAGTTAGCAGATTTGTATCGACAATACTTTCTCTGGCCCAATAAAATCTATACATATTTTATTTCACATTAAAAATACATTACAAAAAGTACATGTAGAACAGAATAGAATAGTATGTATGGATTATTACTAATTGAAACTAATACTTATATAGGTTGTCTCAGTTAGAACTATAGGATTTGAATTGCGCGCCATTTGTGTCATGTCAAAGATAGGGCGTCAATATTTAACAACTTATATGGCGTATGGAAACCATATAGCGTCAACATGTCGCGATTAATAGTTCAACAACGAATAGTTTGTGTACAACTGTTTTATGAAAGTGAGCGATCATTTGCAGTTGCAAATCGCAACATGGCATTAGGACAACATGAAGTGCCTGCAGAGTTAACAGTTCGTAACTTAATCAAAGAATTTGAAGAGATGGGCTCTGCTATTGATAAGAATCTGTCAAGTCAAGGGCCACCGCGCATCAGATTGTAAAGGAAGATCTACATCTGTCAACATACAATATTCAATTGACACTTTGACAGTTATGTCAAGAGAAAACCGGACTGATTATTTTGTCTCTAAATGACAATAGAGTCACACTTCACCAATGCACGGCAATATGGCGTGATATTTCCCCCATCCACCACTAAAATTTCAAGGTCGTAGGTTGTTTTGTTTGTCCGCAACATAAAACTGTACTACAGTGTAAAAGTTGAGCAGTGTGTCAACGCGAAATTCCTAGTGAAACTTGGAAAATTGGCCACGGAAGTTTATTCACTTTTAAGGGAAGTCTATGGCGATCAAAGTTTATCACGTACACAAGTGTTTGAGTGGATGAAAAGATTTAAAGAAGGTAGGGAAACGGTTCATGACAATTTCCACTCTGGCAGACTTTCCACATCCAAAACGGACATCAACGTTGAAAAAGTCGGTCAAATCATTCGAGAAAACCATCGTTTGAGCATTCGAGCAGTGGCTTCGAGCTTGCGGGAATCGACAAAGAGAGCGTGAGACAAATTTTGCATGAAAGTTTAACATGAGAAAGGTTTGTGCAAAGATGGTGCCAAAGATCCTCATGCAGGAACAGAAAGAAGCCCGAATGAACATTTGCAATGACCTTTTGAAGACCATTGAGAGGGAACCTAGGTTTCTGGAGAGAGTGATAACGTGTGACGAGTCATGGTTTTTTACCTACGATAAAGAAACAAAGCGGCGATTGTGCATGTTGAATGGGTACCCAAAGGTCAAACTGTCAACCAAGAGTACTACAAAGAGCTGTTGAACACGCTTCGTGAACGGGTAAGAAGAAAACGGTCCGAATTGTGGAAAGATTGGTCCTGGGTTCTTCATCAAGACAACGCCCCTACTCACAATGCGCTCTCCGTCAAGACGTTTTTGGTCAACCATGAGGTCCCCGTGTTAGAACATCCACCCTACTCACCTGACTTGGCCCCGTGTGATTTTTTTTTGTTCTCAAAAGTTAAATCTGCTTTAAAGGGAATAAGGTTTGCTATAGTCGAGGAGGTAAAACAGAAAGCGACGGACGTCATGAAGCAGCTTTCAGAAAATTATTTTCAACGCTGCTTTGAGCAGTGGAAAAGTCGCATGGAGCGGTGTAGGGATCGAGGAGGGGAGTATATAGAGGGAGACAAAATTGTTGTGGAAAAAGATAATTAATAAAATGTCTCACATCACCAGTCCGGTTTTTGTCTAGCCATACCTCTATTGCTTCTTTGTTTTCTGCTTTGTTTTGCTTGTTCTTTCTATACGTGTAGAAGAGTTGAGATTTGTTGTGTAATTTATAGCTGTATCATACTTTATCCATTACTACATGGAACTGTTTTCACTAAGGTAATTAAATAGACAGATTAAAAAGACTTTTATATTTATAAATATGTCGTTACACCTTTCGTAAAATTTATGCTGCCTTATTTAATGTATGAATGGCCTCTTATTCCTGCAGGAAGGACGGGAATGACTGAATTGTGAACTTTCGTCTTCACGATTAATATTTACACTTATAAAAGTGGATTTTATATAAAGTCTCATTAGTTAAAACGCACAACGTGTCATTATGCGAATGTAATGAGTATTTTTTTAAAGAAAAGGAAACGCCTATTACATGCTTGGTTGGTAGACCGTGTCTGCTGAATGACTTCAAAATTGCAAACCGAATTTTCCCACTGTGTTTATGCATCAGTGAAATTAATTCATCACGGACATGAAAAGTCACTCTTAGACATATGCTTTGACATCTTGAAATTGTTGGTTTTTATTAATAAATATACACGTTTTTTGTTAAATTATATTCAACCGTGTTTGAAACGGTACATAAATACAAACTAAGAAGTTTATATTTTAATAATTTTATGGGTCATTTGAATGTAAATACATGTTGAAATGAATTAAGAATGAAGAACAAAATGGAGTTTCATTTAATTTTTTTTAATATTCTAATAGATAACAAAGCATTGATTAACATTACTGTTCAGAAAAAAATGCTATGTTGACAATTTATATTTCTATAACCAAAAAATATTGTATTTCGGATGAGAGGTATTTATCGAAGTTGGCAAGGAAATTAATAATGACTATTTTATTAAATTGCTTTTCCAGAATAAAGACTGTAATTCTTATAGATGCCTTCAAATAAAAGTCGTAAGAAATTTAAAGGAGTACAATTGGAGAGATATTATAAACATATTATTTACAGATACCTATACCAGGGGTAGTGAGAAATTACCTTAACGGAAAATAAGATTATTTTATAATTCAAATATGACATTAAAGTTCAAAAATTATCACGCTAACAGTTAAACTCACAACTGTAAAGCTATTTGCTTTACAGTTGTGATCTATACTTTTTACAGTTACTAAAATGTAATCGACGACAGTCAATTTTATAATTAATACAAATAAATCGATCTGAGCATCCACTTGCAATATAGTGTTTATTTCAAGAAATCATTGATTTATTCTTGTGATATAAATGTGAGGGTCACATACATACAGTTTAAGATAATGTGAAACCAAGAAATCTAACATTTATTTTATAATAATATAAGAAATATTTCAAACAGGGTTTTTTTAATTTAATAATGCCTATTTTTATAATAAATCATCTTAATAAATGGACTACAATTTTTTAAAACTACATGTTTGTTTAGTACACATAGAATTTCGGAATAAAAATTGATTTGAGTGAAAAATAATTTTTTAAATTGAATGTGTTATATTTCTTCAATTTCAGGAAATACATATTTAGATGAATATATAATTCATTTATTTGGAATTTTAAAGGTTATCGTATATATGCACATATATTAGTTAAACGAAAGAAAAAATGACTTTCTTAATGAAAGATTACTTTTTCTCTGTGTACTTGCATTTTATTTAACTAAATAACAATTAATTTAATTTTATGAAGACCACATGAAATTACGTGTTCAATCTTTGTCATAGATAATTATGGAATAAAAATAAAAACACCACAGCCCTGTTATTAATGACTCTCATTCAAATTATAATACCTGTGGTTGTATGATGATAATTCCCATAAGCAATTATACTCTCAAGTTTTGGGCACGAATGCTGTAATTTATATTTCTGAAGTTGGCGGTTTTGTTTCTGTATATTATCGTTAATTTTTCTCGTCCACGTGTTTTTATTTCGGGTTCTCAACGGCAATTTTCTGCTTTCTTCTCTTATTTTTCAGGTCGTAATAACACGGAGTGAAAATTAGAACAAAGATGACCGAAAAAGGGCCCGGAATATTATATGGCATTCTCGCTAAGTAAAACCTGTTCCTGCAACATCTGTTTAGGCGCTTAAGCTTCTTTCAACATGCGATTACGCTGAAAGCCTGTGTTATTATACAGAATATTTCATTTTACGGTATTGAGAAATATAAGAAATGAGTATTTGCTGTTTGGTTTATGGATATATGCGTATATGTTGGTCACAACGTGATAAAAAAATAAAGATAAACATTATATAAGATAAATCAAATTTGCATCACAAAAGTATTACACAGAAAATTGTTTATTAGTAATTATACATATTACAGCGATCTAGAAAACCCTTTGGCCTTCCAGACAGCCCCTGTCTTACACCAGTATTAATGTTTATTTATGTTGTATACTCATATAGTAAATTAATAAATACAAGAGATATAAATTGTTTATCTTTAAATGTAATAGTAATATAGCATGTAAAAATATTAAATGTTATATCTTGTTTTCAAGAACACCTGGTGGAAAAACAGAGAATACCGGCAATATTTGTGTTATCTTACAGTGGTATAATTAACTACCTGATGATTTATTTATTAAAGTAGATTGCTTACATTACGTGGTATATATTATTAGAAATATAAAATATAGATCTTCAGCAGAACATGTTTATTTTCTTGAATATGACACATTCAATTAGTAATTAGCTAGTATACGTAATAATTAGGAAAACATAATAATAACATGCAGAGCTTATTCTATATTTAGATAGTCATTGAGTGACAGCCATTTTTAGATACAGATCTGACATAGTTTACACTTTCATTATTAATATTATTCATAGTAAATACATGATGTATTTATTTACCCATGTATCCTCATCTTAATAATTTGAGAGACTGTGGTTTATATTCAAATCCCTTCAAATTATATCCTTTTTGTGACACATAATGTGTTTATAAAATAACTTAATTTATACAAACGAATTAACAACAATAAGGAAGATATTCTTATCTTAGATTTAGTTTCATGAAATTAATGTTTATATACCTACATTCAAGATATTTCTTCGATGTCTTTCTTCATTTTCAGTACCAGAATTTAACTATCTCTGCCTGCTTTTATTAGTTGACATTATTTTATACTTGTGCTATTACGTATAATATATGCATTTGATTGTATCAAAACTTATTTTTGAAATAAAAATGAGAGGCTTTTTGCGAAGAATAATAATGAAGAAATATGTAGAATTGTATATGTATATTAATGTGTTATATGAAATATATACGAATAGCAATATATGAATAATAGCATAAAGTTGTTAAATGAAGAAGGCTATTACTTTTTATCGTCGTGTTGACGAGATACCGTTGGTGTTCTAGACTTTATAGGCATGTACATTTGACTACAGTCGATTGTATGTAGGTGCTCCTTAGTTGTGTTTGAGATTGTTATATATTATACATCATAATTGGTTTTGAGCATAATTAGTAATCGTTAATTAAAAATATTACTTATATGAGCATTAAAACATTTTGTTATGATACATATATTTATGACATTATTTATTATATTAAGGTAATAATTCTCAGAATTATTACCTTAATTATTACCTTATCATTACAATAAATATAATTAAAAACATAAAATATGCCTATAATAGTCACGATGACTTCTTCGACAATTATGTTACAAATAGGTGAAACAATATCAATCAACTGAATCGACTCGTTTGTATAGTTAAATTAAAAAATATATTTAGTTGAAACTGTAAACTATTTACTTAGAATAATATAATTAATAAGGAAATCTATAGTTATCATCACAAAACTCCTTCAGAATCTTAATTTCACTTACATTTTTTAACCGTTATTGACACTCTTTTTACTTAAAACGATAAAATTCGGATGATGTGACTATTCAAATTATACACTTGGTTAAATATTTTAATACAGACGACTGGCTAGCCATATGTTTAGAAGAAATCAAGCCAATTAGTTGGATGGTGTTTAATTAAGTTTTATTAAAATAGGATTACAATCATTCGATGTCCATAAACTGACACTACATGACCATAAATATTATTCTAATACAGCGTTGTGGCACATAATACTCAGAATTTTGTTAATATTACTACTGTTAATACTTTTATCCGCCAGAATATCATAATAGATCCATTATGATGTTATTTTTATAAATATTGTTGTCTTTTATATATATATATATATATATATATATATATATATATATATATATATATATATATATAATAAAAGGAATTTAATAACATTAATTAGTCACTATGAACAAATCAGTGCTAGAATCTGTCAAAAATGAATAAAGCAAATGTCGGAACCAATCTTATTCTAGGTGTACTAGATTTAAGTAATTATTAAAACAAATTAATATGCTATGTTTTTAAAACGGACTAAAGAGTATGAAATAATTTATCCTAGCTTCATACAGATTCCTAACCCCATAAAGGTAGTTCGGAGAATTTGTGATTGTGAATTTTTTATAGCTATAAAAATAGTTGTAAGAATAAACTGTTGTGTGAGTTTCCTCAACAACAACTGCTCTCTATACTACTTGCTATAATCTATTGCATGCCCCCACGTTTTTAATTATAAATGTTAGAAGTATTTTCATATATATTAAAAATTCTTGATCACAGATTATCAGGACTACCTGTATAAGGTTAATAATCTGTATGGGGTTAGGAATTATTTTTTACTTCTTATTCCGTTTTGAAAACGTTGTATATTATTTTTTTATTCAAGTAATTGTTTTATACCCTTTAGTCCGTTTTAAAAACGTAGTGTATTAACTTTTTTTATCCAAATAATTATTTTATTATAATTTCTTTCTTTCTCTCTCGCTATCCATTTTTCACTAAACTATATTTATTTCTTTATTTATTTTTTCAATCTGAAACCTGTTGGAAACTATTAACAACCTCACTTTCTTCAACTGTTATTCAGTTCTGAGATATGTTTAAAGTTTCAGATCTATAGCTCCTCGGGAAGTTAGTTTAAAATCGATTGCAAAATTTGTACCGAACAGACAAACAGCCAAGCAGACAGACAAGAAATTTAATATGGTATTGTCATCCAGTTCTGAGCTATGTTTAAGGTTTTAAGTTTCTATCTCATCGGGAAGTTAGATTAAAATCAATTGTAAAATTTGTACCGAACAGATAGACAGACAAGAAAGCGAGTTAATAAAAATGTGGCAAAAAGGGCATTGCTTTTGGCAATTTAGCCAAGGTATGAATTTCGACGGGAAATTCGTACATTTATTAAATATATAAAAAACAAAAACAGCACTAAAATCTGTTAGAAATGCAGCAGATAAGTGGCGGAACCACCCACCGCCCAGTATATTCTGCTAAGTGTAATAGATTCAAGAAAGAGATCATTGATTTTGGCAATTTAGCCAAAATTATTGTGCGAAGGTATTAATTCCACTGGCTTACTATTATAAAACAAAAAAAAAAAAAGAAGAAGAAAGCGATTCCAAGAATTGAGAGGCTTCAATCAGATGAAGATCAAATTTCCATTGGATTTAAGAATGGTATAACCAATGTGAAGATGAAATAAATGTATGGATTTAAAGTGATATGTCGAAGTCATATTTTAGAGCTTCATTTTATTGATGAATATGCTGGACTGACTGTTGCTAGATATTTAGGATTTCTACATTCATATATTCGATTATTTCTTCAGATTCAGATTAGAAAACAACTTTTCTTCTTTTGTTATGAGTAGAAGACGTCAGTCAATGACTTTTAAAAAAAATAATGTTGATGTATTTCGGAGTTTTTCAAAGATATCATTTAGTAATAGAACTATGAATATCATGCAAGATTTTATTATACTATATATTACGGCAATATCAAGATGAAAAAATAGTTACAGGTTTGTTATATATACTTTTCCATTTTGAAATAAGAATTCAATGTTTTAGTTTTGTTAGAAACTTTTTATTATATAGTTACAAGAAAATATTTAAAAACTATAGAGCAAGATAATTTCATAAAGTTGAATGTTTCCAATTAATATATGTAAAATTGTAGATGCTATGCGAAAACTTTTCCAGGAAGAGGAAATACAGTAGTGGTCTATTTTCATTTTGTATCCTATCCATATATCACTCGGTAGGTGCTACCTGAAAATTTTACGAGGTGGCGAAAGTCGGGAACACATAGTAAACATTGTTTTATTTCTCCCCATTCGTCAAGTTTACGCTCCAAGACATCAGTCGAACTTCTCGAGTGGACACTGGGCAACTATTTTGTTGGCTTGCGTGATGTAGCGTTTACCTCGGAATACATCCAAAGAGTCTTTTCTTGTTAACTTCCACAGGTCATTGGCTTATCTTAAGGAGGGAGCATAAGTTTCCTGATTCTGCTAACCACGATGAACTTGAGTAAAAACTAAACATATTATACGCCTCTTCCAATATAGCGCACCGTTTACTTTTTATTTATACACCCGTGGAACGGGGTCTGTTAAATATAATATTTCTGTTTCTTTGTGAACGTAATATTTCTGCAACTAGTGTTGAAACAAGGGTAGACAGAAAACAAAGTTTACTCTGCTGCATATTTAATGAACAAGATCTTTAGATTATTTTCTATGATAATATGCAGCAATTATTGTAGTTAAAATAAATTGAAAATGGAAAGCTAAGATGTAAGATGTATACATTATAATACTACTAAGACGTATTGAATGTTTTCAAATTAATATTCCATACCCGCCCCGGCACCCATCATGCTAGGCAAAACCACGATAACTATTAGTTCCACGGTTAGAAGAGTGAATTGCTGCACTTACTTGCGCTGCAATTTTCCACCACGGTTGCGCTGTTAGTATTAGTATATATAATCAGAACTTTTCATTGTATTATTGTTGTTAAGTAATATATAATGTACTTAATTAATTACATATCACAATTATATCTTCATTAATTTCTATAAACGATAAATAACGAACTTGGAACTGTGTGTTCCTCTTCTTCTAGGAAACAGCTGGGTAGGCACTGCCCACCCTGCCACCCCTGACCAGCCGCCACTGCTACTTATGTGAGGCAGAAAAGAAGAGAAATGGAACAATTTGCGTTCTAGAAAGAAACAGCTTTAATCTACGTTGTTTCACTTCCCGTTGTTGTGGTCGCTAATGGCTTTTTATTTTTCATTATTGTTCATACCTTTGTGTTAGCGAGGTAATTTAGTGTTTAATTGAGTTCGAATTTTTTTTTAATGGTACTAAGTTGTCGCGCGATTTACGTTTGAATTTGAAGATAGACTATATACCATAGACCACTACGATTACTCAAACAATTGTGAACATAGTTTACAAGTTTAAATTTTCTGTCTGTGTGACGTCTTTTAGAAAGTGTAATAATCATCATGGTGATGATAAAGCCGGTAGAGTTCAGTTAAACGAAGATCGCGAAGAATAAGAAATAATTATTCGTAGCTTTGCGGGAGTAGAGCTCATTAAGAATAAGAGCTAGTCTCAAAACTGTGATATGGACCGCCCACGAGGTGCGCAGTAAATAGCATGGTTCTTGTTCAATCGAATTGAGACCTTTGCAGAGTGAATATTCATGAATATATATTGAATGTAAATGTGAGTTCGACTTGGCTACGTGTAAAGTTCATCATTTCTCTTCGAGTGCTGCCTCACTATTTATTCTACGCATATCTATAGAATTTCATACTTTCTCTTATTCTTGATGAGTCTTGATGATCTCTAATGAAGTCGGTGTACCTGCTGGAACAGTTCAAAGTATTTTAAGGAGAAGCGAGTTGCTAAAGGTTGTCATTATTCAAAAACAAAAAAATCCTAAAGATTGTATAAGACAGATGGAGTTTTGTGAAAGTATAATGGAGAAGAAGACAATAAAAGAATAATTTTGTATAGAAGAAATATCGTACTCAAAGACGAAAGGTCATTTTCGTTGCACGGTCACCATAATACATCTAGAACTCGGTATTGTTAAAGGGAAAATAAGCATTTAACCTATTAAGTCAGAAGAAATCTCACTCTTACTGTAATATCTTGATAATTTCGTACAATATATTCTGACCTATAGAAATTAAAGGTGTACATTTATTATTAAAATATCATCATCATCATTAGGTCATCAGTCCTAAGACTGGTTGGACGCTAACCTCCAGCTTCTCCTATCTTGTGCTAACCTACGAATTTCGCTAATTGTGCTACAACCTACATCCCTTACTATTTGCGAGCAGTAGTCTAATCTAGGCCTACCTCTGCCTTTCTTCACTCCTATTAAAATATAAGAGTATTAAATTTTTAAAGTAATTTATTTCATTACTGAGATTTAGGTAATAAATATCTATATAATATTAATAATTTCTATTGATGTATATTATACGATTTTATAAACTACATACATTTATGAAATAGTAAATAACAGGCTCTAATTCTCATACTCCAAATGTAACAATCATTGAATATTATCTGTAATGTGGTCATACCATTTGATCAAACAATATTTGCAAATATTATATTAAAATACAGCCATTTTAATTCTAGTTAATATAAAATTTAAATACAAATGTGCAATGCTATTTATTTCTAGATTTGTAGAGCGCCGCAAAATTTAATTTGTTGTGCTTATTGATTTCATGAATATACTGGCTGGAGTAAATCTCCATCACAACTTATGATGCGTTTTGAATTATATGTATTGATTTTACAGTTGCATTGTAAACAATTTCTAAAATAGTCAAGTGTTAACATGTATTATTTAATAATAAAACTTTAAAATTTCCCGTTGGTGAAATAAACAATTTTAAATAATTTTTATATTAATAGTGGAAGTATCCCAAGTTTTGAATTAAAAGCCTGCTTTATTGCTGATGTTTTATAGTAGAATGTAAAAGAATTATATTATGTGGTTCAAAATGATATTTTTTGTTGATTGTATGGATTATAATTAATAAAGTATCTAATTATATACTGAGAAGCCTTCTTGTTATCTTGTAAATAGAAATTGGCTTTATTGATAATTAATTAATTATGCAGTTAATTATTATGCTCTTGATTCAATATTGGCATCAAAATTATTATCGTCTATATTCCTGAGGAACATATCGAAAGTATATCCTTACTTTATTTCTCGGTGGTATATAGATATTTTAAACTATTAATTAGCTTTTTATTTAAAATATGCAAACATCTGTAAGATTTCAATTTGAGTGATATATTTATTAAAGCCTCCTAATCCAAATGTATTCTAACAAATTTCTGTACCTATAATAAGTAACTTGATTTTTTGTTCTCAGTACGTTCAAATAAAAATTATTGGAATAAATAACCACGACACTGGTAGGTATATATATATAATAAATAATAATTGTGTTTGAAGAGACGTTTCTTAATTCTTCTACATATTGTATTTAATTACACCCTATATACGTTTATTTATGCCTTTATGTGTATAGGTTCCAAGATCTGATTGGTGAGAATAATTAGGTGAGATTAATTATTCTCGTTATTTGGATCTTAAAAACCATAAGAGATGCGAATTTGGTCAAAACGGGACTAAATTTGCTCTAAATATTAACCACGTTAAATCCATTTTCAAAATTAAAAAATAGCCATAATCCGAGTTCGAGATTCGAGAAAAGAAAATAAAAAAATGATATTTCGTCTTTTTTAATAAGTCAATACTTCTCTTTCAGATTATTTGAAATATGGATGATTTATATAAAACAACTCGTGAACTTGTCTATGGTAATATAAATATCATACGACGTTTCGTTTCTTTATAACTGTCTTCAATTTCTTTTGTTTATAACAGCTGCGTATATTGTTTTATATCATCAACACATCAACGCCTACTTTTCCGTACACAACTTTACTAGCGGAAAAGTAATGTAAGAAAAATGTAAAAAAATGTTTCGTTTATTTTTCGTTTTTCGGCTTAAAATCAAAAAAATGGTTTTTAAAAAATTTTATCTGTGTGTGTGTGTGTCGTTGTCGTCGGCATTAAAATTTCTTCTTAGCACTATTAACTCAACTAAATCGTGTCGAATTGATCGGGGTTTGACTGATTCTGATCGGGGACGTCTCCCAGATGACACCTATTGACTTTGAGGTGGATAGAACACACCCCACCCTGACCATGGGTCATGAGAAACCACGATGGTGGACTATTTGAGAATTTTTTTTTGTTAGCACGATAACTCAACTAAATCGTGTCGGATCGATCGGGTTTTGACTGATTCTGATCGGGAACGTCTCCCGGACGACACCTATTGATTTTGGGGTGGATAGGACACACCCCACCCTGACCATGGGTCATGAGAAAGCACGATGGTGGACTATTTGAAAAAAGTAAAACACATATCGCACAAAACACATATTCTGCATTTATGTGTTGGTTAGTTTTTTCTTGGCCACTCAATTTCGAGATAGAGATGTTCTACGTGCGGAAAAGTCCGTATTAATGTTTTAAAACTGTTTATTTAAATTTTACAATAACCCCATAAATAAAGAAGCTGATGTAATCAATGTAGTCTGAAAAAACGAAGGGCTGAAAAGTTGTTTTAGCTAAGTTGTTTCTGGAAAGAGCGTGAAATAACTACATTGACATAAAGATAACACACGAAATGAATACAATAAATACAAAAGAAAACAAAATAGTACAATAACTACGAATATTCAAAGGGGTACCTCTTTTGATTAATGCACAATTGTACTAGTCTGTCAAGATTGCCGATAGCTCTTGAGATCAGCATAGATCTCGGATAGATCGGGATAGATCTTGAGAACGTCACAATGTAGATCGTTGAAGATTGCTGCTATACGTTGTTCGATAAACTTTGATACTGTTAGAGGCCATTGTGTACACCGTTCTTGATCTACCCTCAAAACGCATAGATAGAGAAATCTCAAAATTTTTCCTATTATTGACGAGCAGTACATAAAATTGTCAATTCTTTGCATAATACTTAGGGTCAGAATCTGACCTGATCTGTACTTATGAAAATCTTATGAAAGTTACAGTTACGGATAAAAATTTTACGGATTAATGAAATATTTTCCATACCTTTTTTATTTTTTAAATCCTTGTATTACAGACTATATTTTTTATATAGTCAAAATATAGAAGATAGTCAGATACAAAACGTTTTCTACTCATGATTTTTTCGAAGTTATTTCCAATGCTGAATTCAAATTTCTCAAAATAAAAAAATTCTATAAAACATGGCAAGATATATGGCAAATAAAATTTGTCTATGAGTTTTCCCGAGTTTCCGTGTGGAAAATGACTCTTTATACTTTTCTGATTACAAAAAATTGAGAATGTGGTGTGCCATATTTATTGAGAATTTCAAAAGATCAAGACTGTATAACGATAAATCAAATGAAAACAAAAATAAAGTTTGTAGAATAGCTAATATGCATCTCAGGTCTGTCATATTTTTTGAAAAGTTGTAAAACTTTTGTTAAAAGTTGTAAAAAAAAGAAAATAGGATAAATTCACCTAGAAAATGCAAGTCTCTTTGAGGAAAAAATCTTTCATTTATTTTTGCGATTTTGATTCTATAGAAGATGGGAAATGTTTGCTGCCTCATGTGAAAACTTAGAAATTGTACAAAATAAATTTCCCGGCTCAGTATTTCCGGGTTCACCCAGACAATACAATTTTTTTGTGTCTTGATGATTAACAGAAATATTAACGGATACCAATAGGAAACGTTTGTAGCCTCAATCTTTGCCCTATTATCAATACGTCAAAAGACATCGTAGAACGATGAATTTACCAGTACACACATAATTTTCTCTGTCGTATATTGCCATGAAGTTATTAATATTAATTTATATTGTTTCGTAGTTTCGTAATACATTTAGCATGATATTCTTTGCACCAATTAAAAGTATTTAAAAATCCCATCCCATGTAATTTAATTTGATAGTTATGATAAAAAACATTTCAGTTTTTACAACGTTATTTAAATTAAACCTAAAGATCTCCGGTTTTTATATTATACAAGTGATAAATAATATTTAAATATTCGTAAAAACAATAACGTTCGTTGTCGTCTATTTTAATACAATATAATTTCTCTCTATCCAATATTCGTAAAATCTAATATTTTTGTATGATAATGAAATTCTTCAGAGTTATTAATTTAACATAGTTACCAATTCCAATATTGCTGATATGCTGCGTGAACCTCAATTCAATAGCACTTTGAATACGGGAAATAATATTTGTTTAAATATATATGTTTGTTTTTAGTAAATAAAGGGCAATTCTATAGTGCGGTTTATTTGCTGAAACCACAACAGGTGCAATTGTTGTTTTGATATTCAGTAAAATTATTACTAAGCTATTGAAAATGACAAAAAATTGCAATCGTATATATACATATATGTAAATATTTCATACAATAGGTATATTGTATTATTTACTATGAATAACATTTTATTATTTATAGTTGTATTATAGTTATTATTTCCTTTCGGAATGAAGATATAAAAACAAGTCAATATATACTTGTTAGTGGCATTTTCACCAAACATTGTAGATATTTCTTTTTTTGCGAAAATATTATGCCATCATTAAATCTTATTTAAATGGTCTGAATATAAATTACCATATTATTACTAAAAGCTAGTTATTTTCTTATTATATTGTAAAATGAGCATTTAATGATTTAATTTAAATATGAGATGCATACATTATCTTTTATATCTTAATATGGAAAAATAAGAATTTTTTTAAAATTTATTTAATTTATAATGAAGGTACCCAGTAACGATAAACTGTCAAAATTGATAAATTTGTAGTTAATGAAATATGCCTTTACATGCCTATTAATGAAGCACGCCCTTTACTTATAGCATTTAAGTGATTTGTAGTAACAACAATGTTGGTTGCAATATATCGGGCTAGATAGAACTAGATAGATTGGTTATATTAATACCTCACATCTACATAAATTATATAATATTCTCTTGTGTTTCTCATATTTATCCATGTATTTTTAAATAAACTTATCGTTGAGTCGTTGAATGACGCTTTAACATAATACAGTAAACTGCCAAAAATTATTCTTATAGAAGTCACAACACCCGTCTTACATTGGTGGCCTTTCAATATAAGCTATATTTTTTTCTTCATATTCATACCCTACAGATACTAACTTAATTGATAGAAAGTACATCGACTACTACAGCTGTAGTAGTTTTTCTATGGAATTCTTTATCATTTAATGTTATATTATTATATTATAGGAAAATTTTTTTACCTTATATGAAAAACTGTGTCCACCTCGTTCGGAACCTACCTGTAAATAAAGAGACATACATTTTTTCTTTAACTAACAATTATATATTTTATGATTTTACTTTATAGACAATATAATACCACCAATATAATTTATTGTTTTAACTTCTTTTTTATTCATATATAGGTATTATGTCTACTTAAATCAAAGTATTGTTTTACTTACAACAAAGTCAGTCATGACTTTTCGTTAACAAAGAAAATCATGATATTTATTCTCCATGAAAATATTACATGAAATACGAAGTGAATGAAATCTCTCCATGAAATACGAAGTCTCCATGAAATATGGTGTTTCCATGAAATCCGAAATATATTTATCATTATATGTATTATACGCAGTTTGAATAATCCCGTTAGATTGCTAATTTTTTCTCTAAAAACTATTTTGCATTTTAGTTAAAACTAAAATACTTAAATACTTTAACTTACCTATTTAATTCCTTCCCTGATGCCAGTCGTCTAGACCAGTTTCCATCACACACAAATCACAAAATACGTTCAGAAAATTGTTTATGCACACCCACTACATACACGGAATATATTCACAACACAGTTTCAATCGAATTGAACAAAGACAAATCACTACTGCACTTCACTCGCATCTTCACGAACGATCTTTTAATGGCTATTCAGCTATTCACTAAAACGCCGGCATATCTCGTCGTTCAGTTTGCACATATAAAGTAATATGAGGTAATATCTTTTTCATACAATATGAGAAGACCACGTGTCTCGGTATTTTATGTTCGAGGCTAAAAGTGTTTTTTTTTATCAAAAAATTGTGTTTTAAAATATATATTTCTTGCTGTAAGTTTTAAATCTCACTATAGAGAGCATATATAGTACACTGTCAAGTGTGTTTATTATTATATATTATATTATTATATATTTATATATGTATTACATAGTATATTGCATATCTAATCAGGTTAAAGATGAAGAAAAATAATAAATGTATGAAACATATATAGTTTATTTCATCTCTACTTGCCAAATAAAAAATCCCAAAGGGCTCTTATCTCATACCGTGGCTTATTTTTATGGCTAGGCTTAGGTAGACTGTTTCATTTATCGGCAAGATAAGAGAGTATTTTATTTGGCAAATAGAGATGAAATGAATAGTACTTTAGTTTAATTTAAAAAAATCCTTTATAAGGACACTAATCAAGGGCTTAAACCAAGAGGGTTAAACCAAGACATCAACGTGTCTTGGTTTAAGATTAACTTGGTAGTAATAAGTAGCTTGACCGAAAGTTGAATTAAATAAGTACCTATTTATTTTTCTTATGATCTCGAGCATTCGTCCAAGAGGAAAGGGTTATAATCATATATTCTATTAAATGAAAGTACTTCTATAATGTTAATTTCAAGGGATAATTAACCGAATTCAAGATTAGATTGGATATTATAAGCAGACACAATCTGTGTCCGAATTTCCGATAGCATACATAAGTCTATAGAAAACATTTAATATACGCTTAAATAGATTGGTGGTAGTACATGTAAGGAAATCATGATGACTTTTTTATCAAAGGACTTAGTTCACTTATTCACTTTTAAATAGATCAAATTGCGCATGTACGTTGCACAAATGTAAATAGTCCCACTTATTTTCACTTTCTTCTAGTATATATTCGAAAAACAAAAAGTTATACACCGGCTTCCTTCCCCTAAATTATTATGTTGTGGAGGCGACGGTTATATGTAAAGACGAGAATAACATATCAAATCATACAATCTTGTATGGTTTGCAATATTATTCTCGTTGTTGTATGGTTGACAAGTTATCAACCGATAAATTAGATGAAAATCTGCAGCACGAGCAGTGCGCAGTCTTTGTGTGACTGGAAGAAGGCACAAACATCGGATTTCTGGTTGCTAAACCATTATTTGCTAGGCTACACGCAAAATAGGAATGAAAGATTAATGCTACTGTTTGGAAATTGGCTCCAGAAAGAAAGTATTGAATATAGCGACTGATGTTACTGTGTGGTGCACTTTCAATGATGAGTCTGACTAATGTTCTTCAAACTATGAAAGTTTTCGAAATAGATATTGACGTCCAATCATACAATTTTTATCTAAAAGGCGATGCTAAGCGTCTATAAAGCACGCGAAGATGTTCTCAACAGATGCAGCGAAAGAGGCACGCTCTAACATAAAATGTTCGGGGAAAGAGAACGATGAAAAATACTTAAATATAGAAGATCAACTTTATAGTCCTGGGATAGCCGATTAATGGCAAACACTTTTAAACAGTCGGATTTTTCATGTCTATAATACATTTCAAAAATTTAAACGCGTTTTTCTCGCACCATGATTTTTCAAAACTGCACGCAGCATAACTCCAACAATTTTCATTCTTTCCGCGAATTTTTAACGATATCTTTAAAACAACATTTTGAAGTGAAATAAGTACGGAATTTTGGGAAGTTAACATTATTTAATACATTATTTATTAAAAAATTATTGCCCATTTTTTGTAGAAAATTTTACGTATTTTATTTAGATACTAATCACAGAATAATATATTTTTGTGTGATTATCAATATTTCACTAGCTATAAACATCTAGATTAAGTGAATTTTTTTCCAAATTCAAATTTGAACCAGTTACACTGTGCCGTAGAGCGCCTCAAATTCGACATGTCTCGCGAGAGTGACTTCAGTATCACCATTTTTGAAAATTTTTTGATAATAATTTTTTGTATTATACTTAAATATATACCTAATAACTTCTTTAATTATTATTATTTTATTACCTTTTCTTCTATCCAAGAAGAAAGGCTTTTTTGATTGTCAAAAAAGCCTTTCTTTAACTTATTACAGGGATGTTACACCTTACTAATTAAAATGTAAATCAATTACGGTTTAAATTTGGAAAGACCACCTTGTAAGTACGACACCCCTTAAAATACAGCCCTTATATTAACATATATTTTAACTATCCTTACTACAACACTAAAATATGTAAACACTATGTCTTGTATCATTAGGCATTATAGTTCAATAAGATTTTTTTTATAAGAATAAGATTTTTTTTTTCAATCTTGAAAATCTTGCAAAAATTATACATGTATATGGTCAATTATAAGGCTACCCATGATGAACATTATAAAAATTCCGTTGTGAACATTATAAAATTTAAATCAAAATGTAGGTACTAATAGTATAATAATAAAAGTAGCCAATCAGTATATAATAATAATTTGGTCAACTTAATTTTTTTTATTCACCGGTATAATTCTATGAAAAATATGTAAACTTGAGTTATAAGAAAGGAATTTCGATACTGATATGATAATACAGATATATTTTATTTAATTTCATTTCATTTAAAAATAGTAATTCGATTCATTATTTCGTCGATAACGATCGAATTATTTATATCGTCAAATAATGTCCCTAAAGTATCAAAGTAATACCTCTAGTTGTAATAAGATGTCATCTTATTGTATTTGACGCATAAATCAGATGGGTACAGACCTCAAATATCTAAAATTTTCGCTAAACAAGGCGTCATAAAGTTTTTTACAGAAACTGAATATACATAAAACATTTTTAGTTACAAGAGTAGCTTCGATTAGTGTGGTCGTTACCGGAAGAAGTGGTGTTGACGTGAGGGAAAACGCCAACCTCACTATCGAGAGGATCAGAAGATGGATTGAGGATAGGGAACTGACTCTTGCTTTGGATAAAACGGAGGTAGTCCTCCTGACAAGGAGGAGAAAGCTTCCGTACATCACGTTTCGAGTAGGGAATACCGAAGTCGTGCCGTAGCAGAATATTAAGTACCTGGGAGTCTGGATTGATAGTTCCCTCTCGTTTAGGGAACATATCAAACAGACGTTAGAAAAGGCTGGCAAAACTGTTTCGGCCCTTAGTCGTTTGCTGCCAAACATTAAGGGCCCCAGGGCAGCAAAGAAGAGAGTCCTCAGCGGGGTGGTGCAGTCGATCTTACTGTATGCCGCCCCGGTGTGGGTAGATATATTGAGAAGGGACAAGTGGAAGAGGGAGCTCACCAAAGTCCAGAGAAGAGCAGCGCTAAGGGTCTGTAGTGCATACAGGACCGTATCGGCAGCGGCAACGCTGGTGATAGTCTGTATACCACTCATTGACCTTCTAGCAAGGGGGAGACGGGAGGTGTACGGAGGAGTTGACGGAGGTGCAGCAAGGGAGAGCCTATGGGAACACTGGCAGGAGAGATGGGTGGCGGAGCCTCGAGGGAGATGGACGAAGGTGCTAATCCCGAATATAAGGCCATGGTGCGAAAGGGCACATGGCGATGTCGGGTATTATTTAACCCAGGTCCTTACTGGGCACGGCTGTTTCGCGCAATACCTATTGGATATAGGCAAACGTGAGAGCAGAGAGTGCTGGTCCTGTGGAGAGGTCGACGATGCGGACCACACAGTGTTCAGCTGTAAGAGGTGGATAGAAGAAAGGAGAGCTGCGGAGCAAAAGATAGGACATGTTATCACTGTAGATAAAATTATCCCAATCATGCTCGAGATCAGGGAAATATGGACAGTGGTGGAGCAGATGGTAACGGCCATCATGAAAGGAAAAAGAGAAGGAGAAAAGGGAAGTGGGGAATGAATGATTATCCTGATTGATATGCCAAAGAGAAGTAAAGCGAGAGCGGTTCCTCTTCGGCATTATACTGATAGGATAGCGGGGGGTTTTCTAGTCGGTAGGCGTATATGAATCTGACACTACCTGGCCAAACAATAACAGAACACCAGAGGCCAGGTGTCTTTTGAAGATTTTCTCCTCGAGGAAAAAAAAAGCTTCGACTAGTGGATTTAATGGAGTTTATAGATAACAGAAGTTGACATATTCATTAATAAAAAATATTATAGATACGACTTCGTTTTCCGAAATATATTACCATTTTATTTTTATTAAAATTATTTTACTTTGGTGCTAACTTTTTGGCATTTACTATATAATATCTGTTTTGTTAATTATTTTTGTAATTTACGCTAGATCAAGGGTTTGATTAGATTATGTTTTTATAATTACATTAAATGAAAACTCGTGTATTGCTCATATATCTCAAGATTAAAATAACGTCAAACCCTGCTCTAACTTATTTCAGTAATCGGAAAAATTCGTTTACTACTTAATGGTAAAGAACATAAATGCGAAGATACCCCTTAACTAAATATATTTTTTGTGTATCTATTACACAAAAATGAAAGAAAGAAAAACACTTGAACAATAAATCTCTGAATCGTAGGCGGCTATTCTTTAGACTCGATCTGAACAACTCGACTACTGAAATGGTTCATTAAAATATACATGTTTTATTTGTCTGTTCTTCTTGAAATATCAGAGATGTTTTTTTATGTTCCAATTTTATAAAATCCTATTTAGATAGTGATTATGTGAAAATGGAACATATCGATACACTTACATATTTCTATACGATAAGTCTAGAAAGTTAGGAGAATATGATTATATTATAATACAATAGTTATTTTTACTTTTCCACATTCCGGAAAAGTAATGTAATCGTGTAAAGGAAAAGTAAAATAAATTATTTTTAAAAATTCTTTGCTGTGTGTGTCATTGTCGTTATCGTTGTCGTTGTCGTCGGCATTTAAAACTTGTTAGCACAATAACTCAACTAAATCGTGTCGAATCGATCGAGTTTTGACTGATTCTGATTGGGAACATCTCCTAGATGTTGGTGGATAGAACACACTCTACCATGTACATGGGTCATGAGAAAGCACAATGGTGGACTATCTGATAAATTATTTTTGTTAGCACGATCACTATTAAATCGTATCGGATCGACTGGGTTTCGACTGATTCTAATTGGAGACATCTACCAGACGACATCTGTTGATTTTGAGGTAGATAGGACACACCCCACCCATGAGAAAGCAGGAGAAAGCACGATGAGAAAGCACGATGGTGAACTATTTGAAAAAAGTAGAACTGTCGCGTAAAACACATATTCTGCATTTATGTGTTTGTTAATCTTTTCTCGGTCACTCAATTTCGAGATAGAGATGTTCTACGTGCGGAAAAGTCCGTTTTAAGGTTTTGAAACTGTTTATTCTAATAGCGACAGTAGCCTCGTTGACGATGGCCTAGTTCTCGATTATATTATTAGACACACCAGTCGAACAATCGATGCTTTTCACTCGCCAATTGTTGGAACAACCACCTGTATCAGGGACTTATTCCTGGTCTAGCGTTCGTTCTATATGTACTTTCCCTCTAGATCAGTACAATTGATTATCAGAAGAACAATACTCTATATGTCTTTCTTTCTCTCTATCTTTATATAATTTACTATACATTTTTTAATTATATAATTCTGGATAGGTGCCATTGTCGGCTCTAGACTATCTTCAAGATCTGTCAAAAATCTCTGTTAATAAGTACTCTGTAAAAAATAACAACCTTCATACAAGATGTACATTAATACATTATAAAACACAAATTAATTTATGGTATATGGTAATTTCCAAATATATATTATTTATTAAATTCTGAAATAGAATATAGTTCTGGTCTATTAATCCCCAATAATATAAAGCATATCAATTATTAACTTCATAATGTACAAATGAAGTATATTTAATTTGTTTCATGTTTGATGATAATCACCATTAATAAAACTAAATAAGGCGTGTAAATAAAGAATAATTTATTCTAAATTAAATGAGCATGTGATAGAAAAGAGGAGTGTAGCATAATTAATTATGGATTCGAAATTTGGGAAACGTAAATAACGTTGGAATATAATTAGTAACAAACAAAAATAGTTTTTTATTTGCAGTTATTATTATCATATTTACTATACGAGTATGGTTGAAATAGTAAAAATGTATTTTCTACAGATTCAGATAAAAAACGTTTAATGTAAATCCAGGGATACTTTTATTATAAGTATAGTTTTATGGGATCGAAATACTAACTTACATTAACGTAGTAAGCGTTCAATATATTTTAAAGTTGTCAACTGCTTAACTGTGTTTTAATTTGTAACACTAATAACACTCTGGAGAGACCAAAATGGCTTTCAGCATACTATGAAAAGTGCAACTCTTAGAGGTCACACTCTCCAAATTATAAGGGATGTTCTAAGTATTTCAAAAAGAAGATCATCATCACTACCGAAGAAAGCCGGAAATCCGTCAAGGAAGGAATCTCAGATTAGCGCAACATAATCTGGGAAACGGGTTTCCCAGATTATAGAGAGAACAGGACAGGACTTATCTTTCAGGACAGGACAAGACGCAATGATAAGTATCCTAGTAAAGAATGACATTGAAATCGCAATTGCTCTCCCGGAGTATATAAACCTGGTGTTAAACACAGTAACATGCGACCGAAAGGCAAAAGAGATTGTATCCTACTCAGAGACAGAGCTTACTACTATTAGAAAGAGGTCGGTAAATTTTGTTTATAAAGTTTACTGCGATCAGTCGGGAAAAGAGAGGTTTGTATCGCACACTCACTCACTTATCTTAGGCCGTCAAGCTGAAAAGGCGATAGGCATCAGAAATTGCAATGCGAAAGATCATTAATGGAATAACGAGGTACTTGATACCAAAGATACGGCTATTATGACCTATATGCCAATACCCACAACGAAGCGCAAATGCAGGGATCCTGCAAATCAATGCACCACGATGAAGTGTTCTATCCCGATGTTTTCAACATTGCACTGCTATAAAGCATAGCACTCCAGGAGATAAGAAACCTTTAAGACGAATTATCTAATTGTGACCTCGTTCTGTCTCCGGTCGGAGAAATAGGTGATTCCGAAAACCAGGTGCTCACCAAGAGGCCCTAGAAGTCGGTTATCTTCCACAGATCAGTCAAGTATTAGAAGACAATGACAATTTATATGAGGATGAGCTATTATTCAAATAGGATACAGCTTCTCTAAATGATGATGTAGTAAAGGAATTTTGCTATCAGAGATTACCTCAATGATGGAGGCGTCTCATTAAAAATCCATGGGATGCTCTGTATACACCATAATCATTATTACATTTTAGTATAAGCAGTTTCTAACAATAATACATACTTATATAGTATATCTATATTTTCAGGGTGTACATACATCGAAAATGTCGCCAAGTAAATATATGTTATAGAAATTCCAGATGTCTCATTTTAAATGGGACACCCCTTGTACACCGTAATAATTATTAAATTCTAGCACAAATAATTCTTAAAATAAATACAGACTTAGTATATCTATATTTTGTAGTTTTTTTGTAGACTTGCATTGTAGACAGCTTGTCAAGAATAGTAGCAAGTCTCAAAACTGCGACATCGGACCGCCGCGCCCACTAGGTGCGCAGTAAATAGCCTGGTCTTTGCTCAGTTGCATTGAGACCTTTGCAGAGTGAATATCGAGTATGAATGTACACAGAGTTCGATATGGCCGGGCGTAAAGTACATCCTTTCCCTCCGAATGCTACCTTACTTTCCTTTATGCATGCACAGAGAATGTCACACTTTTTCCCTATTCTTGTCAAGATTGTATATGGTCATACTTTTAAGATATGTCCACCTTTAAAATACTAACAAGTGAAGAAGAAATGTATAAACAAAATAAAACAGTTATTAAAAATCTGCTTTATGATTTTTGGAAAAAATCTATTAAACTGAATATTGACATACCATTAAACCATCTCCATTTAAAAGTTAGGTATCATATTTTCTGTGGTAGAAATCCCAAACCAACAAGTCACGCCTCAATAATTTCAAGAATTTTTAACGAGAATTTTCTCGAATGCCCTGTCTCTGAAGCATACCTCGTATGCATAAGCATATGATAGCTACTGCAGAATTTTCATAAAACAGGTAGTATTCAGAATGAAAAAAGAACTGGACGTGCAGGCATTGCACAAAACCAACAAATAAATATTGTCACCGAAAAAGTCGAGAATCCCACACAACTGCTTGTGAAGTACAATATTTACAAAAATTCTGTAAAAGATTTTAAACGAACAAAAATGTCATCTCTACAAATTACTAATGGGTGACAATGCACAGAAGATGGTAGACTACAATTTTATGAAATAATATATACTCCTATAAAAAATAGCCCACGAATCTCAATATTTAAAAACAATTTGTTTTTCCGATGCATCCACTTTTGTCGTAAATGGGATTGTGAATATTCACAATGTAAGGTAGTGGACTGATATGAATCCTTATATCTTTCATGAGGGCCATATACAATTTCCCGAAAAAGTCAACATGTGGGCAAGGATCTTGAGTAATCACATAATTGAACCCATGTTTTTAAATAAATATTTTACGGTGGTTAACGGTTTAAGAAGTGTATTTGGATATGTTGCAAAATGTTATTGAGCCGCTCGTTTCGGAGATTTTAGAGGAAAATCCTGATGGTGCATCTCCATAATATTATGGCGAAGTAATAGTTTATCTTAATGAGCAGCATCTCAATAGGTGAATTGCAAGGGCTACAATAGAGTATTCTGATTGGTCTTCAGATATAACGCCCTTCGATTTATTTTTATTGGGCTACTTAAAATCTAAGATATATTCTACATATAGACACAATCTACTAACATCAAAGTTTTGCAACAGATAACTATTACTAAGGAATGTAGGTTAATTTCTGCAGAAGCACTTGAGTTTTATAACAAGATATTGCACTGTCAGCAAAAAGTGGTGCACATTTTGAGTACATATTTTAAAATTATCTAGGACTTTTTACTTTTATCAATTTCTCATTTGTCTATTAAATTTATTGTTTTCCATTACGCTAGAATTTATTTTTAGTGTAAACACAAAATGAAATGTATATACATATAAGTGACTTTTGCACAATTTCAAGCCAGTGTTAGGAAAACCTCATACTTATCTTTTACTGATTAAAAATTTTAAGGTATGCCAATCTTAAATGTAATCGATTATTTTCAAAAAATAAGACAGACGCCAGCATAAATACAATGTTTCAATAGATTATTTGAAGTAATTTATAAACGAGACGTTACTCGCATATTGTTGCCATTTAAAAATAATTTTCGCCGATAATAATGCCATATTTTATGCTTGTATCGCTATTTATTAACTAAAATATTATTTTTATACTAACTATTTTAATTTTAATTATTTTATCCAATTTTCTTTCTTCTAATGTTAAAGGGGAGAGAGGGGGAACTTCAGACGTGCACTGTATATATTGACAATTCAATAATAATTTCTTATTATTAATATGTTAACTCTGGCTCTATAATTATCATCTTTAAAGTTTCAACGCCTCGACATAATCCTTTTCATTACAGTAACTTTGTAAATTCTACATCACCTTTTGGTATTGTTTTCTTTTACTTTCAAAACACACATCAGCCAACTAGAGTGAAAATCTAATTTTACATAAAATAAAACGGTAAATGCCTGGTAACCTCATAATAGACGGCCTTATTACATTATGGTATTGAATTATATTCAAACATGAAAAGCATACACAATTACGAAGAGTTGTTAAACCAAGCGATTCCTTTAAGTACTAAAGTTCTGCTGAACGTAAAAGGAACTAATTAGGGAATATGTCTCAAACTTCAGTATTATGGAGATTAAATTATTAATCCTCTTCAATATATGTACGTATATTCTTGCGACAACGATTATACAATTTGTGTTTTAAAGTCTACATCCACGGTTTAGTTGATAAAATAGATGCTAGTATCGAGAAATTACAAGTTCTGTTTGTATATTGTATTGTATATTTATTATTCTCAATAATTTTTAAAACTTTTAAGATGGTCGATGTTCCATTTAACGTAAATACATTCGAGGTTGTGGTGTTTTAAATTAAATAAAGATTTCTACAAATATATTTTAAAGTATTGATATTACTATATGGACCTATAAACGTTTTGTTTATGATTTATGCTATGATCAAATATTTAAAGGTGTTCATATACAAATTCCATTTTAATGTTTAATATGTCAAAGGTTGTATGACGTCTTTTAAAATTTTGTTGATCCATCAATTTTTGGTAAATGTACACACTCACTCTCTAGGGGCCATAGAGATGACAATGAGAACTTTTAAATACTCTTATGAACTGTTGGAGATCTACTGGGGCAATTTTACTACTTTTACCATGATTATTGGTGCTAATGGGGGTTCACTAGTTCTAGCATAGAACTAAATATTGTAAATGGTAAAATTTTACGCCACTACAATGGTAAACTTTAAGTATAAAATATGTCGTAAGGAGGCGTTTATGATCCAACCATCTGTAGGTCCTTAAGCATTAAGGATTTAACACATTAAGCCACAACAGCTATTCCCCCGGCTATATGCCGTCGACGGGCACTGAATTACGTGGCGAAATTTGCCATATTTGATTCTAACATATAAATAAAATACTGTGATTTGGATTGCTCGAAAATCACAAGGAAGATGCAAAGCGTCCTCTATCTCAGGATACCACTAACAATAGACCGGTTTCGACCTTATCTTGGGACACGTTAGTACAGTGTAAGTGAGTATGAAATGAGAGTTCATATCTTGTAGACACCGTAACGTTCTACAGTAGTAGACTGTAAAACGTAACCAAGCGCCATCTCTTGGTAGTTCCACAAACAGTCCAAATTGAAATAAAACTTCAGTCATCTACAATGACAGGAAGTTAAGTATAAAAACTTTAAGTATAAACTTTAAGTATACATTTTAAGAATAAAAGTAATATAAGTACATAGATATGTAAGTACATTTTACTATACATGGGGTAGATTATAATCCGTGCGATATAACGATTTTACAGTATGAATACGTCTTGCTTTTTCATTAATGTTAAAACATAAAGCAAGATGGCTGTTTGGAATTTCTGACTAATCAACTTATACACCTGAATTGTGTTCTATGTCCTAAGAAATAAACCTGATGGTTAAGTTCATTAAAAATAATTACCCGGGTGAAAAACATGTGAAATATGTTATTGCTGGATCTTATCGAATAGGTAGGTATATAAAGGTGTTACAATAAGAAAGCGTGATGTGAATTTTAAAGAAAATATGGTTTTCTGTAGTAAAGAATTGAAATAGCTCTCCCCATTGCTCTCTTCTAAGTTATTATCACTCTAACGACCTCGGCTGGCTGCTTTTTACAGACTCCGTATCGCTCTCGCGCCCGCTATCGGCTTCAAGCTGATGAGGCCAGCCCTCAAACCTCGCTTCACGAGGACGATGCATGGGAGCCCTATGGCGAAGACTTAAGGGGCCCTGAGGCGAAGGGACTCTGGGGTGAAGGCTTACATGGGACCCTGAGGCGGAAGCCCTGCAATGCCCGCGGCGCACCTGTAGTTGACACCTGCGAGCGGCAACCCTTTGACGTATGGCGATGCCTCAAATTTTTCTGAATTAGGTAAAAACGCAAGTTTCAACTTTCCCACGGTGCCGACGACCACATCTGTCACAAATTAACACCCGGCAGCCTTAATATGACGCGTGCCGACGTACCTATAATTAACATATGTCTGGCGGCATCCTTTCATCTCAATGTGACACGTGCCGGCGCCTCAAATTTTTTTGAATTAGGTAAAATGCAAGTTTCAATTTTCCCACGACCCCAGAAATTTTCCCACGCCCAAGGGTCCCCGTACCTACTGTAGTTATATGTTATGTACTATGTAATAGCACTTGTATGCCACAGCGTTGGTGGCATACAAGTACTATTGTGGCGAAATTTTCAATAATGGTTTTGAATAAATTTGGCGGTATTTCTTTAATATAGCGTTCAATTTGAGTCTTCAATACTAGGGTGGTTGTGGGCTTGTTTCCGTAAACCTGAGACTTAGCAGTGTTCTCTTAGGGTTACCTTTCGTAATAGAGTTGTTTTATTCAATTTCGTCGGAATTATGAACTACCACAGAATAACGCATTCTTCAATCAATTCCATATAATTATTCAAACGGTATCAAACTCGAATATGATAATCAAAATTAATAAAATGACAAACCGTAACGGTGCGTTCGAAATCATTATCGCATCGATGAAGTATGTATTTCAAATAAATCATGACGTTTAATGAGCATGAATAATCCTTATAATGATCCTGATTTATTCATAAACGACTGTTAACCAATATATAAATGAAAAGATTTATCTATTAAATTTTATGGAATAAAGCATATGCAGTTTAGTATATATATATATATATATATATATATATATATATATATATATATATATATATATATATATATATATATATATATAACATATGCAGTATAGTTGACGTTCCAAATGCCTAGATAAATATTTGTGTAAAAATATTTAAACTGGCACGTTCTGTAAAAAACAGGGGAAAGAAAACGAAGATAAGATTTTTTTTAATATATCATCTCATGCGTGAAGGTGAAAATATGTTACACATAACAGCCGTTTAACAGTTATAAAACACATAACTACAATCATTACTGCTGTTGCTAAAGGACACCTTGACTTTCATAATTTGTGTATCACCTAAAATATCTCTCCATTATTTCCATCTTCAGTTTAAACTTCTAATGTGATGCGGAAATATAGACAGTCCAGGAGACTGACTATAGTTTTAAACTAAGACTAATATTTTTTTATGACTAAGTTTTAAAGTATGGAAATAGCCATAGTCTGGAGGATTAATATCTGGAGAATGAAAGGTTGGATTACAAGTCAAAACAAGGTTATGCAGCAAACTAATATAATTCGGATTATATGGGGACTGTCTTTGATAAAGAATCTTGGAACCCCAGAATAAGATCGTAAGAAATCTATAGATGCAAGAGATATATCTCATGCAAGTCAACTTAAAAAATATAAGAATATTCTACCAGAATAGAGCTAAGCAGAGCCCTAGGAGCAGCTAATAAAGTAGCAATATCTGAATGAATGGTGAGGAGAAGGCTTAATGAAGAAGAATTGGACGCTTGGAAGCGAATTTTGTTTTCACACGAAATAAAAGTAAGTCTAATTCACTAGATGGACGTGAACGAGTCTGGGCTCGGTCGACTGGAATCAGACTCTGATCTGACGGAATACAAAGGCGAGGTTTGCTGCCCAAAGAAAATCGAGCAATATCTCCCCGAGCAATATATCTCCGAGGATCCCGCTTTTTGGTGGATCAATAATGTTCTGGGGAGGAATTTGTTTCGATGGTCGCAAATATTTGGTTTCTATATGGAATAGATCTATGAATGCATGTTTCTACGTAGAAAGCATCATAGAAGAATATGATGCTTCATCAATAGCATGCCCACATGGAGACGGAGGCTGTACACGCTATTTGGTTCAAGTTCTCAAGATTTAATTTCACCTCTAATATGTTTTCTATAATACTGCTTTCAATGCATTTGATATTATCATTCTTTTCTGTTATTTATGTTTTTCGCGGTAATACCATTCCAATTTGTTAAACATTAGTTGATATCACAATAATGTGAAATTTCATTGATGCATTAATTCTGACCAGCGGTTAATAAGAATGATTTTTCATCTCACGATATTACGCTCACGGAAGCTACTTTAGAAACATTCACCAATGTTGTATATTTGTAAGTAAATCAGTCCGGACATTCAATGCTGACTGGGTAAAAATTACATATTGTAAGAAGTATTATGACTTATATATGAGGAATTCATATCGGCAGATATAATTATTACAATTACGATCTCACTTCACAAGCTCAAGCAATGGTAGCCACATAATTTATATAAAATGCTTACATGCAATATGCATTTTATATACAAGTTATTTGATAAAACAAACTAATAAAAATATCTCAAAAAAAATTGAGAATTGTCAGATAAGAAATTGATAGAGGAAGCCGTTACTCTGTGGTAGTCCATAATTCTAAAGCAATTGAATAAAACAACTACTAAGTCTTATACCACTATATTTACACAAAAATCATGACTGCAGTTTCAACACTTTGTCACAACACATTTCAACACATTTTCAAAACGATGATTCAACTAAGAATAAAATAAATAATAACCGAATTTTTGTATTTTATTCTTAGTTGAATCATCATCTTGAAAATGACATAAAATGTTGAAACTGCAGTCACGATTTTTGTGTAAAGATAGTGGAATAAAACTTAGTAGCTGTTTTACTCAATTGCATTGGAATTGTCAGACAATAAAATTTGTAGATACTATTTCGAAAAGCTAAATGATTTCTAGATGATTTATGTTTCTCTAAAAGAAAACTTTAGACCATTTTCCAAAAGATAATACATATTTTATTTCGAAATTTCCAAGCGTTATTAAATTATAGTAGAATATAGTAGTGTAGTATAGATGTAGATATAATAACCCTACATTCTATCTAAAAAAGGAGTTGCGTCGAAAACAAACTTGCCTGAAACAAGTCGAGTAAGGAGGGAGAATCTTATTTGTTCTTGCCCTCCCTATCTAAATAACTCCTAATTATTAAAGATTAAGCTTATTTCGGGGGGACACAGATGCGAGCAGGAACTACGGCCATAATATGGATTTTTAATCTGCATCTCTAGCCCGAAGGCCATACGAGCGTTCGATTCGCAAAATCAAAAGGGCCGTCGGAGGAACCCATCCTCTTAGATAATTATAATTGCGGTGGGGCCTCATGCCAGCTCGAGGCTATAATAACTTATTATTATACGAAATAATGTTCCGTGTGCATCAGTTTTCTCCAGTGTCTATCTGAATGGATGGGAAACCGGTTTATTATTTTGGATAGTTCAATGAAATTAAAATAGGCTTTGAAATAGCAACCCGTGATGTTTTAAGGTAATTTCGCACATGCGATGTCTATCGGCGAAAATAGTATGGAGGTATGGAAATAAAGAAATATAATTTTTAGGTAAATTCTGCAAAAAGATACGAGTACGTTATTTGAAGATATTGTATAATGGGACTCTTTCAAGGACTTTGTTGTATGTTCGCAAAATGCCCTGATTTTGAAATATATGATTTACTCGAGGAAATGGCAAAAGAGTCTGGAGGGATATTTATGGGGTAGCTGCTATATATATATATATATATATATATATATATATATATATATATATATATATATATATAAATATATATATATATATATATATATATATATATATATATATATATATATATAAATATATATATATATATATATACCGTTCTTTCATTTTTTTACTAGACACCAAGTCAATCGGTCGATTTCGTATAACGTGTAGGGAGGGGACGTGTACAGTACGCCGTGCTTCAGGTTGTTCAGTTAAATTTAAATTAAATTAATCGGTTAAATTTTTTTAATATTTAAACAAATTTTCAAAAACTCTGCAAATTGAAAGCGGGCGAACAATTTTTTATTTTTTTTAATAGAACACCCTGCATTTTTTTACTTAAAAAAGTTACTCACAGTTTTCTGATCACAAAAATATATAATTGTAGTATCTTGATAAGTATAGTTCTTGAGATATTCATACAAATATACAGTCACATCATAGGAATAAGTTTGGCATAAGACCATAAATCAGGAGAGCCATGTTTTTAAGATATCTTGTTTTTTAAGAAAAAAAGTATGAAAATTCTTTGATGCGGCAACACATAATAATTATAATAAACAAATAAACCTTTATTAAAATGACAACAACAAAGTTTAATGAAAACAAAACATAAATAACGAAATAATGATAAAGAAAAAACAATGCGCAACAATAAATAACATAAAACCAATGAACTTTATTAAAATTAAACATATCTATATGTTCTCCACGTATCCTCCGTTTCTATCAAGGCACAGTTGGCATCTTTTAATAAATTCATTTCTAACGTTTTCAAATAAATGAACATTTTGCCGCAAATTTTCTATTTCTTGACTGATACAGTCCTTCAACTCATCCGAGTTATTATATACCGAATTTTCGTATATGTTTTGTTTTAGTGTTCCCCACAAAAAGAAGTCCAAAGGACTCAAGTCTGGGTTATTAGCAGGCCAATGTATAGGACCATATCTTCCTATCCAAAATAGATATTTGTTCTTTAAATATTCCGTTACGTTCCGTACAGAGTTCTCTACTTCACCCCGAAGAATATTCAAATACTGAACTGCATTCAAGGACCCATTAATGAATACGGGACCCACAATTGTATTTTGATGAATACCGCACCACACATTTACTGTATTATATCCTTGGGTTTTTATCTTTTTTATAATATGTGGATTTTCGGGCGCCCAGTAATGTGCATTTTTCCTATTAAAAAGTCCAGCCGTTGAAAAGCTACTTTCATCGGTCCAAAATAAGTTTTTTAAAAAGTTATTGTCGTTTTCTGCTCTCTCAATCATCTCTCTACAAAAAGCTCTTCTGTCGGCAAAGTTATTTTCAGTTAAAAACTGAACTGGCAAAATCCTATAAGGCTTATATTTGTGACGTTTTAATATACGTCTTATACTTGCTTGAGAAATATTAAATTCTTCTGCAGCAGCGTTAGTAGATTTATTGGGGTGTTCGGTAAAAAAAAGTAAAACGTCCATTTCCATATCTTCTCCTGTTTTGGGCTTCTTTCTTTCTCGTTTCTTATCTTTTAAGAAGGATTCGCTGTCCCCAAACTTGAGATAAATATTAGAGAAAGTGTTCTTGGAGGGATAATATAAGGCTTATATTTGTGACGTTTTAATATACGTCTTATACTTGCTTGAGAAATATTAAATTCTTCTGCAGCAGCGTTAGTAGATTTATTGGGGTGTTCGGTAAAAAAAAGTAAAACGTCCATTTCCATATCTTCTCCTGTTTTGGGCTTCTTTCTTTCTCGTTTCTTATCTTTTAAGAAGGATTCGCTGTCCCCAAACTTGAGATAAATATTAGAGAAAGTGTTCTTGGAGGGAACACGTCTTTCAGGATATTTGCTTGCATATTCTCTTTTAGCTATATATTTGTTTTTATTGCTGGTTAAGTAAATTTCTAATATTTCTTTCCTTTCGACTAATGAATATCCCATATCAATATATTAGATATATTAAGAAGTGTACTAAAACTTAACTTAAAGTGTATTAATAATATAACAATCAAATATAAGTCACACATAACATAACTGTCAAACGAAGCATTACTGTTTCTTTAAATCATTTCGGTTCATAGCTCTCTTGATTTATGGTCTTATGCTAAACTTATTCCTGTGATGTGACTATATATTTGTATGAATATCTCAAGAACTATACTTACTATACTTACATATTAATATACAACAATTATATATTTTTGTGATTAAAAAACTGTGGGTAACTTTTTTAAGTAATAAAATACAGGGTGTTCCATTAAAAAAAGTAAAAAAAATTTTGCCCCCTTTCAATTTGCAGAATTTTTGAAAGTTTGTTTAAATATTCAAAAAATTTGTAAAAAATCATGTAAAATCCTTTTTTTAATTTTTCGATTCGATTGAAATTAAGAGAAATAAAGGGGGGGTCAATTTTAGGTGACTAACCCGGTACATCGTATTTGTAACGGGGAAAAACTTTTACGTGGGAAGTGATGTTGATGGGTTTACTGTTAAAAGATGATCAAGGTATTTAAAGAAAAAATATCTTGGCCATATTTAACAGCAAACTATGATCTTTTTTGCATTATTTTTATAATTGGTTTTGCATTAAAAAAAAGTGCCTTCTAATAAAACGTTTAAAAATAAATAGATTCTCTTAAAATAATTAAAAATAAAATACAAACTCTTAAAATTTAAAAAATATCCCCTTGAATAAAAAAAACTAAAAAAAATTTTCGAACATGCCTCCCTCTTACGCCAAACAATAACCCAACCTGTAAAATTCTGAACGAACGTTGGTCGGCATAAGAGGGCTAATAGTTTAAAATATATTTTCAATATTACTGTTGTTTTCAATATAACCGTTGACTGAAACTTTTCGACTACTGTCGATATTGTGTTCAAGGCAGGGATCGGACGATTTATATATTTGACTGAGAAAAGGTCCCTTATTGCACGTAATGAATGTCCTTGAAGAGACCATGATATAAAATCAATTTTTTCCTCAAGTGAGTACGTCATAATTACTAAGTTTTGAATTAAAAGAATCTATTTAAAATTACACGTATTACTACGAAATTCACTTGTCTAAATGCCAAACACGAATGCAACGGTAAATGTGAAATCTAAGTCGTCGATCATCACGGCGCCGGCGTACGGCCGGACTCCACACCTGTGCGGTGGCTAATCTTCCGAGAAGGACCGAACGGTGGAACCTATGTATAGTTTTAAAATGAAAGCACGGTATATATATATATATATATATATATATATATATATATATATATATATATATATATATATATATATATATATATATTATTTTTTTTAATGCTTCTTCATAATTTCCGGGTGCATTCCTGAGAAAAGCACTTGTCAAGCTGACTAATCTAATTAATGCCACGTTTAGGTTAAAGTACGTATCTAAACTATGGAAAGTGGCAGAAATCGTGATGGTACCAAAACCTGGGATATCGTCACATGTAGTCTCTTCATTTATACCAATATATTTATTACCTATCGTGTCCAAGCTGGTTGAGACACTGCTACTCATTGAATATAACCAATCATTGAGAAAAAAACTAATCCCAGACGCCTAGTTCAGGGTCAGATATAAACAATAGATCAGATTCATAAAATCACTAATATAATAGAGAATGAGTTAGAGGCAAAAAGAGGTTGCTTTCCCGTATTCCTCGACGTAGCACAAGCGTTTCATAAGGTTTGGTATGATGGACTATAACTTAAAAATCGGAAATCGAGAAAGGAACCATCAAACGGCAAAGCGGTTATCAAGTGGTTCTCGAATAGCGAGGCTATTACATAATCGCTGTAGGAAATAACTACTCCTCGGGCTAAAGCCCCGCCAGGCATTGAATTATACCTAACAGAGATCCTCGACCCCTTTCTCGTGTTTCTGCACGATCAGAGCTTTTTTGAAAAGGGACCCCGCCACGCGCCACGGGTAGGAACGGCATGCAGAAACACGCCACGCCTTTGGGGTTGTACCAGAAAGTCAAATATTAAAATTATACAAACCTTTCAAAATAAAGTACTACGGGAATATCGTTAGGATACCTTGGTATATAAGAAATGAAGATCTCCATCGAGATCTTGGAAGAGAAAACGTTGAGATAGAAATTCAAAAATTTTCAAGAAGCCACGAACGAAGATTTCGACAACACAAGAATATCGAGGACATCCAGATTCCTAATAACTCTAATAAAATAAGAATACTCACGAAAATTAAACGCTACAAGTTAATGCAGTACTTTGAGAAGTATTGCATGTAGTGCATAAGAAAATGTGCCATACTCGTCAGAAATGGCTAAGAAGGCATCAATAGGTGACTCTTAGAACTTACGTAATTTAGTATAATAGTAGAAATAACTTACTCATTAATCTTAGACTAGTTCGTAACAATATTTTAATATATTTCTTCAGTAGTTTAATACATCGAAAATTCCTATGTAATTTTCTTTAGTTCATAAAAACATATTATATAAAACACATTATTCAAGGGAATTAAGGGAACAAAAAAATATATAAATAATTTCTGTGATTTTTGAAAGGCTGTAACTTTATGAAGAATGGTCGCATCAAGATGCAAAATAAACCATTTTGAAGCTTGAAGTTTCTAGTTCTGAAATCGTCTGGTAAAAAAATGTAAAATGGATATGTAAGATGGATATTGTAAGTGAAATTGTAAGCAAAGTAAAGAAAAAAGTTTATTTCCGTCTTGATAATCATTAAATTATGTTTCAAAGCAATAATCTTGTTACTTTAATTCCTTTCAAAGCCTTGATAATTCGGGGATCAATTTGAAGATTTACAGGACGATTTGGAGTATAGTAAGCCTAAAAAACCTGACAACAATAGTCTTTTCCTCAATATTAGAAAAGTGGGGATAGATTTTTTTAAGTCAGAAAAATTAATTTTTTGTACCTTTTTCAAATTAATAGTGAAAGTAAATAAATATTTTGTGTTCAAAAACGATAGTCGTCGCTTATAGAGAATGTATTCAAGTTTTCAAAACCATCCCTCAATTTGCTGTACGATCATTAGTTCCTGAGATATCGATGATAAAACCCAAAAGTGTAATTCATTCAGCCACCGATATTTCAGCAATAAGTAGTCATACAGAGTCCATTAAAAAACCAAATTAAAGCTGAATATATAGGCTAACCGGCTTTGATATTAATTTAGTTGAAACATTTTTACTTAGCCCGGAGATGCTTTAAAAAAAATTATAAAATTTCTATCACGCGGTATTTATTTAAATTGCATAATAGCCGTAGCTAAGAAAAATTTTTTGCCAATAGAAATAGAAGAAATAAAATAGAAAATTCATGCTTCAAAGCGGTTTATTTTTCATTTCGATACGAACATTTTTTATAGTTACAAATTTTCAAAAAAAATTTTTATTCCCTTAACTTTTTTGAGTAGTATATATAAGAAAAGGAAACGATATTTATTTTTTTTTTTCAAATATGGAAAATCTAGCTAATTCTAGATGATTTTCGATGACTTAATATAAACGCGTCATTAGAGTGGTGAAGCTGATGAAAGCGCGAACTGTTACTATACGAAAGTAGTTTTAAGGAAATAGCAAATCAATTTTAATATCGTTAATATATGTTCAGTGTGTTAATCAATCTGGATCTCTGTCACTGCTCAAATAAGGGTGCTCAAAACCAGTGGCGAAGCGTCCATTAAGGCTGTAAGGCGTAGCCTACCCTATATATTTTAGATGGTAGACTCCGTTTTTATATTGCCACTTGCCTTTGCCAGAATGATAAACATTTTCTATTCATATTATCATACTTATTTCCCTTTAAACTGAACCGGCAGTGCGCAAGCCTTGGCAGGCCTGCACACTGAGAATCTGGGCTGACTCTCTACTGCCTTAGATTTTATAGAGATCCGCGGTGCACGGGGGGAGAGGGGAGTACGCGAAAAATTATATACAATTTAGCTAGCTTGATCGATGAGTTTGCGTAATACAGTGGCTGTAATATCGACCTTGTTAGAAGAAGTAATCTCTGGTTGGCTCAGTTCAGTTAAGCTCAGTTCTTTAAGTCTATGATCTATGGGGCCATGTATCAGTGTGTATGTTCTGTGATTGCATTCGATAGTAGTAGTTGTATAGAAAGTAAATATATTTTGTTTACAATTTTGTTTATTTATTTTGTCTGCATTCAAGAGTTTCATTTAAGAAAGAAGTAAAAATAAAGCGCAAGTAGAAGTAACAATTCAACAGACCTGTCGTTAATCGTAGTGATTATTTTTAAAGATAATGGCGGCCCTAGACACTGCCAATTTAGTAGACTTTTAAATTAATAATAGTGGTTACTTTAATAATTTATCTTTAGAAGATACACTGAAAAATTAAAGCGGCAAAATCTATCAATTTATTTCAAGAACTATAGATGTTTTTGCAGAAAAGAAAACGCGGAGAATGGAATTGATATACAAAAAATATATAGGTAAGTTGTTTTTGCGATCCAACTATTCAATATATATATTGCATTAAAAATGAGTATCCCCTCGTCCTCGTCTAATTCAGGACAGCCTACCCTTAGCTTAAATCGACGATTTGCCACTGCTCAAAACTTTCAAGAATACTTAGAAATAATGTTTTTGGTTATTTTATATAAATTCTCGTAAAAAAAATCAAGCTTTTTTGACGTTTTAAAAGTGGACTATTTGGATATTCAATACTCGTAAATACTTTTTATACAAAATGAAATAAACAATTATAATTTGATTTTGATTATTTATTAATTTATAAATTGTAAAACATCCTTGTGATATTATCTAAGTACAAGGATTTTTAATCGGAATTCAAATTCTTAATACAAAATACTCATACATAAAATATATTCAAGTCATAATTTACAGGTTAGTTATTAGGAATTTCAGACTGCTAGAAACTGATACGATTATATAAACAAGTTAAGGAATATTTTAAATGTAGTGCTCGTATTAAAATTGGGACTGTACTAATAATTATTCGGTACTATAATTTTTAGTTAACAGTAATGTACATCGTTCGGATGCAACGATTATCACATAGTTGGATAATCGCCCCATATGCTATTTTTTTGTTCCAGTTCATCGAAATTAGTAAACCCGAAAAGCTGCTGCGTAAAATAGAGTGCGACAACGCCCGCCACTTTTTGTAATACTGAAAACGTACCGATTTCACGGCGATATCCAGATTGAACAACGTCAGTTTATATGAATAATTTAACACTTTTAAAATCGCGTATTCGCCCACCACATTCTGTGATATAAACTCATTTGTCACTGTCACTAGCACTTATACGGCATTTTTTACCTTGCCCTAAAGCATATTATTTGTCAAACCAAGAGAGTGTGGCAAAGGTTACCGCACAAGGGGTTTTAACGTTTATACAGAGTACTTCATATGGAAGTCACAACTATATGACGAAATATAAGATCTGCCCTAAAATATTTATATTAATCTTTAGGACTCAAGAGTCGTTGGGTTCTGAGAGTTATGGGAACCAGCGCAATGGATTTCTCAATAAATTCTCACCCAGAGGTCCCGTCCGGAGGGCAATCAGGGGCGTACAATCTTCGTACAAAACAGAAGGTACATAATAAAAAGCATATGAATATTTTTAAGTTTTTTAAAATAGTGTAATTAATTAATATTGTAGTGGGGATTCAATCAAAGATGAAAAACTCATGAAGTTACATTATATGTTATTTGAAATATAGGGTGAAATTTCACAAATTTACACCAATACACTAAGTATATATAAAGATACAGTGCGTATGTAAAAATTCATGCAAGTATGATAGAATTCTTACTGGCCAAGTAAGATACGAGGATGGATCAAATATAAACGAGATATTTGTTCCTAAGCGTCTACGGTTGTTAGGACCGGGCTCGAAGTTCTAGTAAACATGGGTGGGGTCATTACAAATGGGAAGAGCCGGCCATTACCCACTCTCAAACAGTTCGTCAGTAGCGCTCACGATGTTGGGGCGGGAGGTATACCTCGCTGTTGCGCAACGTATTATTATAAAATTTCTTATTCACGAGGGAGTTCAAGCGGCGGAAACTTCCAGTAGATTGACTGAACAGTTCAGGGACCAAACACTGTCATGGACTCGTGTGTTTGCCTTGCATAAAGAGTTCAAGAAAGGGCGAGAACGCGTGGAAAATCAGGAACATGATCGCCGTCCTCGAACCAGCACTACAGACGAACTCATTCGCGCGGTTCGAGACATTCTTGAAAAAGATCGTACAGAAAAGGTTGGTATAAGTCATGGGAGCTATCAAACGATCACCAAAAACGACCTAGAGTTCCGTAAAGTGTGTGCCAGGTGGACCTCTTGCCTCTTGATCGCAGATCAGAAGTTGAGACGTTTGGAAGTCTGTCAGAAGGTTACAGCAAGATCTGCGGAAGAAGGTGATACATTTTTGAGTCGGATTGTCACTTGCGACGAGACGTGGGTGGACCACTATATGCCCGAGTCCAAAAAGGCCAGTATGGAGTGAGAAACGAAGGCGGAGGCAGCCCCATTGAAAGCCAAGATTCTACTGTCAGCTGGAAAGATTTTTTCAGTCGTCTTTTTCAACCGGTGAGGAATTTTGCTGATTGATTCTTTACGTGAGCGACTTACAATCAATGCTGCTTACTACTGCGAGCTATTAAACCAGATGAGGGCTGCATATCGCCGCAGAAGACGAAACCAACCGATTCGAGAGGCAATCATCCTTTACGACGACGCCAGGTCCCATACTGCAGTTCTAATGGTCGAAAAACTGAAAAAAAATGCACTGGATTCCACTTGAATATCCTCCCACAGCTCGAACTTATCGCCCTGCGATTTTCATTTGTTTGGGCTGCTTAAAGAAGCTCTAGGAGGGCAACGATTTGAAGATGACCAGGGCGTAGAGGGATTCGTCTGCAATTGGCTCCTGACGCAACCAATGCCATTCTACGATACTGGGATCAAAAATCTTCCTTCTCTCTGTGAAAAATGTATTTGTAAAACAGGATAGTTAGTTCGTTCTGACAAACTTCAACTGCTCAAAAGTCAATTTTCTTAAATGAAACACCCTGTATTTTATTGCGTTCTGTGATGGAGAATTAAGTTATATTTCAATCTGTATTAGGATTCCCTATACCTATCTGCTACCGTCTTCTTGCTATCGAGGTATTTTTTATTTGATACCATAGTTTTCCATTTTATTAATTTACTTCTAACCAGCGGGCCATGAAAATTAAAACAACGTAACATTTATATTAACTTTTTATCATAAACAATGGTGCAAAATTATTGAACAAAAAAAATCATCATGAATAAAAAGCATATTTTAAACGATTTGGAACTTACATTAGCCTAAACAATAAAACATAATAACAATAATAACTAAATGTTAACAATTGGGTCTTCTTGGTGTAATAACTGTTCTATGTGCCGTCCGTTGTGTTCTAAGCACAATAAAACTCGTTTATTAATCTCAACGGTCATAGATTTCAATACCATTCCTTCATCTAGTTCGGTGAAGGCAGTTCCAAAGTTTACAGAATAAATAATTTATTCTGTAAACTTATTTATTCTGTATTATTTATTCTGTAAACTTTGGCAGTTCTAACTCGATGTAATAAGTCATCTCTGGTATTGACGGGCGTTGAGTAGACTTTACTCTTGATATGGCCCTATAAAAAAAAATCAAGGGCTGTTAGATGGGGTGATCTGGGAGGCCATAGAGCCGGACCATTACGCCCAAACCAGCGATCTTCAAACATATTGGTTAACTCATGGTAAACTTTATGGGTTGAGTAGGCTGGAGCGCCATCCATTTGGTACAACACGTATTTAGAATATTTAGTAACAAATTTTCCAAAAAATTTGAATACCACCGTTCTAAGAATTTCTAGGTATTTACGAGAATTTAAATTTTCATCATACACTTCAAAACACGCGATTATCCATCATCAAACAAAAAACATTAAAACTAAATGTATTTTGAAAGTTACCTTCACGCACCATTTGTGGATTTTGTTCTGTCCAAACATGCCAATTCCTCCTATTTATTATCCCTTCTCTGTTAAATTTTGACTCATCGATGTAAATAATTTTGTTAAAAAAATGTGGGTCTTCTTGCGTTTTTAATAAAATGCTTTTGCAGAATGCCACACGTCATACCTCGTCACCTTGGTGGGGAGCTTGCAGTTTTAAAATGGAAAAAGCATGCATTTGCTTCTATTCTCTTGAAGGCAGTTTTGTTTAAAGGCCGTAAATGTGGATATCTCTCGTTAAACAAACGACAAGTCCTTTCAATAATTTTTTTACATTCTCCATGAATGAAAAATAAATTTAATATGTCTTCATTTGAATATTCCTGTTGGATTTCCATAATACACGTATATAATTTATAATACTATGTAAGATTTCTCACTTTGACATCTACTCTGATGTTTACATTGACAACTAAGACAATACGTATTATTTTAATGGCCCGCTGGTCAGAAGCAAATTAATAAAATGGAAAACTGGTATCCAATAAAAAATACCTCGATAGCAAGAAAACGGTAGCAGATAGGTATAGGGAATCTTAATACAGATTGAAATATCACTTAATTCTCCATCACAGAAAGCAATAAAATACAGGATGTTCCATTTAAAAAAATTGACTTTTGAGCAGTTGAAGTTTGTCAGAATGAACTAAATTTTTTGGACACCCTGTAAATAATAAGAAATAAAACTACATATCACCTGAAAGCATGATAGTCCACCTAATTATAGTCCGAAATTTGCTACTATAACTTTTTTTTTGAATAAGTGACGAGCATTCCAATGGGATACTACAAAACCTAATTTTTTCAAAGAAATTAAAATATCTCAAAAACTGCTGAAGATAGGTATAGGGAATTGTTAAGAAAGTTCACTTAAAATCAGCAGTGTAATACAAAAATGTAATAATATACTGGGTGGGTATATAATATAAAATAAGGAAGTTGATAGCTACTTCCGGTATAACCGGAAGTGTCAGAAAAGCAAAAATACTTTAGTTGAATAGATCGTCTTCGCTAATCCCTGATTCCAAATTGTAAAAAATGAATTCTAATGGGAAGTTCATAAAGATTTAATGAACGGGTTAACTGAATCACCCTGTATAATATAATATAAAATTTCCCTTAATAGAATCAATACAGCTGTCTTTTTATATACGACGGCATACCCAAGAATACATATTTAAATCAGCACTTTAAATCAAATATATTTATGGATAACATAAATGAATAGTATTACTATCAACAAAGAAGGTACAACATTCCAAATATGCCCCATTTTCAATTTTCCACATAATATTTCAAAACTTAGCGCTGTAACTAAAAGGGAATCCGCCACTGATCCTCCTTTTTTTCTTGTCAACTTTTAACACTCAGTTGTATCTAAAGATTAACTTCGCCAGCTTGATCTTACTTTCCACGAAAGTTACGAGATAAAAAATGGGATTTTGGAAGTTCAGAAGTTGCAAGGGCATGTAGCGTGTGTTGTAACATTTTGAACTCCTCAACTGTTATATATGGTTAAGTAATACATATGTGTGAAATGTATTATCTATATTACTTCTTGTTATACACGATGAATCGTAAGTTAACCGCATATACAGGCAGTTATAATCATCTATTCAAAATGAAAAAAAAGCTGTTCTCACATATGCATAAATAATGTACATAATTGCACTTACTAAAATGTACATGGGATTAAATTCGTATTTTCGTTTGAAACAAAACTCATACACAAAAACTTTCACTCAGTTACAATTTTTAAAGTTAAATATCCACTACTATTCAGTTACTATTCATTTCATCGCTATTTTCCAAATAAGAAACTCTCTTATCTTGGCCATAAACGGTAGAGTCTACTTGAGCCTAGCCATAAAAACAAGCCAAGGTAATGTTTTGAGATTCTGTATTTGGCACATAGCGATGAAATAAACTATACCAATGATTTACAATCATCATATTCAGCTGTGAATAATGTATTCCTTCAAATGTAGGTAACAATCAATGGAATTAACGTCACTGGATTTTTTGGTTATTTATACACTTTACGTCATTTCTTCTTGGTTGTTTTTTAGTAAAAGTATAATTTTTTAAAAATAAAGTGATGCATTTCATAATATATTTTTTGTATTATAAAATTTTTATTTGAAAGTTCCTTGAAAATCCTGAGGGTCATATATGAATTATTGAAATCAAAGGAAATCGTACAGAACTGCTAGACTAAGATTTGTACCATAGATTTATTATACTTCTTTAATGGCAGTTAAATATATATTAGAAATACTCGTCTATGATTATTATAAGACTATGGGGTTAATAACATATAAATAAACAGTTTTAAAACTTCAAAACGGACTTCTCCGCACGTAGAACATTTCTATCTCGAAATTGAGTGGCCGAGAAAATATAAATCAAAACATAAATGCAGAATATGTGTTTTATGCGACAGTTTTACATTTTTTCAAATAGTCCACTATCGTGCTTTCTTATGACTCAAATCCTATTCACCTCAAAATCAATAGATGTCGTCTGGTAGACGTTCCTAATCAGAATCAGTCGAAACTCGATCAATCCGACACGATTTAATTGAGTAATCGTGCTAACAAAAACATTTCTCAAATAGTCCACCATTGTACTTTCTCATGACCCACGAACATGGTGGAGCGTGTTATATCCATTTCAAAATCAATGGGTGTCGTCTAGGAGACTTTCCCGATCAGAATCAGTCAAAACCCGATCGATCCGACGTGATTTAGTTGAGTTATCGTGTTAACAAAATAAATTTCTCAAATAGTCCACCGTCGTGCCTTTTCATGACCCATGGACGGGGTGTGATGTTCCCTATCCACCTCAAAATCAATAAGTGTCGTTTGGAAGACGTTCTCGATCAGAATCAGTCAAAACCCGATCGATCCGACACGATTTAGTTGAGTTATCGTATTAACAAACAAAATTTCTCAAATAGTCCACCATCGTGCTTTCTCATGACCCATGGACAGGGTGGGGTGTATCCTATCCACCTCAAAATTAATAGGTGTCATCTGGGAGACATCTCCGATCAGAATTAGTCAAAACCCGATCTATTCGACACGATGTCGTTGAGTTATCGTGTTAAAAAAAATTCTCAGATAAACCCATGGACAGGGTGGGGTGTGTCCTATGCACCTCAAAATCAATAGGTGATATCTGGGAGACGTTCCCGATCAGAATCAGTCAAGTTCCGATCGATCTGACACGATTTAGTTGAGTTATCCTGCTAACAAGAAATTTTAGTGCCGACAACGACACACGCACAGACAAACTTTTTTTAAAACCATTTTTTTTTTGCTTTTAGGCCGAAAAACGACAAATAAACGAAAAAGAAATAGCTTTTTCCATATTTCTTTACACAATTACATTACTTTTTCGGTAGTATAGTTGAGTACGGAGAAGTAATATTAATAATAACAATTATTTTAATAATAATACTTTCTTCCTTTTCTTTTGTCCAAAAGAAAAAATATGAAATGCAAATAAATTCATATATTTGTATACAGTATATAATTAAAAAATGAGTTAATTAAAAAATGATAACCTCTAAATCTTTAACATAAATAAACAGTAGAATACTTCATTAGTATATAATTTACACGACAGTAAAAGTTGTTGTTTCCCTAAAGATTTACAATCTTTAGGGAAACTTTAGTCGTTATTCATTATGAGTACAATTGGTCAAGTCACAACTTCTAGATATTGCATTCAAATTTTGTGTCATTACTCATTACAGACAATGGTAATTTTAGTAGCACGTAGCATGGTAATAAAACATACTTTTCTCTCGACAGTATAATAAACAGGCTTAGTAATGCAGATGCATCTATACTATTGTGGAATAGTTATACTATTAAAATGAGATGCTATTATGCATCATTCTAGAGTTCAATGACTGGATGTCAAATCTTTATAAAAACAAAGTATGATCATAACTCCTTACTGGATAATAATTATTTATCTATGCGAAATGACAAATACTTCAGAAACGCTGCTGAACATTTTCAAGTTAATTCATATGACGTAGATACCAGGGATACTAAGGATACACTATACTAATTTCAAACGAACTAAAACATAAACATTTTAAAATAGCAGTGTTATTAAATGATGTCCTGTTTCTAATCACGAAATCAAGGATTTTATATGCATTAAGAAGCACATGGTTGATATGCCCAGAGAGCGACCATTTATCACCAAAGTACATGCCAAAATGCTTAATATTTTCAAAACGTATTAAAACTGTATCATCAAGAAAATAATAAGATAGTAGTCTCTTTAAGGTATGTAAACCAACTTATATAACTGTGGTTATTGATAGTTTATTCTTTGAACACCACGATACAACAAGGTCGATGAGTTCTTGCAATATCAAGTGATCATCTAACAAGGTTAAGATAAAGGAAATAAAAAAGCAAAAGAAGATAATGTGACATAAACATTAGAGACAAATCGTTAATAAATAGTATAAAGAATAATGACCCCAATTTTGAGCCTTGAGGTACTCCAATGGGCGATAAGGTCCCGGATTTAAAGCTTTTATATGAAACAAATAATGTACGTGTGGATAAATGCAATTTTCCTAAGTGAACAAGTTTACTGTTGAACAGTGGCGGCTCGTGATGAAATGAAACGGGTGTTCTGCACAGGACCGATCCTAGGGTATTGGCCGCTCGCGTGCAAATTTCAAACGTATTCAAACTACTGGCACCATAGGGGCCGCAAAAAGATTGCGTCGCAGGCGATAATTTTGAAAATTTTCAAGATCACGCGTTTTCCTGATACTTCAGAATTTTTATGTAAAATCCGTTTATACAAAAATATAGACTTTCACAAGAAAAATTTTTGGGATTTAATACCTTTTTGAAGAACATTCATGTTTTCCGTCATATTCTTTGGTTAAGAAAAAAGGCTTGTAAGATGAATTTTCTACTAGAGGGTCTATAATACTTAAAATATTTTCCGAAAGAGTTTCAGCGTCACATTTTGTAGGTTTCAGGTATGCCCAAAAACGTTCAATCGGTTCACCATCGAGAATATATCTTAAAACTACCACTAACTGAGTTTTTGCAGACACATCAGTTGTTTCGTCTGCCATAACTGCCAAAAATGAAGGTTTGTTAATTTCTTTAATTATTTCTTCATGACATACTTTTAATATACAGTCTAAAAGATCATTTTGTATTTCTATAGAGGTTCCTTTAAATACTGTAGCATTTTGTAGATGCTCGCTTAAAGTTACATCAAGCTCAGCAGAAAAATTTATCAAACCACGAAATATCCCCGGGTTTTGAGAGGTTTCAGCTTCGTCATGTCCTCGCAGCGCCAGTTCAAAGGCCCCACAAAACTTTATGCAGTTTATAATTTTTGACAAAACGTATCTCTTTTTTGTCACATTATCATTATGCTTTTGCACATTTATCCAATAAGCTGAATCTAGTTGCGCTTTAATATTAGTTGTTCCTAATAAAGCTAATTCCATTGTATTATATAAATGGCTTTTGGAGTTGTTGTGCTTTTTAATTTTTTCAGTTAAGTGCACCAAATCTGTCACCCCTACCTCCGTCCATGCTTTATCACCGCCAAAAAGTAAACAAGGAAAACAAAATAACGCATTTTTTTGTTGCACCCTCAAATCCAGTTGTTCTTCGAATAAATGTCTCTATTAAATTGACGTTTATATGTTTTTCCGCGGCTAACACCTGCAGTCTCAATAACAATATCGGGCAATGGCCTACCATTGTTTTTTAAATCAATTTTTTCTTCATAAGCGTATTTAAAAAATCGCTTTACATGAACTAAATTATAAACTAAATCCATTGTCACTATCACAGTATATAAATATTAATAATTAGTACAATAAATCACTATATAAATTCACAAAACAGTATTTAAAATCTCAAATTAAGGCGAAATACGAAATAGGTACGATTTACGCCCGGCCGAGTAGGAAGGAGTAAACATTCACTGATGTTGCCTTAGCTGGAAAAAATACAGCTCACTGACCGTGTAAATTCGCGCATTTACGAGCGCCAAGTGTGGATTGTCGCTGGAGTTGAGGGGGAGGACGGGTGTGCCGAGCCGTGCTGAGAACTACCTCGTGTGGGCCAGTTCAATGTACCACGACGCGCTCGCGTAGAGGCCAGATAATTCATCTGGTCTACTACTCAATAGAGGACGGCGGGCAGAATGCGACTTTAATGCAATAATTTGGTTAGCTGCACCAACTAACCAAATTATTTTATTAATAAATTTTAGTAATTATTATGTCGCGAAAATATACAAATATCTAATTTTTTGGCAGCTCTGCAGCACCTATGCACCAGCCGCCCCTGCTGTTGAATCTGTCTAATTCCAAATTTTAAATTAGTCTTACAAAAGTCTCCGTATCCATATAATTTGATAGGCTTGTAAACAAATTAAAAAAAACTTCAGAGTAGGTTGAAAATTTTTTAAAATTATTTTAATGGCAGCTATATATTATATCTTAGGAGATTATGGTAATTTTAAGATTATTTACAGAATAATATACGAATTATTCAATACAACAACAATCAAACAAACAATAAACAAATAGTTTACTTTGTAAACAAAAAATTATACAGAAGACACTAAAATTTGTATAAGATACAGCAATAATAAATTTCATTCCATTATATACTGAATTACCGGACTACAGTACGAATGACATTGTCGCAGCCACTCCTATCGTATTCTTTATAGAATCAGGGGCCGCCGCGGAGCAGCGTGCTACAGTTCTATAGCTCCGCGTTGGATGACTGACCTGAACATCCAGCGTATTCTTGGAATTTTGAACTGGCATATTAAGTATTTTCTTTTACACTATTTTTGATAACGGCACTATACATTTCGATAAAGATTTAGACATCCTGTGAAAGCTAATCAGTCCAGCTGCTCGTGCATTGTTTATTAATTTTGAGGAAGAGCAACTTCAATAATACGGTTGACTTGTTGGTACAAGGGGCATACATACATGTCATACATTACAAATCCGTAATAATAATAATATAAATAAAACAAATAGACAAAATAAAGAATTCATATAACAAATATTTAAATAAACAGGTTCAACTATTTAAAGAAGTGACAATCCACTTTAAGAATCATGCATTTCTAGAAGAAATTATTTTCGCGTAGCAGTAAATGAAAATAAATTAACCCTATTTAGTCCATACCCCTTTAAACTATGTCATAACCGCGTATTGCTACCCTTGTGTATATTATATTTTAAGATTATCTTATTAGTCGCATATTGTATCTAAATAAAAATAAATGTTTGCATTATTCTACATCCTGTGGATTCTACATTACCTAGGATTCATCCCTTTCAAAATAAAGCCCATGTAATTCTGTTAAGCCGGACTGGTTTCCTAGAGAGGCATTCTAAGAACTTACCCAACATGATTTCGAATTTAATGATGAAACTTTGTCATAACTTTAATTAAAACTTTGGCCATTATAAATCTGAATTGTTTAAGTATATAAACAAATTCTAGTTTCAAAAGCACAAAGGGCGTAGAGCGCAATACCGAGTAAGTAGTATTTCATTTTGTCGTATTTAAACATTGAGAAAACAATGCCAATTACGACGAATCAGATTAGTTAATTATAGACGTACAAAGTTCAACACCTAGACAGGCATAGGCAGCGAGTCAAATTACTGAATTGAATAATTTAGGTAAAAATGATTTTTAATGTTTTTTCGGTTAATTAAGTTCTTGGTAATGGAGATAATTTGTTTGCATCTGCGAAAGCGTCGAGGGCGTTGTTGGAAGCAGCGAAACAAGCCATTGAAAATCAAATATCTGTGAAAATCTGCGATGCCCCATATATTTAATTCAAAGAGGATTCCAACCAAACTTTGTTAATCTTGGTTTTTATATTTGTTTATTGACTGTTGAGTTTTATTGACTGTTTATTCTCTACAAAGTGTTATATAAACGAATCTAATTCAATTATACGAGGGGGTACCCAAAAGAAACCGAAATAATTAAAAAAAAATTTTTATTTAATTTTTAAACAAAGAACCTATCCCTTTCAATGTAATCTCCACTGGAACAAGTATGATAATTGTACTAGCACTGGCTCTAATATTTTATTCTATTGTTCAAAATATTCTTGATATTCGTTTTGTGTAATGCCGGACAGAGTTTCCGTCGTTTTCTCTTCACCTCAGTAAAGTCGGCAAAATGCTTTCCTTTCTTGTCTCTTTTAATTGGGAAAAAGAAGGGTCGCAGGGGGCAAGATCGGGTGAATAGAGGGGATTAGATAAAGGGTTCATGCCATTCTTGGTCAAAAATTGGCGCACAGACAGGGCTGTGTGAGCAGGGGCGTTATCGTGGTGGAAAAGCCAATCGCCTGTCTGCCACAAATCAGGTGAACTGAACTCCAAGTCACTCCAGGCAGCTTCACAACTTCAGGATGATTTCGCGATTTTTTTCAACATTTTCATCGGCTCGAGCTGTGGAGGGCGATCAGAGTGAGGTTTGTCATCAATTGATGTTTCACCTATTTTAAAACGGGAAAACCACTCAAACACTTTAATTTTCCCAATAGCATCATTCTTATATATCGTGTTTAATATGTCAAGAGTTTCTGTGCCAGTTTTTCCAAGCAAGAAGCAAAACTTTCAAAGCGTTCACGAGAATCAGAAAATGTAAAACCGACGACCACACAAAACAATTCTTACTAAGAAATTCACACAAGTCGAACGGAACCTTCTTTAGCGAAGACGCTTGGCTTACTGACTCGGAAATTGTAGTTGTATACGCTCCTAGCGGCAGAACGCGGTACTACAAAAATTCTGTCCACCACAACAGTAGTCCGGTTTCTTTTGGATACCTCTTAATACTTGCACCAATACATCACTGTTATATAGGAAGATAAAATAAGCCATAGTCTTTAAAATTGTGTTACATTATTATACTATATGAAAATGTTACATATAATGTGTATCATTTAATATAACTTGTTGTTTGCAGAAAGAAGAGGAGGCAAGCTTTCCACAAACATGGAAAAGTAATACATAACTCGATGAGCTACTGGTCAACAAAATTGGTAATTAAAATAGTAAAATTAATTTTAATGATCTCGTGATGATTTCAGTTTGATGGACGAAATGCGTGTCGAGTCATTTATAAGCTACGTTAACTTTAGATTCAGAATTCAGTTAGCAGTTCAATTAGCACATTAAGTATCCATCGTTAGGTAGTGGCGCAGACTAACAAAATGCACTAATAAATACAAATATTCAGGCGTGATAGAATACAATGTTATTTAAGGTGTGCGCCATACGTAGAAATTGGTCCGAGATTTATTTAAAGGTATAGTTTATTTCATCGCTATTTGCCAAATAAAAAATCTCAAAACATACAGGGGCTTGTTTTATAGCTAGGCTCAGGCAGACTGTTCCGTTTATCGGCAAGATAAGAGAGTTTTTTATTTGGCAAATAGCAATGAAATGAATAGTAAGTGAGAGTTCTAAGGCATTTTTCATTTGAAAATAAGTACGGTAAATACAAGATGCGCTTTGGTGAATTTTATACATACAGCTTATCAAGGACAAGTCTCAAATTTGTTTTATCGGACCGCCCATGAGGTGCGTAGTAAATAGCCTGGTCATTACTCAATCGAATTGAGACCTTTACAAAGTGAATATCGATGAATATAGGTATATTGAATGGGAATGTACACCGAAGTCGATCTGGCCGCCCGTAAAGTGCATCCTTTTCCCTCCGAATGCTGCCTCACTCTCTCTTCTATGCATACTTAGAAAATCTCACACTTTTTCCTATTATTGACGAGAAATACTCTTCCTGCGTAATATCCACATCCAATAAATGGTTACAGTGAAAACTATATTTTAATATCGTTGTTACTAAATAGACTATATTTAATTAGTTAATTGTAAGCCCTGGTTTACATGTAAGTGAATATAACTGATTACTAGGGATGACTAAAAAACGGCGGCCATATAAAAAATTATAATAGTACCTATTTTGTCAAACAAAATACCTGTGTCAATTGTCAAAAAAAAAAAAAAATATCTGTATGCATAAGAAATGTATAAAAAATGTATCACAATATCACACAATCTGTATATATTACAATATATACACAACAGAAAAATATAGTTATTTCCTCGAAGTAATCACGTTCACGCAAAAACCAAAATCATATTTTGCTTATACAACAATCATCTGATTTAAAAAAAGTAAATATAAAAGTAATAGAATAGAAATATAAAAAAAATACAAGTATTAATTTTTAGTTTGTTGAAAAAAAGTCATAATGTAATTAACAAAGTAAGGAAAATAATAAATTGCTTACCTGTTGGAGAACTCAAAGTGGCATGAATGGCAGGCAAGGTGACACAAGGTGACTACTAAATTCTATCCGGTGATATTAACCGGTGATAATTTTCCTCCCGGTATATAATCTCCTCGAAATAAAATCTCTGGGAGGAAATGTGTGATCCTCTCGAATTGTGTTCCTAGCTCTGGTGGAATAATGGGAAACACTTGAATGAAAAAATTACAAAAAAATCGACCACTAAAAGGGATCAAAAATCTAAGAGAAAAAGATTAAAAAAAAAAGAAAGAAGAGAAAAGGAAAGCCCTGAAAGTCTCAATAAAATGAGAAACTAATTTTCGAAATTTAATCTGTTTACTTTAGATGTAGGGAGACGTAATAAGTAGCCCAGATTCTTTACTAACAAGGAGATTAGATGCACGTTCTAATGATAAAAAAGATAAATTAGATATTAATTTACAGAAGCAATAAAATATCTTACAGGTCAAGTTCATTAGAATCCGACCAAAATCGAAAATAAATCTCGGAACTTCAAAGAGAAAACTTCAATGGTGAATTATGAATCCCAGCAAACTCTACTTAATTAAATTCTCCAACATGAGAGTAACAATTGTTATTTTCTTATTTACAAAGTCTGTATATAACTGCCTCCCTAAGAAGTCTGTCTGGTCAAAATGGCACATATACATTTATTATTACGTTATCTTGTATCTTAAATTAATCTGTATATGATAAAGAATAAAATGTTTTTGTAACAATGTAATATAATTAATTTTAGTTAATATTATACATCTATATAGGTAACCTCTACGAGTATTACCACCATCAAAAAATCAACACCTACAGGGTATAAAACAAGTTACTCGTCGTAAATACTGTAGCTTCAAAGATTACTAAATTTTATCTACTAAAGGTCTCTGCCCACTACACCGTACCATACTAGGATCGTAACCATATCGACACATGCAAACAAATATAATTTGCATCAATTTGTATCAAACAATGCCCACTAGACTGTTCCATCACCGGTCGACACCGTAGCGTGCCATGACCGGACCATTGATGCAAATTATGTTTGTTTGGATGTCTCCATACGGTTACGGTCCAAGTATGGTACTGTGTACAGTCGGGCCGCTGCAATTTTACTACTACGTCACCACCATATGGTAATATCATAGACAACCCGTTATCCCTATGAACACATTTGTTATAATAGATAAACAAGAGACAGGTGACGTTACGTGTGTCTTCGGTCTTCGGAGATGACCTGCATATATTACCGACAACTGTTTTTATATTTTCACGCTAATCGGTGAGAAGACAAATAGTAACATACGTATTAGATTAAAAATATGAAACTTTTCTATTGACTAACGCAGTGTAGATAATTTTCGAGTGATATTGACAGTTGTTTGACATCTGACTGCCAAGCTCGTTTCGTTTTCTGCAAATTTTTGAGCCTATTTACTAATATTTGTCATAGATCCGTTCTTCTTAGAGCGAAACTAGTTTCAGGATTGGAGTTGATGTAAATAAGCAATATTTTTTTATGACAGTTATATGCACGTCTTGTTTTAGATGCTGGGAAAAACATTAAATTCTCAAGAACAACAAATGATGCTGAATCTCCTGGAATATTTTGAACAGGAGAAACGGAGGCCCTTTAATATCTACTAGTGCTGTTCAAGAGGTAAAAGACATATATTCACAAATATCTGAAGTAATGTGTGTGTACTTGTTAAATTTTAGAGTAGCGGAAGCTCTCAAACTTTCGAAGAAAACAATATACACTATTATAAAAAGCAAAGAAAACAACCCAGTTCTATCTTCGCCCGGAAAAAAAGACATTGCCAAAAGTCCATGACAAGGGATCTACCTGAAGGTACAAAAATGGCAGTACGAGATACTTCATACAATATGTATGAAAAATGTAAGTATGTTCTGGCTATATTTATTTTATTATGTAAATACAGGGACATTTACTGTGTGGGCCAAAATGATGTGATAAAATTTTTTTTATTTTTGTTTTTGTTCTAGGGCAACATGCAATTGTTGGTACTTTAAACGAAGAGCTTAAAAGACGAGAAATAATTCATGTGAGAAAACATCACTTGTTAACTACATTAAAGGAGGTGGGTTTTAAATTCAAGAAGGAAGACAATCAATGAGCTTTAACTGAAAGAGTTAATATAGCAGCTAAGAGGGACAGGTTTTTAAGAAATTATTGTGATAACATGAATTCATAAATAAACGTGGAAGGAATCTTTAGCAACATGCAGTGAACATGTGAGCTTTTAGACCTGACATGTTCCTATCGCTAATTTCAAAATAATGTTGTCCTACTTAAAACACAAACAGGTTTTTTTGTATACCATAGCTAGCAATGAAATTATTTGTTTTATGTATTGTTACGAAAATATTTGTTACACATATTTAATTGTATAAGTATATAACCACTTCATTATGGTAGAATAGCATCTTTATCATTTTGATAATGATTGTGTTAGTAAGACCTATAATAAAGACATATTTAGTAAAATATTACATTCGTCTGTGTTGATTTTTGACATATTGTTTTAGAAACTAAATAAAATTAGTGTTTTTTATTTGTGTGAAGGACGTTTATTGCCAGACTTTTCTGTATTTTTATTTTATTCGATACCTAACTAAAATGACATTGTTTTAGCACATTAGAATTTGAACTTTAAGGTTAGTTATGCTTTCTTTATAGTTTGGGTGTTTAGATAAGAGAACCTCTTGCAGCTTAAGGTCAGCGTATTGTAACAAACTAAAATATACTCAAATATATAATAGTGATGAATTTGGCGAATATGTACTGGTAGTTTGTAATACTTGTAGTTTCATAACTCCCCAAGTTCCACAATAGAGCCAAAGCGCCGATCGGCGGAAAGACGCAGTTATCTTGACAATCACAGACCAATTTATATGTATATTGTGTTTTTTCGCATAATTTTTGCAAGTATTTTTTACGTTTGAGCCCATGGATTATAAAGTTTGTCGCCGTGATAACTTATTTGAAAGGCATTTTCTAGTTTGTTTTGATGCCGGTAATACAGTTGACTATAAAGGCGGTGAATTTAAATGATTTAAATTATATAAACAGTCACTCATTTGACTCTGATTTTTCATGTTAGTTCATACGAATATCGCTTGTGGCGTAGTGGTAAAGTTAGAACGGCCCGACTGTAGTAGGCAGAGACCTTAATTCTAAATCACATCACAATATTATTGTATTACAACTAGTATTGTAATATGACACAATAAAGTATTTTAGACGTATTGGATACTTGTCCACTCGCCGTCGGAAAAATGTAAAATAAGTCCTAATAGAAACCAGTTTAGTCTATCTAGCATCTATTTTAATGCACTCCATTATATTAAACAAGTTTTACACTTTATTTGAGTTTAATATGACTAAGCACACCGAGTAATATCATTAACATCACTTTTCTGATCAAATAGTGAAACTTATTTATGAGTTACTTATTTAATATTCCCGCAACCATTAGCATAATGCGGGGCTCTCTTTAAAAATTCATATTAAAACTATAAAATATAAATCATAATAAACATCATTTGTATATAACGGCGATGGACTTTTCCTCATAGTAGAAACAATAAACTGCTGTCTGTCACGGACCTAGAAGTGAACTATGGAAAGCTAATTAAAGCTCCACCTAACGCCGCTTTCAGTTTCATTTTACGAAATATACGACTTAGTCTGCGCTATAATTAATGGAGAACACGTCAACTAAAGCCAGCTGCGTTTGGTGTGGTAACGTGTTGAAAGAATGAAGTCTTTGCTTTCCTGCTACAAATTATAATTATTGCAGCTCTGTATTAATTACAGCTTCATTAGTGACCTAGTATTTTCCTTTAACCCTATCTCAGTTATAATTACAGCTGTCCCATTTCTTACCTCATTTTCTTTTTACTGCTTATCTGCCCGCTTTTCCCGTACACTCTGTTTTGAAAAGAAAAAGGTTATTAACACGGTTGCCCTTCTAGTATACCATATTATTAACATGCAAATATTTTTTATCAAGGGAAATCTCTGTTACATTATACAGTTTTAATTTATTTTTAATGGATACTTTCTTGGCAATTTCATGGACTGCGGCAGCTAAGAGTGAGGTGCTAATTTTAGTTAGAACAATTTATATGTTATATGCAGGTTTATCGTAAAATATTTATATATTTATTATAATATCTATTTAATTAAATATTATAATGATGTTTAGATGTACATTGTTAAATTAAGGTAATTTTATGAGTTCATTATAAATATTGTAGAAATTAAGCAAAATGTATCAATCGTGATTTATAATAAAGGGTCTTAAAACCTTAAAAACGAATTTTCTGTACGTAGAACATCTCTATCTCGAAATTGAGTAGCCGAGAAAAAATAAACCAACACGTAAATGCAAAATATGTGTTTTATGGGACAGTTTTACTTTTATGAAATAGTCCACCATCGTGCTTTCTCATGATCCATGAACAGGGTAGGGTAACAAAAAAAAAATCTAAAATAGTCCACCATTGTGCTTTTTCATGACCCATTAACATGGTAGAGTGTGTTATATCCACCTCAAAATCAATAGTTGTCGTCTTGGGGACGTCCCCGATCAGAATCAGCCAGATCGATCCGACACAATTTAGTTGAGTTATCGTGCTAACAAGAAATTTTATTAATGCCGATGACAACAACAACGATGATAACGACACACATACATAAAATGGTTTAAAAACCACCTTTTTTTTGGTTTTTAGGCAAAAAAACGAAGAATAAACCTTAGAAATAAAATTTTTTACACGATTATATTATTTCAAACAATAAAACCCGCCACAGGTAGGATTCGACATTTGTCCCGGATCGGAACCGAACGACATACAGCTGTTTCGAACTTGTTAGTTCTCATCAGTGCCGTACACGGTACGCCGATTCAGGACAAATGCCGAATGAACTTTATGGCGTATACATCTTTATCGATACGATCTCTGTCAGTAACATATAAGTCGGAAATCGAGAAAGGAACCACCAAGCCGCCAAGCGGCTATCAATGTAGTTCCCGAATAGCAAAGCTATTACATAATCGCTCTAGGAAACAACTACTCCTCGGGCTAAAGCCCCGTCAGGTACTGAATTATACCCAGAAGCGATCCTCGACCCCTTTCTCGTGTTTCTGCACGATCACATAAGGTTTCAAAAAATAAAACCCGCCACAGGTAGGATTCTTATTTTTTGAAACCTTATCTGATCGTGCAGAAACACGAGAAAGGGGTCGAGGATCGCTTCTGGGTATAATTCAGTGCCTGACGGGGCTTTAGCCCGAGGAGTAGTTGTTTGCTAGAGCGATTATGTAATAGCTTTGCTATTCGGGAACTACATTGATAGCCGCTTGGCGGTTTGGTAGTTCCTTTCTCGATTTCCGACTTATATGTTACTGACGATTATATTACTTTATCGCGTATAGTGGAGTGCGGAAAAGTAATTAATTCATACAGTGCCCAATTTAAAACGAAATACTGTCAGTATTTCGTATAACTATCAATAATTATTTAAAATAATACTGTTAGATTCCAATCCTGAAAGGCCGTTAGGTCCCTACGGAATTATGAATATTACGAAAGAGGGCCGCTACGGACTGAAGCGGGTTGGTGCGAATAGGAGCAACTAGTTATGGCCAACAGATTGGCCGTTGGTAACTGAAATGTCCGACTTGCTAGATTTTCTGGAAAATGGGACTATAACAAATTAAGAGTGGTAGCAAGTTAACATAAGTATCTATTGGTAATGTAGCTATTTAAATACAGTTTTGCTGCAAGGTTGAATATAAAAATCCCGTCTATATTTGATCTACCCTCGTATATCAAAATAAGCCTATTTATTTCTCATATATGAGCATTAAATCTGAAAATGTTATTTCAATTTAGAAATAAGTGGAAAGCTAATGCATGCTGTCATTGACATGTGGTGTATTCTAAATATATTTTTTCTTATTTAACTTCCTGTAGTCTTTCTGTTTTATCATTTTGAAATTATTACTATATTTGCATACATAGTATGTTGACTATAGAATATTATTAGTATTATTATTGAAACCAACCGAAAAGAAAATTTCCCGCTAGTAAATTGAAATTTATCAAAGTGCTGGCCGTCTTGTACTGTTTCTTTTAGTGCATATTTCTGTACGTAGGTTGATTCAACGATAACTTCTTCCCCTTAATGGAATTGTCCAATGGTCGACGATCTCGGGATAATCGAATTTTCTAAAACGAGGTCGTGGGGAATGCTAAAGAAAATCATAACTGGAGCGGCGTCCGTTTACTGACCACCACCGTACTTCGGGGAAAATAATAACTAATTACGAGGATATGATACACGTTTCACTTGATACGGGCAGCTAACACTATTAACTGTCGGTTGTGTGATTTGCGACGACTGAATTACAATTCGTTCGATAGTGGATTAGCGATCATTCAGGCGACGAACAACAAATTAGGGGTTTCAAACGCGGTTGTCGATTTGCAACAAACGATTACTGATATGGGCAAACGAGATGTCACTGAAATATTGCTAATTTACTACTGATTATGCATTGACGTTTTGGTAAACAAAGTTGGTGGTGCGTGGCAGTTCGTGGTGGTTACGTTTCGTTGGTTTTATTAGTTGCGAGAGAACTAACCGGTAATTTGCGTTCAATCTGACATTCAGTAAGCTGGATGCGGAAGGAAAATCGAGGTTTGGAAAATCGAGATATACCTGCAATTAGGTAACAGTAATTCAGTTCGTGTATAAACATGAAATGCAACGTGTATAATATGTTGTTTAATTTAATTTTGATGCCATATGGATCCAAATTCTGAAATACTTCTCTACATAATACGGCAAATAGTGAAATACGCCCTGAAATACTTCTTCCATAATACGGTAAAGGAAAACTCTATTTCACATTAAAGTAATATAAAGTAATACATCAAAGGAAAGATAATATAAGTCCAAATGAATTCTCATTATATTTTTATTGTTTATTATGGTGCAAAATACATGACCTTCACGTTCATTATTACAGAAATCGATTTACGTTCCGAGTAACATATACTGGAAACTTTTGAATCATCATGTTCATTATTACCATTTCAATAATGTACGAGGATGGATCAAATATAAACGGGATTATTGTTTCTGAGCGTCTACACTTGTTGGGATCGGGCCCACGGTTCTAGTGTTCTGGGTTGCGGTCCTATTATGAATGGGAAGAGCCATTCGTAATGATGGCCATTACACACCCTCAACTAGTTCGTCAGTAGCGCTCACGATATCGGAGCCCCGCTGTTGCGTAACGCAATATTACAAAATTTCTTGTTCATGAAGAAGTTCCAGCTGCGGAAATTTTCCGTAGATTGACTGCACAGTTCAGGGATCAAACACTGTCAAGGACTCGTCTACTTGCCTGGCATAAATAGTCCAAGGAAGGGAGAGAACGAGTGGAAAATCAGGAATACGATTGCCGTCTTTGAAGCAGGACTACGGACGCACACATTCGCGCGATTCGGGACATCATTGAAGATGATCGACGGGTAACCATATCCGAACTTGCAGAAAAGGTCGGAATAAGTTGTGGGAGCTGTCAAGTGATGATCAAAAACGACTTGGAGTTCCGTAAAGTATGTGCCAGGTGGGTCCTTCGCTTCTTGACTGCAGATCAAAAGTTGAAACGTTTGGAGGTCTGTCAGAGGCTTACAGCAAGGTTTGCGGAAGAAGGTGATGCATTTTTGAGTCGGATTGTCACTTGGAACGAATCGTGGGTCCATCACTATACGCCCGAGTCCAAGGAAGCCAGTATGGAGGGGCGGAAGAAGACGAAGGCAGCCCCAGTGAGAGCCAAGACTGGACCCTCAGCTAGCAAGGTTCTTTAAACTGTTTTTTTCAACCGGCGACGCATTTTGCTCATTGATTTATTGCATGAGCAACGCACATTCAATGCTGTTTACTACTGCGAGTCATTGAACCAAGCGAGGGCTGCATATTGCCACAAAAGGCGAAATAAACCGATTCCAGAGACAATCCTCCTCTACGACAACGCCAGGCCTCATACGGTAGCTCTAAGGCTTCTCGGACAGTGGATGCGCGTTCGTATAACTAGTTCAATCCTGTGAAAATGTCCGAATACAGGTCATCCGTGATTGTCCGGCATGGTTCTCACATAGCTGCGACTAGAACGTACGAACTTAGTTACCCCCTTAGTTATCCAAGTGCGATTTGTATTTTTTTGAAAATTCTCTTTTAAGAAGACGATTACGTCGTAGATAGAGAGTATGGGTAACTCATCTATTAACAAGATAAAACAATTTAGAGGAATTCCTAAATCGTTTCGTCGAGGAATAAACTTACTTGGTGTATTCAATGTTACGGATATTTCCTTCCACAGTGTTCCCTGAACATCACGGTGGTGGTAATTAGGTTATCTTTGGTCCCACAAGCATGTTTTTCACGTACTAATTCAATAAGCTTTTCAGTGTCCATGTTATAAAAGCTACATGTTATTGGCGAATTCGAATAAAAATCAGAACAAAACGGGATTGATTCGCAAATCGGAACTACAAGCGCATATACGGACGAATAAGTCGGCGCCACTCTGCGACGGTGTATCTGAACCAAACTGTTGAGATTATTCGTGCATATACGTACGTAAACGTGCGATCTTCAATTCGTACGACCACGCATCTATTGTGCGAGAAGCCTAACGCTCAAAAATCTGAAGGAAATGCACTGGACTCCACTTGAACATCCTCCCTACAGCCCGGACTTATTGACCTGCAATTTTCATTTGTTTGAGTTGTTTAAAGAAGCTCTAGAAGGGCAACGATTTGAAGATGACCAGGGCGTAGAGGGATTCGTGCGCAATTGTCTCCTGACGCGACCAACTTAATTTCACGGTTCTGAGACAAAAGCCTTCTTTCTCGCTGGGAAAAATACATTTGTAAAGCAGGATACTATGAGAAAAATAAACTATTTTTGTCTTTTGTTTTTCAATCAATATTTCTTTTTAAATAAAGTCCCGTTTATATTTGATCCGCCCTCGTATTTGAAAAGTGATTACGAGGGTGGCGCTAGAAAATTTCAACTTTCAATAAACTAACTGTTAATATTTCTGACTGATGGTGTCGCAACCATGCGTCCTTCAGGGTATTTGCTTAAACAGGAATATAGTAACATTATACATGTCCTGTGTAAACTTCAAACGTTACATCTTCTGGTAGACGAAATTCCAAAATGTTATCCAAATAGAAATAGATTAATATCATATATAAAATCAGTGTTTCACAAATCTCGAAACGATTAGTAAATATGTTCGAGAATTTCACAGAGAGTATCCTGATATCTCTGAACTACTACAGCCAATACTCACACATTGGGGAATATAGTTACAGGGATAAAGTTGTTTATTTTTATTATTTGAACATTTAAAAAAAATCAAGTTTGTAGTTTTACAATGTGATCCTAAAGAAGCAACTGCCATCAAGAAAAGTCAACCAAAACATCAAAATGCTCATATTGAAGCATTCATAACCATATACTTATTGCACATTATAGATTTATAAACTATTTATAACAATTACAAGCAACTAGGGAAGGCTATAGAAAAACGACAAAATCTTTCATCGTCATTAGTGAAGTAGCTGCAAATAGAAAACACTGTACACAAAGATACATACTTTAAGCGACACAAGAGTTATATCAAAGTTTGACAGTATTTTAAAGAATGATTCAGATATTACTACATTAAGACACATTTTTGGCGATGTACATATACAGATCCATTCTAAATATCAACGATTATTTCAATTATGCAAACATTACATCACTATATGTCGAACGGTCATACTCCTTATTTAAGAATATTTTTCATTACCATGAATATTCTATGAAAGAACTGTGAGAACATACCTGATGCTACATATTTTCCGATCTCTATGTTCCTTGAAATTTTTAATCTTATGTTTATTCATTTTATGTATAATGAGTTTCTGAAAACAAAAAGATATTTAAAAAATAAAGTATATTGAAACAAATGCAATATTTATTATTAGGATTATAAATATGTAGGTATATTAATTGTATACCACCACGTGTGACGTTAAAATGTGATCCAAGACCCCCAAATATATCAACCGCGAATTTTAATGTTTTTTTATTAATACACTTGTCACTGACACACCATAACGTAGTAATATTTCATCGTATTTAAATTAAAAGTTTATACTTTGTTTATGTTACCAATATTTTTCTTTTAAAATAGCTTTGAGAGTGATATTACTTTTATTTAAATATATTAGTTGTAAATTTATGCCTGATCGAATTATTGTAAGCTCGGGCTCGTAATTACAAAAATAATTAAGACAATGTACTCGATTTACATCAGCGATACTATCCGTAGTACGTGACGTGTTTTTTTTGCATCATATAAGGCATCCGCGTTTCCTTTAATAACTGCCATGAACAGGAGTAGCCGGGCGTATGGTTATTTCGGTATCGTTTTTGCGAAAGCGATTAGTCTGCCCGTTAATGCCCGCGGCTCCCCAAAATATATTATTATATCTTCAAAGAGCAAAGCTTGGCGTTATCAAATTATACCGAGATGAATGATGGTACAAGCTATACAAGCTAGCTACTTGCTGCGAGGCAGCAATGACTGTTTCGCCTTGGGCCAGCACACGCTGGATACGTCAGTTCGTTTTTACTTTTACGTTTTGATTTATATTTGTTTTTGCTTCGGTATTCGATGGTCAATGATGATGTTCTTTGGATTAATTAACACCGAAACTGTAAGGGCTAATATGTTGGTTGAATTTCAATAATTTACAGTTTAATTGGTCAATTAAGAGCATAAATCGAGACAGATTTTGTAAATAAAGGATCCTTCAATAAGGACGCTCGATTTTTAAGTGTAAATAAAAAAAGTTATGTCTGAAATATACAGTCAATTTTTGTTTGTTGGAAAGAATATTTCACGGCATTAAGTATGGAATATAGTGTCATTCATATGTCAGCCGCGGCTGCGCCTGGTGGCACATATTCGGGAGGTCCAATTTTCGACGAATTTGTTGCATAAATGTGGTTGAATTTACTGGATGGCGTTCGTTATGTTGACTTTGAGGGTATTAATTGTTTGCAGTTTATTCGCATAAACCTGTAATTTAAGATATCCCCAAGGAAAGAAGTCTAATGGCGTTAAATAACACGATCTCGGTGGCCAATTCACGTCGCCTCTGTGCGAGATAACCATGCCCTCAAATCGTGCAGAATATCCATCATGGCGTGCGCTGTGTGGCATATAGCGCCGTCCTATTGGAACCACATAGTCCTCGGAACCACATTGATATCATGCAGTTTAGGCCACAAGAAGTTGCTTATCATCGATCTGTAGCGCTCGTCGTTGACGGTTATGGTAATGCCAGTTTAGTTTTGGAAGAAGTACAGACCGGTGATTCCGCCAGATCAAAATCCGCACCAAGCAGTGACTCTCAAGATGCACTTGGTGCAGGTGTATCTCGTGTGGATTGGTATCGTCCCAAATCTGAAAATTTTACTTGTTCACATATGCTTCCATCCAAAAATTGTATCCTCGTCGCTAATGATGATTTTGGCGACCTTTGAGTCAACTTCCAACTGCTCCAGAGCCCAATCAGTGAACACACGGCATTGTCTATAGTCGTTTACTTGAGGTTCCTGGGTCAGATGGATTTAATATGGGTGCAAACCCAAGTTCCGACGCAAAATTCGTTAATTTGAAGTCGCAGAAAAGCCAAGTTCTTGTGGAGGACGAAAAATTGACTGCCTTGGGTTTTTCCGTACACTGTCAAGCACAACAGCGATATTTTCAGCAGACCTTGCGCTTCAATGACGTACTGATATTGGCTGATTATTTATCAAACCGGTAACTCGAATTTGGCTACCTAACGTCGAATAGTCGACTCGGCGGGATAGTTGTGGCGGGGGTAAAAATCACGTAATGCGCGGAACATTTCTCGAATGGAGCACTGATTTCACAAGTTGTTGAACGCTGTAGCCTTCTACCTTCATTTACCATATACTACTGAAGAATTCACAATAAATTTGACCGACATTGCTTTAGCAATATGGCCGCTATAATCTAACAAATTTCGAGCGTCCCAATTGAAACACCAGATATAAAAGTAATAGCTCGATTAAAGACTTTTGTCTATACATTTTTATAAGACATATTTTGTTCTATCCACCTTCTATAAGCTACAACAACCAATGTACCGTAATATTAGTATTAATATAAACTAATAGAAATTCTCTATTAGATACAGTGGGACTATAAAATATCTTGGGGTTTACTGGACCAATATCTTCTTTGGGATGTTAATACTACTCAGGTATTACAAAAATTATGAGGAATTCTACCATTATTTAACAACCTTTAAGATATTTGTGACCGTAAACAACTGCCAATTATATATATATAGGCTTTGTTTGGATCACATTTAGGGTATAACGTGCTAGGTTGGGGTGACGTTTTAGATTTAGAATTATCTTCTTAAATTACATATCATCAAAAGAGAGTTTTAAAAATTATTTTCCGAAAAAGTAATACTTACTCTTTTGATGATTTATATAAAATGGCAAATGTGATAGAGATTCGGCAAATATTTTTTTCTTGTCTTAGTTATAGAAGCAATATAATGCTAATTAAAATGACATTGTTAGTAAAAATTCTAGGTATGCAAGAGAAAACATACATATTACATGCGTATTGCATATATATTATAAAACTTGTAATTTGACAATTACCGAATGCGTTATTCTCTAATGCAGCATGTCATTAAACATTAACGGAAACGTGTATGCATAGTCATACATCGTGGTTGTGCATTAGCCTGTGGCCCTAACACATGCAGCTATGTCATCAACTATGGTTTTTGGAATACATTGTTAATACAGCTATGCAAGTGTTTCTAAAAGCCTAGTAGATGTACAAATAATAAATACAAATAAAAAAGTAATGGGTATTATAAAGGTTCATAAATAACAATAGAAAACTACATATGATATATGATTATAATTTTTTCATTCCAAAATTTCTTAATCGAGTAAAAAATGTTAATGTTGCCTGCGACCTTGTCTATAATATTTTGTATTTGTTGGTTAATATCCATACCTGTACCAAAGATCATGCACCGACCTCAAATCATCGTCAAGGACCTTAGCTAACCAGTTAAGTTGAAATTACACTATAGGGTTAACTTATTAAAAAATTAAACTATAAAAAATTACGAAATAGTAAAGAATTCAAAAAAGATGTATCAAGCTTGTCACAAAAACCACCTGCAGCAAATCGAATTTAAAATAAGAAATAAAAGTAGCTGATCTTATATCGTTAATAAAAAGAAAGTTAATACAGAGCCGTCTAAAGTGATATTCAATGATATGGATTTAGATACAATCAAAGACATAGCAAATTCCATAACCGATCATTTTTCGGCTTCTTTACTCTATGCCAAAAATAGATAATATTGCAGATCCTAGAGATACAAAGTTCATCATCATCATCATTGGTGCTACAGCCCTGCAAGGGCCTCGACGTTCTCAAGCGTCCTCCGCCATTCCTGACGATTTGTGCTCCTGCTCTCCAATTGGGGACACCGATACTTCTGGCATCCTGTGTTACACCATCGGCCCATCTAAGCTTTGGCCTACATCTCTTCCTGCTTCCTACAGGTTCTATGCTAAGCACTTTTTTAATGGGGTTCGCTTCACTGGCTCGGGCCACATGTCCTGCCCAGCGCAATCTATTTAGTTTGGCCGCTGTAACAATATCACTTCCCATTGATTTGCTTTTATACAGGTTATATAGCTCGAAATTATACCTGCGCCTCCATGATCCATTTTCGCATGCGGCCCCGAAAATTGTTCGCAGTATTTTCCGCTCGAAATAAAGTAGGGAGGTTTCGTCGGCTTTTGTGATGGTCCACGCTTCTGATCCATATAGCAGTACAGGGATTACTAGGGCCTTGTATATTCTCAGCTTTGTTGTTTGTGACAGTCGCTTATTGGAGAAATGCCTCGAAAGGCCATCGTAAAATCTATTTGCCGTTACTATGCGCTGTTTAATTTCTCCCAAGACGTTATTGTTTGGATCGACTTGAGTACCTATAGGTGAATTCGCTGACTGCTTCAAAGTTGTGATTACCAGTTACTAAGTTTTGTCCTGCGTTACCAGCTCTTGTCTGCAAAGTAGTTGACATGTATTTTGTCTTATCGTCGCTTGCCTGTAGTCCCATGGCCCTCGCTGCCGTTGCTAGGTCTAAGAAAGTTTCTGCAGACTTTCTTACCGTTCTTGTTATTATGTCGACATCGTTTGCATATGCCAAGGTCTAGACTGACTTAGGAAATATTGTTCCCCTAGTCTCAAGATTGGCGTCTCTAATCATTTTCTCCAGGGCTATATTAAATAGCTGACACGCCAGCGCATCTCCCTGTCGCAGCCCTTTGTGTATTTCGAATGCTTCTGATATGTCGCTCTGAATTTTAATTGCGGACGTGGTGTCAACCATGGTCATTTTGGTCAGACATATTAGCTTCTTTGGTATTCCGAGGTCGTTCCTGGCTTCGTAGAGTCTCAGCCTAATGATGTTATCATACGCTGCTTTAAAATCGATGAAAAGGTGGTACATATTAATGTTAAATTCTCTAGATTTCTCTAGTATTTGTCACAGAGTGAATATTTGGTCTGTGGTTGAACGGCCTGGTCTGAACTCTGACTGATATTCCCCGATGTGGGCTTTGGTGAATGGTTTCAATCTTTCATTTAGGATTTTAGACAGAATCTTGTATGACTTATTGCGGATAGTTATTCCCCTATAATTTTGGCAATCTAACTGATTTCCTTTTTTATTCAGTGGGCATATGAGTCCTAACCTCCATTCTGCTGGCATGTGTTCCTCTTCCCAGATTTTACAGATGATGTTATGCATGTACTCAACTAGTTTTTTACCACCATGTTTGAGGAGTTCTGTTGGGATATTATAACTGCCAGGGGACTTGTTATTATTCAGCTTTTTATGGCCGCTGCCACTTAATCCATTTTAGTGGGTTCTACTTGTTCTTGGTTCAGGAACTCGAATTCTAAGAGTTTAGTTGGTTCCCCTGCCAGCATCTCTTGAAAATGCTCTGTCCATCTGGATAGGATATGTTTTTTATTGTTTATTAGGTTTTCGTCTTTGTCTCTACATATATTAGTTCTGAGCTTGAAAACCTTTCTTGATGCGTTTAGTTCCTGATAGAAACTTCTGGTGTCATTCTGGTTTCGGGAGCTTTCAATCTGATCCAATAGTTGGTTTTCTGTGTTGTGTAATAGTAGAGATACAAAGTTACTAATAAAAAATATGCTTGCTATTAATTATATTGCTGAATTACAGATACTGTAGGCAATAAAGCGAATAAGGCGATATCCCATATATAAAGGTGGTAGCCATGATTATTGCAAATTATAGACCTATTACTATCATATGTAATTTCTGTAAGCTTTTGGAGATAATTCTACATCAAAACCTATACAATTATGTGAGAAGTGACATTGACTTTAATCAACATCATTTCACGCGAGGTAGATCTATATCAACTAATCTTATATGCATGTCTCAGTTTTTTACAACGTTATTTATAGTTAAGATCAAATTCATTTCATCACATCAACACAGAATATATTGCGTGGATTATTAATAGCTTTTAATAAACTGAACCATAATATATTGTTGAACAATTTACAAAATCTTATCTAGAAAATCTCCCTTCAAAACGTTATAAATCCAAAAATGGTATTCTTTCTGGTGTACCTCAGGGATCTGTCTCTCGTCCCTTATTATTTAATATTTCAATACTATCACATTGTCGTTTAGAAAATACAACATAGATTATTTAATTTATGCAGACGATTTACAAAAAATATATAGAAATTAATTTATTATCAAACTATATGCATTTACATGACCATCTGTTGAAAATAAATTACCTGTGTCTCTATACAAACTCCCTTTCAATGTGAAGAAGTACACTGTCATGAATTTTACAAGGACAACGCATCGTATATCTTGATACCACATACGTATCTATGAACTGTTTTAATGTCTTTAGAGGCCTAGGTGTAATTTCTTATCCAAAGATGAAATTTATAGTTCATTATTATATGATCACAATACAATCCTATAAAAACCTGAGATTTGTGATACGTAATTAAAAAAATTGTGCTTCCAGTAACACGCTAATTACTAAATAACGTTCCTGACTACTAAATCAAATACTATTGAATACATTATCTTCTTATATTACTAAACGGCTATTTTAGTGTGTATCACGAAATTTTTAGGTCGATGTACGAAATGCTTTTCCTTCGAATTTCGGTATTTTGACAAAACCAATATAGTAAATCGACCCTTGCGAACAACGTGGTAACTTTTTGAAGTGAATACTTCTTTGGCGGCGTTCTGATATTTGACGAGAATGGAGAATGAATGGGAAAAAATGTAACGTTTCGAGATTTCGTTACACGAGAGAGAAAAAAGATATAACGTAGAGAGAAGGAGAAAGAGAGCCTATACATTTGGTATACCTAAAGCACAGGCTTCGTTACAAGACAGAGTACACAGATATATAACATAGAGAGAAAGAGAGCTATACATCATATATATATATATATATATATATATATATATATATATATATATATATATATATATATATATCATTTTAGGCTATCCGCGTCTCCCTTTTGTGCGGTCCTTCGTCTTTAACGTCCACTCATACGCGAAGTCCAAGGTCTAAGTTGCTTGAAGTGGGAATAGTTTAGGAAGCATCGTACGAGCAAGAGAGAGAGCCACGTATTAATTGAATACTAGGCAATAGAAGAAAATATAGTGTGACGCGCATGCGCGCAAGTACGTACAACTCTGACGCCACACGGGAGTGGAGCAAGAGAGAGCGATATAGACTCAGTACGAAGCGATAGAATAGGATAGATAGATTGTCGCGCATGCGCGCGTTATAGATGTACGCGTTCAGACGCTATAATATATTAACAGCTGAAGCAGCACGCGTGTGTACCGAATATTTATCATTGTGTTTTGTAATTATTTACGTTATTTACATCTGTGTTCTGTGATTATTTGATAATATCCTTGAACCGTTTAACTTGTTAAAATATAGAAGATATAATATATTTCATTCACCGCTCCCTACTGGTTTACAGCCACACAGGTGCAAATGCACTTGGAAGAGGCGAAGACAATATCCCTTTGATTCTCGGGGGAGATTTCAATGTAAATTTCGGATCCAATGATTCTTTGACGTTGATTAACTTTCTTTGAGAAATATTTGGTCTGCTGCTAAATAACAATCCCAAAGAATCAACAACAACATCCGGAACAACAATAGATCCAATTTTTACACGTTATCTAGAAAATATCGGATCACGAACATATATTTCATATTTTAGTTCTCTGTCTCTCTTTCAATCTTTCACTCTTAATCTCTCTCATTCTCTATTCTAAAGAAGTATTCACTTCTATCACGTGTACTGTGCTGCACAAGATATTTTTTTGATCGGAAGCCTCTAGAGGCATGCTTCGGAGATGCCTTCGATATGAGAGAGGGGGCGGCGCAATATTATTGCGATTTGCTTACTCGTTTAAATATTATATCCTTGCTAACCATATCTTCAAAAATTAAATACATTCTGAGTTCTTATACCTTATTTCATTCCCAAACTTTATATCTGAATCTTCGGTTATAGAGTACATGTAACTATATTTAAACAGCAAAATTAATATAATTAGCTTTAGAAAATATTTATTTCGTGATTTCTACTAATCTAGTTTCTTTTTTACTATTGTTATTTCGAAATAACAGTTTTTACACCATACTACGTAATGAATGAGGTAAGTCTTCAAAACAAGTATCTCTAATTTAAGAAAAAAGTTTACAAAGGTTGCACATATAGAAATTGATCTTCATCCCCTAAATGGTCAGTCTGAAGTAGGGAAGGTTACATGTAAAGACGAGGATAATATATATTCAAAAGAAATAAAATTGGGAGCATTCTTATCTTATTTCAAGTATAAAGTTAATATCGCATATACTTTTTCATAGTCAATATTAAATAAAACGTAAGTTATGTTTACCATTTTTTTGCAAAAACCACTTTCTTTGTTTTTTATATTTTAAGATATATACCTATATATACGATTAGGTATATAAACATTTCAGCCCTTAAATGGCTTTAAGAACATATAAAAAATCAGAGACAAGCATTTTTTTATTTACTTTTAATTATAGGGGTAAGGCTCTATTTAATTCTTATTTTTTACCCTCTTATTCCCAAAAGAAGCTGAACGAAATCAAGGGCGGTCACTGAACCGTTTTCATCAAATCAATCATTTAATTTAAAAATATTTGCATATTTTATTCACACATGGAAGTGTGAAGATTTAAGGTACTTTGATTTAAGGTAAGATTTAAAGGTACCCTGAGATACAAACCAATTTATGATTTGCAGTGAATTGCAGAAAATGTTACCTTCATAATAAGACTTCCATATATGTACGTTCCAGAAGAAATTCTATTTGCTCCGTTTGGGTTATGAAATGTACAAATTTATAGTAGTTATTTAATTATTATGGTTAGAACTTTACATACAGTTTATTTCATTTCTATTTGCCAAATAAAAAATCCCAAACGCCTCTTATCACATACCGTGGCTTGTTTTTATGGCTAGGCTCAGGTAGACTGTTCCGTTTATCGGCAAGATAAGAGAGTTCTTTATTTGGCAAATAGCGATGAAATGAATAGTACTTATTGGAGTATATAATATTACCTATACAGTTTTGTAGACAGCAAAAATTCAAGTAAAACTAATTCAAATGGAGAAATAGTAATCGAAATAATAGTATAATATTCATTGTATTTTAGGTATATTAGGTTTCATAATAACAATAACATAAAAATTGTAGAACATAATTTCGTGTTCCATATTATAGACTTTTAGGTCCTTTATACTGAGTATTTTCGCGACAAGCAGCCAGATAACTTTACAACTTTTACCAAGATAACTCGGAACTTTACAACATCTTAAAACGAATTTTATACGGGCTTTTCAGCTAATGTCTTAATCTCGATGTGTTATCCCCACTGAAACTGGGAAAGTTTATTTTTCTTGGATATATGAAGTATTAGAGGCTAATCGTTCACACTTCCAATAACCCAGAAGTTGTAAAACGATTCTAATCCATAAGAATATTAATACATAACTTGAAAGTAGTACGTGAAAATAGGTTATATCATTTGGAAAAGAGGAAAAGATAATTTCAAACTTGATTGAATTAAAATTTTAAATTCTGAGATAAGGTAATTAATTTCTGCATATAATTCTATACGACCTAAAAGAATTATAGCAAAGAGTTTAGGTATATATACAATTTAGCAGTGTAATATTCCAAAAGTTTTCTGGATTACTTTTACGTACTTTGCATGCAACATACATACATGGTGTTCTTCCCATGAAACTGATGGAAATTCAGATTCTATTATTTTTGAAAAGAGGTTGCATAGATATAACTTCAAGTTCTATGGTAGATGACCAAGAAATTCAGAAGGTATAAGGTTTCTACCTAGTGCTTTTTCCCGTTTACGCTTTGAAAGAGCTGCCTTAAATTCATCGAGATCCATGTCAGTATTCAAAGTAGGGCAACAGGTGTAATAAAATAGTGTCAAGAATTTTCAGTTTACATCAATTCGTTTAGGTTTTTAGATCTTTGGTGTGCAAAATCATAACTATTGCGTTGCCAAAACTTTGTAAGCTTGTGAACAATACCGGGACCCATTTCTATTCAAGCTTGTTTAAAATGACAATAAATGAAAATAATATGGAATTTATAGAAAGTTTGATTGAAGTACGATTGATGCTAGTATATTCTTTTCGATTTGAAAACTAATAAAGAAAAACATAAATTCCGACATAATATCACGATTACATAACGTAAAAGTATTACAAGAAACATGTAAGCAGTTTTATACTGGTAACACACGCATATGCGGCTATATTCTTATTCAATAATATGCAAAGTAAATATTTTTTAGGCCATATAACTGCAGGTCACGCTATATGAAAATAACAGACCGTATATGAAATTTTCAATTTTATCAAACGAGAGTTTTTTTCGTTGTTGCAGACCCATAAAAGAGCACTAATATTTTTATGGCGCAGGTGACGTCCATAAAACAAAATTATTATGGATCAAACTAGATATTGAAACTAGATATAAAATACATTAAGTTTAGACGGATAAAATTGAAATTCGCTAGTGTATTACGACACGTGCCGATAAATATCAAGTAGGGTGTGAAAAATTAATTTACTTCAAATGAACGGCGCACGTGAACTGGATGCGACCGATATAAGAGGCAGGAAATCCATTTCCATTATAGTTAAATTATCAGTACACGGTATCCAATGAGAAACATTGTTAACTTATACTCCCTCTGTCCCAAATTAGTTGTCACATTTGGTGTCTAAATTTTGTCCCAAATTAATTGTCACATTTCGAAGAAACTATAAATAAAAAAATTAGGCACACAAAGGCGGGTAAATAGAAACTGAAATTATTATTATTTAACTAATTTCACAAAAATATTGATTTCGTACTCGTAGTAGCGGAAAATATATAAACCTAATTCCTTAAAAAAAATTCTCAGAAGATTATAGTTCTGTATCTTACGGGTTTAAAAAACTAATACATTCCTGAAAATGTTCTATTTTGTGGTAAAAATGAAAATGTCGACCTTTTGTCAACCTGCTTATACTATAATTGAAATATTTGTGTTATTATTATAGCTCTAATAAACCTGAAAATAAATTGATAAAAATAAAATTTTTGTGTATTATTCCCTCACAAAACCTTCCTTATCTCATTGACAATCTTCGACCGCCGATAAAATAAAAAATTGAATTTAATACGATAAACGTTTTAAAATACCATACCCGATAGCATCTTGAATACCATCAACAAGATACCTCATTCTAACGCAAAACATCCATTATCATAAAAAGTAAGTATTTAATCATTTAAATACAATTAAAATATAATTTAAGTTTAAAAAGGTCACCCTGTAAATACCTGTGTACTGCATTTGAATACAAGCGAGAAATTTTAAAGTAATTATGTGTGTGACGTCATAAGTTTTTTCTTTAGTGCTGCCATACTTATGTTTTCTCTACTACAGCCATACTATCGAGACTCGGACCCACAACAGCGGTCATGTGAAATGTTTCCCGGAGGTCATGAGTTCGACTTCTCACTTGGCCGGACTTTTTTTTTTTTTAAATAATATGGAAACAAAATTAAAGCCTCCCCATTGACAGTCTTCGACTGCCGAGAAACTAGTTCCACCGTGAGAACTATCACACCTATTTAGCGGTTCCTTTGATATATGCCGCCAAAGACCCCCTGTCGACTGTTAATTGATTGTAATTGATATGTCATTTGTCACCTTTGACGTTAACACCTCTCTGGCGGCATCCTTTGAAGTCAATATGACGCGTGCCGGCGGCAAACATCAAAGGATCAAAAAGTTCCCACGGTCATCAGAATTTTCCCATCCCCAACCCACGCAATGACTATTAATAATTCTTATACTCCTATATGAAGATAATTCTAAGCTGCTACAAACTAAGTAATATTAAGATAATTTTTGGCTGTTGAAGTAGTTTCAGGGTTACAATTGATGCTATGTGGAAGGGGGTTTTCACGTCTTAATTTTTCTTTATTCATATGTACAATGGGAGCAATGCATACAAGGCGCATTGCTCTCAGAACACATCATTATATTTTCCATGAATGTTTGCAAAGTTAAAAAAATATTGTCTAATTTCTCTCTCTCCAATTTATCGAAAGCAGTTTCCACAGCACCTATTAATTCATCTATGTCTTTGGTCGCCATCTGATTTTGTAACGACTTAATTGCGTTAAAAAATCATAAATTAAGCACATTCAGGTCGGGACTATTTGGAGGCTGACATTTCAGTTTTAGATGCCACCCATCTTTAATTGCCTCTGTTTGTATACCAGGATCTTCAACGGATAAGTGAGGTTTCGTATTGTCTTGTTGGATGTAGATCGGACCATTCTTTGCAGACCGAGGAAACTTTGTATGAATGGTAGGCATTACTTTTTCAATAATCATTTTCTTATTTCTTCCTTGTTGACAGATTCTACAACTTTAGTAACAAGGGTGCCCTTTTGTTGATTTTTTTTATTTTTTTTTTGGCCGGTTCTGTACAAAAGGTCACACACCCAATTTTCTATCAAAATATTTTTTCTCCCATCGGAGTCTTGCAACAGCCGCCATTAACATTACTTTTGTTATGATTCGTTTACTTTTACACTCGCGGTGAGTCTTTTTCTTTACACTTACGGTCTTTCTCATCGACGGCAATATAATAAGAACGCAATGTTTTCGTAATATAGAACCATTTTCCGTGAGTATGAACGTGATCCTTCATATCGGAAAATATTCCGTCTGGTTTCAAATGGTGAAGACAAAAGCGAAGTCTTCAAAGCTTATTTTCAGCAGTTAAGAAAGGTTTTACTGCAGATGAAACACGTTTAAATGTTTTACCTCCTTTTAACATTCGCTGTAATGAAGCTCTTGGTATGGCTATTGTACATGATAAACTTCTCAGAGTACTTCTTTTATGCAATGGATCATTTCTCAATTTTGCTAATTTTTCTGAATAATTTCTCTTTTTTCTTCCACATTTTCCTGGTTTTAATGAATTGACGTTATAGTATATACTTCCAGAAAGTTTGGAGTTTTTTTAATGTTTCCATAGTCGATAAATTGTACGTCTATGGAGCATGAATTGCTCTGAAGCAGCAATCATAGCACCATGTTTGAATTTCTCATTTTCACAGCGTTTCAGTAAAAACTGAAGAACTTCATTTCGGGTACTGTTGTCCGTTTCCCCTTTTTTAATTAATTTTCTTGACGAATCTCTCATTTTTGGCACTTTTCACGACGAATTAAAGTGACAGCGGGTGCACTTTCAAAACTTTGTGATTTGCCAATCTATCACCAACCTACTTGCAATTACAACCTTCAAACAAATTTTATGAATGATGTGATTTTAAACTTCTCTTTCGAGTATTTAATTTTTTAGGATATTACTTCCTGGATTAAATTGTATTTGACAATAATCAGCAGAAAAATGATCAACTGTGACAACTAATTTGGAACAGAGGGAGTATTATGACTAAGAAAATATATTAATACTTAGAATATAACGTAAGACTATTTCGGGCAGGCGCAATTAAAAATACCTTAAGTACTGATAAATCATCCTCTTCCTCTAGAGCCATTAAGAAGCGGAGAGAAAAGTTTCAAATAGATAAGGGCAAGCACACCCATGCTGAATTACAAGTGCCAAAACTGTACAGACTTAGTATCCAATTGGCTATCGTATTACGGAGTATTTTTCCAAAGTTCGAAAAATTTACAAAATGGCAGACTTCTTTTCGAAAACAAAACGCGATTTTCATCAGTTTTTCCAACTCTTATTGTTAATAAAAGTTGTACAAAAATTTTCAAAGGAAGCTCTCGTCACACGATTGCTAAGTGCTTAAGGAACTTGTGCACGAAATTTCAGCTCAATTGTTTCACCAGCTTTAGAAGAACTTTGCTCAGTGTTTTGAAAATTGTCTTTTCGAGACGTATGCGTTTAAAGTTTTGAAAACTGATTACTCAAAGGCAGATGAATTTACCGTCAATCCGCAATACCTGGGACATACAACTGTACCTCCTCTTCTTCATAACCCTCCAGTGGCGGTGTTCTGTTAATTCTTTCATTTTCAACAAACTCCATTTTATAAACCATTATTCCTTCCTCAACAATAAATTTTAAAGGATTATGTTAGATTGATATATTCATGCACCTATCTTCTACTTTAACGAGAGAAAACCATTCATTTTTATTCCAAATTCTAAAAATAATATCTTCAAGTCCGCTAAAAGTATTTAGAAATATAATAAGTGTACTAGGGTTCCAGATTTTCTACAATAAATTATATATACCAGTATATATTAAATGGAGAAGGTCGTTGTTACTATGAGATTTATGGTAGCCTGCCCGAAAAATGAATTACGCAAAGCTATAATACACTAGGGCCGTTTAAGCTTGGAAACACGTCACGAACACGTGACCAAATATATTTGTATGAACTTATGATTACGATGGAAAATCGTAGTCAAATCAGCTGCCCCGTTTCCTAATTGCCATAGAACGGAATGTTTGTGGCTTTAATCTTGAACAGATTTTAATAGAAATAAACCTCAGCTGTATGCAACTTTATTGGCATCAAACCTGTCTTTAATTTCCAAGAATTAACCTATACCCATATAAAGTGATGTCTCACATTAATGCATACATACACATACATACATACACCGTGAGTGATACAGTGTTGCGCGCAAACTGAACAATGTTGCGAGTAGCAGTCGAGTTGAAATTTCTCGAGATTGGATGCATCCGATTCGAATTTAACATTTTCCATAATTATTAAGTTTCTTGTACTAAATGTGATAGGGAATTACTTTTCATAGAATTCGCGATTTATTCATTGATTATATTCATGGATGAGTTAATGTATATAAATGTTCTATTAGCCATATGGAATTTTTTAAGCACCATCTGATGTGAATCAGTATAGACATATCCTACGTTTTCTCTATCTTCTCATCCGATCAGAACACGATGACGTACATGATTACAAGTCAGATGTTTGCACGTTGGTAATTTTGTAATTTTTAGTAAGTAACTTGACAAGGTGAATTGAAGGTTGAAGGCTAGGGTAGATAGCTAGCAAATAATATAAAACGATGCACAATTAAAATTCAAAGCCGATCTATCCAATATGGTTCCCAGAACGTTTGTACTCCAAAATAATAATTTTATTCCATATTTTATGCAGACACTGTATGTATAATTTTTTTCGCTTTATTAAATGGTTACTTACTTTATTAAATGGTTCTGTCGTACTAGATTTACTTAATATTTAACGATTTCATCAATATTAGTGAATTTTAAATATGCAAACTATTGCGCCATTAATACCAATAAATATATTGAAATATAATTTAAAGGGTTTTAATTTTTATTTATGTCATGTTTCGGCATATTATTAAAATTTACATTTAAACTGAGACTTTGCTAGTTATGTAATTCCATAAACATATAGATGTAATTACTTTTATCTGATAATAAAGACGTTAAGTTAAAGCTCCTCTGTAGCTAAAAGAGTCTTAAGTTTATAATAGTGAAGGTGCGCTTTGATGAGTTTATAAAAAGTGTATTCTGAAAAGCAAGTATTAATTAACCATTAGATCTGCTACTTTAGTTAATGGATTGAATTAAAAACATTAGAGTGCATTTTATATAAAAAAGAAAATGAGTAGTCTGTTGAAAGCGTAGAATGTAATACTTTTAGAAATACATTATAATTTTTAACTTTGTATCAAGTTAAGTATATCTTTAGACATGCACATAAAAAGTATTCAGTGATATATAGGTTGTCCTACAATTTCCATTACAAAGAATATTCCAGTTATTTCAAATAAAGAACTGGCCACGATTTATTTTTTCAAATTGCACCTAAAATGTATTGTCATATTTAACCAACTTAAAAAAATAAGTGAGATATCGAGAAAGTTATAGCTTCTTTTGTTTCGATTTGGCGATAAGCTGAAAATAAAGGACAATATTTGAGAAAACACCGCCGGTCTCTCCTTAGCACTACGTCTCATTCTTTGCAATTATCAAGCCAGTTCTTCATTTTTCTTATAGAAGAGTAATTGAGAATATGATGGGTCATATCAAGAATATTGTAGTTTCTTTTGTTTTCATTTCAGGACAATTCTTGAGAAAACACCGCCTACCTCTCCCCAATGCTACGTCTGAGCCATTACAACTATTAAGACGGTTCTTTACTGTCTCATAGAAGAATAAGTGAGGAAATTGTGGGTGATATCGAGAAAATGATATCTTCCTTTTTTTTTTTGATTTGGCAACAAGGTGAACTTAAAGGGTAGTTTTTAAGAAATCACCGCCTGTTTCTCCTCAATGTCACATCTCACCCGTTGTAACTATGAACACGGTTCTTTATTTTTGAACATAAAAGTAAGTGAGGAAACGATAAGTGATATCGAAAAAATTATAGCTTCTTCTGTTTTCATTTGGCGACAAACTGAATCTAAAGGACTATCTTTGAGGAAGCACTACCAGACTCTCCCCAACGCTACGTCTCAGTTTTAGCAACTATCAAGACAGTTCTTTATTATTTCATAGAAGAATAAGTGAGAAGACTGCGGGTAACATCAAGAAAATTATAGCTTCTTTTATTTTGATCTGGCGGCAAGCTGAATTTAAAGTATAATTTTTGAGAAAACATCGCCTGCCTCTCCCCAACACTACGTGTCAGCCGTTACAACCATATATACGATTCTCTACCATTTTATAGAACAATAAGTGAAGAAACTACTTATGATATCGATGCAATTATTAAACGCTTCTACATTTTTGAATAGAAGAGTAATTGAGGAAACGATAGGTGGTATCGAAAGAACTACAGCATCTTCTGTTTTTATTTTGGAAACAAGCTGAATTTGAAGGAAAATTTGTGAGAAAAGACCGTCTGCCTCTTCCCAACGCTACGTCTCAGCCTATACAATTATTAAGACAGTTCATTATTATTTTATAGAAGAATAAGTGAGGAAACTACTGGCAATGTCGATGAAATTATAGCTTTTTTTATTTTGATTTGACGACAAGCTAAATTTGAAGGACAATTTTTGAGAAATTACCGTCTGCCTCTCTTTAACACACTACACGTCTTAGCCATTAAAACTATCAAAATAGTTCTTCATTTTTCTTATATAAGAATAAGTGAGGAAATGATTAATGACATCGCAAAATTATAGCTTGTCTTGTTTCCATTTGGCGACAAGCTAAATTGAAGGGATAATCTTTGAGAAAACACTGCCTGCCTCTCCCCGACACTACGTCTCAGCCATTGCAACTATCAAGACGGTTCTTTACTATCTCATGGAAGAATATATGAGGAAGCTACTTATGATATCGCAATTTATAGCTTTTCTTATTTTGATTTGGGGACCAGCTAAATTTAAAGGACAATTATTGAGAAAACACCGTCTGTCTCTCCTCAACACTACGTCTCAGCCGTTGCAACTATTAAGACGGTTCTTTATTTTTTCAATAGAACGATAAATTAGGAAATGACTGGTGATATTGAAAATATTATGGCTCTCTTTTTTATTTCGCAACAAGCTGAAATGAGAGGACAAATTTTGAGAAAACACTTAGTGCCTCTCCACAACTCTATGTCTCAGTCATTACAACCATCTAGATAATTCTTTACCATTATATAGAAGAATAAGCAAGCAAACTGCAGGTGATATCTAGAAAATTATAGCTTCTTTTTTCTTGATTTGGCGACAAGCTGAATTTAAAGGACAAATTCTGTGAAAACACTGCCTGTCTCTCCTCAATGCTACGTTTCAACCGTTGAAGTTATCAAGACAATTCTATATTTTTTAATAGAACAGTAGGTGGGAATAGGATAGGCGATATCGAAAAAATTATAGCTTCTTTTGTTTTGATTTGGCGACAAGCTGAATTTAAAGGACAATTCTTGAGAAAGACCGTCTGTCTCTCCCCAATGCTGCGTCTTAGACTTTCCAACTATCAAGACGGTTCTTTACTATCTTATAGAAGAACAAGTTGTAAAATTATAAGTGATATCAAGAAAATTGGAGTTTCTTTTGTTTTGATTTGGCGACAAGATTAATTGAAAGAAAAATTTTTGAGAAATCACCGCCTAACTCTCCCCAACACTACGGCTTAAAACTTTTGCGACTACTAAGACGGTTATTCACTATTTAATAGAAGAATAAGTGAGGAAACTACAGGCTATATTGAAAAAATTATAGCTTATTTTGTATTAACTTAAAGGATAATTTTTGAGACAATATCGCTTGCCTCTCCTCAGAGTAGTGTCTCAGCCGTTGCAACTATCAAGACGGTTCTTTATTTTTGAATAGAACAGTAAATGATGCAATGATAGATGATATAAAGAAAGTTATAGCTTCTTTTGTTTTCACTTGGCGATAAACTGAATGTAAAAGACAATTTTTGAGAAAACACCACCTGCCTCTCCCCAACGCTACGTCTTAGCCATTTCACCTACCAATATGGTTATTTACTGTTTGATAGAAGAATAAGTGAGGAAACTATGGGTAAAATCGAGAAGATTATAGCTTCTTTTGTTTTGATTTGTCAATTTTTTAAAAAACACCGCCTACTTCTCCCCAACGCTACGTCTTAGCCGTTGCAACTATCGAAACGGTTTTTTACTATTTTATAAGCGAGGAAACTGTAGATGATATCGAAGAAATTACAGCTTCTTTTGTTTCGATTTGGCGACAAGCTGAATTTAAAGGGTAATATTTGAGAAAACATCGCCTGTCTATCTTCAACATTACGTCTTACTATTAGCCGTTAAAACTATCAAGACGCTTATTTTATTACATATGCTATATTTAATTTAAATATACAATAAAAATGGTGCGTTAAAATAGACAATTTTAAGTTTAACCCCTTCTATCTTATAAGTGGTAAACAAAAATATTCATTTAATAACGAAATAATTAATATTGTGCAAAATTTTATCATTACGCTTGTATAACACAGTTAATATTTTTCTTACATTTCCGCTGTAAACTTGTTCCGATGGAAACTAATATTAAACATCTAAGAATAATTGTTTTCAACTTCAACAGAAATTTTATTGTGCTATAAATAAATAAGTTTAAAACCTTAACTTAGGTACACATTCATCATTAGTACGTTATTATATGCATTAAACATTGATTTGCATACAAGGTGTATCTAAACTAAATTAAGAATATTATATTATATTTATTACTATATTAACAAATATATTTTGAAAATCACTAGAGAACTGAACTTGAAACTGGTATTGGCAATTATAATAAATGTAAACATAAAATTGTGTCCAACAGTCATCGACCAAGTGTCGTAACATATTAAGAATTCTCTTCTATAAGCAGCATGAATCATTGTTGGTGTACTCTGCAATACTTCACTCGGAATTTAGTTTTTTATTCGGTTTTCCTCTACTTTCAAACCAATTTATGGAAAGAATATATTAAGTATAAGGCGTAATCCAGACCAGAAATATAAAGATATGAAATAAATATCAGCAATTTAAAATAACTACTAAACATACCTTAACTGTTCTTAAATACATTAATAAGTACGCAAAATTATTATGAATTACTAAACCTTAGATCATTCAATAATATATTTTAATTAAGAATATTAATTATTTTATTAAATATCACATAAAACTAAGCAAAAAAAAAATAGACGCAAAAACTGACTTCTTCCCATTAAAGCCGTATACACGTATAGACGAGTACTAACACACCCATACTCAGGAAAATGTCAAATTGTCCCCGTTGGGACTGGAACCCAAGCTATAATGATACCCCTCAATTAACCCCAGCCTACTACAACGGATCACAGTACGAATAACATTATAACCAACACCTCTATGCGAGAATATGACAGGTCATCCATCATTTTTGTGTACGCGGAGCAAGTATTTCACTTTATTATTACCTTGGGTATTAGTAAATACCCATACATACTAAACTAGAATATTATGTTCGGCGATAGCAAGGATAAAAGTGCATTTTGCCTCGACCGGGAATCGAACCCGGCTCTCCCAATTTCCGGTTAGTTGCTCTGGCCGCTGAGCTATCGAGGCACACTCATTATCCTTGCTAATGCGCCAGTTTAATGCGTCACTACAGTACTCCCTCCCTAGAGACATGGTTTGTCTCGATACAATTTAACGGAATGTGACCGCGTTCGCCATTCTTACGAACCGTTGTTCGGCAACCCCCGGGACTATAGGGCGATGGATAGGACGGGAATCGAATCCGCGAATTTGAGATGTAAGGGAGGTTGCATATACTGGAATGAATCACATCACGTCGGGGTCACCACTTTGGCGATAGCAAGGATAAAAGTGCATTTTGCCTCGACCGGGAATCGAACCCGGCTCTCACAATTTCCGGTTGAGTGCTCTGACCGCTGAGCTATCGAGGCACACTCATTATCCTTGCTAATGCGCCAGTTTAATGCGTCACTACAGTACTCCCTCCCTAGAGACATAGTTTTGTCACGATACAATTTAACGGAATGTGACCGCGTTCGCCATTCTTACGAACCGTTATTCGGTAACCCCCGGGACTATAGGTCGATGGATAGGACGGGAATCGAATCCGCGAATTTGAAATGTAAGGGAGGTTGCATATACTGGAATGAATCGCATCACGTCGGGGTCACCACTTTGGCGATAGTAAGGATAAAAGTGCATTTTGCCTCGACCGGGAATCGAACCCGGCTCTCCCAATTTCCGGTTAGTTGCTCTGGCCGCTGAGCTATCGAGGCACACTCATTATCCTTGCTAATGCGCCAGTTTAATGCGTCACTACATATGATTAGGTCTACAGGTAGAATATACTCGTACATATCTCTGAATATGCAATGCTGTAACATCACTTCTATGAATAAAGGTTTAACAAGAATAATCCCCTGGGAATAAATGTTAATTAAAAAATGTTAACTATATTCATTATAAGTTTTCTCCGACGTTTCAAAAAATTTTCGCTATAAGAATATGGCTAGGTGCTATCTCAGTGGGGGCGTGAATTCAAAGAAATATTTATTGACACTTCGGTTTTGTTTAGTTTTGCCGTTTATTACAAAATATATGCGTAAATGTACTAATAAACTACCGACTAAATAAACTAACAATATTACAGACATAAACCAATAATTCGTCTGAATAATAAAAAGCTTGGACTCTTAACTAATTTTACTATAATTAAGAGCAAAATTTATTTGCTCTTGTATGGACTTATATGCCATAAGTCCATACTGGTTTCAGTATAGACTTATAAACCAATATTTTATTCCCGAGCGATAATGGCTATCTTCTACCCAACATCCAGTCTATTGTGAAATGTTTTAATCCCAGTTAATTCTTTCCCTGAAAATGTGTTTGCTCCAAGTCAGCCGATCCAAGTCAGTAACTTTGATCACTAGTAAAAAGTAGATGTAAAGTTGGCTGCAGAATACGACCTTGGAGAACCCTAGCTTGGATTGGGTATAAGTTCGTATATTGATATTTCTGTTTAACGAGAAAGTATCTATCTCTGATATAGGATTTGAATATCTGGTAGTAGTTATGCTATGCAGAAAGTTGAATTTTAGTTTGAAGAGTAATTTCTTATGTAAAAGTACTTTCTTATTAAGAGTAATTTCTTATGTTTATTAAGTACTTTGAAAAACGCCTAAGAAGGTGGTAAAGCAATATTTTTTCTTTGTTCGAAGTCTTTGTTGATTCTATTTATGATTTTGTGCACTTTTTCTTCAAGTGAAGCGTGATTATAATACTGTGATTTTCTTGTAGTATTAGGTTCAATCGTTCAAGTAATAGTTTTTCGATAACCCTGGATATGAGTGATAATAGGCTGATTGGTTTATAAAATAATGGACAATAATATTTTATTCTCCATTTGGTATTATTATTACCTGAGCGACCTTCCACAGCTTAGGAAAGTATCCGTCTCTAGAGATGACATTGAATGGAGGATGGAATAGTTTCTTTGGGACATCAACTTTAGAATAAGCCAGTGATACGAGATTATCAGCATATAATAACGAAAGCTCATTATTTCTATCATTAATGTAGTGTCGTTATTAACTTAACCCCTATTAAACTGCAGTACAATTTTGTTTGATATAAATAGTACTTTTTTATTTTTATAATAAACAAAATTATATTGCGATATTTTCATAATACAGGAAGTGAGACTATTCGAAATTTAGCATAACAAAGAATGCAGAGAATTTAGTTTACTAATGAAATGTTAAAAGTAAAACTACTCATAAGCCACATGTATGAATGTTTAAATTTTACATACGAAAAGTTGCGTTGCGCTTTAAATCAGACGGAAATGTACATATGAACGAAACTGCAGAGATATGCTTTTGTGTAAAACTTTATATAATATTTGCTGTGAAACAAATCAGTTTTGCATTCATCATCATTTGCAATACTGTGCGAATAGCTGAAAATTGTTTCGTTTCTCCAATATTATAACAGCACTGCAGCAAATATAATTAAAGTTACTCATTTTCAGTAAATTCAGCAAATAGGCAAATGGCTATAATTTTCAATTTACCGTTTATTTAGTTAGTCAGTATTTGTTTTTATATTGCAAAGGCAATTGTTGTAGATAAACGGCGAAGTAATATATTTGAATTGTCAGTACTGACAGAGAGTAAATTTACAGACATCGTAACCTAATTAAAATAAAACAACAATATACATATACATATTAAACATTTATTTTTAATAATTAGAAATTATTTTGAATTTGCATGTTTCAAAATAGTTTATCGTGGGAGCTGGGGCAGGATTGGATTCCTCGGTGTATCCAGGAGAGCAAATTTCGTACCTAACACTATACATTACTAAATGTATCTTTTGCAAACCACATTGGCATGATTAGAAAGTTATTAATAGGAACTAGTATGAAGCACCTCCTTTCGATTTGCTTGATTCAGTCTAGTTGCTCATAATTACCTCCTGATGACACCGAAATGTGACGATCATGTGGTTCGCGAAATATGCATCTAAGGGCGCATTTTTTGACATTTCATAAAAAACTGATCTCCTGTTTTTTTATGATAGGTCGTTGTACGCTATTTCTAAATTTAAAATATTATGCAACATAGGATTAGCGAATTACTATGTACATACAGATCTGGCAAATACAAATCTTGAATGGGCTGCTTATGTGTGGTAGATAAGAAAAGAAATAGGAAACTCATATACGTGATACGAGTCGATCTTATGATCAGGATACATGAAATGGAAAGAAACTTTATAGAATTAACTAAGAGGTAGTATTTGGTTAAGAGTTAATTGATAGACTGCAAAGGATTCTTAGAGTCCTTAGAGAATAAATCTGGCACTGTTAAATGTTGCTTTGAATAAACTTTCTTTTACACATAATTACCAGTATAAATGCTGGTTAGTGATGAAGCTAAATATAAGTAACAATAATAAGTACTAGATTTTCAGGATATTGCTGATACTTTCTTTTTTTTTTTGTATTTAATTTTTATGTTACATTTTTCCTTTTCACTCCATGTCACATTAAATTTAGTCTAATTTTCTTAGTATATGTTATGGTAGTAGATACACATTGTGATAAAGTTGAATATACTTTTTATGGCCATTAACATTCATAAATACAGGGTGTACAGAAAGGGTAGGGGGTATTTGTAGATTCAATAAAAAAAAAACTAGAAGTCAGAAAAAATCAATTTTTTTGTTAATTTATAGACAAGGTTTTGGAAAATTAAGTACTAAAGATTATGTTCTCCAAATGTCGACCCTCACGCTGCTGGCACTCCTCTAACCGTAAACGGAAATTAGCCACCACGCGTCTACACATCTCCCTGCAAACGGCGGCCATTTCGGTGCGAATGTTGTGCTTTAATTGCACTAAAGTTCGTGGTTTGTTTACATACACTTTCTCTTTAAGGTATCCCCATAAGAAATAATCAAGAGGTGTAAGATGAGAAATGGATTCGAATGTTTGAGAATACCGTTCGACTGTAAAAATTCGCAATCCAGGTCGCCCGTGCTCTGTTCGAACCCCACAAGCGATTGAAGAAGTGAGAGTTTGCGAATTGATTGAGAAGGATTTTCACGCACTGAAACTCTCACTTCTTCAATCGCTTGTGGGGTTCGAACAGAGCACGGGCGACCTGGATTGCGAATTTTTACAGTCGAACGGTATTCTCAAACATTCGAATCCATTTTCTGATCTTACAACTCTTGATTATTTCTTATTACGATACCTTAAAGAGAAAGTGTATGTAAACAAACCACGAATTTTAGTGCAATTAAAGCACAACATTCGCATCGAAATGGCCGCCGTTTCCAGAGAGATGTGTAGACGCGTGGTGGCTAATTTCCGTTTACGGTTAGAGGAGTGCCAGCAGCGTGAGAGTCAACATTTGGAGAACATAATCTTTAGTACTTAATTTTCCAAAACCTTGTCTAAAAATTAACAAAAAAATTTATTTTTTCTGACTTCTAGTTTTTTCTTTATTGAATCTACAAATACCCCCTACCTTTTCTGGACACCCTATATATTCCTAATATATAAATACCATGGCAAAATTAAAGAAGTATACAATATATTTGTTGATAAAACTGTAATAATATTAAATTATAATTGAGAAGAATTTTTTTCAGATTGCCTTATTCCTTTATTCTTATTTAGGCTTTGGTACTTTAAAAATACTACGAATAAAATTGAAAATTTCCGATTTATCAGGTATCTCAAATGATTAATTATCAGTACAATAGATAAAACATTAAATATTCGGAACGTCATAAGGATTTATAATAGTTGACTCTAATCCGAGGACAATTTGTTAAGGTGATAGATAATGGATTGCTGAAAATTTCCCATTTGTAGTGGAAGAGAACAGCTAGACAATTAACAAATGAACCTCTTGGCTCAACAGTCGTTCCTAAATTGCTTTCTGCTGTTAGGGATCCTGAAAGCGGTTACTCCACGCATGTTAGTAACGTTTTGAGAAACTATAGACTGTTTAAGATTATTTGATTATACTAGTCGAAAGTAGACTATATTCATCGCAGCAATTGCATTAGTTTACTTGTAGATACTTTTATTTAGGGATTTTATACAGAAGAGGGTACACTTTCTATAGAAAATTGGCCCAAATGATTCATTAAAAATCAAACTTGATGAGTATAAAAGAAACCTATGTATTTTCGTAAAAGGGGACTTGCTCTTTACATCCACTATTAAATAAACGATATCTGGAAAAGTGAAAAAGAAGAAAAATGGAAAAAAAAAATTTCTAGCATTTATTTTTCGTTTTTCACGATAACTAAACTCACGATAACTCACGATAACCAAATCGTGTCGGATCGATCAGGATTTGACTGATTCTGATCGTAGACGTCTCCCAGATAACATCTATTAATTTTGAGGTGGATACAATACACTCTACCATGTTCATAGGTCATGAGAAAGCACAATGGTGGACTATTTGACAAATTATTTTTGTTAGCACTATCACTCAATTAAATCGTGTCGGATCGATCGGGTTCCAATTAATTCTGATTAGGGACGTCTACTAGACGACATCTATTGATTTTGAGATGGATAAGACACACCCCACCCTGTCCATGGGTCATGATAAGTCACGATGTAAATGTTTATGTTCATTCTGAGATTTTAAACATAAACATTTAACGCGTTGCTGACTTTGCATTGAACGAAAAAAACATATATTCGGCCTGTATCATATACGAATGAATGAGAAAAAAAAATAATTTAATTCCATCACAAACATATACGGCAGTGAAGCAGTCCACAATGAAAAAAGTAAAACTGTCATGTAAAGCACATATTCTGCATTTATGTGTTGGTTTATTTTTCCTCGGCCATTCAAGTTTGAGATAGAGATGTTCTACATCCGGAAAAGTCCGTTTTAAGATTTTAAAACTGTTTATTAAACTTAACGTTAGAATAAAGCAATATTTCTCTGTTAAATAAAGCAATACTTGTATAAAACAGCCGTATATAGGCGTTTTTAATTAGCGTACTAACATAACTTGTATTAAGCTTAAGTCATTAGCCAGTATTAATTCTAAACTTTTCTAAGTATCTATTTAATAACTACCTAATAATGTTCTTCATTTATGTATGGAATTCATCGCTTGTTTGTGATTAATTGGTTTATATAGCTGATATCAACTTATATCAACTATCAACTATCATGCATATCAGTAGGTACCTATATGCACGAATGTAGTCCATTAATTTTACATCGATAATGTTGGTTGTACAGGTAGGAAAGAGAATAGGTCCTTACACTAAACCTTGTGGAACAGCTGACGTTATTTCTCCTTTTAATGAGATGCCAGATGAGACGTATAACTAACTGAGAGTGACCTTGTACTCAACCATACCAGAGCGGAAAAGTAATGTAATCGTGTAAAGAAAAAATGGAAAAAGAATTTATTCTCTAGCTTCTATTTTTCGCTTCTCAGCCTAAAAACCAACAAAAATGGTTTTTGAAAAGCTTTGTCTGTGTGTGTGTCGTTATCGTTGTCGTCGGCATTTTAAAACTTGTGAGCACGATAATTCAACTAAATCGTATCGGATCGATCGAGTTTTGACTGATTCTGATCGGGGACGTCTCTCAGAGGATACTTATTGATTTTAAGGTGGACAGAACACACTCTAGCATGTTCATGGGTCATGAGAAAGCACAATGGTGGACTATTTGAGAAATTTTTTTTATTAGCACGATCACTCAATTAAATCGTGTCGGATCGATCGGGTTTCGACTGATTCTGATTAGAGACGTCTACCCACATCTATTGATTTTAAGGTGGACAGAATACACCCCACCCTGTCCATGGGTCACGAGAAAACACGATGGTGGACTATTTAAGAAAAAGTAAAACTGTCTCTTAAAACACATATTCTGCATTTATTTTTTCGCGACCACTCAATTTCGAGACAGAGATGTTCTACGTGCGGAAAAGTCCGTTTTAAGGTTTTAAAACTGTTTATTATCGACTATAATTGTATAACTCGAAGTTATACAATTTATTATTACAGAAAGGCATAATTTAATCATTTGCATATCACTAAGCCGCATTATCTCATATACGATTTAATTGCTTTAATTGCACAGCCTCACAAAAAGTATCTTGTGCGGCAGTACCCTATAGCTTAAGTACCCTAAAGTACCCTATAGCTAAACTTTCAAAATTCAAAAGGGCAGATCCAATATGGCGGACGAATTTTTCAACAAAACTGTGGATGTCTACAAAACTTAGTACATGGGAGTTCTTTAGCTTACCGGTAACAAATTTGTAGCTCAACTTTGAAATTTCAAAATGGCGGATTCAATATGATAAACAAAGTTCGGAGCATCGGAGACAACAAATTTCGGGGTAGTTATCATCGTCTACTACATATATTGAAGTAACAGGATAACCACCGTTAAATAATAGTTTGGTTCAGCCAATATAACAGCAGATCACAAAATATGTTATTATCTTGTATTGGGAAAACAAGAACTTCACTTTATTTTAACTGCACTTTACATTAACACTGAAATTTAATTTGGAAATTAGGGCTACTAAAAAACTGTGGTTCCTGATCTATAATTGTGTATAAAAGGACTGTTTACAGAAATTTGTACTTAAAAATCTGTATTATATATTTACTTATTATTTTATATTTTAAGTAGAAGTTAGATCCAGTCCTGTTCGATCAGCTGTCTAGTTTCTTAAATTTTCTGAAACTACTAAGAGTTGGGATCTTTACTAAGTTTCATAGAGAGCTCGAATTTTTTTTTGAGAAACTCGTGAGTCATATTGGAACAACCGTTTGAATTTCGAAAATTGAACTTTAGATTCATTTATCAGCGACCTGAAAAACACTTAAATACCAAGTTCAGTAGAAATCCGGAAAATTTTATAATATTTGTTTGCTATATGGAATCCGCCGTTTTGAAATTTGAAAGTTGATATTCAGATTCGTTATCGGTGGCCCAAAGAAACCCCAGATACTAAGGCTTGTAGGCACCCAAAGTTTCGTTTAAAAATTCGCTTCCAAACGAAATAATTTCTTGTGGGGATGGGCTATTTTATATACATTCCCTGGATTAATTAAGTGTGAAAGAGAAATTTATATTAGTGCTGTAATTGTGATAGAAATATATTAAATTATTTTTTGATTATATAAAATTTAACCAATGAAATTAGTTCTCGTTAATAATTAAATCTCGGTATTTCGACGTTACTTGGAAATAAACTTATAAATGTTGGTTTAAAGCGTATCGTGCGGCGTGCTATTTCGCAATAAAACTTTAAATATATTTAAACTCAAATTGCAACTGTATTTTACTAGCCTGGATAATAGCTTAATTAAATAATAGTTAATTATTTTATTTTCTTTTCTTGTTTCGACGTGGAACGGTACTATTTACGGTTAATTATGAGAACGGTTGGTATATTTAAAAGTAATTTAAGTAGCGTTCGATGTAGAGGCGGAAATTGCTATAAATTTCACAGATTTTGGGGTGGAAGGTATAAAATACATCCATGGCAGTACTGATTTGTAGGCCTCCATGTTGTGCAACCTACGTTTTGAAATATCGGTATACAAACTTTGAATAGAGTATTTATTTTTTGTTTTATGAATTTTTTGTTAGGATGTTTCCCATGCATTGATTAAAAAGTTTATTGTTTGCGAATTATTTGTATGAGCTTAGAAATAACGTCATGTTTGCGATTTCCATTGCCGAAAATTATTAATTAACAGTGACCGTTTTCTATACGTATTGGAAACTAAAAATAAATAAAATTAGTTACAAAACGATTGACTCCAAAGCCATGATTGAATTCAAAGAGCCAAAGTATGATTTTCAGAGTTCTTAAGATCATTCATATCCTTGATATACCGTAGTATACAACTAGCAATAGCATTATCAAAATAAAAACAATGGTTGTAGTGAATTAAAAGGTTTTTTATGTGTATATTTATTAGTGTATGTGTATCATGTTTTCATGACCGGGTGAATTTCACAATATCATGTACTGTTCTATTTTATTATTTTTTCACAGAAGATGTTTTTAATTTTAATTTGGTTTAAATAGTAATACTATTTAAACCAAAAACCAGTTTTAAATAGTAATACTATTTTTGTTTTATTGCAATTGCACGTGCAAGGTGCACTATTTTTTTTTAACATAATATAAGTTATAGCTGGTGCACTTGATCAGCAGTACTTAACAATATGTGATCAAGATACGTACCACTACCATAGTCTATTGGCCTAGCAATACGGCTAATTGTTGGGAAATATTAATATTCTGAATTTACGTCAAGGTATTTGTTACCATGATTTGTTGCAGCATTTTGACTTCGATTTTTATTTGTTTTGAGGTAGTTATGTAGTCTATAACCAATTTGAGATGGACTTAACGATGCAGGCCTATAGATGCACAAAATTTGTAAACTTTCGTTTCACTCATGTGACATTATTTGCAATTTAATTGCCTTTATCTCACATAACATATTAATTATTTTGTAATTAGAATTAATATAAACCTTTGTACACTTATTTATACTTCTCTTATTTTTATTTCTGGACAAAATGTTTTTGATAAAACGTAGGTAAAATCGTCCTAGATCCAATTTAATATTGGTGTGTACAGCTTGTCAATAATAGGAAAAAGTGTATGATTCTATATGTAGTGCATGCGTAGAAGAAAACGTGAGGCAGCATTCGGAGGGAAAAGGACATACATTACGCGCGGCCAGCTGATCAAACTCTGTGTACATTCACAGTCAAAATTATTTAATCTTGATTGAGCAGCATATGCCTTTGCAATTTGCACAAAATGAAAATTAGCTATTGTTTATTATTTATTTCGTAATATTAAGTTGGGATTTCTACTGTAGTGACGTGTTAAACTGGCAACATCAGCAAGGATAATCAGTGTCCCTCGATAGCTCAGCGGTCAGAGCAACCAACCGGCAATTGGGAGATCCGGGCTCGATTCCCGGTCAAGGCATGTACTCTTTATGCTTGCCATCGCAAAAGTGGTGACCCCGAGGTGATGTGATTCGTTCCAGTACATCGAACCTCCCCTACATCTCAAATTCACCGATTCGATACCCATCCTATCGCTCTATAGTCCGGGGGTTACCGAACAACGGTTCGTAAGAATGGTGAACGCGGCCACATTCCGTTAATTGTATCGAGACAAACCATGTCTCTAGGGGGGGAGTACTGTGGCGACGCGTTAAACTGGTGCATTAGCAAGGATAATGAGTGTCCCTCGATAGCTCAGTAGTCAGAGCAACCAACCGGCAATTGAGAGATCCAGATTCGATTCCCAGTCAAGGCATTCACAATTTATCCTTGCTATCGTCAAAGTGGTGGCCCCGTGATTCGTTCCAGTACATCGAACCTCCCTTACATCTCAAATTCGCGGATTCCCATCCTATCCATCGCCCTATAGTCCGGGAGTACCGAACAACGGTTCGTAAGAATGGTGAACACGGCCACATTCCGGTTAAATTGTATCGAGACACACCATGTCTCTAGGGGGGGGGGAGTACTATAGCGACGCGTTAAATTGGCAATATTAGCAAGGACAATGAGTGTTCCTTGATAGCTTAGCGGTCAGAGCAACTAACCGGCAATTGGGAGATCCGGGTTCGTTTCCCGGTCAAGGCATGCACCTTTATCCTTGCTATCGCCAAACTACATTTACTTACAAAGAAATGTAAGGAATGGGATTATATAAAAAACCCAGATAAGATTTTATGGACTTGTAGTTATTTCACTGACTGTTTACTCTATATTCACTCTGGAAAGGTCTCAATGCGATTGAGTAAAGACCAGGCTATTTACTGTGCACCTCGTGGGCGGATCCATATCACACTTTTTAGATTTCTTCGTATTATTGACAATCTGTACTTAAATAGAGCAACTAACACGATAGAAAAATGATCTGAATTTTAAGAATCTTCATTTTATATATTTTTGGATTTTTATATGAATTAAAGCCCTTATTTATCCATTCAAGTCATCAGTAAGACAACTCATTGATCTCATTTTATCAAAGAAATTTCAATAATGTAAAAATATATAATAATCAAGTGTATTTACAAAAAACATTTTTCTTGTGAATCACATTCTCTCTAAAACTCCATTCAGTTCCAAATTTCAAATATTCCAAATAAAATACATCTCTAATAATCTAACGAGTAAGAAAATCGCAATAACACTGCGCTGCCTCCTCGCTCATATCGAAGACACCTCCTCTAGAGGCTTTGGATCAGAAAACAAGTTACCACGTTGTTCGCAAGGGTCGATTTACTATATTGATTTTGTCAAAATGACGAAATTCGAACAAAAAGCATTTCGTATATCGACCTAAAGAATTTCGTGATACACACACGAAAACAGTCTTTTAGTAAATATAGTTATGATACGAGTGATAGTATTTCTAAACGATTTGAAAGTTGTTTTGGTTTTGTAGAATTTAATTGTTGTATACGTTTTTTCATAACATGGTTCGAAAAGTAGTAGACCATATTTTTTAAGGTTATTCCAACTGAATTAAATTTAACTATGTAACATATGTTAAAAACTATAGCCTTAAATACAATCTCCAGTCACACTAATATTAATAATGTAAGATAGCTCTGTTTTACAATCTTTTCTTTGATTTATAAAAATGGTACTATATAATGTGTATGCTACCATAAATAATGCCTTATTTTGCCATTACCATAAAATGATTCCCACCGTATAATATTTTCTAATTTGTATTGCGGGAACATGAACGTAAAATTACATATTGTATGCTAAATATAATAAATTTACTGCAATAGCTATAAAATTTATCTCAACCGAAATTTCCACATGAAAGTGAACATACCTCCTATAATTTACATACATAATGATTATATACGTGAAATATATGAGAAATTGTAAATTTAGAATATTTATACCATGAAATAACGGCGTATGACTATTCAAATCGAATGCATTAAAATCATTTCTGCTTTTCGCTGCAGTTTAGCAGACCTTTCAATCAGTGGCGGACGGTAACAAGGGAACAGAAGCATGCGTTCACTACAATTTAAAGAAAGAAGTACTTGTTTTATGTTAACTTTGTTACATATTAATTATAAACTTTCTATTTTATATACAAACTTTATACATTTATTCTACAAAGGATTATTGTATTATCAATTCTACACGATAGACTCTCCATCGAGCTACTGTAGTCTAAAAGATTTGCACATAGGGACATAGCGGCTACGGGCGCACGTTCAGATTACGCTCGGAGTTAGTCGTGCCTAGTCGTACTTCTTCGTTGAGTGGGTAAAATGTGTTTTGTTGGCAGTTGGACAGCAAAGATATTTAATTAACTTCAATGGGATTACGTTGGAAATGGCCATATTTTAGTAGGTGACCGTGTCTCGTTGTCGATTGTTCTTTTCGGCGCGTAATCTGTTATGATCGTCAGTTGTAACGTCTTCAAACGTTTTAAAATGAATTCAGTTGATTTTGTAGTGATTAATGAAGCAATAATTTATAAATAAAGGATGGAAATCAACAGCGTTTTAAACGTTATTTCATTTCGAAAATCGTCAGTAACCTGACATGCTTGCTCTATCCTTACCATGGATATTATACTTTGTGAATGCAATTGTACCAAGAAATTTATTCATCCTTACTGCGATGCTATGGTTTGTTCTATTTATCTCAACAGATGCTTTGTATTATGACGCAACAAAGAAAATAGGACAGTCCGATAAAGTGAAAAGAACATGTTGTGCATGGCACGGAAGTATAAATAAACGTCGAGATACGTGGAATTTTATATCACCTGATAACAGTAAAACTTTTCCCGCTGCTACATCCTAAATTAATTCAAAGGTTGTTCCGCGGTGTGCAATTAGGCACTCTATTCTACATTTTAGTTGAATTCCATAGGCGCGTCGGTGGAACTACCCCCAAGAGATATCCTGATAATCATAGTAAAATGTCACAATGAACTAACTATTTCCTGAGTTTAGTTGTGTTGGAATATTACATTCAACAATAATTATTTTAGGTTTAAAAATAGTCTTCATGCGGTGCCTGAAATTAAACATAAACATTAGGTCAGCATTCATGAGTTCGGGTAACTCAATATCGAATGTTTAACTGTTCAAATGTCGTTGAAATAAAAATTGATTATTTAGCAAGTCAGTCTGAAAGATTATACGTTAGAATACACATCTTAATTTCTTTGTACGTAATTTAGTTGTTATACAGGGTATCAATAAACTCGTATTGTCCTCAAATTGTATCTTTAATTATTTATTCTCCCAAGTACTTCGAACAGGTTATGGGCCCAGGTGCGTCGCGTAAGCTCACTTGTAAGGGAGAATAATTAAAAGGTACATCGCGAGTGATAACTATTGTTGTATAGACAACTGGAAAATGGCGGAAAGTGCTAAGTATAACATCGAAAAGTTGAACGGGCAAAACTACCAGTCCTGGAACTATTTAGTGAAAATGTTATTAATAAATGCGGATTTATGGGATGTAGTTTCGACTGAATTACCAACACCGGAGGAACGAAACGGTACCTGGCAGAAGAAAAATGACAAGGCCTTATCAACCATAGCCTTACTTGTCGATGTTAGTCAACTAGTGCATATCAGAAATAAGGAATACGCGCATGATGCGTGGGAAGCACCAAAGGAGTATCATCAAAAATCGAGTTTATCTAGCATGATTTTTCTGTTAAAGCAAATTTGCAGGCTATCGCTAGATGAGAATGGTGATATGGAAGCACACATAAGTTCATTCTTGGAATTATTGAATAAACTGGCCGCTTTAGGGGAAGAAATTAAGGACAGGTTTGCGGCAGGCATTTTGCTGGGAAGTCTTCCAGACTCATACAGTTTTTTAATCACAGCGCTGGAAAGTAAGTCATCGAGTGAATTCACGCTTGAATTCGTAAAAAGTAAATTAATCGATGAGTACAGGAGGCGTCAAGGAGCTTTGAAAAGTCAAAACGAGTCAGCCATGAAATCAGTATATAATAAAAGGATCCAAAGTAATCAAACTGCAAGTACAGATGTAAAGCAATGTTACTTTTGCAACAGGAAAGGTTATTTTAAACGGGACTGTTTCAAGTATAAAGCGTTTAAAAGAGAAAAGGCCAATAAAGTTACTGAAATTAATACTGGTGACAGTGATGAAGCGTGTCTTATGGTAAATTCAAGTTCAACTGACGTAAACAGGGATTCTGCTTCGTGGTATGTGGATTCAGGAGCTTCGAGTCACATGGTAAACTACAAAGAATTTTATACCCAATTTGACGGTAGCAGAAAAGGCGTTGTGAGGTTAGCGGAGAAAGGGCAACACTCCAAGGTTCAGGGTATAGGAACAGGATTCATCAAGTGCGCGAATAGTGCGGGAGTGAATTAGCTAAAAATCGACGACGTGTTGTATGTGCCGGACTTATATTCAAATTTACTTTCTGTGAAAAAGTTAACTAGTGCGGGGTATAACGTGCAGTTCGACAACAATAACTGTAAAATTGTCTCAGGCGGAAAAGTGATTGCGAGTGCGAGGCCGGCGCCCGACTTGTACAAGCTGTCAACTGTAGAACAGGCACTGAGCATCGTGAATGAACACTCCAGCAACTGTCAGCATACGTGGCATCGACGTTTTGGGCACAGGGACATAGAAGCAGTCAAGCGCTTGATGGAAAGAAAAATGGCAATCGGGATTAATATTAAGGATTGTAGGATTAGGGAAACTTGCAACTGCTGTGTAAAAGGTAAAATTATTCGTAAGAGTTTCCCGAAATTTTCTCAAAGCAACACATTTAATATACTTGACTTAATACATACAGATGTTTGCGGTCCCATGAAGACTGTTACTCCAGGGGGTAAACGGTACATTCTTACTTTAATAGACGATTTCTCAAGATACACAACTGTGTATTTACTGAAACATAAGAATGAAACTGAAAAATATATTAAAGAGTTTATCGAGTTAATGAGTAATCAGTCAGGCAGGGTACCAAAGGTTATTAGGTCAGATAGGGGTGGCGAGTACGTAAATAATGCGTTAAGGGAATATTTAAGCGGTAAAGGCATAAAGATACAGTACACGGCGGGGTACTCTCCAGAGCAAAACGGTGTTGCAGAGAGAAAGAACAGGTCGCTAGTCGAAATGGCTAGGTGCATGTTAATCGATGCGAATTTACCAAAGAAATTTTGGGGGGAAGCAGTTGTTACAGCCAATTATCTGCAAAATCGACTACCTACTCAGTTAAAACAGAAAACACCGTTTGAGTTGTGGCATAAAGTCAAACCTGATGTGTCGAATTTGCAAATATTTGGATCTAAAGTGTATAGTCATATTCCAAAGGAACAAATTAAAAATAAATTTGATAAAAAGGCAGAATCACTAATTTTCGTAGGATATTCTGATGAATCTAAAGCATATAGATTGTTAGATTTAGATACAGGGCGTATAAAAATTAGCCGTAGTGCGATATTTCCTGAAAGAAATATTCGTGTTAAAGAAAAAAAAGATAAAAGATGAAGAAGCGACTATTGAGTTCAAAAAGGAGCAAGAAAGAACGGAGCCAAATGACACTGGGAGACATGAGGCCGCAGATTTCGAAAAAACTGAAGAACTAGAAGAAGCTACGGAGGAATTTAATGTATATGAAAGTTCAGGTACAGAACAATCTTGTGGCAGCAATAACAGCTATCAACCAAGTGAAGAGTTCTATATAGAGCACGGAGGTGATCGTAGATCAAATAGAATAAATAAAGGAGTCCCACCTGAGCGCTACACAGCAAAGTTAGCTGAACTTCGGGAAATAGAACCTAAAACATTTAAAGAAGCTCTTGCCAGCAGTGATAGCGAAAAATGGAGGAAAGCTATTGAAGAAGAAATGAAATCTTTGAAGAATAACGAAGTATGGGATTTAGTACTTACACCGGAAGACAAAAACATCATATCTTGTAAATGGGTGTTTAAGCTAAAGACAGGTGAAGATAAGATCTCGAACAAGTACAAGGCACGATTGGTAGCGAGAGGTTTTAGTCAGAAATTCGGTGTGGATTACGATGAAGTGTTTGCGCCTGTAGTGCGGCAAGCAACTCTTCGAATATTGTTAACAGAGGCATGGAATCAAAAACTAATAATAAAACATCTAGACGCCGATTGGGCGGAAAATAAAGAGGATAGAAAGTCAAATAGTGGATACATATTTATGTTTCGGGGTGCACCTATTAATTGGGGATGCAGAAAGCAGAGTTGCGTATCACTATCATCGACCGAAGCTGAATACATAGCACTGGCCGAAGGATGCCAAGAGGCAATCTGGTTAAAGCAGGCGATAAAGGAGTTTACGAATTTAGAACCGAAAGTGGTTATGTACGAAGATAATCAAAGCTGTTTAAAGCAGCTAGCAAACCATAAATTTAGCAATCGAACGAAGCATATTGATACAAAGTATCATTTTTTAAAAGAATTGTATGAAAATCAGGTTATTGTATTCGAGTATTGTCCGACTGAAAAAATGATAGCTGATATGTTAACCAAGCCGCTAAATAAAGTAAAGCTAGAACATTTAAGTACCAAGGGTGGTCTGGTTGACTGATTGAAAAATAATTATAGTTGCGAGGGGGTGTTGGAATATTACATTCAACAATAATTATTTTAGGTTTAAAAATAGTCTTCATGCGGTGCCTGAAATTAAACATAAACATTAGGTCAGCATTTATGAGTTCGGGTAACTCAATATCGAATGTTTAACTGTTCAAATGTCGTTGAAATAAAAATTGATTATTTAGCAAGTCAGTCTGAAAGATTATACGTTAGAATACACATCTTAATTTCTTTGTACGTAATTTAGTTGTTATACAGGGTATCAATAAACTCGTATTGTCCTCAAATTGTATCTTTAATTATTTATTCTCCCAAGTACTTCGAACAAGTTGTTGGTGAAAATATGTATGTAGGCAAAGGGTAAGGAGTTAAATATTTAAAATATATTAGCAACATGTCTTTTAGCGAAATTTAATTCTTTGTAAAATTACAGGGAAGAATGTGCTCGCTCATTATTAGAATTGTAACTGTCAGTCTACAGTTTATAACATCAACTCATAAATACTAACACCATTATATACTGATCGTATATACGAGGGAGTACCAAGAAAAAAAATAAGAATTATTTTCTGTAGGTAAGTAGGTTGACAGTGCTGCCCTTTCCTGCTAAGTACGCTTATTAGACACTGACTCTGCTCAGTTGGCCATGTATTATTCATGTGAACCCATCGCAGCGGATAGAGCGATTTTTTTCTTAAGCGCACTCCAACGCTTTAATTAGCAACGCGCCAACATCAAGTTTTGGTTCCTGTTAAAGAAAATAGCGGCACATATAGTTTTAATGCTTCGAGAAACTGTATCTGTAAGAAGAACTAAGCCAGGCAAGAATTTACGAGTGGTTTCCTCGGTTCAGAAGTAGTCAAATATCACTTGAAGATGAACACCGTTCGAGTCGCCTCCGAACGTCCACAACAGACAAAAATGTTCAAATAGTGCGCGATGCCATCATGTTTGACCGTCGCAGAACGACCAATGAATCGGGGGAAATAACTGGAACTTCTTGGAGTTCATGTCAAAGAATTCGAAGTAATTTTAACATGACATGCGTCGTCGCAAAGTTTGTTCCGCAACTGTTTTTCTATAGTTTGTAAGTCTAAGTTTAAGCCTGTTTTGTTTATCATTTGGTATATCTATGATTTTTTTATTAAATTGTATTCATCTGCCTAGGTTGTTTTCGCTTAGCTCATGCAGAGGTATCTTGGAGGGCTTATTAATATTAGTTTTCAATATTCGAATCACAATTTCAATATTCGAATCATATACCACTGATATATCAGTCCATGTCATGTTATATTGCTGATGTAATTGTATTATACATGATTGTAAACAAAATATTTATAGCCTTGTCTTGATTTGTCGCGAATTTAACACCTTCTGGTTTTACGCTTTCTTTTATACGTCTTATATCTCGAAATTTCCTAACCAACCTTGAAAGCGTAGATTGAGCAGGTTTTGTTTTTGGCCTTCGCGATAACGGATGTGTGAACTAGTGCATTGTCTTGGTGAAGCAAAACTTTCTTTTTTGACAATTGCAGCTGTTTTTTCTTGATTTCATCACTGAAACGCTGCGATAACGCATAATTCTCGCTGTTGATTATTTTTCCTTTCTGAAGATAATTAATGAAAATTATCCCATGCGAATCACAAAAAACTGACGTCAAGACCTTGCCTGCAAATGGAACTGTCTTCGTTTTGTTTGGAGCCGATTCTTTCCTTTCGGTCCATTGTTTTGACTATTCCTTCGTCTCAGGTGTGAAGTAATGGACCCATGTTTCATCCATGATTATGAATCGACGCATAAACGCGGCTCTGTTCCCTCGCCAAATTTTTTATTTTAAAGTTCGCCAAATACTCTACTGAAACATCTTCACAACGCTGTTTTTGTTCCATTGTGAGTAATCGCCCATCTTACGCACAGTCTTTTCGTGTTCAAATTTTCAGTCAAAATGTGGTATACAGCGGTTTTTGAAATGCCTAAAATGTCTGCTACCATGTAGCAGAGATCGATGATTATCCAACACCATTTTGTGGATTCTCCTCGCCATGACATTGCCACCTCATTTTGTTGAGAACTGCGATGTTCACCTCAACAACTCGTGCGGCCTCGTTTAAACTCTGTCACGCAATATTTTACTGTTGTAAATGAAGGAACAGACTCTCCCAGAGATAGCTAGGTAGAATTTAGCTCTGCTTTGATATCTGATTTTGGTTGGTCTAAAGCCTTTCAAATGAAAGTATTACATCACATAATGATGACCAATTTTTCCCATGCTTACAAATTCACTGAGAGCGTTCACTATTGATGGCTGCCAAACAAATACTAAACGACGTAGCGTCGTCAAACTTCAAATTTGAGATTTATATGGTTGGTACTTTGTACCATAAGTATTCACTTCAAACAACAACCGCCATATATACGTCAGGTCAGGTAGTTCTGAGACTACCCTCGTATATTAAAGAAACGTGTAGGATTAGTTTAAATTTTTTGGATACATAACGTTGGGATATATATATATATATATATATATATATATATATATATATATATATATATATATATATATATATATATATATATATATATATATAACATTATGTATACCGGAGCTGTATTTTAGAGAATGCCGCTCTTAATACTGTCAATGCAATGTTATTAACACCGTTTATTAAAAGCTTGTGCCAGCAAATAAAATTAAAATCGTAATTGAATAACGCTTTACACAGACAAACACAGAAATCACAAAAAATACATCCAAATCCCTCTTTAAATTACTCCCAGGGTTAATATCATTTTAACGTTATTTACAGTTTTTTTAATGACTCACGCTTTGATTTAATTTTCCTGTCACTGTATTTAACAGATACGTTCATGACTTCCATGTGATGTTCAAACATGTATTTTGACGTAAAAAATTGATTAGACTGCTTTTTTGTCAATAAACTATTTTAAACAGGTTATTTTTTATGGAAATAAATTTCACCTTCTATAAAAAAAAGTAAATTTTTGCATAGATTGACTGATTATGAATGTCGTATTAAAATAGTGAGGTGTGAGGTAAATAGTAGGGCTAGTATAGTTTATTTCATCGCTATTTGCCAAATAAAAAATCCCAAACAGCTCTTATCTCATACCGTGGCTTGTTTTTATGGCTAGGCTCAGATAGACTGTTCCATTTATCGGCAAGGTAAGAAAGGTTTTTATTTGGAAAATAGCGATGACATGAATACGAGTAGTACAGGGCTATTTAAGATAATAAAAGTCTAAAAATTAATCAACATTACAAGATATGTTAGAAAAATTAGTACTTGATTACATAGATATGATATAAAAGGTGTCACAAAAAAATCTTCAAATACAAGTAGTGAATTTTATAAACATTAAATAAATAAAAGGATTTTATAAATATTAAATAACTTTCACAGTTACTTAACAATAGTTTAATTTTATTTTTAATTCGAATGACAGAATCTTATATTTATGCATTTCCAACCTTACATGTGTTGTTCAAAGAAATAATTGACGAAGATAGGTACCACCCTTTTCTATTTGTAAATATTGATCTATTTACTAATAGGTTCATTGTAACCTTGTGACTATTCCCTCAATTCTAACAATAGAATATACAATTTTAAGAAAGTTAGATATTCAGCATGGAACACTGCTGAAATAATTAATAATATTAAACTAAAAGCTTACCATCACAACAAATTTAAGAAAAAGCATCACTTAGCTGGTCTTACTGAATTCAAGATATTACGAGGCAATATTAAAGAACAAATAGTTTATACTTATACTAACTATTTAACATATATTCAGAAAAACTTTAAGAGTGACCCCAGGGATTTCTGATTTCAGTGTTAAGAAAAGTTCGACGCATATTCCATCAACTGTTCTCTTCGATGAGGAACCGTTTGACGCTCCCAACAAAATTGTAAAGGGATTTGCTAGATATTTTGCAGTGCCTTTTCCATTAACAATGCTGCAGGCTATAAATAAAAGTTCTGGAAATAACTCAACCTGTTTTAATATAAATACACTCACAAACAAATATTGCACATTTTATTTTAAGTCATTACATTAACTTCTTACATTCAAAACTTGCTAGACACCCTGAGCTTGAGTGTTTTAATATACTGGAATTTATTTCAGATAAAAGAATGTTTAGACATAGCCTTTATAGGTTTTATATCTAAATGAGCAATAATGTTACAAATTACAAACATATCATTGTGTGCCTTGGCCACTAACAACGACAGCTGTTTTGTTTGTTGTTATCGGAATGACATTCTAGTGCTCTATTTATTGTTTCGGTAGTTTTAGTTAGTGATATGTCACATTTAAGCGAGTTAGTTTCTGTTCAAATTGCTATTTTAGCCAATGAGGGTTACAGACAAGAAAATATTGCGAGAAGATTGTATATTCATCGATCAACTGTTTCTCGTACAGTAAAACGATATAATGAAACTGGAGAATACAAAAGACGGCCTACTCAAGAACGTAAAAGATGTACAACGCCATGAGATTACTAGTATTTGAGAATTCTATCCTTACGAAGTCGCTCACTTACAGCTTGGCATCTGAAAAATTAATTACTGATTAAAAGACAAGTCAATGTAAGTGTTAAAACAATAATATAGAGACTTAAAGAAGCCAGTTTAAACTCGAAATGTCCTGTTAGAGTTACTAGTCTTCTCACGCATTAAAAAATCAGAGCCCATTCTAATTGGAAAAAACATCAATGGAGAAAAGTCCTTTTCACAGACCAAACAAGAATACAATTATAGAAGCCAGATAGATCTGGTCAAGTATACACAAGGTCTGGGAAATGTTTTGCAGAATGTAATCTCCATGTGGCTGCTCTATTATGCTTTGACAAGTCATTAATTGGAAGAGTCGCACTGAGCTTTTTTAGGGAAATTTATGAATGAATGCTGAGTGGTACACACGCAACTTCCTTGAAGAGCATATTTTACCCCGGTATATATGCCGGTTTCATTGGATACGATAAATATATGTTAATGCATGATAATGCTCGAGCTCATGCCTCTAGAACATTAATTCAGGATGTCGAGATTGAGTCACTACAGTGGCCACCAATGAGTCCTGATACTAATCCCATAAAACGTATATGGAACATTCTGAAGCAACATATACGAGCATGATATCTAGCTCCTAATTTAATTGCAGAATTAAGAATTACTGCACAGGAAGAATGGAATCAAATTTTGCAAGAAGCCATCAAAGATCTTCTGCGGAGCAGCCTAGAAGGATACAGGCTATCGCTAGTGCTAGAAGAGGAAATATTAAGTACTGAATTATGTTGCCTTAAAGTATTGTAATATTGTCGTTACTTATTATTCACTCTTTCTAATTAAATGTGATAAACAAATTCAGGCTACTTTATTAGTTCCTCTACAAATCTGTTACAAAGCTTTAATATGTAATTTACTTGACTATAATATGTGTAAAACTCTCCAGTGCAGGGTATATAGCAATACAAAATATAGAAAGTCTTAAAGGAAAAAAAAAATAAAAATAATTACTTAAAATAAAACATGCAACATTTTTGTCTGTGAGTGTAATAAAATTTACCTACAGAACCGGATATTCGTCAAGATCAGATCCCGAGTTTTCTTGTTAAAGATTGCTCAAAGGCCTTAACAGAGTCACATTATTAAAATGGTATTTTATTATCAACTAAGAGAAGAAAATCCAATCCAGGTCATGGAGTTCACATGTGAAGAAATTCTGAACAAGTTGGATATAAGTGAGATAGCCTATAGTTTCGTATGATACTGTATATTGAACAATAGTTCACCTAAAAGGAAAACAAATTGAATTAGTCATATCTATTTATTTTCAATCCCCCTGGACCATATTCCGTCATATTCTGTCATTTCTCTGATTGGTCTTGTATTTGGAAATTAATGTTTATGGGTCTTCGCTTTATATTCTGCCTTGATGCCTAAAGTACGCTACGTTATTGCTACATGGTTGTTCGGATTCATGCGTTCCTTATTGAGCATAGTAAGTCGAGTACACATCAACGTTATAATTTGTCAGGTTGTACATCTTTTAAGATAATTGAAGGTGGCGTATCTCCAATCCATGTAGGAGTACACCAATTGGTTATTTAGCAAATTAGCAATTAGCAAATTGTTCTTTTTAATTTTATTTTACTACTCTATGTATTCCTGTTAGCCATGAGGTACTAGCTATCTGCGTAGGTCTAGCCTTGACTTTTATTCATTTTTTTTCACCATTATCATTATTGTAGCGAATTGTATTTATAGGACTTTTGAGAATTATTTGTCGAGTGGGCATTAACAGTGGCGAAGCGTCTATTAAGGCTGTAAGGCTCAGCCTACCCTATATATTTTAGATGGTAGACCCCGTTTTTATATTGCTACTTGCCTTTGCCAGAATTATAAACATTTTCTATTCATATTATCATACCTATTTCCATTTAAAATGAAGGCAACCAGCAGTGTGCAGGCCTTGGCAGGCCGCTGTCTGAACTGACTCTCGACCGCCTTGGATTTAGCGGACTTTATAGAGATCCGCGGAGCACGGGGGGGGGGGGGCGAGAGGGGAGTACGCGAAAAATGATTCGCAATTTAGCTAGACTGATCGATCAGTTTGCGTAATACAGTAGCTATAATATTGACCTGTCGATAGTCGTAGTGATTAGTGTTATTTTTACGGATAATGACGGCCCTAGACACTGTCTATTTAGTAGACCTTTTAATTAATAAGAGTGGTTATTTTAATAATTTATCTTTAGAAGATAAACTGAAAATTAAAGCGGCAAAGTCTACCAATTTATATCAAGAACTATAGATGTTTTTGCAGAAAAAAAGAAACGCGGCGAATGGAATTGATATACAAAAAAATATAGTAAGTTGTTTTTGGGATTCAACTATTCAATATATAAATTGCATTTAAAATGAGCAGCCCTGCTCCGTCGTCTAATTCAGGACAGTCTACCCTCAGCTTAAATCGACGCTTCGCCACTGGTCATTAATAGTTTGTTACTTCAGGACTACTTTTACACCTACTAGTTGATTTTAGTTTTTTTTTTTTTAGGACTACGTATCTACTGCTTCTATGTTCGATACGCTAATTTGCTGCAAATAACCGCGAACGTTCTAGAAAGTTAGTATTAGGTATACACAATGTGCAAGACGACTATTTATAACAATGTAAAAGATGTATCTGACAGATGTGAATACAGTTGTCAAGTAAGAAAAGTTTCATAATATGATTGAGGAGACGCGCAACATTATTCGTATTCATAATTGTTTGAATAATGCGCCAAAGATATATGTGGATATTTCATATATCCTGGCAAAGTAACGAAACATCCCCTAACCGACGGCACAAAATATAGATTAAAGCTTCGATACGCTGTGCATCCTATATAGGGTTTAATTTACTTTTGTTACTAACTATGCAGATAAATCTCAACTAAGTTACGATGTTATGAATATTTATCAAATAATTATTAGTTAGCGCTGTAAGTCGCAACGCCCGATTATTATATTTTATCACCCCTTTGATGCCATTTCGGGAATATTAAATATTATGGGACATAAATGACATATTTATTAACAGATAATGAATTGAGTCTATGAGCTCTCTGCCATTGTGATGCAAATTTATCATATTAGGAACCCATTGCCAGTGTTTCAAATTCATCGATAGCACTACGTAATATACATATAATGTAACGTATTGATATTAATGGCAAATAGTGTAAAATATTTTACATAGTGAATATTGATTAATGTGAATATATTATTATTGGAACTTCATTTAATGGTATAATATCGGTGACAATTTAAATTTAAGTTGGCTGGCATTGGAATACTGTCAAAATTAACAAATTTCCAATGCATTTAGTTAAACTTTACGAAAAATTATATTTATTCTTAGTAGTTAGATTGCATTTTCTATATACGAGTATACAGGTTGTAGTATAAAGTATGGGTTAAAACAATGGATTATTCAGTAAAAAAATATATTTTTTTCATATGAAGTTATGTTGTAGGGGTTTTCATTTCCAAGCTACAGGGCAATAAAAAGATTGAAAAAATTTAGTTTTTCTCTAATAACTTTCGAACATTAGAAGACAATGGAACGAAATTTTAGCCGTAGCTTAATTTGATAATGCCCTAATTACAGGAAGAAGATTAACTCAGTGGCGTGCGTACGCATTGTACCGTAGAGTTTTCCGAAGAACATTGTGATACGCCACTGGTAAAAACATCTTTTTAATATTTATTTAAGATCCACGTTTTATTTTAAATAAAATTACTTTCTTGCATTTTATCTGCATCTCTTGTCATTTTCTCGTAATTAAAACTTTTTAGACACCATTTTTTCCCACTGCTAACATAGGAAAATGAAAGTAACAAAAACATTATCAAGTATATGTTATCCTGTTACTAGGGCATTCTCAAATTAAGCTACGCCTAAAATTTCGTTCCATTATCCTCTAATGATCGAAAGTTATTAGAAAGGTATTCAAATTTTTTAGCACATTGTAGCTTGCAAACGAAAACCTGCAGAGCATAACTTTATATGAAAAAAATATATTTTTTTTACTGAAAAATCCACCATTTAATTTATTCCTAACCTTTATGTTACAACCTGTATTTGTTTCTTTTTATAAAAATGTTATAGGTATTACTTAAACGTGTATTATTTGCCCTATTTATTTATAAATGAGCTTGATGATATTATGCTGTGTAAATAAGCTCCTTGGACCATTCCCAGATAAAACAATCTAAAGGAGTAAAATCGGGCGAACGAGCAGGCCAAGGCCATGGTCTACCTCTGCCGATTACTACAGACGAAACAATTTTCTCTTACTTGACAAATTAAAAAAAAATTACCACGTCTCCAGTATTGTATTTTGTTGACACCGGTGCTTGTATTATTAGATTGAACACACATTAGACAAACAAAAAAATAATAATTTACAAACATACTACTTTTAACTGTAGCAGTATTAGCAATTGACTTTGCGGTCTTGGGTTCCTTTTAAATCCTTAAAACTGTAACTAAAAGAACAATGAGACTATGTAATAAGACAAGTATGGCATACATTCTTTCAAGGCCTCACACTTACCTTCCTAATACCCGGTGAATATATTCTTTTAAACTTTATTTACATATACAAAATTTAATTTATTAATAATTACTATGGTTGGGTTACTTACTTACCATGCCATATTTATATGGTTTTCATATATCTATTACTAATATAATATAAGATTTTTATTCCATTTTACAATGAATATAAGCATAAAATTAAAATGAAATCACAGAGAAACTAAATTCCATTAGCTACCTACCAGCATTTCACTTTTGTTTTTAATTTTATGACAATAGTACTTAATACAAGGAATATTTATAATAAAATATTTTATTTTTTGTTTGTACTGTTTTCTATACTTTATTATATTTTACTACTATCCAAAGCTGTTCTTAGATTTTTTATTTTAGTTGTTGTAAGAAAGTAATATTGAAGGAATAAAAAACCATATTTCATTTTCCTATTTAAATGTACTCTCGTCAATGTGCATGCGTCAATATGTATGCTCGTTAATAATAGAAAAACGTGTGAGATTTCTCTATGTATGCATAGAAGAAAGAGTAAGGACAGCATTCGGCTATATTCCTATTTACTGCACAAGCTCGTGACCGGTCCGATAGAGACTTGTTCCTATTCTTGCGAAATTATATATTGTATAATGACAAGAATAATGATCTTTTCAATAAATTAAATACTTATTTATCTAGTACATACGAGTATATTGCATGTATGTTACATACATATATACACACTTATTTAATAAACAGGTTTAAAACCTTTAAATGGACTCCTCCTCACGCAGAACGTCTCTATCTCGACAATGAGTGGCCGAGAAAAAATAAACCAACACATAAATGCAAAATATGTGTTTTATACGACAATTTTACTTTTTTCAAGTCCACCATCGTGATTTCTCATGACCCATGAACAGGGTGGGGTGTGTCCTATCCACCTCAAAATCAATAGGTGTCGTCTGGGAGACGTCCCCAATCAGAATGAGTCAAAAACCGATCGATCCGACACGATTTAGTTGAGTTATCGTGCTAACAAGAATAAATACCGACGACAACGACAACGACACACACAGCAAAAAAAATTTTGAAACAATTTTTTTCGGTTTTTAGGCCGAAAAACGAAAAATAAACCCAAAAAAATTTTTTTTGGGTTTATTTTCACTTTTTCTTTACACGATTACATTACTTTTCCGTATAGTGGAGTGCGGAAAAGTAATATAAAATGCATTAATTATTAAAATTTCTAACTTTCGGAACAAGTCAGAAACCAGCCCAATATATTTTAAAATACATTAATTTAACGACGGTATATATACGGTCCCTCAAACTTTAATTAGTTTTTGAAATGCGTGAGACAGATATCTAATACACACACACACACACACACACACACACACACACACACACACACACACACACACACACACACACACACACACACACACACACACACACACACACACACACACACACACACACACACACACACACACACACACACACACACACACACACACACACACACACACACACACACACACACACACACACACACACACACACACACACACACACACACACACACACACACACACACACACACACACACACACACACACACACACACACACACACACACACACACACACACACACACACACACACACACACACACACACACACACACACACACACACACACACACACACACACACACACACACACACACACACACACACACACACACACACACACACACACACACACACACACACACACACACACACACACACACACACACACACACACACACACACACACACACACACACACACACACACACACACACACACACACACACACACACACACACACACACACACACACACACACACACACACACACACACACACACACACACACACACACACACACACACACACACACACACACACACACACACACACACACACACACACACACACACACACACACACACACACACACACACACACACACACACACACACACACACACACACACACACACACACACACACACACACACACACACACACACACACACACACACACACACACACACACACACACACACACACACACACACACACACACACACACACACACACACACACACACACACACACACACACACACACACACACACACACACACACACACACACACACACACACACACACACACACACACACACACACACACACACACACACACACACACACACACACACACACACACACACACACACACACACACACACACACACACACACACACACACACACACACACACACACACACACACACACACACACACACACACACACACACACACACACACACACACACACACACACACACACACACACACACACACACACACACACACACACACACACACACACACACACACACACACACACACACACACACACACACACACACACACACACACACACACACACACACACACACACACACACACGCACTAAAATCTAAGCGAAAATACTCAGATTATGTAATAGAGCAATATTATTTATTAATATGTCATTTTAATTTTTAACAAATAAATCGGTAATTCATAACTGACTAGCTAACATATTACTGTTAGATATATTGAAAATTAAAGAGATTTACTAACGATAATTGAATTACATTGCCATTAAATAAATTTCGCTCTCAAGTATTTATTAACTATAATGTAAAATGTCTTTTTTTGTTCAGCGTAAAATTGTGTATTAACTGTTTTGTGCATATTTGATATAATTTGTATTTTACATTCTTCAATATTACGGGTATATGTACATCTACTTTTGATACGCTTAAAACCAAACATTAGTTCATTGCCTTAGTGGAATATAATTCAGGAAAACAAAATAGGGTAAAATGTGTTAAACATTTAACACATTTTTTCTTTTTATTTTGATATGCATAATTGAATTGAAATACCTAGGTGTACGGTATTGATTTGGTACATGGTAACGTTTAATTTATTTAACATCAATCCGAATATTTTGTCCCAAATGTAGCATTTGTGTTACGTAAAGAAATTTATTTAAGCATCACTATTTAATACATGGAATAATAAGTTTTATTTCAAACGTAATATTTATCTTACATAAGAAATATGTTTCTCACCTAATAAATTAAAATATTAAGTAGAATTTGATATGTATTTTCAAGTATTAGCATTTACTAATATTTAAGGTAATTATTTGGTTAATATAAACTTAAATTTGCAAGCCAGCATATATTGACACAAATGTAATTCATTAGCAATAAAGTAATCATTCTTTCAGAGTATATTATTAATAATTATTAAAATATGTTGTACAGATTGACCACAATTTTATAGTCAAGAGTACTTCGTTATGGTAGTACTGCTTAACCTACATCTTTGAGTGTACGTCGTATTAATTTTGAACTTTTTCACTTCGTGTTCAATTTTTATGATTTATCATCTTTACATCAGAAGCTATAAACTCAGAATGTCATTTCTGAGGATTTCATAGGAAATATATTCACCAGGCTTCACATTTCAGAACATTTGTTATTTTTATAGACATTTAAAAAAAATCCGTGAAATATTTGACATTAAATTCAAAACAGGCAAATAAATAGTTGGATATAAATTTTTCATGAGATATCCATACTGAACCATAAAAAGGAAAAGCTAAATGGAATCTACTTTACCATATTTTTTTGACCTAAATTATTATTCCAGTAGCATATTGTAGGGTATAACTCAAAAATACCTGTATATGAAAACTTTATTTTCATGTATGTATTAAAAATACAAAGAAAGTATTAATAGTTTCTTATCATACGATAAATAAATAAATAGATATTACCTCGACATGGAGCTAAAAATATAAAACAAAAAGTTATATCAAGTAATTTATATAATCTATAATCTTAGATGCTTATAGTATTTGAATTACATAGGACACGCACTGTCATGGCTATACTAGCGTTTTGATGTATTAGTGAAGTACAAAGGGTCTTTCAATAAGGACGCTCGATTTTAAACGTAAATAAAACCAGTTGTGTGTCCACACAATTTTTTTTAAAAGAATATTTTATTGCATTAAATATGGAATATAACCTCATTCAAATATCCGCTGCGGCTTTTCTCGGTGGCATGTATTCAGAAAGTCCAATTTTCGATGACATTGTCTCATAAATCTGGCTGAATTTGCTGGATAGCGATCGTTATGTTCACATTGAGGGCATTCATTATTTGCGGTTTATTTGCATAGACATAGCGATTTAAGATAGCATCAAAGAAAGAAGTCTAAAGGCGTAAAATCGCAGGATCGGTGGCCAGTTCACGTCGCGGCTGCGCGAGGTAACCATGTATTCAAATCGCTCGTGGACAATGTCCATTGCAGTATGCGCTATGTGGCACGTATCGCCGTTGTGTTAGAACCACATGTCGTTGATATTCATATCATCCAGTCTAGGCCACAAGAAGTTGCTTATCATCGATCTATAGCGCTCGCCGTTCACGATTATGGCAATGCCAGTTTCACTCCGGAAGAAGTACCGACCGATGATTCCGCCAGACTAAAATCCGCACCAAACAGTGACATTCTCGGGATGCATTTGGTGCTAGTATATGTCGTGTGGATTGGTATCGTCCCAAATCTGACAATTTTTACTGTTCACATATCAATTCATCCAGAAATGGACCTCGTCGCTAAAAATGATTTTTATAGAGAAATTTGGGTCTACTTTCTATTTTCCTGAAAAAATATAGCAAAGGAGCCACGGAATCGCTCAGTTATAAATTTCATCAATATTTTTTGGTCTTAGAATTTGTCGCTCAGCGGCTTTCAATTAGTTGTTATGGGAAAAAATTTGTCGCGTGTACATAAATAAACAAAGTAATTTTTTGAAAGAAGATAGCAAAAGACCCACGGAATCGCTCACTTATCAATTTCATCAATATTTTTTGGTCTTAGAATTTGTCGCTTAGCCTCTTTCAATTAGTTGCTATGGAAAAGAAATTGTCTTTATGGATTTATTCCCGTTATTAAATAACGAAAGTCGTCTTCCTGAAAAAAGATAACTAAATATCCACGGAATCGCTCAGTTATCAATTTCATCAATATTTTTTGGTCTTAAGATTTGTCGCTTAGCCTCTTTCAATTAGTTGCTATGGAAGAGAATTTGACGAGATGGATTTATTCCCGTTATTAAATAAACAAAATCATTTTCCTGAAAAATGATAGCAAAAGACCCACAGAATCGCTCAGTTATCAAATTCATCAATATTTTTTGGTCTTGAAATTTGTCGATCAGCCGCTTTCAATTAGTTGCCATGGAAAAAAAATTGTCGCGATGGATTTATTCCCGTTATTAAATAAACATAGTCATTTTCCTCAAAAGAGATGGCAAACCACCCATGGAAACGCTCAGTTATCAATTTCATCAATATTTTCTGGTCTTGGAATTTGTCGCTCAGCCGCTTTCAATTAGTTGCTATGGAAAAAAATTTGTCGCGATTGATTTATTCCCGTTATTAAATAAACAAAGTCGTTTTCCTCAAAAGAGATGGCAAACCACCCATGGAAACGCTCAGTTATCAATTTCATCAATATTTCCTGGTCTTGGAATTTGTCGCTCAGCCGCTTTCTATTAGTTGCTATGGAAAAAAATTTATCGCGATCGATTTATTCCCGTTATTAAATAAACAAAGTCGTTTTCCTGAAAAGAGATAGCAAACCACCCATGAAATCGTTCAGATATCAATTTCATCAATATTTTTTGGTCTTAAAATTTGTAGCACAGTCGCTTTCAATTAGTTGCTAAAAGAAAATTTTAGCAACGTCACGGTACCGGAGTTGGTTAAAACGCATTTGTGGTAAATGCGGATAGGAATGGAACCAAGATCATGACAGTCAGTAAAACTATCATGATCTTGGTTCTATTCCAAGCATCGGCACTGGCAATGTCGGTGGGAATAGGTGTTGTCTACATTTTTCTGATCTGTATTCCTCACTTAGATAATTACGGCTTTGAATTTGAAGGATTGTCTAATTTATGTGGCGTATTTTACGTTTTCATAATAATGTTCCATATTTGATTTGAATAAATGAGGAGTTCCTTTTCATCTCGGACTGATTAATATTTAACTGTATGGTTATTTCTTGGCGATACATTCACTGGCAGATGGACATGGGGACGAGGACCAATTGAATAGCCACAACGTCGATTTTATTTGCCCCCTGTGGTTAAATTGAATGTTAGGTAACCTCTTGTGGACTTACTTAAAATCACTGACCTATTTTAATCCCAAATAATTGAAAGAATCTGAAGTAATGAATTCAAATCGAAAGAGAGAATAACAGCCCGAAAAATTATTGAACGTTCAATACAAAATGTTTGCACATGTGCCGAGCAATGTTAGATTGTCAAAGAAAAACACATCGAATAACTTTAAATAAATAAATTTAATACATTTTTTGTCAAAAATAAAACTGTATTTGCTCTATTTGGATTTCTCTCAAAAACCCAGTCACATAAACGGTAATAAGAAATCATTAATATTAGCAGCGTGTTGTACACGAAGCACTTTTAGGAATCCATCCATTTTTGTTAAGAAAGGGTTTCAATTAAAAATCAGACTATAGTGATGACACAGTGCAAACACAAAACCTGAAAAACTAATTTTATACGTCAGTCATCTTTTTTATAAATAATGTGGCCGTGTTTGAAAGTTCTGTAAAAAATCATTTAATAACAAATTTATAAATATCGTGCTAAATTCTATCACCATTTCGCGTTATTTTTAATAAGATTTTTGAATAAACGGAAGGGATTTTATAAATTATACAGAATGTATGTCAATACCCTACAAAATCATACACGCGTGTGCACCACCCAGAAAAATACACACGGCATAGCTTAATCATATCCGTTTTTATATGCACCGCAATGGAGGAGAAGATAAAAGAAATAAAAACATCCCCTGCGCTTTTTTTACGTCCAAATAGCAGAGTAAAGCTCAGCTGTCGGTGGTGGATTATTCAAACGGTATAGCATGCGCAGGCCAAATGTTACCCTTATTACTGTTATTATGGGGTAGGTTAGGGAAGACGAAAGAGCGTGTGGCAGGGGTGCTAACGACGACGTCCGTCTGCCGAGAGTTCGCCCATCCGAAAGGTCTACGTCCTCGGTAGGAAGATTTTAAACTGCTAATTCAATAACTCACTTCCGTCTGCACACTTCGTAAGATGTATTTGTGACAGGTACTTTATTTCAGTGCTGACGATATAAACGATATAGACGATTTTTACCATTCTCATTCATACGAGGGGGTACCCAAATAAAATGAGAATTACTTTTTTAAATTTAATATAAGATATTTAAAACATCAATCTCTTTCAAAATATAGTCTATTAGATGATATTTACTTGTCCTAATCGTTTTTCCATGGTTCGAAATATTTTTTATATTCTTCTGAACTTATGCTGCTAAGTGACCCTCGCGATATTTTCTTAACCTCTTCTACGTATTTAAAACAATTTCCATTTAGGAAATTGTTTTCAATACGTAAAATAAATTCATTCTTGGAAATAAAATTCATTCTTGGGAATAAGAAAAAATCAGGGGGGGATAAATCGGGCGAGTAAGGGGGGAGAGAAATCATTTTCATGCCGTTTTTTGTCAAAAACTAGGTGATTCTCAACGCTATGTGGGCAGGCACGTTGTTGTAATGAACGTTAAAAATATTTCTCCTTCGCAGTTAAAGAATAAAGTCAAAAAATAAGTATTTCGAGATGATTTAAAATTTGACTCAGCATTTTTTTTGCAAATGTGCATACAATTAAAAATATTTTTATATTGTTATATTTTCTTCTTTCTCCCCTTTCATGGTGCAAAATTGATTAAGTTTATTTTATTTTCTTCTATGTATTTTATGCCTTATAAAAATTTGTACACAAAATTAAATATGTATGTGATTTGTTGATATTGAAATTATTTATTTATTTTTTTAATTACGTCCCGCTTCATACACTGAAGCTTACTAACTGATCTACTTGATGACTTGTTAATCATAATACATAGTATATGTGTTAATTATAGTATTTATTTAGTTAACCCAGATTAAGTGGAAAGGTAGAATTAAGTTTTCAAATTATGCCTTTTAGCAACCATGCAATATTTACTAATTTAAGCATATTGCATTACTTTTTTTGATAATGATAATTTATATTTATATGTATATAAATATTACAGCAATATAAATTCCAATAAAATTACAATGGTAACAAGAAGTATACCAATAAAATAAAGTTCCATATGAATAGAGTTCATGCAGAGTACATTTTATTTAAATATACCTACTTATATCTCATTATTATTATATTACAAAAGTATTAATATCTATTAATACTTTCAATTTACAATAAAAATTACAAACAATACCTAACTGTTTAACAGGTTTTTATTTTTATTTCAGTCGTACCATCACTCACCAAGAAGAAGACAAATTGTGGATGGTTCTTGAAAGTGTTGGTGAAGATGAAGTAAAATGGTTAGCTGCAGTTTACAGCAAGTGGTATTGCATATAAAAAATATATATATTTTTAGATAGCTTAGTTTTGAGTATTGTCTTTAAGTTGGCTCAATTGTCATTTAAAAAAATTATTGTATTGTATTTAATGTCCTATTTATAAAGACTGTTCGTATGTGTGACTGTGTAGATTTATTAGGCTCTTTTTACTTTTCCGCACTCCACTGTACGCGGAAAAGTAATGTAATCGTGTAAAGAAAAAGTGAAAAAATAATTTTTTTTGGGTTTATTTTAGCATTTCGGCCTAAAAACAAAAAAAAATGGTTTTTAAAAAATGTTTGCTGTGTGTGTGTGTGTGTGTCGTTTTCGTTGTCGTTGTCGTCGGGATTTATTCTTGTTAGCACGATAACTCAACTAAATCGTGTCGGATCGATCGAGTTTTTGACTGATTATGATCGGGGACGTCTCTCACACGACATCTATTGATTTTGAGGTAGATAAAACACACTCTACCATGTTCATGGGTCATCGGAAAGCACAATGGTGGACTGCTTGAGAAAAATTGAAAAAAAGTAAAACTGTGACATAAATCTCATATTCTGCATTTATGTGTTGGTGTATTTTTTCTCGGCCACTCAATTGTTCTAAGTGCGGAAAAGTCCGCTTTAAGGTTTTAAAACTGTTTATTATTACTAAGGAATTATTATTTAAAGAAATGATAGTTCTATTGTCTGAGAATATACGACTAAGATATTGAGATAGATAATAAAGTCTGTGTTTTTTTTTTTACCAAAACTGTCCTGTATTCCTCAACAAGATTTTTACACTTTTAGCCAATTTTTTCAATACATTGGCTGCTGACTATTTTCCATTTTTCTTATTGTAGACCTAAAACCCATATATGTTTTTACTTGAGTTTTAACATTATTGATATGGAAGTAACATTGCTTCTTGTGGTGACTCAAAGTGGAAATTTAATATTTTAAATATTACATTTAATTTTTTTCAATCTTCACTTCATTTCATCATGGAAGTATTGTTCTGATTTTCCATTATATCGCTACTCCCCACTAAAACATCCCCAGGACGTCTACCCTCTGATGTGCATGGCTTACGAGGGTGCACAAAATTGCACCTTGTAGGTAATTAAGATAAAAGGATACAAGAACGTGACTACCGCTGGTTAATTTTACAGTACATGAAAGATTAAAACTGTAACTATAAATCACACTTAGAGGAAAACTTTTATTATTCGCTGTGAGAAGGCAGCCTGTAGTTGATTGTGAATTATTTTAAATACGTCGACCTCTTCCGAGTAGACCGAATAAACTAGTATAGTCGTAGGTATATATTGATTAAAGTTTAAAGTTATATCTTAAGTTTGTTTGTAGGACTAGTAGTGTATATTTGTAGTAAATGAAAATTTTCAATAAGTGGTAGATATGGTGTGATTAAGTAGTTTGGACACAAAATGAATAATTGCTGTGAAATCTATTAGTCAATTTAGAACTATTTTACAAGTGTTTGAAAAGTATTTACCTACAAATATGTCTGAAGAACTCCTAAATACTGAAGAATTAACAATTTAATAATTTCATCGTTTCTAATGGTTAATAATGATGTGAATAATTAAAAATGTTTACGGTGGAGAACATTAAAGATGATTACTATTACTACATCTAATGAAGTACTAACATCTACAGAAAAATTGTATATCATCAATATAATGCACATAAATAGAGAATAAACATTACCATAAATGATGACCTATTGGATATTAAATGAAGAAATTTTCAAATCGAATGTAATTAATTTGAAAATAAACATTTTGATACCTCGAATTGGTCTCAGGGGAAATACTTAACATTTTCTATTTTGTGTAGACCGCTGCATACTTTTTTATATTAAGTGCATGTCTAATCGGTAGGTCTCCTATAGCAGATAGTTTTAATACGGTGGGCATTCAGGTCAATTGCTCAGCGCGAAACTAATAAAAGGCTAGTACTTGGCGCTGTATTCACAAAATGGATTGGCGACCTATCGTATTCTCCTATATTCTGTGACAATGTAATTTAAATAGAGCAACTTCTACTTCACTTCACCATACATGTTTTAAGAAGTCTTGTCTTATACTTGTGTCATGTTATGAAGGGGAAGACTATATTATTACTACTATATATACTACTGTAATACTACTAGTACTATTGCCGTAATATTACATCAAAATGGAGTTTGTATGTAGTAAAAATCTCAGAAAGTAAGCATAAGTAAATTTGTTAGACGTCAATTTTTAATGATATTGAATATGTTTTAATTAAAACGAATTATGTGTTGTAACAAAAGTATAATAACATATTTAATGGAATATTTTTACCAATACTTTTGAAAGATATTAAAATTTTATCTTTTTACTAAAAAATAAATTTAAAAAAGAAACTATTGGTACAATATCATTAGACGATATTTACAATTGAATTTAAAATGATTAAACTTAAATTATACAAATTAAACTAATTAAATTAATCATCATGAGATAATTAACACGTCGTTTTAAACATCTCCCAAATATGATAATTTTGTTGTAATTATTTCAATTTTTAATTCAACAATTTTATATAATAAAAGTATTTTCTTACTTTCATTACATAAAATTGTTGAAATACCAAAGAAATAAGTAAAAACAAATAAATCGTAATTATTTACTGTAAATTTCGAATATTATTTAAATGTTCATGTGTTATAATATCGAAAATTTCTTATCTTTAGTCAACAAGATATGATCCTTTTAACTGTCAAATGAATTATCGTTGGATTAATAACAAATTAAACATATCTATCTATTTAAACACATATAGAATCAACATTAAGACATCTACAATCGATTACCACTTTTTTGGTCGGAGTATATCATTTAGAAAGTTATATGATTTATTTTAATTATAGGTATACGATACTACTATAGCCGATACATATATACGATATTGATTGACATATATAAGCATTCCTTTCACGTGGAAAAATTAATCTGCCTTCAATTAACAAATTTATCAATAAAGCGACTGGAAAACATTTTTAAGTCCCATTTTTGATAAATTTATTAATTAAGGGCAGATTATTATTTCTACATTAAAAGTAATCTGTTTTAAATTAAAAGGAAAGCCATTAAGTCTTAATATTTTTGTATACCTGAAAGACTAATTTGGATATTTTTATTCAGTTTTTATTATAATACCTGTAACATAAAAGTTCATCACAAAGTATCTATCAATTTTTAGATTTATATTTCATCTGAAGTTAATATCTGCCTTTATAATTATTATTAGTATAACGCATAAATGATAAATCTGTTGAAACATATTGGTTTATTGTAAATAAAATACTTTACAAAACTTTACCATAATATTTTTTTCATACATATTTAATAACACAAGATACTTATTATTTCTGATCCTGTTGAGAATCTGATTTTATTTTCATTGTATTTCTTTTTAATTATATTAAATATATAAAAAATAGTTCAGATATTTGATACCGATAGCATATAAATTATATTAGAACTATTTGAACACGTCTTCTAAAAAAACTCAAAACTTTGTATTTGTATGCCTTGTATATATATTTTAATTCATTTTCTTTTAGGATTGAAGAATTTTTATACACTTTTCAAGAAGTGTCAAATATTCCATCTGCATATTTTCAAGTTTGAAAGGATAAAAATTCGTAACTGAATCACTAAATACTGAATGATTTGAAAATACCTTTCCTTATGATCTACAAAATAAACCATGATTATGACTAAAAAGAGCAAGTTATATAAAAAATAGCAATAAAAGAGCAACTAATTAAATAATAAAATAAATATGTAGCATATGGACAGGTATAGAGTTTTAGGTGTATTTTTTCATTTTTTTTCTTTGTCAATGAGTTGAGTGCACTAAATATCAGCACTACCTACTTTTACAGTTCATTATTATGATCTACTATTTATTACTCGTAATCCTAAATGTAACTCCAATAACAGCGAACTATTCCTCGTAGAAAACAAACACGTATATTCATAGTTTCTGAATGTTTACCAAATGGTTTAATCAAGACCGAGTTTTCCAATATCACACACGAATATCCCGATAATTATATTTGCAGCAGCATTTTTATTTTTCTCTTCTACTGATGATTTAATGAAGACGAAGAAGTAAATTGAAGTACTTTCATAAGGATTTTCATAGTAATAACTCATGTTCAGAACATGATATTTAGATTATGTTTTTTATTTACTAAAAATATAAAATTTGAGAGATAATAGAGAGAGAGAGACGCCATTTCTAAGTTAAGTAATATTAATTACTCTTTCAAAATGAATAGGATTATTTAAAAAAAAACTTTAACTTCAAATCATCACCAATTTACAAAGGAAATTGTCTCAAGTAGATTTGAATCATAGCAAAAAATATTACTATTACTCTATTTCTACTGGTCTAACGATTATGATATTCAATCAAAAAAATAAGAATTATTGAGCTATCAGACTTTTATAAGAGATGTAAATTAATGTTTATTTTTAATATCTAACATAGAAACAATCTGATAATATCAAAGGACTAATAGTAATAATATTCACTAGCTAATCGTAATATTAACAGAATTTAACTAACATGTGAAAATTTTGTCGTAATACATCTTTCCACACATCGGTATACCTTAATTTTATTCAGGTCATATTTCAAAGTTCAAATGCGGAACTATCGAATATGGAAACTGTGCTAGTTAGCACATATTCAAAATAATTTAAAACTTTCGTGCTTACTTTAAAAATTGACTGAAAGATATGCTAACCAAATTGAAAAGTTATCAACAAACGAAGTAAAATTATGTATAGAGAGGTCTATAGAAAAATATTGGCTAAAAAAAGTTCCAATCTTCTCATAGTACGATGAGATAATGGTTTTATATTCTCTGTTAATAAACCACTTATATTCATTTCCAAGTTTCAAAAGTATTCAATTATGGATATGTAGCGAAAGTGAAAAATTGTGCTCAATTTATCAACACCAACTCAACAAACAAAACAGTTTTCTGATTTAGTTTCAATGTTACTATCTTTGTAATTTGAAACAGCCATGTTTCTGTTGTATCAGTAACAATTGTAGTAGATCGTATGATAGTTAATTGTTGTACAATTACAAATCATAGGAACAGGTAAATTCGTTTACCTTGCTTCGGAGATTCAATTAGATTGAATTCCTTGCGAAATCGGGGAAAGCTACTTATATTTTGTTTTCCTAAAATCGCTCTCAATTTCAAGAGATGTCCATGTTTATTAACCAATAGCATTAAATGGACATTCGATTAATACACTTTGATATTACACTTCAACAGACACAAATTATATCATTTGTATCTGTGTCTTGACCACAATTATTTTCGGGATCGTATTAGAAACAAAGAGGTAAAAGAGTTTAATATCTCATAGCAAAGGAGATGAAACAGCATATCAGTTAATAGTATTTATGCTAATTAAATTAATACTTCAATAGATGCTACCCTATGTATACTGATATAAGAGTGACTTGTATAATTGTAATACAATGAATTTGTTAAACATTTCGAATTTATTGATCTTTCATCAATTTTCCCTGATCATTGTTGGGGAGTGCTTTTAACCCTTCTCTTTAATCATAACACAACCGTAACCCCATCCCTTCTATATTAGGGTGTTTAATGGTCGTAATATACGTCAATATATCACGTCAAAATTACAGCATCCAGAAATATTATCAGCTACTCATTTCCATTTAAATAGCTTCACATAAATGTAATAATTCATCAGAGTACACAGCTATATTGTAAGATATTATTTCACAAACTGACAATTAATTTTCTGAGGAAACATGATTCTTATTTCCTCAATGAAATTATTATTTTCGTTGACATTCTCTACTATACTTAAAATATTACATACACTAAAAATTTCTAGTGTAATGTCAATTTTATATCAACGATAATATTCGATTTTCTTACTGAATATACTCTGAATACTCTGAACTGTCCGAACAAGTCCACCGATTTCGGTAGAGATGTGCCCGCTGGAATAGAATGCATGTACTTGCATTGCTTGTGAAACTATGTATATTTAACTTTTATTGTCGGTTCTTTGTTTAATGGAACTGTACCCTCCTTATCATCACTATAAGGATCACACACCCCGAAGATTCAAACTTGTTCATAATTGTTAGAATCGTCGGAATGGATGTATATTTGTTCTGTACTGACGACTTGCAGGTAAGCCCAGTGTCTTAACTCTACCGTGAATATTTCAACCCGCTGATTGGGCTACTGTAGTAGTGAAATCTCTCTCTCTCTCTCTCTCGTTATTGTACGCCGCTACAACGCCAGCACCACGTACTGGTTCAACGCAGAAGAAAGATCTTTCTGTCATCCAGAGAACGTATCTATTATGCACATGACCGCGTCTCCTACATGCCCAGCAGGACGCCATCATCCCCAAGGAGACGTCTACGTGTTTCGTCATTCCTCACAGTAGACAACCTTCTCACCAAATACAAATAGTTTACGAGGAACTAGTCCTCGTCCAATTGGTCCAATTGGAAGATCCTCAGGGACTATATGTATGATCGAGATGTCCGACATGGAACCAAACTGCATCACCTTGGATCAAGATGGCCAATGATCCCCAAATTTATCGGAAAAACCCGGACGGACCTTTGCTTCAGCCATTGTCGAATATGTGACGCATAGTATGGTGGTGCGCCATCCTGTCAAAATTGTAAATTTTGTTCATTCAACAGTGGGTTTTCTTCTTCATCGACTTGGTTTTCTAAGAACTGCATTATGAGAGGGTCGATTTCATTTTCCCCATTTCGTTTGAACAAACAAGATTTAATTTTCTCCATTTTATTTGTACCACTTCATAGTACCATTTAATAATCTGCATTCATTCCTGGGTAAGCTTGTAGAAAGTAAGTTTCTAAATTCTTATAAATGAAAGAGAGTTGCAAGCAGAGTTGGAGAAATTCACTAAAGACATCCAAATAACTGTATGGGAATGCACGTCGGAAATAAAAAAAAAACACTAAAGGGCAGTAACTATCCGGAAAAAATTGTGAAAGAAGTTATAGAAAAAAGAAAAGCTAGGAGAGAATGGTTCCGAATCAGAGCCCCACAAGACAAAACTATATTGAATAGCCTCATGAAGAAACTAAACAGGGAAATTAAATAATTTAAAGACGACACTATTGCCTTCTACTTAACGAACATTACTAATGATGCTACAGATTCTTTATGGAAAGCGACAAAAAGTTTAAAAAGACCCATTATACAGATACCATCAATTAAATAGACAGATGGAAACTGGGCCAAAAGTTGTGAAGAGAAAGCTGATTGTTTTGCCACTCGGAGGATATACTTCAAATAGATAACCTAGAAAAAGAAGACATACCTGAAATAACTCTTCATCAAGAAAAATAAAAATCTCAAATTGACATAGGCAGATGAAGTTAAGTTATTATTATCTCAAATCAAACATAATATAGATCCGAAAAGGGCTCCTGGATTTTACTTAATAATAGGAATAATACTAAAGCAGCTCCCAAGGAAAGCACTTGTTAAGCTGACTAATCTAATCAATGCCGCGTTCAGGCTTAAGTACGTACATAAAGTATGGAAAGGAAAAACCGGGGAAATCGCCACATGCAGTCTCTTCATATAGACCCATATCCTTATTATTTATCTTGCCCAAGCTCCTTGAGAGACAAACTGCTACGCAAAAGAATATACCCAATCATCAAGAAAAAAAAACTAATCCTAGACCACCAGTTCGGGTTTAGACATAAACATTCCACAATAGATCAGGTCCATAGAATCACTAATATAATAGAGAATACGTTAGAATTGAAACGAGTTTGCTCTGTTATATTCCTCGACGTATCGTAAGTGTTTGATAAGGTTTGGCATGTGGGACTACATTATAAATTAAAAATTATCCTTCCTAAACAATATACAGATATTTTAAAATCCTATTTATCAAACAGACACTTTAGAATTAAGCAGGAGAATTCCTATTCAGTATTTAAATAAATTAAAGCAGGAGTCCCACAAGCCAGTGTTCTAGGTTCTGTGATATACCTTCTGTATACACGTATATATTCTATACCTGTGCTCTCCCAGAGCTAGAAAATAATACTGTAGCTACTTTTGCCGACGATATTGCCATAATAACAACGAGCAGAAATAATATAGACAACTAATAAACTTCAAAACGCCATCAATAAATTCGAAAATTGGACCAAGAGATGTAAAATTAAATTAAATGAAGAAAAATAAATTCATATCGATTTCCCTAATAGACATATCGAATATATTCCGGTAAGTATAAATGGACGAGTAGTCCCATATGCCAATACAGCCAAATATATCGGTCTTACTTTAGATACGAAGCTTCGCTGATAAACCCACGTAAAAAAGAATAGAGAAAAATTAGATATAAGAAAATGTACTGGCTTTTGGGTAGAAGCTCGGAGCCTTGTCGATACAATAATAAGCTCCTCTTGTATAAGCAAATATTAAAACCGGTGTCGACTTATGGTATTCAGTTTTGGGGTTATACCAGAAAGACAAATATTAATATTACGCAAATCATTCAAAATAAAATATCACAGAACACAGTTAGTGCACCTTGGTATATAAGAAATGAATATCTCCACCGAGATCTTGGAATAAAAAATATTGAGATAAACATTCATAAATTTACAAGAAATCAAGAAGGAACACTCCTACAACACGAGAATATCGAGGCCATCCGGCTTCTTAGTAACTTCAACCAAATAATAAAACTCAAGAGCATTAAATCCTACGAGTTAGTCTAGTGCTTTGAGTGAAATTAAAAGCAGAGTAGTTTCTGTAGTGCACAAGAGAAAGTGCCACACTTAGTCAGAAATGGCTAAGAAGACATCAATGAATAACTCTTAGAACTTAAGTAATTTAGTATAATAGGAATAAGTTACTCATTAGTCTTAGACTAGATCGTAATATTTTAATATAAAAAAATATATAATCATGAATTAATTATACATCCCTTGAATACCGATTTATTAATTATAAAATTAATTTTTCTTTCAATCTAATTTAAAGTTTGATTTACTTAGTTCTTCATCCACTTCTATTATTATTAGTATTAGTATTAACAATCAGTAAATTTTATTTAGTAATTAAAATTATTCTAATTTTATTACTATTCCAATAACTTTAATTGTCATTCTAAATTATAAACTTTGTATATACGTATCCTACTTATAGGTTTAATTTGGCCTGAAGTGGTATCACCTCAAATTTTGTGATATATTTTGGTCTGTACAAAATTGTGTCTAGATATGTTCTGCCATGACTTTCAGGGTCATCGCTTTAATGAACACGGATAAAGCCATATAGGTTTTGTCAGATTTTTGTTTCAAGTTTGACTTCTTTCCAAACTTTATATATTATTAATGGGCGGTGAAGTTGCGGAAAAGTTTATACAGAAAACATTATTTTATTTCGACCAATATAAGATTTTACCAAATAAAAGTCTCCCGTCTGAAACATAAAAGATGTGCTTAGAAGGTTTCGCCGTCATTCCTTGTTACCTCTTTAAAATCACTTATAAAATTAATACCTTCATCTACTTGGTGCATGCTCGGTAAACGCGAGTTAACTCGCTCATTTCTAAATTAAAGATCTGCGAATTTAAAGTCGCTTACAAAGGCACACTTCGTACAATTGCTGCTCCAGACTCAGTCCACCCTGACACACTGTACTTTTAATCGACTTAAATTTTCACTCGTCGTTTTTATTTTTATCTGTACACGTCTGACGCCGGCTGGATTTAATATTCTGTCAGTTTGGTTGGCACGCTCTCAACACAATACACTAGTCGCATTTTCTCCGATTTTCAGTGCTATTGATTCGCACAGCTTTAAACCCGTTACTGGTGCGCGAGTACGAATATGTACATATATTTATTACGTCGAGTTATTTACATGCAAGTGTAACTCCGTGATGGACAAATAAACGCTGAGCTGGCTGCAGATTTTATTTTTCTATCTGTGTCAGTGAATGGAGTAGTGAAATCAACAACAGTGGAAAACTACACAATTGTATTACTGCGAAGTTACTTACAACTGGGAATAAATTTTGTTACTATTGGATTACGATTGAATTGTTTCTATGACGAGGCAAGGAATAAGGGATTAACGAAGGGAATTATCTAGGTCGGTTCTTGAGAGTCTAGCAATATTTTTGTACCTATAGCGGCACTTACTTTAGGGTTTAGCTCTTTTTTATTTTGGAATCCTTTGCTCCATGCATACAATATTTTATTTCTTCCTATACCTTTTGTCCTACTTCCATTACTCTTGTTTCCCTTTCCTCCATCACCACTCCAAAATATTGTGGATTGCTGTTTTGCCTCTATTTCAACACTATCTGCTTTTATATGTACTTCTCTCCTCTTTTTTGATATTGTCATTAACTTAGATTTTTCTCTCTGTTGACTGTATCCCCTTTCCCTTATTTATTTGTATCCAGTGATAGTCCTTTGTAAGTCCTTTCCACTTCCTACTTGTATTACTATCATCCACAAATGCGCCATGCTGATATGTCTCCTCTCTCTAAATTTCTGTAACTTATTCGTATAAATAGCTTTTTTGTTAATTCCTTTGCTTCTCTAATGATGCTATCCACAAAAGTCATGTGTAAAAAGTAAAGGACTTAATCACCTTACCTTACTTCTTCGCCAGTAGTATTTATAGTAGTGTGTAACTATTTTGACACCGCATTTCTATTGTAAATAATTTATTTCCATTCTTTTCCTCTGATGATACTCATATTTTCCTTCCTTTATCGAGCTCCTTTTCCAAATGTACAAATGCGTGGTATACTATCCTGTCCTTTTCCATCATTTTGTTTTCTATGTTTAGTATTGTAAACATATGCTCTATGAAATTTTTTTTGCGTTTATTTTTAGTTGTTCGGCCTAAAAACCAAAAAACAATGGTTTTTAAAAATTTTTTGTTGTGTGTGTCGTTGTCGTCGGCATTTATTCTTGTTAGCACGATATCTCAACTAAATCGTGTCGGATCGATCGGATTTTGACTGATTTTGATCGGGGACGTTTCACAGATGATATCTATTAATTTTGAGGTGGGAGGTGGAACACTCTCTACCATGTACATGGGTCATGAGAAAGTACAATGGTGGACTATTTAAAACATTTTTTATTAGTACGATCACTCAATTAAATCGTGTCGGATCGATCAGGTTTCGACTGATTTTGATTAGGGACGTCTATCAGACGACATCTATCGATTTTAAGGTGGACACACCTCACCCTGTCCATGGGTCATGAGAAAGCACGATGGTGGGCTTTGAAAAAAGTAAAACTGTCGCATAAAATACATATTCTGCATTTATGTGTTGGTTTATTTTTCTCGATCACTTAATTTCGATATAGAGATGTTCTACGTGCGGAAAAGTCCATTTTAAAGTTTTAAAACTGTTTATTCTTTACTTTATACTTCATATTCTCTATTGATTTTGAGTTACTTGTCGAATTGTATTGTACTTGTGTGGTCTATTACTATTTAGCCGAATGTGCAATTGTTTAACGAATTGGTAATTATTATTATTTATACTGATGGTGATAAGATTCACAATATTCTGAAGAGAGTTCACCTGGAAGGCATATTTCGTTCTTGGAAAATAGTATATAATAAGAAGCATACTCGCAGAGGCATATTTATCAATATATAAGGTCGTGTTAGAAAAAAAAGTTAGATAAAGAGGCATCACGTTGTAGGAATAAAACTTATTTTTTTAAATTCTCTTTTCATTGAATTTAATACTGCTAAAGTGGTCACGGTTCGTTTCATGAAAGATTATAAAATTCATTAGTTGAAAACAAAACGCCTCTCTAGAATGAATTAATTTCAACTCTGACGGATTTTTAAATTAAATAAATCCTTCTATTCAAGAGTTCAGACCTGAACATGTATTTAATGTTGATGGAAGTGGATGTAATCAAACGATTTATTCGAGTCGAACATTCTCGCAGGACAGGGAAATAAAAGTGGAAATCGGAATTTTCTCTGTTGTAGCTGTTACATGTACGCAAATGTTAGCTACATATAAATTATTGGTGGTACATTTAGAGCGTGAATACAAAATTTAAGTAAAAATTAGCAGTTTTAAAACCTTAAAACGGACTTTTCCGCACGTAGAATATCTCTATCTCGAAATTGAATGGCCGAGAAAAAACTAACCAACACATAAATGCAGAATATGTGTTTTGTACGACAGTTTTACTTTTTCAATTTTTCTCCATCAATTCTTCCACCTCAAACCAGTTTTAAAACCTTAAAACGGAATTTTCCGTGCGTAGAATATCTCTATCTCGAAATTGAGTGGCCAAAAAAATAAACCAACATATAAATGCAGAATATGTGTTTTATGTGACAGTTTTACTTTTTTCAAATAGTTCACCCTCGTGCTTTCTCATGACCCATTAACAGGGTGGAGTGTGTTCTATCCACCTCAAAATCAATAGATGTCGTGTGGTAGAGCTTCCTAATCAGAATCAGTCGAAACCCGATCGATCCGGCATGATTTAATTGAGTGATCGTGCTAACAAACAAATTTCTCAAATAGTCCACCATTGTGCTTTCTCATGACCCATAAACATGGTAGAGTGTGTTCTATCCACCTCAAGATAGTCGTAAAATAGGTGTCATCTAGGAGATGTCCCCGATCCGAATCAGTCAAAACCCGATGGATCCGACATGACTTAGTTGAGTTATCGTGTTAACAAAAAAATTTTCTCAAATAGTCCACCGTCGTGCTTACTCATGACCCATGGACAGGATGGTGTGTGTCCTATCCACCTCAAAATCAATATATGTCGTCTGGGAGACGTTCCCGATCAGAATCAGTCAAAAACCGATCGATCCGACACGATTTAGTCGAGTTATCGTCCCAACAAAAATAAATGCCGACGACAATGACGACACACACACAGCAAAGAATTTTTAAAAACCATTTTTTTTTTGGTTTTTAGACCGAAAAACGAAAAATAAACCCAAAACAAAATTTAGTTTTTTCACTTCTTCTTTACACGATTACATTACTTTTCCGCTTATAGTGGAGTGCGGAAAAGTAGAAAACGGTTAATTTAACTATTAGAAGTATTTGAATTCCATGTATTGAAATATTGTGCGATACCTATATACATATGGAAGATTGTAATAAGCTAATAAGAAAATTGTGGTAATAGTTACCAAATTTGTTTTTTCGTGTAAATAATAGGAATGTGTTTGGTATTAAAAATATTTCTTATTCATAGAAAAATATAGACGCTTGTTTTACATTGTCTAAATTAGTGGCATAGAAATAATTGATAGTAGATATCAAGAAAGTTGTGGTACCAGTTACAAATTTCTACTTCAGTGTGTATTTATGAATATATTTGTTTCATTGAGGAACGTACACCGGAAACTTGGCAGCCTTATTTCACAGATTCGTATAAACATTGTTAATATGAAAATAGTTATATATATATATATATATATATATATATATATATATATATATATATATATATATATATATATATATATATATATATATATATATTCATGATTATAATAAGAAAATTATGATATTTGTTACCGAGTTTGTTTTCTTATTTGAAACATAGAAATATTTTAGATATGAAAAATATGTTTGTTTCATTGTACAGGTTTACAGAGGTTGACATAAGCTCTTCTTGATAAAACTTGTTGAAGAAACTTTTCGGATATATTATGTGATACATTTAAATTTGTTGCCAATACTACATTTCGTCAGGGCCACTATTTGGAAGATTGTTTGGCTAATATCACACGAGTTTCGAAGTTTCACTCAGATATATACGGCAGCAAGAAAAAAATATTTCTTTTTTATTGTAATATCTCACATTGAACATTATTCTCACTATAGAAATAATGAATGTTATCTGAATATGTATATTAAAAGTTGATACGATTTTGATTTAAACTCTGAGAATAAAAAAAGGATTGATTATATTATCATCTAGAGTATTATATACAGTTTCAACATTTTTTTGGAAATGGTCTTCCTTCCATTTACAAGGAAAGTTTTCATCAGAGCAATATCTACTATTGCCTATCACTACCATCTGTATCCATTTATAATAAGATAAATTATGTATATTTTACTAGAATACTTGTTTACCAACCCGGTAGTTGTATTATGTTCAGTTTTTTAGAAGGTAATTTTTAAATAAACGTGTAGAATCATCCCAAATTTCCAAGTTGAATACGAATGTTATTTTTTTATGTTCTTTTAAGATAGCATATAACTTTGGACATATAGACATCGACTTTCTTCCCCTAGTCTCAGGCTACTTAGAAAAATTTTAAACATAGAGACGAGGACAAACACATCTATACTTATAAGTGATACCTCCAATACTGGGCCCAGTTCGACAACCGGGATCATGATGTTAATGACATTGTCGTAGTCAAAACTATAGAAAAACGTACGATAGGTATTACCTAGCCTCACAAGCACAGGGACATATATACATTGAAGCATTCTCATAACGTTGTGTACAGCTTTAAGTTCGCCTTTCATTTCCTCTTGGTTAGCTTTTATTGCGCCTTGTCCTGCTTTCATTTCTTGATTAATTTCATCTTGTCCTGCTTTTATTTCATCTTGTCCTGCTTTCATTTCTTGTCTCATTTCATCTTGTCCTGCTTTCAGTGCAGCTAACATTGCTATTAGCTCACTCATTTGTTCCTCCATGGCCGCGGCTTGGCTTCTAGTTCCTACTGGCATCCAATTCACTTTTCTTCAGAAATTTCCCAAAACCCAGTAGACATCTTGTTCTTGACGAGACAATTCCGGTGATGCGTCACACTTAGGGGTTTTCTTGACTGCTATCGAATATTCGAGAATGTTCTCTGACCTTCTCGAAACGTCGATCCTCGATTTATTCTCCAACTAAACCAAGTGTTCCAGAACTTTTTACCACGTTCTATCCCACTTCTCACACCAATGTAACGAATTTACTAGAAAGTTCTTTATTTCGAACACTTATTTACAAATCAACTATTTACAAGCCCAACTAACTAACTAACTTTCTTTCCACTTTAACCTTATAAACTAACTTTCGCACACAATGTCACTTTTTTCGCACCGTATCGCGACCCAGGTTCAACTAACTCCTCGCTGGACGACACAACTCTTATATAAGCAGTAGAACGTCTCTCCAGGCATTTTTAGATAAAGAACTTTGGCGAACCTTCTAGTATAGAACGCACTGGAAGTCAACTCCACACGCTCTTGATGTTTCGAATATTCCCGGCGTTCGGGATCGCTCGAGATGTTCGTGATAATACATACCAGTTAATTGATGGAGGAATGGAACCCACGCTCTACTTTTGACAATTTAGATTGATGTCATTACTCAGGACTAATTCAGAGAACTTGGACACTTTCTTGTTAAGTAATTATGTGTAATTATATTAATATCAATGGTAATCCAGACTCAAATCAGAATCAATATACAAGAAGTTCTAGAAAAAATTGAAAAAAAGGGAAAACTACAACAGTTTGCACACTTTTTTATATTCCAGTGGTTATTATGGAATAATAAGTTAAAAAGAATTAAGTACTTTGCAATAAAAACTTGTTATCAACGTTTCATCAACGTTGTAAAGTAACTTCTTCAGGGTTATTTTCTAGAAGATTACTGGACCTTTGTTATTGACACTTACGTTGCAAAGAGAAGAATTGCTTCAAAATAGCTATTCTGTGGTATCAACTGATGTATTATCAAGTTCGACTTTATATGTCAAAAAGGAAAAGGAACATTTTGTGAAGTCACCAGGGGTAAATGTTTACACTTCTTCAGAGTTGTTTTGTAGATAATTGCTGTGCTTTTATTATTAACGACATAAGAGAGATTTTATTACCCAACCGTTTCAAACAGGATGATTACTTTAAGACAACTATTTTGAGGTATCGACTGAAATACCATTAAACTCAGCTTTATATAAAAGAGGCAGAACATTTTGCGGAGTAACCAGAGGTAAATATCTATACTTCTTTAAGGTTGTTGTATAGAAGGTTGCTACGCCTCTGTTATTGACGATATAAGACAGACTATTTTCCCAAAGAGAAAGATTACTGTAAGATAACTATTTTGTGGTACAATTATATAATTAAGCATCAATAAGTTCAGCTTTATATGTAAAAGGGGAACAAGAACATTTTGTGGAGTAACCAGGGGTAAATATTTACACTTCTTTGAGGCTGTTTTATACATGACTGCTGCGTACTTATTATTAATGATAAAAGACTGACATTTCATTGTCCTAATGTTTCAAAGAGAAGGAATACCTCAAAATAACTATTCTGTATTATCAACTAAAATACCATTAAACTCTTTATATATTATATAAAGGAGGAAGAACATTTTGTGGAGCAACCAGAGGTGAATATTTACATTTCTTTAATGTTGTTATCTAGAAGATTGCTATATATGTACTTTTTTTTTGAGATTTTTCACCCTCTTACTAAAGAGAAGGATTACTTCAAAATAACTATTCTAACATTATATTCATTATAACTATTCTAACATATGTGGAAATTCCATTAAGCTCAACTTTATATGTAAAAGATCAATAACGTTTTGTGGGCAATCAAATAAGTAAATACATATTTATACTTATGTATAAAATGTATTAATATAATTAAAGTGGCGGAAAACACGTGAAAAATAATTAAAGTGATGGTTTACACCATTTTAATGTCATTAAAAGCAGTTAAACTTTACTCTGGTATATTTCAACAGTAAATCAAAACCTTGTCAAGTAATGCTACAGGTAAACAGTGGTGTTCTTCAGAATACAAAAGACCATTGTCAGTTAACCTTTACGCTTAATGATAATTCGAATTATTATCTTCTTACAGGTTGTCGTAAGGAGGCTTTATACTCCAATCATCTGTAAGTTTTTAAACATTAAGGATTAAACAAATTAAGCCACAACAGCTATTCGCCCGGCTATATGCCGTCGACGCGACGGGGGCTGAATTACGTGGCGAAATTTGTCGTATATTATTCTAACATAGAACCAAAATACTGTGATTTGGATTGCTCGAAAACCACAAGGAAGATGTAAAGCGTCCTCTATCTCAAATACCGCTAACTGTAGACCGGTTTCGACCTTATCTTGGGTCTCATCAGTACAGTGTAAGCGAGTATACCTTTCACAAACGAGGCTTCACACCTTGTAGATACCGTTATGTTCTACAGTAGTAGATTTTAAAATGTAACCAAGCGCCATCTCTCGGTAGTCTCGGAAACAAATCAAATTGAAATAAAACTTAAGTCATATACAATGACAGGAATCATCTATAAACGCAAAGTTTTAAGATGGCAAATTTAAATTCTTCTAAAAAGTTTTAATATTTTTATTATTATTATTACATTATCATCACGAATACAGTCATGTTGTAAAGTATTTTTTCTTTCGCATTTTTATGAGTATGACAAAAGTAAATCTAAATAATTTAACTCTCGATACGTTTAACTATTATATATATATATATATATATATATATATATATATATATATATATATATATATATATATATATATATATATATATATATATATATATATATATTTATGTTACGGCTAAAGCCCGAATATTGGATAATACTAGAATTACCCGGATAAAGTTAGAATTATCCAAATATAGTGGATAATGTCGGTAATTCAGATAGCGTACGTTGCTTTTCGGGCATAAACCGGTTAATACTAGAATTTTCCAACGACGCTTGGACAAAACATTATAATCGTTCATTCGCGTTCCGGAGTTGACAAGATAATGACTGATTTAGGAGTGGTACGTTCTTGTTTTAAAGAGCGATTTAACGAAGTGCTCTGCGATTTAGTGTTGTGTAAAGACTAAAATTCTTGTTGCATGAATTCTGTCCAATATTGTGAGTTTTTGGAGTCAGTAAAAATAGCAAAACAAGCAAAATCTAAATCGGCACTACAGTATCGACCATTAAAAATATTCGATGTTTATATGGTTGGTGGTATTGAGAGAATAATTTCTCCAGTGGCTGATGACGAAACAAATATAAGATATTTTGTGAAAAACGAGATCTTTGACATACTGCACAAAATCTACTTGGCAATTGAACACGGAGGAAAACATCGCATGCTTAAAGAAGTGAACAAGAAATATAAAAATTTAACTCAGGAAGTTATCATGGTTTATTTAAAACATTGTATTGCATGTCAGAAGAAATAGAAATCCACAAAGAAGGGAATGGTTGTCAAACCCATGGTATTTTCGGAAATGAATAGTAGATGCCAAGTGGATTTGATAGACATGTAGTCAAACTCAGATGGGTCATATAAGTTCATCATGGTCTACCAAGACCATTTAACAAAATTCGTACAAATCAGGCCTTTGCAGTCGAAGAGAGCAGAAAAAGTTGCAAAACATTTACTGAATATATTTTGCATTTTTGGTGTATATTGTAAATTGAATACATAATTTTGTAGGAAATATTACTTGTTCAGTAGAAGTGAATTTTGAATAATAGATGTGCAATGAGTGAAAATAAATTACCTAAACAGTTAGTAAACTTTAAGTCATAGTATGTCCAAGCTCGTGGCCTTGGTGTTTGGAGCAAACGAAACTCTACGAAGGAAAAATAATTGAGAAACTTCTAATTTAATATAGAAAATGGTACTGTATGGCGACACGCGAACCAATAAAACCTAAGGAAATCGGACATAATGATTAATCGGACTATCATGATATGACGTCATAGAGCAATATTTAAATACTTGTTATAGCTCGAAAGCGGAATTTAAATGGATTTAAAATTTTGGTAGTGATCTTTTCATATCAATTACTTCCATTTTAGACTATAATTAAATAAAAATAAAATTTCATTAAATGAGCCCATTGAACCAAATTTCACAAAATAAAATTTTGCAATTCGCAATTATGAGAACTGACTTCACTCCTAGAAAATCGGATTACTACCTGAAATATTCTATTGGGTGTTGAAGAGGGGTCAAAAAGGTTTATTGTAATATTTTTACTAATTACTAATCCAAGATACCCTTTCAAGAAAATCAACGAGAACCAAAAACATCTAATCTAACATCAAATTATTTTCACTAGGTCGGGAATTCGCAAATCGTATCAACAAGGAGTTGTGCTTGATGTAGAGTGGACTAAGAATTGTACATGGAAAGCCCAGACATAGCCAGTCACAGGGAAGTGTGAAGCGAGCGAATCAGGACATCCAACATACGAGTATGCTCATGACATGGATGAGCATTGCGAAAAGCAGGAAGTAGTCAGAAGGTTTGCGATTCGTCCAACTTATGAAAAATCGAGTTTATCATGATGGCATATAACTTTCACCTTACAAATCCATGTTTGGAAGTGATATCAAAGTTGGATATACAATGATCCTCTCTACCTAAAGAGGTAATTCTCTCATAAGAATAAATCATACAGTCTTTATTGCACTACTTAATTTTACTTTCAGGTTATCGAAGGTATTCAAGCAGAAGAAGAGCTAGAAAATATCATTAATGAAGAGGCTCACAATGAAGAAGACGTTATCCCATTAAACACCACAGAAAATGATGAAAGGGGGGATGTCACTGAGGAGAATATCTGATCAGTTTGTAATACGAAAAGGTCTTTGATTGGTGGAACATGTACAATTTGCTCAAGAAAAGAACAAATTATTGCAAATAGGCGCGAAGCAAAATCAAACTTGGAAAACCAGGCAAAGAAAATCAAGAAAAAGTCGGATGTCAAATTCCCTCCATGTAACGTAGGGGATATTGTGCGAGTAAACATCCCTGATGTTGATAGAGAAAGAGGGAACTTTAGAGATGTCTTGATGTCAGTATTGGAGGTAGGAGAAGAAGGCTTGTATCGACTGGGTAAGTAATTCTTTTTACTAACTAATTTCAGGTTTTTCATAACATACATTTTAGGCAATGAAAATGGAACAGTGGAGGAAATGTTTTCAAGAAGCCAGTTCACGGTATGTGACAACAAACTTATTAACATTGATAACGTATGATTTGAAAATTTATCTTTACGCCAAATTGCCAATCGCCAATCAATGTCCGAAGGTCAGGGATATAAAAGGTGTCATTGTAAAGCAAAGTGTGCCACGCTTAAATGCCGCTGTAAAGCTTCAGGAGTAGTATGCAATTCGAAATGTCATTCCAGCTTATCATGTGCAAATAAATAATGTTTACAGCTCAAATTAAATGAGTGGATAATTTATATTTCTTTTCACTTCTGATACTGTTTGCATTTTATGCTTAAAAATACTTCTTATTCTTATGTTAGAATAATTCTGCTTCTATGTTTGTTCAGAAAAATAATAAATTTTCCTCAGAATAATTTTATTTTTATATTCTACTACATACGTGCGAGATTGGTCGCGCTTGTACTTTCAATTAGTATCCTCTACGTGGTTTAGCCATTCCTCCTTGGCTAAATCTAGAATTACCCGGATAAAGCAAGAAATCATTGAATCCTTCGCGTTTTATCCAGTCGGTTTGGATAATACGCGAGATATCTGGTTAAAACTAGCTTTATCCTATTACGGGCTTTAGCCGTAACATATATATATATATATATATATATATATATATATATATATATATATATATATATAAATAGAATGTAATATATCCATATATTCATCCGGATGAATTCAGTTAAATTGATAACTTAATATAACCCAATTAGTACAAATATTAATTTTATAAATGTAATAGTATTCTGATGTCGTTATTTCATTTATTTTAATTGAATATTGAAAGCACACGTATTGAAATATTGATCTGCTAATTGTGGATGGTATTATTACGGGGCAAAACTTTTAGAAGTTCTGTCTCTCGGGTCTGTATACCTTTTCAGATGGCTATTATTACTTAATTTCACTGTCGTCCCTCTCTTTATTAATATTAACATCAACGCATTTATAAATAATTAGGGTTTGAGCTGCTCCGTAATGTAGGCCAATTAAAAGTAATTTGAAATACTTTCCTTTTAAATATGAAATATTGTACGCCGGTAAAGTGCTTAAATAAAATAAAAGCGAATAAAATAAAATTTTGTGCCGTCAAACTTCTTGTTTGACGATTAACGAGGTAATTTTAATTAAAATGCGAAGCATGAAACAATAATTCAAAGTAATTTATAGCAGTACAAAATTTGTGTTACTTAAAAATAATCCTCGCACACTCTAGTCAATTACCACGGCTGTTCGAGCGTAAGATTAAAAATTTACAAATTATTTTTTCTCTCCTTGTATATGGTGATCACGCTCAAGGAAACCCTTGTTTCAATATTATTCTTGCCATTATAAAACAGGGGAATTTAAGACTTTCTGTATATATCTCTATTATATTTTTACCCAGAAAACAAGATAGTTGAATATCAAACAAAAAGTACAGTAGAGAAAATTATTGATTATAATTTATTGCATATAAAACTTGAAATATTCTTAACTATTCGATGTTAAACGCAAAGTTTAATTTCTTTCAAAACCAGATAGCAATTAAGGTAGGATAAACTATACGATGATTGGCCAGTTCAATTTCTAGGTGATAATGTCTACAGTTTCCATTTTCTATTTTACCTAATGAAAAATATGAGATGCGTCATCAATTTTATAAATAAATCTTATACAAGAACGTTATACCTTTTATATACTATTTTATTCAATAGTATCTAAGCAAGGAGCATATATACAGGGAGGGGCACACGAACCTGATGACTTTTTACTGTTTACCAACGACTGCGTGAACTGATAATGTCCAGAAGGGAGGGGAGAGCTGACCTAATGGCGTTTCAATCAACATGGAGCTGTGGACAAGGCAGTACTGTGCGTTCCCTATGTTTTGATGAACAGTGTTTTAAAAATGGTGAATTAGTTATCCAAATTTAGCGTCAATTTTGTATACATTTAGAAATTTCATGTCGTTCCTAGCCATATCGCTATAACGTTGTGAGTAGTTCTGCTTTAAAAAAAAATACCTACCGGGTCTTGTTCATACAATGTGAATTCCGGAGACCATCGAAAATCTGAGAGCAATAATCCAACAGAATCCACAAATCTCAGCAAGGAGACAAGGTAGTGCTTTAAAGACTTCGAAGTCAGAACCTCCTTAGATTTGTATACGAGGACTTTCACTTTCATCCCCATAAAATGGTAGTCATCCAGGAGCTGAGCGATCTGGACCTGATTAATTGCGTGAATTTTGCAGAACAATTTCTGGTACTTCTAACCGTTAAAAATTAGTAATACATATATAGTTTATACACATATAAGCTACATATGTGGTAAATACATGACAGAAAAATGAGTTATGAGTAAAGCTAAGGCGTTCGGTTTCAAAAGTCTCTAAATTCAGGTCCTAAAAAAAACTGTAACAGTGGTGCTGCCATCTAATGCCCGTATTATGTATAATTCTGAATTATATCTGTCGCAAATGTGTCTACATCCATTCAAAACTAAATTACGAAATCCAGTTACAGTAACAAAACTCTCTCAGTCCTTTGTAAATGCTGTTTCAAAACTCTTTCATTCCGTTCTATTTATATGGGTATCAAAACTTCTTACATCCAATAGTATACTAACATTTTAGCGTTGGGTGTGATCAAAACTGCTTCAATTCCTTTCTGTGTTTTGCATGTCTTTATTGTGTTTAGTAGCCATCTGATAGTGATGCGATCATGTTGTTTACAACTTGCTCTAACGATTATTTTGGTTAATGTGTTAATTGTACTGTGAGCGAAGTTTTATAGTATGGAGACTTCTTCTATTCTTGGTACGCCTAACAAAGGCAGGAATAAGTTGCAAGACCCATCTAAATGGATGGCCCGGGCAAAATAAAAACTCTATAATGATTGGCTATATTGTACATCATCTTCAGTTGAGGATATTCACATAATATTTCCCATCGTTGGTCGTTGTTTCCTGCCATCTGATAGAATTTTCGGAAGACTTGAAAGACAAGTGAAAAACAAGGAAGTTATTCTTCATCCAAGGGAATACAATATTATCAGATCTTGCAACTTTACTTGATCTCGAAAAAGATTATGATTTATTTGATTGGTCCGTGTCACGTGCTCGAGGCCCCCGCTACACCTTCCCATACGCAAGCCACATATACGCGACACCGATTATCCATTATATGATTCGTAATATAAATAAACTTGTTAGATAGGGGGATGTTTCAATGGATATGAGGAGTGTGGAGAAAATATAGTTTCATCTTGATTTAGGATAAGGAAATTAAATTTAATTTGCCGGAAAACCGGAAAGTCCACAGACGTGGTAGTATTTATAATGAAACACAAAATACAACCCATGTCGGGCTCTGGGTCCCTCCTGACGATATAATTGTAGATGAACGTATAATCAATCAATCAATCAAAGTTTCCTAAGTAGATGGGTTTGTAGCAAACTGCAGGCTAGATCGCCGTACTTGGTCCCCCAGGATTATTTTTTATCGGGCAACTTGAATTGGTTCAATTAGCTTGAGTTTGTTATAACACAGAATATGTGTTTTATGCGGCAGTTTTACTTTTTTCAAATTTTCTCAAATAGTCCACCATCGCGCTTTCTCACGACCCATGGACAGGGTGGAATGTATCCTATCCACCTCAAAATCAATAGATGTCGTCTGGTAGACGTCTCTAATCAGAATCAGTCTAAATCCGATCGATCCGAGACGATTTAATTGAGTCTAATTGAAAACAATTTCTCAAATAGTCCACCATTGTGCTTTCTCATGACCCATGAACATGGTAAAGTGTGTTCTATCCACCTCAAAATCAATAGGTGTCGTCTGGCAGTCCCCTATCAGAATTTAGTCAAAACCCGATCAATCCGACATGATTTAGTTGAGTTATCGTGTTAGTAAAAGAAAATTCTGAAATAGTCCATTATCCTGCTTTCTCATGACCCATGGACAGGGTGGGGTATGTCTTATCCACCTTAAAATCAATAGGTGTCGTCTGGGAGACGTCCCCGATCAGAATCAATCAAAACCCGATCGATCCGACACGATTTAGTTGAGTTATCGTGTTAACAAGAACAATTTCTCAAATAGTCCACCATCGTGCTTTCTCGTGACCCATGGACAGGGTGGGGTGTGTCCCATCCACCTCAAAATCAATAGGTGTCGTCTGAGAGACGTTCCTGATTAGAATCAATCAAAATCCAATCGATCCGACACGATTTAGTTGAGCTATTGTGCTAACAAGAATAAATGCCCACGATAACGACGACAACAATAAACCCTCGAAAAAAAATTTTGTTTACACGATTACATTACTTTCCCGCGAATAGTAGAATGCGAAAAAGTTATATAAACGTTTTATTTGAAAAAAAAAACAGTGTATGAATATTACATGAATATAATGAACATGGGACTATTTACTATACACATAAATAGAATATTTTCAAAAAACCAATAGCAAATCGAAACGAAATTTCAGACCATATATGTACATTAAAATAAAAAATATTTTATATTCAGTAAAACAGAATACAAAAGTAATTTGTGGTGTGGGATTAAGTAGACCCTTAAACCAATTTTTTGAAATGCTCTGGGACCAGCTATTGCAACGGGGATATTATAAAATCCGAACCGATTCTCAATCCAATCTAATTCTAAATTCCAACTGCGAAAAATACCCACAATCTGTGACGTTCATATGAACGATCTCGGACGAATAATGATTAAAACGTGCATTGGCGCAAGACGCAGGATTGACTTCTCCTGGCGTGGTAGCACGCGCAAATTTTGAGGATAGTTCAGTTATTATTTGAACTATGGATATAACAAGTTTGGTAAGATATTTAGGCTTTTATTGATTATCATTAAATTATACTTTAATTGACCTCATTTCTCCTGGATTTTATAGGAAAGGGTTTTTCAATAAGGAGGATAGATTATTAAACGTGAATTAAATAAGTTCTGTATGAGATATCCACTCAGATTTTTTATTTGAAAGAATATTTTATGGCATTGAATATGGAATATAACGTCGTTCAAATGTTCGCCACGGTTTTGCTTGGTGGCGCATATTAGGGAAGTCCAATTTCCGATGACTTTATGGCATAGATCTGGCTGAATTTGCTGGATGGCGTTCGTTATATTGACTTTGACGACATCAATTGGTTGCAGTTTATTCGCATAGTCCAGCGATTTAAGATAGCTTCAAAGGAAGAAGTTTAAAGGTGTTAAATCGCACGATCTGGGTGGTCCGCCGTTCAGTGGCGGCTCGTCGGGGTAGGCAAGGTAGGCGCCACCTACCTTTAAAATTTTATGTCATTTCTCATAACAGCGCAATTACAATGAACTGTTAACGTCCCTAATAATACAGAAATATTTAATATAATTAATAATAACTACTTTATACTAATTAAATTATCTATCGCCGTCGGCGGCGCTGGTGCCGTAAACACCCTTTATATATACCACGGCAGTCCGCACGGCGCCACGCTACACCGAATTAAATCATTTTATTCCTAAACAGAACCAGATGCGGTGGGATGGAGAACCAGACCAGGCTCGGTTCTCCATCCCACCGCCTGAAAATCGATAGCTACACGTCAACCAGATGTCGGTAAGACGACAAACAGCGTTGTTGTAATGGCAAAATAATCGCAGCTCAGACGTCTGCAGCCAGTTATATTCATTAAATAAAGCAGTTGAAGGCGAATGCATTCGGCGCCTGAAGTAGATCGGCGTTCTTCGGCAGATCCGAAGACGCCTTCGCATTGAATAAGCCGTGAAATTACTGGGGATATTGGGTTATATATTGTGATGATCAATTTGAAACATTAAATATCGAGTCAATGTTGAAATATTTTGTGGAATATGAATTTCGAGAAATATTTCCAGAGGTTTTTAAACCTATTGTTTTAATTGCTACAATTCCAGCAACAAGTACATCGGTTGAAAGACATTTTTATTGTTTAAAACGTATTAAAACGCATAGTCGGAACTCTATGAAGAATGAACGTTTATCGTCGCTTGCACTTATTTCAATTGAAAAGGAATTATTTAGCACACTTCAGAAATCTGATGACTTCACGGAAAATATAATTAACAAATTTTCATTAATTAAAGATAGGCGCATTAATTTAAATTATAAAAAGTAGTAGGTATCCACTTTGTAATTGTCAGTCAATAATGGCGATGGTTAAGGAAGGCTGTGAGGGGAGGAGGAGGCCTATACCCTAAAGCGCCCTAAAATAATGTATTATTGCCAACCCAATTTACATAATATAGGTATAATGCTCAATAAATATATTTCGTTTATTCCAATTTATTTATACCCACAATAAATATTATTATTCACGAATAACAAAGAGGTATTAAGTTCAAAAAATTCTTGTGAAAGTCTATATTTTTGTATAAATGAAATTCAATCATGAAATCCTGAAGTACCAGGAAAACGCGTGACCTTGAAAATTTTAAAAATTTTCGTCTGCGGCGCTATTTTTAAGGATTGATGAAGCTCATACGCCGCTATCGCCTACCCTAATATGGATACCACGAGCCGCCACTGCCGCCGTTGACGGGTATGGTAATATCAATTTCGAATTTCGTTTTGGAAGAAGTACTGACCGATGATTCCACCAGACCAAAATCCGCAACAAACAGTGATTTTCTCGGGATGCATTTGGTGCAGGTGTATCTCGGGATTGGTATCGTCGCTAAAGATGATTTACGTATCGTTTAATACACGGAACGTTTGTCGAACGGAGCGCTGATTTTGGAAATAAAATTTGATGATTTGCATACGTTGTTGAAAGCTATAACCGCTCATGGTGACTTGCCATACACTACTGAACAATTCGCAATAAGTAAACAACAGAAGTCGCTTTAACGACATGGCCGCTATAACCTAACAAATTTCAAGCATTCCTATTGAAAGACCCTATTGAAAGACCCTATATATTATATCAGTGGCGGTTCATTAGGGGAAGCTGGGTCTAATGTAATGGACTCAGTCTACTATTCAAGACTACAGTACGAATAAAACTATTTCATATCCTTCTATATGAATTGGCAGGTAGATGGTGTTTGGGATTTTATTGCTATGAAATTAAATTTCAGCAAAATGCATGGGACTGAAAAGTTATATTCTATAGAATGACAAGGAAAATTGTAATTGGGTTATTTGTTTTGCTATTTGTATAGAAAATATAGATGCGCCTTAAATCAACTTGTCGTTTCTCATACTTCCGACGAAAAATTAAAAAATATGATTACAAAAGAAAAGCCTGGTTGATCCTGTCGATGTCCGGCGTACTGTTGCAACTAATGATATCATGCAATGACTACCGATAATGAATTAATAGCTTCATACTTCCTGGTAAGGGACTGAGATCTTCGATGCGACAGCAAAAGCAGTAGAGCTGTTTTCCACGAATACCGACAAATTACACGTTTCACGATGCAATTTTCGCTAACCAAGTTGGCACCATTGGGAGATGATTAAAACAGTTTTAATCCTGTGCCAATTATATCAACTTATTTGGCGAAACGCATGTAGAGAAATATATAATCTTTCCTCGTTAGTGGAAAACTAGTTTACTGTTTTATTTAGATTTAGACTTATCAGTATATTATATATATTTAAACAATTACGGGTCTACGGTTTCCTTACTAGTGATATTTTATGCTAGCTTTTAGATCAATTCATAATTTATTCAGTATATTTGTATAACAGTCTAGGTAGATTTGATAGATTTTTCTTGGTTGAATGTAATATTAAACTACATATTTACTTATACTTTATATTTACTTATACTTATAAAGTTCAGTATAGTAGAATATTACAAATTTAAGTATGTAAAATACAATAAAGTCATAGTCTGCAAACAATTCGGTTCTGGGAAATGTTAAATCTAAACATTTCTGAAAATAGGTAATTTACCGGACAGAAGAGTTGGCTCTGTTATATATATATATATATATATATATATATATATATATATATATATATATATATATATATATATATATATATATACGTGAAATATGCCATAATAAACTTTCCCAGTCATTCCTAATATATTGCTTTTAGTACAATATCTCAAGGGTCCTTTAAAATCCGTCAGATTTTTCACCCTTTAAATTTATAACACAATAAGTTCTGCTGTTAACCCAAATAAAATTTATGAAGAGCTAGATAACGGCTCAGTAAAATAAATGTCGAGTTTTACGCTCTACTTTAAATCTCTCTGTTGTGTGTTGCCGATACTCTTTCTGACGAATACCTTCGAAAAGGCAATGTTACACCTATTCCAATGAGATGTACCAGCGACATATCGAGTGCTGTAGTTCTTGTCAAGTTTAAAAATTACCTGTAAGGTCTCAGGTGGATAGAAAGAGGCTCTTATCGATATTGACTCTCTCGTGATGGAAGTTTACATGAAATAACAATAAAAGATACGTATATATATATATATATATATATATATATATATATATATATATATATATATGTGACTGCGCGCATAAGTAAATATTTTGCAGAAACTGATATGCATGTATGTATGTTATACATTTTAACTGAAAAGTAGACAAGGAGAAATAAAGTATTTTGTACTTTTGTAGTCCAGAAAGTGAAAACGGTTGACATCCATGAGACCATGAGTATTAAAGGGTAGCGAACAACAGTGACGGCTCGTGCAGAGGAGGCTTAAGGTGCGTATACATCTGCGAGCCGAACCGTTTATGAATCGCTTGTGAACCATTCGTTAAAAATAGTTTTACAGCGAACATCTACTGAATTAAACACGATCTATGGAAAAGAAGGAAATAACCACGAATCACCAGCAGTCTTGCTCGGTGCGCTTACTTGTAATAAATAATGTCTTCGTGCGAGGAAAGTTATACGATTTTAGTTATGAGTGGTGCGGCATTAATGATAGCAGAAAGTTTGTGCAAAAAATAAGAGGAAAGAAAGACTTATTTCCCTCTAAGCATCTTTTAAATTTTTTTATAATGGTCCTTGTGTTTAGGATTCCACAATTACGATTTCGTTATATAAATGTCAATTAGTTTGACTACATTTTCCTCTGTCTACTCCATTATAATAATTATTATAATATAAGAATTATTAAATAAAAGGGTAGGCAGATTGTTAAATAAACAACCGAGAGAGAAAAAATCATACAAGAAGGCACAAAAAAATAAATAGAGCCAGCCCCGTGGTTCACGAGCAGAAGAGAAACGACGAACTGCACACGAGGCCAACACCGTCTCAATGTAAACTGCGAATGCTTTTATGTTCGTCAAAAAAAAAACCGACAGGTAATGGTTCACCACGCGCGGCTTACAAGCGGTTCGTTCGGTGCTCCAAACTCCGTTCCCATCTTGCGATCATATGGTTCAAGAACACTTCGCGAACGGTTCGGCTCGTAAATGTATACGCACCTTTAGATGAGAACTATAACCCTTCGTGGGATGCAACCGATCTGTGTTCTCAAACTACTATTATTAGACGTAAGATGGCGGGGTCTGTATAGCTCAAAATAAAAAGTATTGGCCGTATTGGCTATTAGAATCGGGAAACACCGATATAAAACTAAATTTATTTTTGTAAAATGATTTTTAAAAAACTTTATCTTCAACGTTACTGTTTGTTTCATGAAAATGAAAGAAAAAAAATTTTATATAGTTCATTTTCTTGAAAAACAGTAAATACAAAATAGCAGACCGACTTTCCAGGTATCTGTCTATATATACATATCCAAGCTTCAAAATGTGTTCAATATTTTTTTTTCCTGTAAATGGATATTGCATTGATGCTACTCAATGAGAATACTCGAATTTTAACGTACATTTATATGTTCCAAATGTGGAAAAAATAAGGGCGGTGTAAATGCAGTCATGTGCCCACTGACTCTGGCCCATGTCATGCGCCTGTCAGAAAGTTAAACATTGCTTTTTTATTTCTAATACTTCTAGTAAATCTAATATTCTGTCTTAACGTTAATTATGTAAAAGTTTTATTGTTTGGTAGTCCGGAATATGAGTACTTGTTAAACAATGCTCTGCAAAATTAGTGCATTTTTTCTTATTTAATGTAGATTTTTGTATTCATTATAACGATTTTTTATAGAACGACCTGATTGGCCGATATAAATAGCGTCACAATCATTACGTCCTATTTCATAAACGCCACTTTTTTGTGATTTGTCAGCTTTTCTAATTTATTATTTACTAATAAAAAGCCTTAATTATTTTTATTTAGGTTTTATATTACGTTTTATTAACCTATTACATATTTTATTACTAATATTTGAGTAAAGTTTATATTGTGATACTGTTTTTTATCTTTTTCATTTGGAACAAAATAGAAATGCTTTAAGGTGATTTTTTTTCGTTTCTTGTTTATAAGATTGTGGATCAGGTTTTCGTTATAACCATTATTTTTACTTATTGTCTTTAAGGTGAAAATCTCTTTTTCATAATTTTGTTTATTTAAGGGTAAGAATAAAGGTCTATGTACAAAAGAGTGAAAAGAAGTCAGTTTAGTGCTGTTTGACTGTTTTGAGCTTGCATGAGGTAATATATCTGTATAAGTAGGTTTCATATAAATGGCGAAAGTGTTTATTTTTTGATGTTTTTGTTTTATTATTTGATGTTTTCAAGGTTAAGTCAAAAACATTTATTAAGTCTAGGTTTTCGGTTTGAGCTGTAAATTTGATGTTTGTATCAAAACAATTAATGTAATTTAGAAAAAAATCTAATTGTCTATTCGATCGAGTCTAAATGCAAAATACACCATTCACATACTTAGCCCAGGGACATACATTTTGACTAAAATTTGGAGTAGAGCTCGATATTTTATTTTCTAAATGGGACATAATATATTTCACTTAGTAAATGCGACAAAGGAGACCTCATCGGTCCACCTTTCTGTATATACATTTTTCCGTTATATTTATGTGAGCTAACTATTTCCCCATCTCTATTATTATACATATTTGGAACCTGTTATTAAAATTACATGCCCTGGAATATTATTTACACTGCGATTTATGTCATATTATACTGTATATTGTAGGAATTGTTAATCTATTCCATAGTGACAAAACATATTTTTTATGGTACTTCATAGACTCCTCACCATGTAATAAATATTTTAAAAAAATCTCCGTTTAAAATAGAACTACTGTTGTTGTTAATAAGATTGAAGATTATTGGATTAGATACTGCAAAGTGCTATTATCCAACCCGATAGACTTTCGGAAGCATTTTGCTATCAGTTTCGTTTTTGGCTATGAAAGTTGGCTGTGACTGGAGTCCCGCCTCGGGACCCAGGTCAATTCTCGAATAACGTCATCAAATGACGTCATAGGTAGTGTTTCGAGACTGATATTCCTTGCTAACTCGGGACCAGCATTCGGTCCCGAATTTATAAGGAGAACCGCACCTTCGTTAGTTACAAACATTTACATACATAGTGTCCGAGTTTTAAACATCCAAACTTCACAGACATGTAGACAATCTCATTCTGAGTAAAAAAGTTCCTATAAATATACCCATTATCTGGCTTCCTAAGGGAGATACAGGGTGTTAAAATTCAACTATTTTTTATTATTTTCATTAATAGTTTCCGAAAAGAATCAGATGCAGGTTTCAAATTTTGTACACTTGTAAGACTAATATATTCTGTTGTTTTCGTTGTTTTCTGGATGATATTCTGATGTTGGTTGGTGAGTGATATTCTGGATGTTCATTTTCTGAGGTCCGGGCAAGATTTCAAATACTAGAAATATTTTATCGTACGGCACTGACGTGTATCTACACACTACTTTTAAAGCATGGATATATTCGTAACATTTTTGTTCTCTTGTAAGTTTGTGATTTCTCGAACGGTTTTCGAGATATTCTCATTTATTGCTCATACTGCAAGATTTTTGCGCTATAATGTCTTTAAAACTCCTTCATGAACGAAGAACATAATAAAATATTTTTGTAGATCTTTGTCTAGATGTTCTAAATGCACTTAGAGTATCCTCGGTTACTCAAACTGTTATTTCCTCAAAAATTGTGTCCTCAAAAAACCTATTTCGATTCCTAAGGAAAACTAGAAAGTTAACTTATTTTTCTTACAATTACGCATTGTAAGCTCACATTTTGCGTCAATTTTTGACTTTAAGTGTATCTAAAATGTTTTAAAAACAGCTTGCTCACGTTTTTGTTCGGTTATGTGCAAAAATTTTGCAGCATTCGCAAAGAAATTAAAATATCTCGAAAACGGTTCGAGTTATCACAAACCTACAACACAGCAACGGCCAGAGCAAAAATATTGCGAATATATCATGTTTGAAAGTAGTGTATAGACACACGTCAGTGGCGTACGACAAAAAGTTATAGTGTTTGAAATCTTGCCCGGACCTCAGAAAATGAACATCCAGAATATCACTTACCACGAAAACAATAGGATATATTAATATTAGTCTTGCTTCTATAAACAAGCGTAAAAAGATTTAAAACTGCATTTCCATCTTTTCGGAAAATATTAATGAAAATAAAAAAAAAATTAAATTTCAACACCCTGTATCTCCTTTAGGAAGCCAGGTACTAGGTATGTTCATAGGTACTTTTTTACTCAGAATGAGATTGTCTACATGTCTGTGTAGTTTGAGTGTTTAAAACTCGGGCACCATGTATGTAAATAATGTTTGTAACTAACGAACGTGCAGTTCTCCTTATAAATTCGGGACCGGATGAGGGTCCCGCGTCGGGGTGGAATATAAGTCCCGATAAAGCTACCGATGACGTTATTTAATGATGTTATTCGGGACTGGATGTTGGTACCGAGTCGGTAAGGAATATCAGTCCCGAAACGCTACCTATGACATCATTTGATGACGTTATTCGGGACTTAACCTGGGTCCCGAGGCTGGACTCGCAGTCACAGCCATGAAAGTTTACTATAACCTTAGCTAATATATATGTTCTCACTACCCTTTAACTGATTTATAGTGACAACAAAGTCGGTTGAAATATATTAGACTAGAGTCTAATATATTTCTAACTGTCAAGTACATAAATGATACGTTTCTTGTGTATTTCATATTTATCCGTACATTTTTAAACAACTCATAGTTGAGTCATTGAATGATGTTTTAACGTAATACAGGAATCTGTGAAAATTATTCTTATAGATGTTACAATCCACATTTTACGTTGGTGGTCATTAAATATATAAGTGGTAATTTTTCTCATATTCATATTCTGCAGATACTAACTTAATTGACAAAAAATACATCGATTATTATAGCGATAATAGTTTTTCTATGTAATTTTTTATTATTTATTCTGTTACACTATCTATTACAGGAAGGAATCTTACCTTATACGAAAAACGCTGTCCAGCTCATTCGGAACCTACCTGCAAAGAAACATATATTTTTATTTAATTAACAATTATACATCTGTATGTAATTACTTCATATTACAATATATTACCACCAATATAATTTATTATTTTGATTGTTGGCTTTTAATTCATATATTGTTATTATGACTAACTATATCAAGGAACTTTTTTTAGTTACAATAAAGTTAGTCATGATTTTTTTATTAACAAAGAAAGTCAGTACCTATATTTATTCCACATAAAATGTTATACGTATGTCTATCTGTGTTACATTATCCCCAATTTGAAATAATAATCTCCTTCGACTACTAATGTTTTCTTCAAAAGCTATTTTATTTTAATAAAAACTAATACCCTTAAATATTTAACTTACCTATTTAACTCCTTCCCTAATTCCAGTCGTCTAGACTAGCTTCCATCACACACCAATCACAAAATATATCTAGAAAATTGTTTATGAACACACACTATATAATTACACTATATTTTCGATTTAAATTAAAACGACTGGAATCGAATCCAACAAAAAAAATCACTACCGTACTTCACTCTCATTTTTTTATAGTTTTCCGGCAACGTCCGGCAAATCATAACCTTCAGTTTTTCTGCACATATAAAGTAACCTGAGGTGATATCTTTTTCATACCTTATATGAAAAAGTAATGGCGACAGTGGAGGCGCTAGCATTATTTTGCGATTGGGCGAAAATGGGCAGGAAATATCTAGGGTGGACGAGGGCGTTAAATATATTATTTTATGTGCGAATGTGATATAGTGCTGTTATAAGAGGTTAGGCGACTGGTTGGGCGAAAAGGATTTTGCTTGGGCGCTCGCCCACCTGTGCCCACCCCTGGCACCGCCACTGGATGGCGGGAAATCTTAATAAGCTGTTATCGGTTACCGTGGGTCTAACAATATAAACGAGAACCTGGTTGTGAATATACATGTACTATTCATTTCATCGCTATTTGTCAAATAAAAAACTCTCTCATCTTGCCGATAAATGGAACAGTCTACCTGAGCCTAGCCATAAAAACAAGCCACGGTTTGTTTTGAGATTTTTTACTTGGCAAATAGCGATGAAATAAACTATACGTATGCCAAAGAATTCGTATCAGAAAGAGAAACGAAATCGACCTATCCCAACATTTTTTGCTACTTACTTTACATACCTACTGTATTTATAATTATAATATACATGAACAACTTATAAATGGTTTACGTTACGTGTAAACAATGATGGGATAAAATTTGCATTAAACTTTTTTAATTTAAAGAGGATAGGGAATACATATAACACGAACAAAGGAAAATTGTTTTGTCACACAAGAAGACAACAGATAATTTGAAAATGTGAGTATGTCATTTCTAAACAATGCCCGATTCCTGTATAAAAGATAAAACATTTAATTTGATATTCTCGACAACAAAAATCAAGAGGACAGTAGATAGAATGGCTTTGAGGTATATCTGCCTGAACTAAAATAAATTCAATGCTTATATCCCTATGTTTAATATGTTTATCGTATATCGTATAAAAAATAAAACAAAATCCATCTATAGAACAAAAAATAAAATACAAATAAATAAATAAATAAATAAATATATATATATATATATATATATATATATATATATATATATATATATATATATATATATATATATATATATATATATATATATATATATATATATATTCAAGCTACCAGTGTTCGATATTGCATTAAAATGTTATAACATTATAACCACTGACGATCTTAACAGTGCGTTAGTTCTTGCAGTCTAGCAATAAAATATACTTTCTTCTCGAGAGCCTAGTCTAGGTGTGCGTATATTAAACATACTTAGTAATACGGGTGCATCTATATTATTGTGGAATAATTTACATAAATTGAAAAATTTATATTAAAAATTAAAGGTTGATAAGCACCCTTCCAAAGGTCGGTCACTGGATGTTAAATTTTTGTAGAAGCAAAGTATGGTCGTAACCTCTTAGGCCGTCCGCACACGGGTCGATCGGAGATGTGGTCGACGCTATTCCAATCGAATGAGTTTCTCCCCTCTACTTGATTACCAGTGCAAGGGAGTGGGGCTCCGCACACGGGTCGTTTAGTGGTTGTCTAGAGACCCACGAATTGCCATCTCCTCGTTACAAATCTTACGCGATCGGAAGAGAAGCAGATAGTTCGAGTGGATTGTGCGACTCATGGAGGTAATTATGTTTATTTATTGTCAAATTTATCTTGATGTGGCCACAATTAGATGAAGTTTGGGTGTATTAATCCCATACATTTATTATAAATGTATGTTTATTGTAAATGTATATTTATTAAGTTTGTAGTTGGAAGGTTCAGTGGAGAAACAGTCTCAGTTTGATCCATTACCATAAAAAATACCAATTCATGCCAATTGGAAATGTTACTTGTATGCAATTAAGAGATATTTACCAAAACAAATTGTTCAAATATATCATCTTGAAGACGATAATAACAGTAATGAAGACATCGATCAAGAAGAACTGTAATATAGGTATGTAGTACTTTTATATATGTAATATGTAGTACATTTTATCACTTTATAAAACTTGTATTATAAAATAAAGTTGTAGTATTAACTTGAGGTTTAATTTATTTGATAGATATGAATTAAAACACAATAAATACCAAATATGTACATATTAAAAAAAATTCTAATAATACTAGTGCTTAATTAATACATTATTACTACATAATATTAATATTATGTAGTAATAATGCTCATTTACTGAGCATTTGTACATTTGAATGAGCACAGCTACCTTCTCCCTTAACGTATAAGTAGATATAAAACTAATAAAATAACAATACTTTAATATACCTATACTTAATAAAATAACGACAATCCGATCCCTTCATTAATTACTTACCTCTATGAAGAAAAATCTTAACATCAGTTATTTATTCGGCTGTCGGAGTTACTTTTTCTTCTTAAAGTATATAAAAGTAGATATAAAAATAATAATTAAAAAATTATATTCAGCCATTTTTTTTTTGGAAATTTTTTGTTGAAATACGTAAAGAGGAGGGAAGATTTCTTCTGATTTGAAAGACGCGAAACGACTGAGAGACAATCGATCCGTGTGAGGAGGGCAGACGCGCCCGTTCTATGGATCCAACGGACGAGAACTTGTATATGCGATTACAATCGCGTCGACCACATCTCCGATCGACCCGTGTGCGGAGGGCCTTACTGGGTAATAATTGTCTATGCGAAATGACAGATACATTAAGAAACGCCGTTGAATATTTGTTGAAGTTGATTCGTATGGCCTAAGTACTGGGGATATCAAATAAGGCTACAATATTCTAATGTCTATAGAACTAACGCAAAAATAGATATTTTATGGTAGAAGTGTTAATACACGATGCCGTGTGTCTAATCACGAAATCAAGGGTTGTTACGCATTAAGAGCTACACAGAATTCTGTACTCAGAAAATGATAGCTCATAATCAAGATACACACCGTACAAGATCCTTAATATTTTCAGAACTTTTTTACGCTGCACCACCAAGAGACTAGTCATATATATTAGTAGTTTTTTTTTTTTTTTGAGGTACACAAGCGAACTTTACATTTATACATCTATGTTTATTGATTGACTATTCTCCGAACACTACAACACAACAAGGTTGATGAGATTTTGCAACCTCAAATAATCGTCTGAGCAGGTATTTAAAAATAAATTTTAAGTCTTCAGTAAAAACAAGATGATGCTACATAAGCATAAGAAACAAATTATTGATAAGTAATAGTTATATTACTTATTAATGATTTATTTCGCATGTTTATGTCGCATCAGATTATAGCATGATGGTTCCAGATTTGAGCCTTGAGGTACTCCAGAGGACGCTAGAAGGTCTCGCCTTTATATGAAACAAATTCTGATAAATACGATTTGACTAAGTGTAGAATATTACTACCGAATCCATATAAATCTTATTTTGAAATTAGTATATTATGATTCCCTTGTGAAATTTCTTCTAAAAATTGGTATACACCACATCGACTTGGCCTTTATTATCTATGTGATTTATCATTATCTCTATAAATTCTGCTAAATTTGTAATGTATACAGTTCCATTGTCATGCTGTATAATTAAGACAAACATTTAATACGTAAATTTTCTTAAATATCGTAATTTTGTGGTATTGAATTTACTACTATATTTTGAAGGGTCTATAATGTATTGCTATAGTCGCCAAGATAATTCTTCTGACTATTTTCTATAAAAATATTTTAAATTAAAGGTTAAGTTTGGTAATATAAATTTAAATTTATATTTAAATATAAATTTAAATTTATATTACCAAACTATATAATCTGGAGTACAATCAAATCAAATAAGGATTGAAATTAGAGAAATTAGCGAAATCTGTTATTTGTTTGTCAACACGACGAATTTGTAAACAGACGTATTCTCAGGAAGTAAACATTTGACGCTCTAAGAATTTAATTTAATCATTTTATTTACATTTCATAAGATCTTCAATTTCATTCCGTCGACAATGAAGCTTGCCTTCTAGTGTTCAACTGAGTAAAAAATATATACAATATAACTATATTTTTATGCAACTTTCCATAAACTGTTAATGATGTTAATGATCTAAAGCTAAATACCAGAATGTACAATAAAATATGTAGCTCTTATTTTTCGATTCCTTTCCCCTGTGTAACATTTTTATCAAAACCGGAGATTTCTGTTTGATTGTTAATAATGTATAAATCAATTACATAGAATTACAAATAATTATTGATTATAAATAGATTGTCTTATTATGTCTAAGAGTAGTCCAATAAATGAAGACTACAAATTTATTGTCATTGAAATATAGAGTTGCATTCTGGCATTTACATAAATTCTATTGAATTTTTTTCAGTATTTACTTTCTTTAATATTGGCTTTTGACTGTAAGAGCCCGATAATCACTTACCACGATTTTGCTTAAAATAGGGAGCATATATACAAATAACAGAATACTAGAGCCATAACTTTGTGCATTTCATTGAAACAAAATGTTTAAATACTGGTATGGTGCAGCAGTGTGCCTTTAAATTTTGATCCAATATCGTGCTCCAATTCTAATATTATTCTGGAAGAAACATCGTGAGGGTTTTTGAATAAAATAGATCTTTCAATTTTCTGTCCCACTTCATGCGTTTATTTAAATTTATCATGTCTTTGCAACCGGACGACGTTCCACATCCTCTTGTAAGATTCTTATTCAATATCTTCGGTGTATTCACCGCTAAATCTCACAATTTCGTTTAGCAAGCCGAAGAGTTTTAAATTTTTACTAGTTTACTTTGAAGTTATACGATCAAAAAAATCGGTATAAATAGCATACTTCCTTGGATATTCTAAAACCGAGTCGAAGGGCGGAAAATGTGTGTCCTTTGCAGGGATAACGAACCACTACACACAAGATGATCGGATATTCTAGATGGTAGCGACAAACTATGGAAGGTACTTTTATCATTAAATATATATAATAGGTCGTCCACATTCGGTTCAATATGGAATTATTATATTTATGAAATTAACTTTGCTAGTTCCCAAATTATTAACTGATTTCCGAGGAAGCAAGAAAATAGTAATAATTTTATAAATTATGATTATATCATAAATAAATAACCCCCAACAGAATTGTTGGCGAATATTTTAAAAACGATAGAATTTAAAATTATACACAAAGATCAGACCTTTGTTATCTACATGCAAACTAAGATGTAGACAACAATTTAGATTTAACTGTTCACAAATTTCAGTATAATGGATATAACGGCAGTTATGTCTACTTAGAGCTCCATGTCACATAAACGTGGCGTTATCAGAGACTACATGTTTCAATAAACAAACTCATTCCATATAATCTAAAAAAGAGTAAACCCAAAAAACGTACAATAATGTTTAAAAAGCTGCCCTCACACATTATTTAATTGTATTTACTTCCTAATTACTACTAATTTATTACTAAAATTTCATTCCAGTAGAACTAGTGAAAATCGAGGGGTATAATACCAAGAATAACCCAGTACCATGGAAAATAAAATAAAGGTCTAGATATAATTAAGTATTTAAACTATAAAAATTTATCTAAAGTTGCGATACTACTACTGTTAAGTTTGTTACACACATACTACACGCATTTATTTTTTATGCACCATCCAACAGCATGTATGTATTTGTAGCTAGCATATCTCTCTTGTCAACAAAATTACAAGCCCACCTTCATCATACTTCCTAATAAAAGAGGAATATTTGTTTCATGATCGTATAATCCTAAACCTTTAATTATATTCACTATTAAATTAGATTTTTATCCTTATTTTGAAGTTATCTACTTGTTATCTTACTACCAAGGATATCCTTAAATGCAACACAATTGTCTAGGCTCTCATAGCTCTTGAATTGAAACCACTATACTGAACTGAAAGGGAACTGCATTATCGAGATTTTCTAGTCGAGATGACTAAAAAATCAAAGATATTTGAGATTGAGTGAGATAAATAACTATCACCTATGTGATAGACATTTATCACATAGATGATAAATAAGTAACTGTATCACTGATTTTTAAGCCACTGTGTGACTTTCAACATAAGTAGCAACAATTTTCTTAGCCGATATACAATGAGCATATCTAGGAGAGGCTAATTATTTCTATGTGGGGTCCAATACACCTATGTTTCAATAACCATTATTAATTTTGAAAAGGCGAAAAATCATAACCCAAAACACAGTTTCCCCATTACCAGTAGACCATATTATTTTATGTACACGACCAATAAAGTACGAATGCAAGTATAATATGTAAATAGCAGCCATGATCATCATTCTTCAGAACTTTTATGAAGAAACCGATTGTAGGATCAATGAAACAAAGAAATTCGATGATCATAGCATATAGAAAAATAAAGGTCATAGTATAAATTGTTAATAAATTTATTAATCAGATAATGCTCGAGAAGGTTTGTATACTCCAATATTGAAATCCTTTCCTTTGCAAATTATAGATACAAATATTTCTGCAATATTTTTTTAAACATGAAAAAGGTGTCAAAATAATTTGTGAGCTTGTAGATGTTGATCCAGCGAAGAAAAATTAGAATAGATTTGTTTCACATTGCGTATATAACAGAACAGTGTATACATGAAAAGCAAGAGATCTCCGAAAAATTATGCACCCCTCCACCTGCGTTTCGCTAACCAAGTTGGCATGTTCAGAGGATGATTAAAACTCTGAATTATAATAATATATACTAACAACACTTTTACCATGTTTGTGCTGCATAGTATTTTATTTTCCCTTAATTGGGTAAGTTACATTCATAGTTTATATGAATTATAAATCATTATGATGATAACGTGAATGACGAAATACAAATTGGGCGATATACAGTCTTTTGGTATTAGTAGAAAAATTATTTTCTATATTTATTGCTGCGTGCAAAGTTCTAATACTCTTCCAGGATTATAAATATAGAGAAAGTAGAGAAATTGTTATTAATTATCAGTACTACCATAAATCACCTTTCTAATGCTACTAGTTAGTTAGTTGAAGAGTTCATTTGATGAAACTTGAGATACTAGAATACAATGGTGAATAACATGGTGAAAGTGATAAATATCTTTTTAAAAACATTTATTCTTCAACTTAGTCACTTATAGAAGGCGATTAAGACGTAGAAGTTAAAAAGTAGTAAGAACTAAACTACTAAAATAAGTATTATACAATAAGGATGCATAATATATACAGCGCCTTTATACAATAAAGACTAAAACAAATTAGGCCAAAACAGCTATCCTCCCGACTACATGCCGACGACGAGCGCTGAATTACATGGCGAAACTTGCCATAATTTGTTTAATAATTTTGTTAGCACTAAAATACGGTGATTCAGATTGCTCGAAAACCATAAGGAAGATGCAAAGCGTCTTCTATTTCGGGATATCGCTAAATGCAGACCGGTTTCGACCCTATCTTGGGTCTCGTCAGTATACCTTTAACATACGTAAGCGAGTATACCTTTAACAAATGAGGCTCACATCTTGTAGACACCATTACGTTCTACCCTAGCAGAACGTAACCCAACGCCATCTCTCGGTAGTTTCGAAAACAATCCAAATAGAAGTAAAGTTTAATCATTAATGGAATGCAAAGTTTTCAGATGGTAATTTTATAAACTACTGAAATGAGGAGGAGGAGAATAGTAGAGTAGTAGGAGAATAAAAGGCATTTACAGATGGAGTGAAGTAAAAGAACCTTCTCATTTCAGTGGTTTATAAAATTACCATATGAAAACATTGCATTGTGTTAATAGTAACAACTAGTTAAAACTGAAATACGTTTTTTGGCATCGTATTATATTACCATTGTACTTAAATTTAATTTTCTTATTTATGTTGTTATATATTAGTATATAACTTTTTTGAAAATTGAACTAGTTTCGTTATTTACTCAAAAAAAAACCCAGGTTTTCCAACATTGGTCGCTACCAGCACACTAATCCGTCTTAGAATCAAAGAGATGGTAGACGGCAGGTGTCCCAATACTCTCGGACCCAAGCTTAGAATCTCGGCACTGCATAACCCGACTTTAATCCCTAAATATCTCCAAATAAGGTACAATGCGGCGTGACATTTGTTCAGAGGATCAGAGGTCGTGAACACGTGGCACGTGGTGTTAATTATTGAGTTCAATCTTAACAAAAAAACTGAAAGTCATTTTGCATATGGTAGTGCAGATGAAGATCTTATCAGTGGCGTGCTAATATTTTCAGACTTCCACTCGTTCATTTATAGAAGAAATGGTATACATTCTGTATTTTAAAGTTCCAGGTTTCCAAGATTCCTAAATAAATACAGCCTATTGATACAGAAAAGAGATTGTGGCCCTATATTGACTATGTTATTCTATATACATCTAATGTTAAATATATTTTTGTATAATTGCATAAAATGTCAATGGATAATTTTGTTATCATAAGAAGTAAGATTTAAATCAACTAATGTAGGACGTAAGGAACAGTTTGCAAAGGTATAAAACTAATGTATATATAAGATAGACATAGTTTATAGTGTAGACATATTTTTATTATCTATATTAAGAATGCTATGCAACCTATATAGAAATTATGTATAAAATTTCAAAATAATTAATAATTATCAGTTATTATAGGCAATAGGATAGTTTTTTAATGGAAAAGTCTATAGAAAACTATCTTTCTCGCATTTTCTTGTACTATATTTGTTATTAATCTATAGTAGCACTTTCACAGGAAAACATTAGATTGTATTCCGTATATTTTCAATAAAAACTAATAATAGAAGATAACTTACATATTGTACCAGATGTATAATGTGCTAGTTATTGCTATTATATCACAACATTTGTTCCATGAATTAAAATTTGTCTGCATTATGTAGACGTCTCCGTGCATACAGAATTGAAACATACTTTCACTACTAGACAAGCCGATGCCATTAATATTGTATGTAAACTTTGAAATTATATTTTTTGGGACACATTAATTGTATAGATGCGAATCTAAGAATGATTTAAGGGGGTCAAAACAGCATCCAAAGTCACTCCTCAAAAACACATATTTGGCCATATAAATTTTTGACTAACTATATAAAATGATTAATTATCAAGATTTAAATTACTGCAGGCAAAATACATAATAATCTAAAGATCAAATAAAATCAGAAAGAAAGAAATATTTACAACAGGCATGTTAAAAAGATTAAAAATCAAGTATTGTATTAAACAGTAATTTAAAGATCTTATGAAAAGATTTCTTACATTAAGAAAAAATCAAATTTATGTTCCGAAATCTTGAAATCATTCTACACTGTCAATTTTACAATATTGAACTGTTTGTCCTAATGGAAGAATACTTTTCTTAGAAACTGAGTATCTATTTACGATCTTGAATTCATGATGTTATTATTTAAGATATTATTATTCAATTTAAGATTATTCAATTTTAAAGTGTTTTTTATTCTTTTTCAATAAGAGATATTTATTTATCAAAAAGGCTCAGTCTGAAATTTTCTAAATATAGTTGTATACAGGCAAGTATGTTCTCCAGTCAAGGACTCGTAAACATAGTTCTACCTATGTAATTATATTTAATTAAACATCCAAAATAAAAACTGCATATTTTTTGTTGCATACTATTTTTGGTTTGTCAAATCTATGTGAACCTATAGATCTGATAATTAATCGTTTATTATTAAGCTAATACAAAATTGAATGCAAAATAAATCCAATTTTACATGACAGTACCGTCAGCTATAAAAAGATATCGAAGCAGCTATCAAGTGGTGTACATAGGACCGTGATATAATTCGTATTATATACAAATAACTACTTATGTATATAAAATATAAAATTAAACAAATATAAATATTTATGTAAGGCATATAAATAGTTAATCACTATCATAACCAGCAACACTAGATTCTGAGCTGTCATTTATATTTATGATAATTGTATTAATTCTCTATTGTATTTGTATTGTATTTTAATGTATTAATTCTTTATTTATTTTCTACACCGAAAACGTCACTAAGAGTTAGGCTAAGATTTGTCCATAACTTCCTTGCGAAAAGGTTGGAATCTTCGATGTAACAAGAAAAAAAATGAGGTAAACTTTTAACAACTGAGTTTTATTCATCTAGCAATAATGGCAAGTTGTGATCAGTTTTGACCAGTAAACAGTTTATTTCGACCACCAGTTTGTCTGAAAATTCTAAGCAAAAATAGTTTTGCGAGCTTTTTCTTAGCCCACGCTACCAAATTGGAGTTTTTTAGCCGCTTTTGGGCTAATTTAGTTGACCAAGTTTTGACCAGTTTTGACCAGTAATCAGTTTGTTTTGACCACCTTTTGTTTGAAAATGCGGAAGGAAACTAATTTTTGAGCGAACTAAACTGAGCTTTTTTTAGCCCGCACTCCCAAATTGGAATTTTGAGCCGATTTGGAGCTCATTCTTCTGACCATGTTTTGACCAGTTTTAACCAGTAAACAGTTTATTTTGACCATCTTTTGTTAACCGTTAACTGATCTAAACTGGTCATAACTTGGTAAAAAATATGAGCCTAAAATCGACTAAATATCCCAATTGGCGGGAGGGGGCATGTCATGTCTTCGAAATTTGTAGACAATAATTTTTTAGCAATACCAGGAGTTTTCAAAATTAACCGTTAGCTGGTCTAAACTAACAAAAACTTGGTCAAGAAATTGAGACCCAAATCGACTACAAATTCCAATTTGGGAATTAAGGCTAAATAAAAGCTCAAAAAATTAGTTTCGCTCTGCAACCAAACAGTAGTCAATATAAACTATTTACTGGTTAAAATTTGGTCAACTAAATTAGCCCAAAAGCAACTAAAATCTCTAACTTGGGGGTGCGGGCTAAAAAAAGTTGAAAAAATTAGTTTCGTTCCATATTTTCAAACAAAAGGTGGCCAAAATAAACCGATTAATGGTAAAAACTGGTCAAAACTTGGTCCACTAAATTAGCCCAAGAGCGACTAAAAATCTCCTATTTGGGGGTATGGGCTAAAGAAAAAGGTACGAGACTGTATTTGCTCAGCATTTTCAGACCAAATGTGGTTAAAATAAACTATTTACTGGTCAAAACTGGTCAAAACTTGGTCCAAATGATGAACGAAAAAAATTGAAAAACCCAATTTGGGGTTGCTAACTTCACAGACCTCAAAAATTAGTTTTGTTCCAACAAAAGGTGGTCAACATAAACTGATTACTGGTTAATACTCTTCAAAACTTGGTCAACTAAATTAGTCCCAAGGCGACTAAAGAACTCCAATTTGGGGGTGTGGGCTAAAAAACCTTTTCGAGAAACTGTTTTTCCTCAGCATATTCAGACAAAAGATGGTCAATATAAACTGTTTACTGGTCAAAACTAGTCAAAACATGATCAAAATGATGAACGAAAAAATTTTGAAGAATCGAATTTGCACGTGCTAACTTCACAGACCTATTGACCAAGGAACTGCGGTAACATCGATGATGAAAATGTATGTGTTGTCAATGAGAAGCATTGTGCCCATTGTCCCCATATCTTCGTTTTTACCGACGTTTGGAAGTTGCCATAAAATTAAGTATCATGTATATGTAATAAATAAATTAATAAATTAATAAATTTCCATTCTTTTGAATTTCCAATGTAAACATTGGAAGAATTGAAAGAATTGAAATTTTAATACATATTAGAATTTGATGATAAAATAAGACATAGAATGAGGTATGTGAAATGTTTAAATAATAAGACCATATACGTCGCATTCATTTCATAAAAACGTTTATTTTTATGAAGCAATATTTATTTTTGCCAACAAAAAGAAGTAAAGGTACTTCAAGTAGAGAAAATCAACATTTGTTTATGGAGGTAATATCTCAATAGCTAAAAGTAACTGCATAAGGTTAAAGGAGAGGGGATTATAGACACGCACTGTATAACGCTACTATAAAATATCTATAAAATGTACCATTTATTGAAAAGTAAATTAAACTTGCCAGTAACTGAATTTAATTTTAAAAAATTGGATACGTTTGAGATAAGTTTTGCAATACATCGATCAGCAACGAACAAATACGTGTTTAGGAAAGTCTAACTCCAAGTTAGCTAATCTATACGGGTCTCTTTGAGTTTCATCTTAAATGGGGCCATACGAGTATTATGAACACACGTATTTCAAATAAAAGGAAACTTCGCTCAGTTCTTTTTCCTCCAGATCAATTTTGTAAGATATCTTTTAAAAGTACTTTTCAATAGATATTTTCAATCCACATAAAGGCCGTTATTGTGATGCTCACATTCCTTCTAGCTGGCCAGCTCCAATTGAAGATGGCCAGGTACATGTGCACAATGGGATCGGGAATATAACGATGCCTTATTGATTCCCGGGTAGGTATTTCGGAATATTTGCTGATAATTATTATTTCTTACCTGGCCGTATTCACTTCTCCATTGCGTAAAGAAGGACAATGTAGAACGATTTATTTTTTGTGGTTTGACAGTATTTATTTTAAATTATGTGAGAAGCTTTGGAACATGTAGCACTCTGGTCAACAAAGAAGTTTCTGTTATGTACACCGTGTGAGAAATTTTCTTCTTATATTGTTAGAGTTGGCGGGATGTATAAATCTATACGATTTTTGTTTTCAGAATTCATATCCAATATACTTTGAATTTTATATTTATTTTGTACTCAATGACAACAAATTTTTCATCATAGTATTATTTGTAAAACTTGATCTTATTAAAATAATAAATTCATTATTTTGAATCGGACGATCGAATGAATTTGTCATTATCGGTCGTAGAATCCTATATTTGTTTAAAGGATTCTTATACAACTTAACTTGTTGAATTCAAAAATACAAATTTTAATACCTTATTGCTTCAGTTTCCGTAAATGAGAACAGGAAGTAAATGTGTTGCTTCAATGACATTTTATTGCAAAGGCCATAGGATGATAAGCATAGTGAATCAGGGAATTTTCAAAAACGGCTTAACCGATTCGAATGAAATTTGGGCACATTATATATATATATATATATATATATATATATATATATATATATATATATATATATATATATAGGTATATAAAGACTATACTCGAAAAAAATAACAACTCATAATCTTCATAATAATCATTAGAAACAGGCCTATTTTCCGAAATTACTTTTTTTCTTCATAATAACGTTCTAGACAAATCTTGAAACTAACTTTTATTTTTTGTCTTTTTCGATGTAGAATAACCTTTTAAATCCCTCAATTGATCAAAAAGGTACTCCATATTGGAAGAAAATTAAAACCGATTTGTTTATATAAAAATCGATTTATTTCAATATTTATACCTTTGAAACAACAGAAACGAAGCTGATTTGATTAGTTTATAAGTGTAAATGACATTAAATATTGGAAACAATAATATAAAAACAATTATTTTAATAAAATATTCAATTAATTAATTAAAATCAACAATTAATAATTATTAGGTTAGCTATCTAGCTGCGTTTTACTAACTAGTAAACAATATTCAACCGCGTGTCTGGTAGTTCTTCGTCATAGAAACAGCAGTGTCACCAACATTAAATAACAGTGCAATCTTATGGGTTGCCGAACGAACTGATAATCGAGAGGGAACCTTGTGTTCTCTAAATTGTAGTTTTATTATATAAAAAATGAAAATTGATTCTGATTGAATTAATATATTGACAAATATTTATGTTGAAGTTTTGAAATACAAAAGGACATTTTAAAGAAAATTATTTACATTTAAATATAGTTTATAATTAATTTTTGAATATTTTAATATTATTATAAAAAAAATTGTTTCAGCACTATTGTTTTCAATATTTAATCATATTTTCACTTATAAACTAATCAAATAAGCTTCTTTTCTGTTGTTTCAAAGGTGCAAACATTAAAATAAATCGATTTTTATATAAAAAAATCGCTTTTAGTTTTTTTTAACATGGCGTACCTTTTTGATCAATTTGAAGATTTCAGAGGTTATTCTGTATCAAAATAAGACATAAAAAAGTTAAGCTGTCTCTGAGAAAAAATATATTTTCTGATTTTTAGTTTTTATCGATTTATTCAAGAACGAAAATAGATAGAGGCCTGAAACTTGCAGGATCAACGGATCTCATTAGTACCAATATACTTTCAAAAGATAATTCAGATATCCCTTTGGAGCCGATTCAATCAGCTTTTCGTCCTATGGCCTTTCTAAAATATATAATTATTCTATGTATTAAACGTTTATAACACGTAATTAATTTTCTAATCCAACTATTATTGCCATTACAAAATTAATTACATGATTTGAATGTAGTTTCAGTTTTCACATTTTGAGATTTTTTTAGTTCAAAATAAATTTACACATATGCCTTTTTATAATAAACAAATGATGTATATCAGGATATTACTTAAAATCGTAAAATAATAATTAATCTATTACTTATAGACCACAATTTATGTGGTGTCATTTCAACATTTCATTTGTGCAGTAAGATTCATAGGGATAAGAAATTATCATTGGAAGGATATTATTAGGATATTAAGAATGATAGAAGATTTTCAATTAATCTAATGTTACTATTGTTTATTGAAACTCGCGTGGACGCTACACGCAGGCAAATCACTATGTGCAACGACACATTTCCACATTGTAAAGTAATTTGTGCTAATGTAAATACAATTATAATATCCTGTTAAACTTTGTTTAATTATAGAAGTATGTTAGAAGCTCTCACGAAGTTTTCAACTATATATTGTTCCGAGTACGAGGAACAGCTGAATATCCATTAGGGCAGTAAATGCAGAGAATTTAGAACTCAGTTTGCCATGTCCTAAATAAGTGAGAATATGAATACATACTATATTATAAATTTTAGTATGCATATAGAGGGAACCACCAGGAACTGCATCGATCAATATAGGGAAAATTACGCACCAGAGAATTTTAAAAGTTCGGGAAGATAATTATAGCAGTGTGTCCAATTTAACTAAAATAATTACAAGCATGTGGCACTTCCGGTTATACCGGAAGTCGATACCAACTTGCTTATTTTAAATGGAATACCCTCTATATTCTAGATTTTTCAAAAAAGCATAAAATTCTGAGTCAATAACATGCATAATACCCTTTGCCTAAACCCAGCCGTTTTAGAGATATTTGAAATTTAAAAATAATTTTGACAGGTGTTATGGTTTACAGTAACCTTTATAACTTTCTTCGTGTAAAATATACTAATTTTTTATTTGGCACATAGAAAGAACACAAAGAGAGCTCTACTCTACAATTAATTACATTCAAGAATGGTATACCAAGTGTTCCATTTTTGACGTTACATTTTGTAAACTTCAAACCGCGAAAAAATTGTTTGGGTCAAATAGAATACCCTATATTTTTTTTACATCAAGTTATGTAAAATTAAATTCCTATTTTTCTAATATAGAGATTGTGGGGGTTTAAGTCACAAATTTTTGAAGTATTTGCGATTTTCTCAGAAATTCAAGAATTTTTAGTAAAAATTTTATCAAATTATCCATGATTGGAAACAATCAGTAATGTCAGTCATTCTCTTATGTCAAAAAATGCCACCGCGTTTAAATTACACCCACGAAGACTTTTTGAATTTGTTTATTATTTATGGAGAATGTGATAAAGTAATATCAAGAATTTGTAACACATTTGCTACTCGATATCCACAAAAACGGAAGATAACACTAAACACTGTAACATGCCTAGTAATTGGATTCAAGACACTTTGCATAAACTAAAACGGCTAAGATAAAATCAACCAAAAACATGATTCCGTTTTAATTTAATAATTGTTCACAATTGCCCCCTAGAACCTCGCACGAACACATTTTTCGCACCTTCGGATTAGTTCTTCATGGGTAGCTCTTCTAATTGAATCCTGTGATAAGTTTTGAAATGCATTTCTTACTCTTTGCATACAATCTTCAATAATTGTTAATGGGTTCTCATAAACTTTATCTTTAATAGTTCCCTAAATAAAATAATCTAAAATTGATAAATCGGTAAAACTAAACAAAAACAAAAACAAAAAAAATTAACTATATGTATTAGCAGAAGAAGAAATCTTTATAACTTACTGTTTAAATTCTCCTGGTAAAATTCTAATGCCATCACTCTATCGTTCCTGTCAACGTTCTTGAAAGCTTCGCTCCCTGAACGCATGAGGATTCTAGTCACTCCAATAATGTGAATTGTGTCGATTAAGAAGTCCAATTTTGGTAAATGTAGCTTCATCTGACTATATAATATTGCCCAAAACAGAATCGTCGCCTACAGACCTTATTAGAATAAATTTACAAAAATTTTCTCCTCTTAGGAAATCTGTTTCTTTTAGTCGTTGAACTATTTGGAACGAAAATGGGTGAAATTTATGCATAATTAAGATTCTGTAAACTGAATCTTTGCATAGTCCCGATTCCAAAGCAGCTTGTCTTAATGACATCATTGGAAGTGCACTAAAATACCCCAGAATTGTTATTTCAACGTTTCCGTCATCAACAAAGGGTTTCCGTTTTTGAATTCTTGCCTTGACAGAGCCATAGTTTTTAAAATTACCCAGTATGCGTTTTACAGTGTTTGGTAACGGTTTTCGTTTTTGTGGATATCGAGTAGCAAATGTGAAATGAAGTAATTTTAGTGACTAAACTTGTATTCATTATTCCTTACACTTCAGACCATTAGCCTATTACATTCTTTCTCGATGGTACATATATTACAAGTCTACACTTATATTTACACACTATTATTATTAATATTACTATCATTATTAATATAGATTAAGTATATGTGTTTAATTATTAATTATAGTGAAATACAATAGATACTGTATTAGTAAAACGAATGTTTTATAATTTTAATATCTATGTATACGCAATTTATTAAAATCACTAAAATAACAAAAATTGTTTTAAAATATCTTTTTTAACACTACCCCTTGTCAAGAGCACTAAACTTTGAACTAGAAGAAAAAATAAGACCATATTATTAGATTATTACATAAACGAGATTTACTTAATGTACTCATTTTTATAACCTGCTTTCGTGCTTTCTAGATTTTAGAACAACTTATAAAAGTATTCACTTTTATAAGTTGTTTTGGTGAATGAATACGACAGGAGTTGAGACGTAAACATATGGGATAAAGAATGTCACGAAATATATTTAAATTTTTCTCAATAGGATTTAGCCTTTTTTATAACACACAGCAACGGAATTTAATAAAATATCCTATACATTTCTATACATTCTATATATTCACTTATGATGAAGTCTATTCTATAAATTATTATGATGGTGCCTATTTGAGGAGTTTTATCATTGCTGAGTATTGAGGATTGTAGATTGAGCAATAGAAATTGGGTATGAGTACGAGATTTAGGGATTTTGTATTAATATGCAATTATCCAATATTATTGGTATTACTGATTGGATATTAAGTAGTTGAGATTAGGTATTGAATATTGGGAAAAGTTAAATGGGAAATGAGATAAAGGGCAGATAAACATAGAAAGGCAAAAGAATAAGAGGAAATGGAAAAAAAGGAAATTCAAAAGGTCATAGTGAAAAGGAAAACGGGAAAAAGGAAAGATAAAGGGGAATGTGAAATGGAATATAGGGAGTGGAGAATTGGAATTGGGGAATATATAGTGAATATTCTGGCGTGGAGAAGAATGAAACGAGAAAGGGGTAGAGGAAAAGAGAAGAGGAAAATTGAAAATGGGATATCGGAGCAGAACCGAGAAGTAGGAAACAAAATCCAAAATTAAAAATTGGAAATGGAAAATAAATATTTGGAACTAGGTATTAGGTTTTAAATATCCTGCATTACTAGACGTTAAATATTACATACTAAATGTTCGGTGTTAGGTTTTATAAGTTTTAGATGCACAGTATTCTAATGAATACTGTGAAGTGAAGAGCGGAAAGTTCTGATAGACTGACATGCTTATTAATTTTTTTAATAAAAAATGAGCATGTTCATAGATATATAGAAATACACATATTAAGAACAAAACACTTTACTTATAACTGAGGAAACTTATGATATTCAAAATATGTAATTCGAATAACTGACCATACTCAAAAAGTACGAATATCTTATTGGAAATGATATTTTACTCTTTTCAAAGGAAACTTTACTTAATATGAGATATTGCATATGACCTTCTGATTATATATGTATAACACTTCGTTATATCCTAATGTAATTTATTACAATCTGAAAAAAAACTAAGTTAAAACAGACAAAATCTAAACATGGTTGAAGCTATTCTTAATTAAAATATACCATATATTGAATTAAAATCAGGTCGAAGGCAAAGATTATAAAACAATAAATAAAAAATATATTGACACTGAGTTGGGTGCGCTTCTCCTAATTAATGATTATTAAACATCTTATTATAGCAATTAGTGTTCTGTGTTGCAGCAATTATTACTCTCAGTGGAACTGATTTCAGAGCAGATCTACCTATGCTGTAAATATAATGTAGGGATGTAAATACTCCAGTAATATGCTATGCATTTGCCATCCAATTCCAGTTTACGTTTTCAAAATATCCAAGTATTATTAAACACATCTCTAGCATGATTGAATTTGCTAAAAGAAGTTGGATCTTCGATATGTTTACCATTCTGTCCGCAATTACACATTTTAATTATTTATAGTAATTATAATTTATGAGAAATTATAAATTTGGTTTTATAAATTTAAATTTTCTACTTTTTTTTTCATTGAACCTCTAAACTGGTGGGGTGACTGATACATTGTTTTTAATATTATAAAGTACGGTTGAAACAAATTTCATGAAGTGGTTACCGGACAAGTAAGAATAAAATGCTCTGACGGGTCGTTTTCTTTTTAGATGCGAAATTGTTGGTGTACATGTGAGGAACTTCGTTTCAAACTGCAATTTTTGGTACACTGCTGTTCTAGCATAAAGAATCCTTTTTCTAAGTACACCAAACGATCACGATTGGCAAAAAAATTTTTACAGGGGTTAATTTATTAGTATATGAAATCTTAAATTATCACATGATTAATAATCATCACCTATTATCTTAGCAGAAAGAAATGTTTGCTAAAAGGAAATTGCAGTTTGAAAAAATGGTAACAGGAGAAAAAATACATTATATTTTCTGTTTTATTATAAAAATGAACATTAGGTAAGTAAAGGAAAAAAAAATCTTAACTAAAAAATTAACAAAACTTGCTCATTTTAAAATCGAAGACCACGATCCTCTTCCATACAATCGCAGTAAGATTCTTCGTCGATGTTCCCTACTTCTCCTCCGTCTTCTTCATCTTACTCTTCTAAATGTTGAGATTTGCCTCGTCCAACAATCTTTTATGAAAGTCAAACCTTTCATCTGTTTCCCAATCCTCGTCATATAAATCCATGAGTTTCTTTATGTCTATCAACTTCTTGGCTTTGATGTTATTATTTAGTAAAGATAAGGGATTTAGTTTGACATTACTTATTTGCTTTCCTCTTTTCATGATAGTACCGCAACTTTTAAAGACATCATAATTTCGATAGTATTGCTCCATCATTACCAGAACATTTTTGTTTTTCATTCTTCCGATGACTACCTTTTTAAGGAAAATACGTTTCATCTCTCTTATTCCGGTAAGCTTTCTGCAGTTAACATTACATATTTTCTTTACATCATGACGTATCCAGTTATTTTCCGTACTGTACCGGCCTCTTTTAATAGTTTCTCATAATCTTCCTTCATTGCGATGACACTGTGCTTCGATATTTTAATTCTATTTGATCAAATACCCGATCAGCGGGCATATAAGAATGACCCCTAACTGGGAAGATAACAGTGATGTTGTTGAGGTGTGGAGGCGCATCGTGATACAACCACATAGACAAAGCATATATGACATAAACATTTTTGTTTTGACCTCACAGCCATCTGCAAAAAAATATATTTTTTGCATTTTCTGGAACTTCCAAATGACGTAGGAAATCTCATACAGCCGATGCTACTTTTTTATTTGTCTTTCGTTGTTTCTTTCTGATACCATCACTTTTTTCACGTACCTCAACCGTATCCACATGATAATCCATTATTTTACACTACTAACTGCACACGAATAACCGAAAAATGAAAGTAAACACTAAATCCATAGATAAATAAAACTACTGTCAGTGCAGAAAATGCGTTTTGAAAGCACAATGTAGAAATTGCGACTGGAACTGAAATTTACTTATAGAAATTGCGTTCTGAAAAGAAACTATACTTAAAAGGTATATTTAATAGCATACAAATTGCGTCTTCAAAAGTTTTATCGCGTAAATCAGTAGCTTTCAACCTATCGATCGCAATGTCATCTCTAAGTCAATAGCGAAATTTTTGTAGAAATTGCGTTTTGAAACGAAACTCCTCATCTATTTTCTTGACGTCATCATCATGACGTCAGGGTTATGACATCATATACAGTTTCTTTAAATAGCAACCCTAGCCGATGACGCCATTTTATAGCACACTTTTTGTACGTATCGTGCCTCAAATCTTGTGGTAGGTTACATAACTGTTTCCCAAAATTTATGAATTTAATGTTTACTGACATATATTTACAATATTTTGGCCCGACACTGTTTATAGCCACTATTTACTGAGAATTCTACTTTCTGCTGCTTCAAAATTATGCATCATTTTTGCGTTATTTGATTACTTTTATTTGTTAGGCTAAACAACAAGTCACAAGTTTTCAAAATACAGTACGTTTTATCGAAACACAACAAACTGAAATTTGATGATGATTGACAGAATCTGCCTGAGGATTGGCAAGAGGGAGAATTTGATGATTTGATAGAGACAGTACCCCTACACAATTTGAGGTTTGTGAGTTATTTAATAATAAATATCCTGACTGTATAAGTATCCTGAAAATGACCATATAAAATTTGAAATTTTGGTGCTGAAGGACGATTATATCAAAGAACGTGATGCCATTCTGCTGTCATGCTGCCAGAAGATACACAGTCGGATACGTTACTAGCTGTGCAGGAAAATCCTCATTAATTAACTCGCGAAATCTTATCGGAGCTTCAAATGTGTCAGTAATCTGTTTTGAAATGTCCGAAAAAGAATAAATGATAGCTGTAAGATGCCGTAAGAGAACTAAATGCGTTTATTACTGTTCGAAGAAGACCGCTACATGTACCAACATATATCAAAGTACAATTAGTTCACGAGCTTTAGAAAGATTATTTCGACTGCGCAATAGAATTTTCTGAGCTAACGACGGAGCGATGTAATAATGTCCAATCCCCAAAATTTATTCTTTTCTCTAACGAGGTCACTTCTTGTTTAAATAGCTCAGCGAATAGGCAGAATTGCATGTATTGGGCTCCTCAAATATTTCGTTTCCTGATCGAGGGACACGCGCGCTTTCCAGATAAAGTAAACGTATGGGTTCTCTTACTTGATCGGTAACGTTTTTATTGAATTTGTTCCAACCCCTACGTGATTACTATATGTGAACTAAGATCAAACAGAAAATATATATGTAAATAGCGCGATTAATTACAATCGAATCTCTCTAACTACCAGTCGATAACGCACTGAAAGTTTAATGACCATATTTTCTGAGAATAATAAACTTCTAACATTGCGTAACAGTTCCTGAAATTCAATCACTGTAATACCGCTTACGTGTATATAATTACAAGTAACTGCGTATATGTTATATGTAATTATATGAAATGTTTTGTTTTTATATAAAAATTAATTATATTTTATAAGTAAATAAATAAATATATAGAAGAAATAATAAAAGTAAATAAATAAAAATAAACATTACCCCTGTTTTATACAAAATGTTACCATGATTTTTTCTACGCTGACAGAATAGTTTATTTTGATAAGAAAAGTTCCCTTATACAGTACTCATTTCTTCAGCTTAAATATACGATATTGTAGCTAATGTAAGTATATGTGTATAAACCCAAAATGATAGACTTAGTCCGGAATACATTATTTATTTGGATATATTTATCTTCATTATCAGAAGTATCTTTGCTCATTATAAAATTATGAGTTATCATTTTGTAAAGGCCTATCATACATTTATTGTTGTGAACAGTTCCCTCTTTATCAGCATAAAATATAACCCTAAATCAACCACAAACTTTGTTTGATATTAATTTGTTTTTATTATTCATTTCTCTCTCTCACTCTCATATATATATATATATATATATATATATATATATATATATATATATATATATATATATATATATATATATATATATATATATATATATATATACAATAAAGATATCATCCATTATCATACATAAGTACTCATTCAATGGGCAGACTGGGTCCAAATGCACTCAGGCTATCATCTTGGGTGCACTGTGCTACCTCTATGAGAGTTGCCAATTTGTCGCAATACACCACTCTCAGTAATTCCACTGCGTGAATGTATTGCAGAAGTGCACTCTATTATCCGGCTAATATAGATCTTCGTTTGATTGAGGGTCCTGGATTGCTTTTTAGGATATGTGAGATATGTGCTGTAGTAGCTTCCTTCAGATTATATCCTCCACATATACGAATATAGTACATGGAGATACCAATAATATGGAGATGCTTGTTTAGCCTGGAAAGTGCCATCAACAATTCCTTTAGAATTCATAGATTTGCATGAGACAGATTTAAGCTATATTTTTCTAACTACTGAAATAAGAAGATTATACTCCGCCCCATCTGAAAATGCCTAGGACTAAACAAATTAGATAAAAACAGCTATTCTCCTGGCTATATGCCAAACGCCGAGCGGTGAATTACTCTCTGCGAAGTAAAACTTTACATTATATTAATTGATGATCAAGTTTTTACTCCGATTTAGATTGTTCTCGAAACGACCAAGAGATGGCGTTTGGTACGTTCTACTGCGATGGAATGTAGCAACGTCTACTAGATGTGAGCCTCATTTATCAAAGGTATATTCGCTTATACTACACTGATGAGACCCAAGATAAGGTCGAAACCGGTCTACAGTTAGCGATATCCTGAGATAGGTGATACTTTGCATCTTCGTTGTGGTTTTGAAACAATCTCAATGATTGTATTTTAATACTAACTCTGTTAGACAAAATGCGACAAATTTTGTCATTTAATTCAACACTCGGCGTTTGGCATATAGCCAGGAGAATAGCTGTTTTCACCTAATTTGTTTAGTCCTTATTATATAAGGCATTAGCACATCGGGTGGAGTATAATCTCCTTATTTCAGTAGTTTGAAAATTACCCTTTGCGAAGTAAAACTTTGCATTATATTGACAATATTTTTCTAGTTTGCTGTAGGATGTAGTTGATGGTATTTTTTCACCTGCGAGCATTGACCTACCTGTTATTGTGTAACGACAGCGTGTAGTCTTTTATGATGGGGTTTCGAGTAATTTTACTGGTTCCGGTCCTATTAAATGTTCCTAAAACCTCGGTGTGCTAAAGCATGTGCACATCTCTTTTACACGATTCTCCACCATTATGTATTTCCCCCTTTATTCTGTAGAATCAGCCTGGGGTTAATCTTGTAATTATTTAGATTAGATTTACCATCAGCGTGCTTACTTCTATGAACATGCCGATGGTTTCACTAGAAATTCTGTGGTCACAACCTCAGCTTACAATACTATAGCGTGGGGAAGTACCAGCGACTCATTGATTTGAAGGTTTAGATGTTTAGAGAAAATTCTACATCTAAACCTTCTTCTTAGCATTTTTGAACGATCGGTGTAGACTAAATTAATCGTATTCAGATCATCGAAATTCAGTCCAACTCAACAAGAAAATTTAAATAGAGAAACGATTCAAGCTTGATTACTTGCTCTATAAGAGGGAATTGCTTAGTTGCTTCCTTCAGGATGTGTGCCTGTCTCGCAATCCATTCATTTACCTTAGACCTACCACACGTAGTCTCGTAGCTAAGTACCCATTGCCACTGTAACCAAAGTATCTCTTAGACAATTGGCTATGACACGTAGTATTTTATGCTGTGCTGATTTTTGCTGAATATTCTTTTTATTCTGTGACATACTAACTTTTAATTTATTTAACACCAATTACCTTATTTACCTTACCCTACAACTAGCATTTATCTGTCATATACATTCGTTCAATAATAATAAATAAAGAGTTCTCTGGGTGTAGCTGGAACTTGAGCTACGTAATGCATAAGTCTTTTTAAAAAATAATCACCGTTCAGCAGTACATTTAAGCGAAAATGAATGTATCTTTAAATATGTGATTTGCTATTCTGATCGCATGGATCTGGAGACTTCACAAAATGCTGCATAATATCTGCAATACTCCACGACGCTTTGAAATAAATATGGAAGTCTCACAGATTTACCTCTATAAAAATTATTCATCATGACCAGATGATTCTCTGCATTGAGACACATATAGGGCATTTTATGGAATTAAAATATTTAACGAGTGCTTAAGATTTAATAGAGAAAGCTAAATATTGACAACTACCTACTCTGTTCCAATGAAATGGTTCTCATCATACATACAGAATACATTGTTCAATAAAAAGCCATATGCCATAACGAATTCACGGACAATGAAAAATAAAGTAGCTTCAAAACCATACAGTTTAATAAGATACTTTTTTGAAATAGTTGTGAATAGCTTTGGAGAAAAATAGATTCTAGTGGAGTGAGAAAACAAAATGTTTAAATAATCCCTTATCAAATTACATGTAATTCTAAACCTACCGAGGAATGGCCTTATTTATTAAAGTTACTTATTAAGTCAATTTAAGAAATAATGAATATAAGAAAAATAAGTATAAATACTAATGAATATTATGGCCATAGTTGGCCTTTCTAAATATTTCATATAGAAATAAGATTATATGTTTTTAACAGGCATTCCATGAATTCTCTATATTTTCTAATTAACACTTAGATAATAATGCTAAACAGTTTCTGCAGTTTTTAATATACATAATTGCATCATTACAATAAGTAAATTATGCTATTAAAGCTTTTGTTTATAGTAAAGTTACATAATAATACATATACACAAATGGGTAAAAATTTTAAATACCTGAAAACGTTCGCTCTACTTGTGTCAAGACATGCTGCAAGTGCTATAACTATTTGAAAAGAGGTTTCTTCCACAGCCTTCCTAAGAAGTTCGTAGTCGATTGTTGAAGGTCGTCCATACTTTTTATTTTCGAAGGTCGTATCTTCTGAAGAAAATGTTATAAACCAATGACGGATAGTTATTTCGTTAGAACTCTGTTTGCCAAAAACCTGATTGATATTTATTGTGGCCTACGCGGCAGAATGATTAAGTCTGAACTTATATTCTATAACTCCATGTGGAGTAAAGTACCTATACTATATTTCTGATGTATTTATATTAAATTTATATGTTCCAAATTTATTAATTTCACTCCATTAAAAGTATTTACCAAGACAGATCTACAACACTACATATTGAAGTGAATACTTCTTTGGCAGCGTTCTGATATTTGACGAGAATGGAGAGTGAATTGGAAAAAATGTAACGTTTCGAGTTTTCATTACACGAGAGAGAAGAAAGATATAACGTAGAGAGAAGGAGAAAGATAGCTATACATTTGGTATACCTAAAACACAGGCTTCGTTACAAGACAGAGTACACAGATATATAACATAGAGAGAAAGAGAAATAGAGCTATACATCATATATATCAGTTTAGGCTATCCGCGTCTCCCTTTTGTGCGGTCCTTCGTCTTTAACGCCCACTCATACGCTAAGTCCAAGGTCTAAGTTGCTTGAAGGGGGAATAGTTTAGGAAGCATCGTACGAGCAAGAGAGAGAGCCACGTATTTATTGAATACTAGGCAATAGAAGAAAATATAGTATGACGCGCATGCGCGCGAGTACGTACAACTCTGACGCCACACGGGAGTGGAGCAAGAGAGAGCGATATAAACTCAGTGGGAAGCGATAGAATAGGATAGATAGGTTGTCGCGCATGCGCGCGTTATAGACGTACGCGTCCAAACGCTATATATTAACAGCTGAAGCAGCACGTGTGTGTACCGAATATTTATCATTGTGTTTTGTAATTATTTACGTTATTTACATCTGTGTTCTGTGATTATTTGATAATATCCTTTAACCGTTTAACTTGTTAAAATCTAGAAGGTATAATAAAGGGTGGTCCAACCAAAACGCACGATGTTAATTGTAAATAAAACAAAAAGTTTTCAGAGAATTATCTTAATATTTTTTATTATAATAGAAGGATCTATGACAATTATGTGTGAAACAAAATATCGGCCAAATGCTCGCCATGGCTTCGGTGGCATACCTCTATCCGATGGTCCATATTTTCAATGACTCTGAGACATAATTGAGGTTCAATGTCGTTAATGTGCCGAATTATCTCATCCTTTAGCTCTTGGACTGTTCTTGGCTTATTGACGTACACTTTTTCTTTTAAATATCCCCAAAGAAAGAATTCCAACGGTGTCAAATCACATGATCGTGACGGCCAATTAACATCGCCACGACGTGAGATAACACGGCCATTGAATTTCTTGCGCAAAAGAGCCATTGTTTCGTTGGCTGTGTGGCAAGTGGCACCATCCTATTGGAACCACATATCGTCCAGGTCCATATCCTCAATTTCTGGCCACAATTGTTGGGCACGACGACGAGTCAAGGTTGACGACTCTTCTGTTACACTATCGCGAACAATGTTTTCCGCAGAACGAACTGGGCGAGCATGCACAGGTGTTTTCATATTTCCTACAGACCCGGTTTGCTGAAATTTGCGCACAATTCTCCCGATTGTGGACACATTTGGTCGATTATGCTGACCAAGAAAGTCACGAAGTGCACGAAATGCATTTTGATTTGAACGCCCATTTTCGTAAAAGGCTCCAACAATCTTAACGCGCTGCTCAATGATGTACCTTTCCATGGTTGAATTTGTCAAACACTGAAACAAAGAAATGTCAAATTAAGTTGGGCAAAAAACTTGACGTTAAGGTGTGACTCATAATTAACATCGTGCATTATGGTTGGACCACCGTTTATATTTCATTCACTGCTCCCTACTAGTTTACAGCCACACAGGTGCAAATGCACTTGGAAGAGGCGAAGACAAAATCCCTTTGATTCTCGGGGGAGATTTCAATGTAAATTTCGGATTCAAAGATTCTTTGACGTTGATTAACTTTCTTCGAGAAACATTTGGTCTGCTTATATATAACAATCCCAAAGAATCAACAACAAAATCCGGAACAACAATAGATGCAATTTTTACACGTTATCTAGAAAATATCGAATCACGAACATTTATTTCATATTTTAGTTATCACAAACCAATCATATCAGTATTACCAATTGAACCACCAGCCGATGATAGTGTAGATAATGAATAAACCGAATATTTTTTACACAAATTTTATATTGTTATATTTCTTTTGAAATTATCCCTCTCCCTTTCTCTCTCTCTCTCTCTCTCTCTGTCTTTCAATCTCTCACTCTTAATCTCTCTCATTCTCTATTCTAAAGAAGTATTCACTTCTATCACGTGTACTGTGCTGCACATGATATTTTTTTATTTTTCAAAATACTCGTATCTAATAACGGGTCTATCTAATATAGGGACAATCAAAATATCTAATATAGGGACGCTCGAAATTTATTACAGCAGCCATGCTGTTAAAGCAACATCAAATCAACGTCAAATTTATTGCAAACTGTTCAGTAGTGTATGGCAAATCATCATGGAATTGTACAGCATTCAACAACGCGTGCAAATCACCAAATTTTATTTTAAAAATCAGTACTTCGTTCGAGAAACGTTCCGCGCATTACGTAATTTTTATCTTCGCCACAACCACCCCGCCAAGTCGACTATTCGACGTTTGGTGGCCAAAATCGAGTCAACCAGTTTGATAAATAATCAATTTACAACCGTACGTCACCGAAACGTAAAGTCTGCTTAAAACGTCACCGTGCGTAAGAATGTACGGGAAAACCAGTCAGTTCTGTGGTAGTCAATTTCCCGTCATTCACAAGAACTTGGAATTTCAGCGACTTCAACCTGGCGAATTTTGCATCAGGACTTGGGTCTGCAGCCGTATAAAATCCAACTAGCCCAGAAACTTAAGGTAAACGACTATAGATAACGCTGTGTGTTCGCTGATTGGGCTCTGGAGCAATTGGAAGTTGATCCGAATTTCGCCAAATAAATTATCTTTAGCAATGAGGCCCATTCTTGGATGAATGGATGCAAAATTGTCGAATTTGGCACCATACCAATTCACACGGGCGGAATCATAAGTCTATACTTCCAAAAGGAAACTGGCATTGCCATAACCGTCAACCGCGAGCGCTATAAATCGATCGAAACAACTTCTTGTGGCCCAAACTGGATGATATCGATACCGACGACATGTGGTTCCAATAGGACGGTACTACGTGCCACACTTAATTCCATTAAATATTCTTTCAAATAAAAAATTGAGTGGATATCTCACACACAACTTGTTTTATATACGTTTAGTGAAAACCCCGTTAAAACTGATAATGTATGTATAAAATGATACACATATCATCAGTTTTATTATCATCATTTTTAACATTTAAGTCGCGATATGTATAGCAATTTTTTAATAAATTAATGTACTGAATTAAGTAACTTTTATAATTAAAGTAATCTTAATGAATAAGAACATTCTAAGAATGTTGTCTAGAATGTCGGTTAGGCATGTAAGTAATGCTACTAATTTACAGTGTAGTCGGTTATTTCTATTCCGCAGAGTCAAATATCTTGAATGTTTCACGGAAAGGGAATGAGTTAAAAAGACCCACCGATGCAATAAATTAACATACTTTGAGGAGTAAGACTAAGATTTCAGCATATTGTGAGATTTACAGCAGCCCGGCTGTCTCCCGGTGTCTCCTTCTGAATATTGAACATTTTTTGTTCGCTCCGCTTCAGTCAAGTTTCCTTTGAAAGTTTGATTTATTTCATTTTATTAAGGCAATAAAAAAGCTATCAAATGTGACAGAGCCACATTGGTTATCGTCATCAAAGATCTCATTTGATACCGATGCTGATCAAATTTCGTTCATTTTTTATAAGAAATATTTATGGCGTTCATCGTCAAGGGTTGTTTTTATAAATATTTATGTAGAGTCGCCTCTGGAACTGAAAATGACACTCTGATTCCGTCGATTTGCTTCGTCCTGGTAGGTTTTCTGTTCGGCCATTTGAAATGTGATAAAGAAAGGAGATGATTATTACTGTAATCTTAATTTGTTTAGTAACTTTATGACATAGTTTATTTATATATTTTATGTAAAATCTATATAGTAAATAAAAAAAATACTTGATATTTTTTACAATTTTTTTTTATTTGGTACAAAAATATATTTTTTTTATTTACTAGCCAAAAATGTTTTACCAAGTGCCCAGTAGCATCTCCATTTCTACAAAATCTATATATCTGTAACTAATATTTCATTAATTATTTATTTAAAAATATTTCATTAAGTCTATATATTTCATTAAAGTTTAAAGTTAAAATATTACATACATTTATTTTTCACTTTAATTTTTCAACCGCCTATGCAATAGATGTAAATGTAAGCCTTCATTTACATCTATTATGTGTTGTCCATAAGAAAATGTTGAGTGGTTTAAATCTAATGTAGGGAACTAGAGTTATCGGTTGAGTAAAAATAATACAATCTGTTAAAACATGTTTTGGGGTATCTAAAGAGGTCCATAGCTATTATTCTTAATATACTAGCCATCCAATATACAGGGTGACCACGAGATGACGCTCGCCCCTATATGTTCTTGGTCTTTCAAGATATAAATCTCAAATTTGGACACGTCAAATAACGGCTAAATATGGATTAATTTGACCAATTTATCCATTTCTCTCGCTTCCGGTTTCGCCGGAAATGATGCCAACTTTGGATTTCTTAATAGAATATCCTGTATATTTTTACATTTTTGGATTCAGGAGGTTATTCTGCATACAATTACGGCATACTGAGATAAGAATATTAATGACTAACATTTTTATAAGCAAATTTAATTATTCATCTAGGCGGCCGTCACCTCAAAAAAATGTTTTGTTTTGCTTCAATAAATAATCAGCAAATACAATTATGACACTATGCCATACGACATTTGTGTTATAGGCCCCTAAACATTAGAATAAAAATAAAAAAATAAAATGTAATAAAATGCATAATGTCATAATTGTATTTTATTATTATTTATTGAGGCAAAACAAAACATTTTTTTGGGGTGACGGCCCCCTAGATGAAAAATTAAATTTGCCCATAAAAATGTTAGTCATTAATATTCTTATCTCAGTATACCATAGTTGTGTGTAAAATGATCTCCTGAATCCAAAAATGTAAAAATATATAGGGTGTTCTATTAAAAAATCCAAAGTTGGCATCATTTTCGGTGAAACCGGAAGCGAGAGAAATAGATAAATTGGTCTAATTAATCCATATTTAGCCGCTATTTGACGTGCCCAAATTTGAGATTTATATTTTGAAAGACCAAGAAGATATAGGGGCGAGCGTCATCTCGTGGTCACCCGGTATATGCAAGTAATTTTCTTCCGTTTAGTCTAAAATTAATGTGCATAATATAATATTATAAGAACATAACATAAGAAAATATGTGAGCGCTAACAATAATAAGGGTCTTTCGATACGGACGCTCGATTTTTAAAAGTAAATAAAACAAATTGTGTATGAGATATCCACTCAATTCTTTTCTATTTGAAAAAAATTACGTATGCATATAACGTCGTTGAAATGTCCACAGCAGTTTTGCCTGGTGACACGTTCGGGAGGTCAAATTTTCGATGACGCATAAATCTGGCTGAATTTTCTGGATGGCTTTCGTTATGTGGACCTTCAGAGCATCAATTTGATTGCGATTTATTTGCATAGACCTGCGAATTAAGGTAGCTCCTAAAGAAGAAATCTAAGGCCGTTAAATCGCACGATCTCGGTTACCGGTTCACGTCATCGCTGCGCGAGATAACCATGCCCTCAAATCGCTCGTACAGAATGTCTATCGTGGCATGCGCTGTGTGGCACGTTGCGTCATCCTGTTGGAACCACATGTCGTCATTATCAATATCATGTAGTTTAGGCCACGAGAAGTTGCTTCTCATCGATCTGTAGCGCTCGCCATTGATGGTTATGGTAATGTCAGTTGCGTTTTGGAAGACGTACGGATCGATGATTCCGCCAGACCAAAATCCGCACCAAACCGTGACTTTCTCGGGATGTATTTGGTGCGGGTGTATCTCGTGTGGATTGGTATCGTCCCAAATCCGCCAATTTTGCTTGTTCACATATCCATTCATCCAAGAATGGGTCTCGTTGCTAAATATTTTTTTGGTTTTGTATATTTTTTTGGCGAAATTTGGATCAACTTTCAACTGCTTCAGAGCCCAATAAACGAACACATGGCGTTGTCTATGGTCGTTTATCGTAAGTTCCTGGGTCATTTGGATTTTATGCAGGTGCAGACCTAAGTCCCGAAGCAATATTCGCCAAGTTGAAATCGCAGAAAGGTCAAATTCTTGTGAAAGACGAGAAATTTCTCGTACACTCTCACGCACAGCAGTGATGTTTTCAGCAGACATTGCGGTTGGGTGTTAAAAACCAGTTAACTCGAATTTGGCCACCAAACTTCGAATAACTGACTCGGCGGAACGGTTGTGGCGAGGATAAAAATCACGTAATGCGCAGTACATTTCTCGAACGGAGCACTGATTTTAAAAATAACATTTGATGATTTGCACATATTGTTGAACGCTATAACCTTCCATGGTGATGTGTCATACACCACTGAATAATTCATTGATTCAAACAAATTTGACAGATGTTGCTTTAACAACATGGTCGCTATAACCTAACAAATTTCTAGCGTCCCTATTGGAAGACCCTGTATATCAGAAATACAAATAGCTACACATATAAAAATCCTTAACTTAGTATTGAATATTATTAAATAAACATTTATTAACATAGGTATCCCATAATTCCATGTCTAAATAATCAATACCTACGTATTAATTATTTATTGATAAATAGTCCAAGGACTACTTATTGAATAAATTTCGTCACAAAAAAACTATAGAGTTAAAAATGAATTGATTTAGCTGGGCGGTGTTCGTTTTCTCCACTACGAAATGGAAACTAATTTATCGAATTCTCCGCCTGGTGAATTTGAAATGCCATATTGCGGGTATGGAGAATTCTTCATAAAACACGTTATTACGTACATACGACATTCAAGCAAGTACCATACAAAATAACTCAACTGTTGCATATATTTAAATTAGTTTTTCAAAAACAGCAATCAACTTCATTCTAACATCAAATTATTCAAAACACTATTCGGCGTAATATATTATGAAAAGTGCCTTGACGGCTGTTAATGAAATATATTTGTTGCATCTGAAGTACAGATCATAGGTATATATTCTACTCCATATAGATATAATAATAAAAATTGTGCGAAACTTCATCACTATGTTGTATATCCTGAAGCAAGGTAATGATAAGGTACGGATGAGTTATTCTTGATACAGAAGTATTCTTGTCTTCATTTTTGTAAAGCTTAACAATTATTATAATTTGCCGAAAATGGCAATAATTTTTTATAGAAAAAAGTTTTCTAACTCCAATAAATTTACAATCGGTTTTCAATACGTAAACAATTAGGTATTTTAAATAAGTAAATAATATATAAGTAAATAATTAGGTATTTTAAAATGGATCATATACACTAGGTACAAAAATTGAAGGATGCAAAAAATCCTAAATTTTTAGTGATATTTAAAGGGCTGCAGCTTGGAGAAAACTAGCCGCAGAGCAATTTTTGAAAAAATCTAATTGAAATTCCAAGTTTCTAGTTCTAGTAGATCTTGAGTTCAAAATTTTTTACCAGCAGCAATTTTTGAGTAATCATAAGAAAATCCTCGAAAAAAATTCCAAATATTTAATTGCCTTTTAAAAGGTCCACGGACATTTCAATACATTTTTTCAGTGATTTCATCATAAAGCTATTTTAGATAATTCTATCCTCTTTATTTTAGCGGTCCAAAAACCTTGTATGATGATTTTTCGCTGAGGTATCGTCGTTCAAAGTTAAATTAAAAAAAAATCATGTTTGACTTTTTTAATTTTTTTTAAAATAACTAACATTTATTGATAAATAATATGGATTATTGCTAAAAAAAACATTATCAACCTCAAGAAATGAATAAAAAATGAATAATTAATGCTTAAATTGATCTTTAGGAAAAAAGACGAATTCAATAAGTCCGAACACGATAAAGAGAAATTGCAACGTTTTGAAATTTTCAGGATTTCTTTGGGATATTTTGAGGTTGAAAATAAACAGTCAGCGTTCTTAGCCTATCCATTATTTGCTAAGTTATGCCAAGTTAAGCGAATATCCCTAAATACGCAATCTTTTACCTCTTTTTCAATCAAAATTTTCGTACCGAATTTTCTATTTTATCAAAAACCAATTACTACAACTTGTAAATGATACTTTACAGTTTTTAAATCCTACTTGAAATTACTGAAAAAAATGTATTGAAGTCCGTGGACCATTTGAAAAGTTTACTCAGAAACTGCTGTATTTTTATTTTAAAAATATTTAATTAATTTACGCTATGAGCCATGAAAGTCATGAGGTGTACCTATTACGTCTCAATTATGGTGCAGTAAAGGATATACAGCGACTGTAATGATTCCTTGTTTCAGGAAGATCTCTCAATTAGTCGACTTACATATATATGGCATGTAAAATAATCCCCCAAAGACTACAAAGAGAATGTGGTTAATTAATTGTGATCATGTTCCATGTTTTCAATGTAAACTTCGACGCCCTAATCAGTTGTTAATATTGCATGAACTATTTACTTTTAATCATAAGTTACGACCACATAGAATACATTAAGCCCTTTTCCATGTTGTAAAGGATCTAATAAATATTTCAAAAGACCTTTAGTTGTTTGCCTTATTAGACTGCACTTATTGACGAACAGTTTCCAATTCCAACTTTGTTTCAATAATAGAAAAATATAATTATTTGCACCTTAACATAATTTGATAAAAAAATATATTAAAGATATATAAAAAATAGAGCGGCAACCAATGTCATACTCGTAATATGAGTCGTCTGTCGGTCAGGTAGCGCAATACATATAAACATTTCATTGTTAATTTTCCACGTTTATTTTACTATGTACAATAGTAATACTACGTTAAAAATACAGTAGGCAAAAGTAGTAACAGTTCCATTTGTGTAAAAAGATATATTGAGACATTGCATAAATTTTTCGAATAAAAGTTATTTAGTTATTTATTAATAATTAAATATGAACGATAATATTTTACACTTTTAAGCAGGATAATCAAGTTTGTAAGTTAGAACTTTATATAAGAATAGAACAGCAAAACATACCTGTTGCACTACCGAATTATTAAAATTGAACATAGACAATAAGTCATTTTGTAGAATGTCAATAGGTAGATAGATGCCATCAGGTTTAAACGAAATGTGTTTAAGATATATTTTTTAATTTTTTCCAAATTATTTCTATGTGTGGATTTCATAACTGGGCTTCCAGACAAGCGACAAATAGTCAATTGGAGACCTGACAAATGCAGGCAATAGTAAAAATAAAGTTTAAATATCTTTAAAATGTTTTGAATTTCTTATTAGCAGAAATTCAGTAATTGCTAATTAGCATTAGTAATAATATAACTGTTATGAGGAACAACATTTATGTAGAACCAAAAATAACTTCCAAGTCTTTAAATTATTTACATAACATTTGGATATATTTATAGGTCATTAGTTATATACACACCACTTCTTTGGTATATTTACAAGATTCTTTTACAATTGAACACAATAATTTCCTGTGGTAATTAATGTAAATAACTTTACGCTACCTGTGTACAGGTAAATATTAACTTGATTTTTATTACAAGAGGTTATATGAGATTTTATTTATGTTAGAGGTCCAACTACTGAGCTTTGTGGAACACTTGCTGATGTCCTAGCTTGAACAGATGCAAATATATTGTGAATGAGAATTCATATTCAATATTCTGTTAGAGAGGTATTGCAAAGAAATATAAATGAAGTTCTTGGTTAGTCCAAAGTTAGACAATGTCTGCAATAAAAGACTATAATTGAGCCAATCGATGGCTTTTGACAGATTTTCAGCTGTTACATGAACCTGACACGACTGCGATGTGGAAGGCAAGAGGAAACCACCACTTTATAATCCTCAGAACAGCTAGCAGAAAGCTTATCCCAAATTAATGATGGCGTCCCCTGGGGCAAAAAACTCCGGAGGTAAAATAGTCCTCCGTTCGGATCTCCGGGTGAGGACTGTTCCGGGAGACGTGATCGAGTGCAATAATAGTAAGAAGTGTAGCATTTCACGAGTCGGAGCGTGGAATGTCAGAAGCATGAGACAGGCAGGGAAGCTACAAAATCTGAAGATAGAAATGGATAGGTTAGGATTAGATATAGTAGGTATAAGTGAGATGCGCTGGCCAGAAGTAGGAGATTTTTGGAGCGGTGACTATAGGATAATACACACAGGATCGGTAAATGGAAACGCGGGAGTAGGGATCGTTATGCGGAAGAACGCAGGACAGTGTGTAGATAGCTACCTACAATATAGCGAGAGAGTAATGATGGTTAGGTTAGATTCGAAGCCAGTAGAAACAGTAATAGTGCAAGTATACATGCCTACTTCTAGCCACAGTGAGGAAGAGTTAGAAGCCGTTTATTCGGACATAGAGCAGGTAATAGGATTTGTGAAGGGTCATGAAAATTTAATAATAGTAGGAGATTTTAACGCAGTCGTAGGTGAGGGGAAAGAAGGAGAATTTGTAGGTCCTTATGGATTAGGAAACAGAAACGAGAGAGGTAGCAGACTGATAGAATTCTGTGAGAATCACAAGATGGTAGTCGCGAACACATTGTTCAAGAATCACGTTAGGAGGCGGTACACATGGAAAATGCCAGGAGGGATAGACAGGTATCAGATAGACTACATTCTGGTTAGGAAGAGATTTAGAAATCAAGTAAAAGGCTGTAAGAGTTATCCAGGAGCAGATGTAGACAACGACCACAACTTGGTAGTCATAAAAGCTAGATTAAAGTTCAAAAATCTGAAAACCCGGAAGGATAAGAAACGTATAAATGTAGACATATTGAGGGATCAGAATATGAAAGATAAGTTCCAGGAGAAAACAGGTCAATTAATAAATAAAACGAGTAAGGACGAAATCAAGAACGCAGAAACTGAGTGGGAGGGTATCAAGAATAGTCTAGCTTCCGCGGCTACGGACGTTTTAGGACACGATAAAAGGGAAGCTAGGAAGCCCTGGATAACGGACGAAATCTTAAACTTAATGCAAAAGAGACGAGGCTACAAAAACAGACGAGACGAACAAGGACTGAAAACGTATAAGTCAATAAAGTGGAAAATCATTAGAAAATGTAGAAAAGCGAAAGAACAATGGATAGAGGATAAATGCAAAGAAGTAGAAGATAAGTTGCAAGTAGGTAACACCGATGAGGCTTACAAAATAATTAAGAGGAACTTCAGGGATATAGGAACAATAAGTAGAAACGTTAGGAGTCAATCGGGGGACATACTGATCGTAAGAGAGGAGAAAGCGGATAGATGGAAGCAGTACTTAGGAAATTTATACGAGGATCAGGAATTAGGAGATATATTAGAGGAAGAATCTAGCATCGATAGGGGAGATGTAGGAAAACCTATATTGAGAGAGGAATTGAAATAGCACTAAGGGGGCTAAAGAATAATAGAGCGCCGGGTGTAGATAAAATACAGGCGGAAATTTTGAAATGTGCGGGACAGAAAGTAGTAAATAGGATGTTTGAACTGGTAAAATACATATATGAAACGGGCGAGATGCCGGAGGATTATAAGAGGAACATTATCGTTACTATACCGAAAAAGAGAGGAGCCGACAAATGCGAGAACTTTAGAACGATTAGCCTAACTTCCCATGCGTCAAAGATCTTAACTAGAATAGTGCAGAAGAGGATGGAAACTAGAGCGGAGGAAATACTAGGAGAAGACCAATTCGGGTTTAGGCGAAATAGGGGAACTCGCGAAGCTATTCTGGCGCTAAGAGTAATGTTAGAGAAAACAATAGAAAAAGGAAAGAACGCTTATATAGGATTTGTAGATTTAGAAAAAGCTTTTGATAACGTAAGATGGGAAAAAATGTTCGAGATACTAAAGAGCGCGGGAATGAAGTATAGAGATAGGAGAGTAGTACACAATCTATACAAAGAGCAAACTGCTGTTATAGAAGTAGAAGGGGAAAAAAGGGAAGTAGGTATTAGTAAAGGAGTAAGACAAGGATGTACGCTATCACCACTAATTTTTAATCTGTACATCGAAGAGGCGATTAATGTGGTAAAAGATAGAGTGGATTTCGGGATTAAAGTACAGGGACAAAAACTAAAAATGCTGAGATTCGCGGATGATATAGCAGTATTAGCATCTAGTAAGGAGGAACTAGAATCAGCATTGAACGAAATGGAGGCAGTGTTGACAGAGGAATACGGAATGAGGGTGAATAAAAACAAAACTAAAGTGTTAGTGTGCAGAGGGCGCGAGAGCAGAGCAAAAACGAAAGTACAAATTAATAATGAAAGATTGGAGGAAGTTAAAGACTTCACTTATTTAGGAAGTAAAATAAATTGGGATGGAAGAAGCGATAAAGACATAAAACAAAGAATAGTGCAGGGTCGAGTAGCTTTTAACAAAAAGAAAGCACTTTTATGCTCGGGGGTAATAAACTTAGAAACAAGGAAGAGATTTTTGAAAACATATGTATGGAGCACGGCACTATACGGCTGCGAAACCTGGACTGTAGGGGAAGCAAGTGGGAAGAAATTAGAAGCTTTTGAGATGTGGTGTTACCGAAGAATGATGAAAATACAATGGACTGATAGGGTTAGAAACGAAGAAGTATTGGAGAAAGTCGGCGAGAAAAGAAGTATGTGGAAAAACTTAAAGAAGGGAAGAGATAGAATGGTAGGCCACTTTCTGAGACATGGGGGAATAGTCCGCGATATTTTGGAGGCAGATATAGAAGTGAAGAAAGGCAGAGGTAGGCCTAGATTAGACTACTGCTCGCAAATAGTAAGGGATGTAGGTTGTAGCACAATTAGCGAAATGCGTAGGTTAGCACAAGATAGGAGAAGCTGGAGGTTAGCGTCCAACCAGTCTTAGGACTGATGATCTAATGATGATGACATGAACCTGGCTACCCTCATCTTTTGGCAAGAAACTGGGTAATATTCATAAAATTAGTAGTTATTGATACATCAGATACGAAACTGTGGTGATAAAATGAAAGTTGAAATTTCATATACACTTAAATAGGATAACTATACGACCATAGTTTGTTATTTCATTTCTGTCGGTTTTTGAAAATGAGCCCATTTTTTTATTTAGACCAAACCTCAGGAAAAGTGGCACGCTGAAGCTTCAAATAAGAGTTATAATATTCTCTAACTGTTAGAGAATAATAGAGAGTAGAAATAAGAGTTAGAAGGTACATGAAAATTAAAGCACAATCCTTTAATACTAACTTAGTTTTCCACAAAACACCAAAACACTATACACTACAATCGACGCGCGTTTTGCTAACAAAGTTGACATTATTTGGAGAAGATTAAAACTTACTACAGTTAGTTTTAATCACCTAACCTTTTGAAAACTAAGGTTCAAACCTACTCCAGTAACAATCTTTTAACACAAATTCCAGGATCCCATATGGACCCGTAGTTGATTTACTTCTTATTTTTTTATGCTATACAGACATCTTCCACTATAATAATTGAGGTTTTATGTTGAGGGAAATTATATATATTTACGTTTTTTGAAGAATTATAAGAAAATGGTAAAATAGAAGCAGATTGAAAATAGCAAACAGGTTGGTTATCATATGACTTCAGTCGGCTTATGAATAAATATCATTTAAGACAGACAATTTTTATTTAAATTACAATAAACTCACATAGTCTGCAAAGTGACTATATAAATTGTTCCACTAAAGAATGATTTCGATCTTCACATATATTATTATACTAATCTTATTTATCACTCGTCTATGCGATGAGACGTATTCAATGCCTTTCACAGAATACGCAACATATATTAGTACCTTGTGCTGATCTTTCATACAAAAGTTATATTCTATTTTCATGTATTCAATGTGTGTACAGGATATATCCTGCCATTGTTTCGCCGAATGTAACAACACGGACGGCAGTAGCGTTATTAGTTTCCGAAGACATGAGAATATCTAAAATAAAAAGGTAAACTTGGAATGTGATCCTTGCGAAGGACTCACAGATCGTGTCGGAGAGCTGCCGCGGCCGAGAAGAAAGTTGTCATCTCGTCATCTACAAGGAATAATAATGGTATTACCTTATTTGCATGTCTGAATATCATAAAATGTACGAGTGAAGTTTAACGTTACGCATTTATTGAATTTTATTATTTAGGTGTATTTAAAATTCTGTATTTAACGTTCGTGTTTCTACAAATAAATAATCTATGTGTTTGCTGATTCTGCTTAAGGTCAATCTTTCAGTTTATTCAATATATTTACATGTTTACAGAATATGTTTACAGATGTTATTATATTTATTCCATATGTTTACAGAATGTTGAAAAACAAACATGTAAAATCTATCTCTCCGATTATATAAGTAACTAATATATATATATATATATATATATATATATATATATATATATATATATATATATATATATATATATGCACATCTGATGACCCTTTTCCAACTTTTTGCTTGGAACTGAGAGACTGAAACGAACGAAAATTGGCATAGATGCATTAAAATATAAAAAATAAACGTTTTGGTAAAGAAATACTCATATAATCAATATGAAAAATGGCATCGGGGCGCCATTTGTAAAATTATTTTTAAATGAGAACAGTGTGCGAGTAGTTCTTAGTTAGTAGTGCTTGCATATGGTGGCATGCTGTTTAGTTTATATATCAATCCTTCGGGACATACATTGTCGAAGCAACCTGCGCAATGATGTCGATTATTCTATGCACCTGATCTATTACTGAGTGCTATGTGTTTGAATCCAAATTGAAATTAATTTACTATTTTCTATTGGCGGTCGCAATCTCTTAAGCGAACTTAAAAAAATTTAAATGATAATAATTTCAACATTTATTTTATAATAATTTACTTCTCCCTATATTTTCCGACACTCCTAAACCCAGATTATAAATAGACGTGAATTATAAATAAATTCAGTACAATTATGAAACGTTTAATTAACATTACTATTACAGAAAACTAGCTATATACTTTTAAACGCGGCAATTTTCTATAGCACAATTATAACCATAGAAAATTCATCCTCTAGACAAAAATAGTTACTGTGAAATGGATCCCTAATTTAAAAACTCTGCACGAAAGCTAAAAAACTGACCGAGGTGCAATTCCGAGAAAGTTTTAACGATAATAGGACCGTTTTCTTATGCTGCTCCGGAGCCCATCTACGGGTTAAACTGTTACAAATGCTTCAATAATATCCCAGATTATATCGACCTTTATTAGTTTTGATTACTATAACCCTATCCTCTAAGCACTTAAGACGTTTACGTTATTACTGATTACTGTTGATAAACCGTTTTCAAGTATGTGGCGACGATAACGGGGATTATTATTATTAAGTGGTCCAATGGAGAATTCAGGGACATCAATAGATATTTTGCTTTCATATATTAACGTAATTAACTTTTAAATTGACTTTTTTGAAAGGCAAAAAACATCCTAGTAAGGCGATCCCGCCTCCCCTTATCTCTATCATAAGTCACGCAACTTATTATATAGATAAAGTGATTTAGTGGACAATAATAGAATAGACAAACCGCTTCATATACATATAAAAAATATACTTATATACTAAAAAATAAAACGGAAGATGATTATTTCATAAAAATAGAAAATATATACAGGAAAGAAACTGAAATAAATACTAAAAGTTGATAGAATTAAAAGAAATTCTTAATAACAAAGAAAAACGGGATCGTAAAAGTGGGAAACGGTAAATTATTTACAACAGTATCTACATTTTCCCCATATTGATTACCATTTTAATTTTTCTCTATCTCTTGTCTAATGTGTTTTCAGATACTTTACTCTATACTTTGTTTGATATCCTATAAAAGAAATTCACTAATATTGTCTTATGTCAGTAACATATAAGTCGGAAATCGAGAAAGCAACCACCAAACCGCCAAACAGTTATCAAAGTAATTCCCGAATAGCAAAGCTATTACATTACTCTAGGAAACAACTACTCCTCGGGCTAAAGCCCCGCCAGGCATTGAATTATACCCAGAAGCGATCCTCGACCCCTTTCTCGTGTTTCTGCACGATCAGATAAGGTTTCAAAAAATAAAACCCGCCACAGGTAGGATTCGACATTTGTCCCGGATCGGAACCGAACGACATACAGCTGTATCGAACTTATTAGTTCTCATCAGTGCCGTACACGGTACGCCGATTCAGGACAAATGCCGAATGAACTTTATGGCGTATACATCTTCATCGATACGATCTCTGTCAGTAACATATAAGTCGGAAATCGAGAAAGGAACAACCAAACCGCCAAGCGGTTATCAAAGTAGTTCCCGAATAGCAAAGCTATTACATAATCGCTCTAGGAAACAACTACTCCTCGGGCTAAAGCCCCGCCAGGTATTGAATTATACCCAGAAGCGATCCTCGACCCCTTTCTCGTGTTTCTGCACGATCAGATAAGGTTTCAAAAAATAAAACCCGCCACAGGCATTTGTCCTGAATCGGCGTACCGAGTACGGCACTGATGAGAACTAATAAGTTCGAAACAGCTGTATGTCGTTCGGTTCCGATTCGGGACAAATGTCGAATCCTACATATGGCGGGTTTTATTTTTTGAAAAAAATTGTCTTATGTGTTAAAAATATCAATGCCTTTGAAAATTGATTAGTTGAAGAAAGAGAACATTTTCCACATTGCTCATAAAATGGACACATAAGACAGGAAGTAAATTTATTTTCCGTGTTTTTGTAAGTAGTTACTACGATTTGTCTTACGAAATATTGCTTCCCTGAAAAGAAATTGCATTGTAATGCACGCCACTGGCGTGGTCGTATTGATTTTAATATTCGTTGCTTTTGTTTTTCGTTGAATAATGTCACTATTTCGCTGACTATGTATAGGGTTAAAACTATAGGATTTGAATAACGTGCCATTTGTGTTCTGTCAAAGATAGGATGCCAATATTTAACAAATGTCATCTACAAACTATACAACGTCAACATGCCGCTAGCACTTCAACAATTAATAGTTTGTGTACAATTGTTTCATGAAAATGAGCGATCAGTTACAGTTGCATTAAGAAAAATTGGCACAAAACTAGACCGAAATGAAGCGCCTCTAGAGTTAGCAGTTCGTAACTTAATCAAGAAATATGAAGAGACTGGTTCTGTTATTGAAAAGACAACACCAGTACGTCCTCGTCGTAGTCGGTCAGATGAAAATATTACTCCAGTGAGAGAAAGTGTACGGGAGTACAATTTTCCAAACACATCAATTCAACGACAATTGAATCTGTCAATAGCCACCACGCATCGGATTTTAAAGAAAGATATGTCATCATACAAAACAGCGATGAAGCACATTTTCATCTTGACGGATACGCCAGCCAAACAAAATTGTCGAATTTGGGATGCTAAAAATCCACATGCTCTTCACGAAAAAGAAATGCATCCGCAAGGATGCACGGTTTGATGCAAATTTTGGAGTGGTAAAGTAATTGGACCATACTTCATCAAAAATGAAGCTGCTAACGCCATCACAGGGTGCTGACGTCATATGATTTGTATATGACAGTCGTTAAATATTGAAGCCCTATCTTTGGAAGAACACAAGTGGCACCCAATTGAAATCGTACAGTTTCAACTGAGACACCCTATATATCTTCTTCTATTTATTCAGCCATTATCTTTATTCCATATACCATTAATTATTTTTATTTTCATCAGAATCTGGTTGCATTGTTTTCACTTTATTCAGGTTTTCACTTTTTCTCAGTTCTCTTGGTTCTCAAAGTTCTTAAAGGACGCATAACCAGTGTTTGTTTTCTTACCTATAATTATGAAGATTAATCCTGGCTAGAATAACCAATGGGTTCTTATTTATTATAAGAATAATAGATAAGAACACATTGGTTTAAAATTAAAAGATAGGCCACCCTTATCTATACGTTTGCTTGACTGAGATGAGATATATATATATATATATATATATATATATATATATATATATATATATATATATATATATATATATATATATATATATATATATATATATATATATTTGACCTATTACACTGACGTAGTTTTCCACAAAATACTATACACTACACTGGACCCATTTGGCCAGATGATGCCAACTTTGTTGGCGAAACGCGCGTCGTATGTAATGTATAGTGTTTTGGCGTTTTGTGGGAAACTACATCAGTGTTATCTTCACACCAAAGGTTCCAACCCACTCCAGTTCTTGACCTATTCGCAAATCAATTTAAAAAAATATCAATATTATTTTAGTCCTTTTCCGTTACTCGACAGAGTTTTGTTGTATCTATATCTCTATCGATTTTTATTTGGTTTTAAGCTATGTATATTGTCAAGGAGATCCTCAAGACATGCGGTTAATTTTATCCAACAACCTGAATTGGCGGTTATTTACATGACACGAAAAAAAGAGAGGACAAACAGGATTACATTTTCCATGTAGTTCACACAGAACAGGCGCATATAGGATTCCCGTTTCTAATTAGCCTTGTCGCAAAAAATTAATATAACGAAGCTGGGTTTTTTGCTATGTTATCCCGAATTAATTAATTTGCACTGATATTAGGATGAGGACTTAAATTAAAACATTTCGACTCGCCCATAAAATATAATAATATCAAATAATACTGGATATGATATATGGTAATTTAATTCCGGATACACTGTCAGTCCTGCCGACTTTCTACCGCGAGTTGCGTTTTTATTGCTATCTGAAATAGAAATGCATTAGAGCAGGCCTGCATCAGTAAGATAAAATTAGTTTTAATTATTTTTTCAGCGCTCCGAAAACAGACAATAGATTGGGGGATTAAGCGAAATAAAAATGTCGCTGTAATGTGAAATAACATCTATTCAAAATAATTTGTGACACCGGTTTCACGTAATTATAGTTGGCAGGACAGGAGAAAAAAATTTATCCTGTTAAAAACAATCTGAATTTAAATGACGTGTTGGGTGATTAATGGAACTGACGTAAAAATGGAGAACTGTTTTATAAATTCATCTATGTATGTTAACGCATTTTAATAAATTTGACAAATTGCAAGATAGAAATAATTCATATCATACACATCGTATTAGGAATGAAACATCATATCAGCAAAATCGTAAATCAGATCATTATCCCACTGAAGTGTGCAATTATTTAGATTCTTGCGTTGATGATTGATATCAAAGATGATAGATATATTTAATGGCTAACTAAGATTCTTCTTAATCTATAATCTTCTTAATATATGTATAAAAATCCACTTTTGTTCTTTCTTAACTGATTCTGGCCAAACTGGTAAATAATTAGAGCTTCAAAATCATTCAGCAGTAGTAGTGGCATATACTAACAACTAATGAGTTTATAATTACTTTTTAATTATCCTAAAGACCTTGAAACATTTAATGAGTCACCGACCTTGAAAAAGAAAGGATACATTAGGAATGAGAAGAGGGCGAATCTATGATGTTACTTTATTAATAATCACACATGCCTTAACACTGACTTACTTTTCCACGAAACACCAAAACATACTATACTCTACACTCATATACACATACAGTACACTACACTCGACGCGCGTTTCGCCAACAAAGTTAGCATCACCTGGAGATGATTACAACTTTAGAAAATGATGAAAATTTGAGAAGCTTTAATCATCTCCAGATGATGCCAACTTTGTAGGTGAAACGCGCGTTGAGTGTAGTGTATAGTGTTTTGTGGAAAACTAAGTCAGTGTTATCTTCACACCAAAGGTTCAAACTTACTCCAGTACACATTCCTTAATTAAAAGTCTTTACATTGATGGTAACATCACGTCAATTTAAGTAATTAATAGTAGTTTAGTGTCGTGCGTCATAGTTAAAGCAAATATTTTGATAAGTCTCATCGAGAGGAATATACAATACTTCGTTTTACCATTTATTCAAATTATTACCTGTAAAGAGCTTTGGATTTTTTTTATATTAATGATCATTTCATTCTAGACTATGTTTAAAATAAGTATCATTTCTTTCTTAGCAAGAAGACGATAAAAAAAGCAATATTTTACATTCTGTAGCATCTCCGAAGTGACTTATTTGATTTTATACCTTATTCTTCATTGCAGAACCTTATGTTCTTAGATTTTATTTTAACAAAACCTTGTTCTTCTTTTTGTTAAGTACTCCTACAAGAAGAAATGTAGTGAGGTATGGTCCGGAGACCTTGGCGGCCACTCAATCGGATTTGGTCGCCCAATCTACTTAATTGAAAATATTTCCATTTCTCTAAACTGAGTTTAAGTAGGCTTTCTATACAAAACAACTAAAACCAGATATAAAAATGAAGAAACAAACCCCCTGATTGAAGCCCCACAATTATTAAACGACAAAAAATGTACATACTGATCAAATTATTTAATATCTACATAATAGGCAGAATCCCAAAAGACTGATAACTCGGTTAGTCAACCAGGAGGTCTGACCAAATTAGGAAGCATAAATGTAAAAGTATTTACACTTTCCCCGAAAAAGACTAGTGTAAACCGCATTTAGAATGATAAGTCTTATGTGATAGCTACTCAAAACCATTTTAAAAGATATTCACGAAAGAATATATAAAAAATGTAAAGAATTGTAGTTAGAGATATTAGTCCCACACAATTTGTGTTTGGACAAAGTTTCGAAACAAAAAAGCCCTAACGTCACAGTCATTGCACATGTTCCAAATGTTCCAAATTTATCAACTGTGGAAAGAATAATCGAAAAATTCGAAAGTACTAACTCAGTTATTGATGGGAAGTACACGACTTGGGCTCGTAGAGGTCGTTCAGAAGAAAACATCACGACAGTTCGCGAGAGTGTCTCTGAGAGCACAGAAACCTCAATTCATCATCGTATATAAGAACTGGACATTTCAACATCCACTCTTCGCCGTGTTCTCACTAAAGATTATTATCCCCGTGCTTACTTAAGTTTAATTTACTCAACAATCTCTACCAACAGACCATGCAGAGCGAAGAGAGTTCACCAATTGGATCACTGAACAGAAGCGAACATCGATTTTGTAGACAAAATCATCTTTAGCGACGAGGCCCATTTTCACCTTGACGACTTCATTAATAGGCAAAGTTGCCACATTTGGAGCTCTAAACATCCATGAATGGTTCATGAAGAGCAAATGCATCCCCAGCGTGTCACTGTTTGGTGTGCATCGTGGTCAGAAGGAATCATTGGGCCATTTTTCTTTGATAACGAGACAGGTAATTCATTAACGGTAAATGGCGAACGTCATCATGACCTGATAACTCAGTTCTTTGTGCCTCAATTAGAAGATATTGCTCTTGAAGGTATGTAGTTTCAGCAGGACGGTGCCACTTGTCATATCATCCATGAAATATTAACGGTCTTGTACCAATCTTTTCCTGGTCGTGTCATCACCCGTTCTAGTGACCAGAATTGGTCGCCACGATATTGAGATTTAACAGCTATGGACTTTCTTCTGTGGAGTTTTCTGGAATCTCAAGTTTACGCCACCAAGCCCACGACTACCCAAGCATTTAAGGCCAAAATTGAACGCTGTATCAACGAAAACTCCCACATTTATACAAAACTGTTATTGAAAATTTCGCCAGAAGAGTACCAGTGGCCCACCAAAGTCATGGAGGCCATTTACCGGATATATTGTTTTATACATAATTCGCAACTATATACATTACAAATCAATAAATATTTCAATACTTGGTTACAGTAAACAAGGTTTTATTTAAAACTCACATTGTGCCCTCTCATTGTAAAACTTTCATTACTTTTCCACTCTCAACTATACCATAGCGGAAACTAATGTAATCGTGTAAAGAAAAGTGGAATTTTTTTTTAGCGTTTATTTTTAATTTTCCGGCATAAAAACAAAAAAAAATGGTTTTTAAAAAATATTTGTCTGTGTGTGTCGTTGTCATTGTCGTCGTTGTCGTCGGCATTTATTCGTATTAGCACGTTAACTCAACTAAATCATGCCGGATCGATCGGGTTTTGACTGATTCTGATCATGGACGTCTCCCAAACGACACCTATTGATTTTGAGGTAGATAGAATACACTCTACCATGTTCATGGGTGATGAGAAAGCAGAATGGTGGACCATTTGAGACATTTGTTAGCACGATTATTCAATTAAATCGTGTCGGTTCGATCGGGTTTCGACTGATTTTGATTAGGGAGGTCTACCAGACGACATCTATTGATTTTGAGGTAGATAGGACACACCCCACCCTGTCCACGGGTCATGAGAAAGCACGATGGTGGACTATTTGAAAAAAGTAAGACTGTCGCATAAAACGTATATTCTGCATTTATGTGTTGGTTTATTTTTTCTCGGCCACTCAATTTCGAGATAGAGATGTTTTACGTGCGGAAAAGTCCATTTCAAGGTTTTAAAATGGTTTTTTATTTTTCTTTAGGTATTGTGGTAAATTTGTTTCGATTTATTCCACATGATATACCATAACCAACCAAGAAAAAGAAGAAGAGTTAAAAGAGAAGAACAGTCTACTAAAGAAATATAATGAGATAGAATTTTAAAGATTAACTGTCTTCCTCTAATTAATGTATTGTTAAAAAGGTCTGGTAATACGATGAGTGTATCTTGAAATCTTAAAAGGAGTGTTTGTAAATATTTTTCAAATTATAGAGGATTTAATTCGAATACATATTCCAAAGAGTTACTTGTTTTTAACCTTTAGAGGTGTCTACCAGTTGACCATTTATTCATTTTTTTATAACAAAACTATCGATGCATATGACAAGCATTTTGGTAATGGGCTTGTGCCACACTCTGTATTTAAAATTACGTCGCCAGTATTTGCTATTTAGAGAGGAAATTTTTTAGTTTCATTAAAAAAGCTAATAATTTCCAGCTAGTCTGGTCCGTCCCATACCGTAATGTTCATGTACAATGAACGAACATATACATACGAGTATATGGAACGCTTTCGTGTGACTCTTTGCGCTAGAGGCGGCTTTTAGGCAACGATGATAAAACATTATGGTGTAAAATTTCGCATTAATTACCTCAAGTTAATTGCAGTCCCACAATAGTCAAAGAGATGTCCCGAATTAATTAATTTAATAATCAACTACATTAGTAATACTTCATAGTCCCACGATTGAGTATAAATGCTAGGTGATAATAATTGTAAAGAATGAAGTAAATTGATCTATCAAAACATATACTCGTACATTGAACATATAACATATGTGCTATTCACTTCATCGCTATTTGCCAAATAAAAAACTCTCTTACCGGTAAACGGAACAGTCTACCTGAACCTAGCCATAAAAACAAGCCACGGTATGTTTTGAAATTTTTTATTTGGCAAATAGCGATGAAATAAACTATATGAGTATATACACGTTCAAATGTATGAACGTTCCACCATCTGCCAAAAAACTTATTTAAATTTAAAAAAATCTTAAGTTTCTCATAAAATAGTATTCGTTCAATAGTGTTAGAATATTGTCAATGAGTAACTTTTATAAAATAAAAAACAGAGACTATTCATATTGGAATATTGTGTCTTACGAGAAGTAGACAAAACCTTATATTTTTATAATATTCCTTTTACCAATATCATTTAAAATATTTTGTCATCATTATATTTCCATATTAAAATAGAAGTGAATCATTTAGTTGTGTATACATTTTGTACAATTATGATATTATGATATTATCAGCTAATGCTAAAAATAGAGCAATTGCTTTATATTTTAAGAACAGAAACCTGAAGAAATACACCTATCTATTGAATGATACACCTACGAGTATTTATATGATTTCTTAATACTTAACTTATACCCAAATGGGTTGTCTGTCCTAAGAAGCAAACATAGTCATTGTCATGGTCAAGTCTATTAAAATTAATTGATATTATATATCTGAAATATATATTAAATTTTGACAAATTTGCTGGAAGATTTCGTTAGGTAGGTTGATAGTCATATAAGTAATATTTTGTGTTTGCCATTCTTATTGTACACTTACTACTAATATTATATCTTATAAGTACAAACTTATGAAGAATGTACTCAATTCTTGAATGATGAATTTAATAATTGGGTGCATTTTTGACTAGACTTAGTCAAAACTTAGTAGATTTAGGTTTAACTTATAATTTCTATTTTCTGCAAAAACTAAATCCCTTATTATAAGAAGAATTGTTAGTAAATATCCAAAGAGATGTGAATATCAACGAAGCACATTTATTACTTATTAACCCGGAAGAGTATTTAAATGAGTATAGGACCATAATATTTAATTAGAGAGATGGATAATACAAGTACATTAAAATGATAAATATAATAAAGTATATTCTATTTCAACCGCATTTGATTTTCCTTCATTCTGCAATATATACAGTAGAAAGTGTCAAATTATATAAAGTATAAAACTTATATCAAAAGACAGTAAAGTTTATACAAGACGTTGTGTTAATTTTACTTCATTATTGGTATGAAAATTCATACCAGCAAATGGCAAAACTCTACCACTTCCTTGTGGTATTCATTTCACACCAAACTAGTGTGTCCCTATATAGGATGGGGTTGAATGGGATTGTGTATCCCTGTATGAAATACATATGGATATGTCCCTATATGGATATAATTTAAAACTACATTTCAGACAATGTATTAAAATGACATATGTACCTTAATGTGCCCTAAATACTATTGTTAAATTTTCACATCATGATTTATTATGTTGTTCCACTCATATATTTCAAATAATATAAAAAGAAACGAAAACTCGACAGGCATTATTAATAGTTAAACAATTATCATAGAATGCGTTCAGATACTCATCCACTTGATATACATACACTGTTATTTAATTTACGTTTAAAGTTTCACAGTACAGTTGATAACTTTTAGATTCTTACCTACAAAACCTATAACGAATTGATGTAGAAAGATGGCACAAATACACTTATTACTATCTTATATCTTATTTTTTTCTTCATAAGGTAACGAATCAAATTTATTTTGTATTAAAAACAATACAAAATAAACAGTTTTGAAACCTTAAAATGGACTTTTCCGCACGTAGAACAGCTCTATCTCGAAATTGAGTGTCCGAGAAAAAATAAACCAACACATAAATGCAGAATATGTGTTTTATGCGACAGTTTTACTTTTTTCAAATAGTCCACAATACTTGTCATGAGAAAGCATGGGTCATGAGAAAGCACTTGTGCTTTCTCATGACCCATGCTTTATGAACCCATGAACTAGGTGGGGTGTGTCCTATCCACCTCAAAATCAATAGATGTCGTCTGGTAGACGTCCCTAATCTGAATCAGTCGAATCTCGATCGATTCGATGCGATTTAATTGAGTGATCGTGCTAACAAAATACATTTCTCAAATAGTCCACCATTGTGCATTCTCATGACCCATGAACATGGTAGAGTGTGTTCTATCCACCTCAAAATCAATAGGTATCATATGGAAGACGTCCCCGCTCAGAATCAGTCAAAACCCGATCGATCCGACACGATTTAATTGAGTTATCGTGCTAACAAAAAAATGTCTCAAATAGATCCATGGACAGGGTGGGGCGTGTTCCATCCACCTCAAAATCAATATGTGTTAACTGGGAGACGTCCCCGATTAGAATCAGCCAAAACTCTATCGATCCGATCCGATTTAGTTGAGTTATCGTGCTAACAAGATTTAATGCTGACAATGACACACACACACACACACACACACACAGACAAAAATTTTTTAAAACCATTTGTTTTTAGGCAGAAAAACGAAAAATAAACGAAAAAAAATATTGTTTTTTCCACTTTTCTTTACATGATTACATTACTTTTCCGCTAGTACAGTTGAGTGCGAATAAGTAATATTTATAAATATACGTATTCTTTTTGAACATTATCCACCGTATATATTGTAGCCTTCTAACGAAGATTACTAACGTTATTCCACCAACTTTGTCGTAAACAGTATCTCCACATGCGAAAAAGGAATCTTACACCTAGAGCGGTGAAAAATGCATGAGATTGATGAAAAATCTGTAGCATCAGGTATGTTTCTAGTTGTTATATCAAAATTTAATGGAAAGAATTACATTGTGAAAAACATTTTATATACAGAGAACGCAATAACTACAAAATCTTAATACGATAAACGACGTCCACTATAGAGACTAACACAATAGAATATTTTGTAATTTCTCTACTAGTCCATTGTAATTGTTATGAAGAGTTTGTAAATCTGCTTCAATATGAGCATCTTGAAATATCACTTGACGCTCGTTGATGGAAGTTGCTACTTTAGGATGACATTATAAAACTAGACCTTATTTTTTACTAAAATGCTCAAAATAGTAAGACGTTGCTTGTAATTAACTATGTTCTCAAGCACATAAGAATCGGCCGTGGCGGTTCAGGGATGTCAGGACACTGTGAAATTCTCGAATAGGTACGTTGGAAGATTTGAGGAACACTGGCTTTGTATATTATGTGATATTAATCCATTACCAATTAGATAACATTTTCAAATTTCTTTCTGTCACAAGTTGTAACGAATGAAGTTTTACGTAACATGTAGAAACTACCATACTATTATTTAAGTAAACAGCCTACATAATACAAGGTTGAATTACCATCAGTCATAAATATAACACTTGGTTTCTTGGCAATTTAAATGTTTCTAATGTATAGTACCGCACTCATAATTGCTTGACCAGAACATTTTTATAATCATTTACTAGCTGCTAAGAATAAACATGACGGTTTATGAGGTTCCAGTGTACGTACTATAATACTAACAACCAATTTTTTTTCTTTGAGAATCGATCGTGTACACCACACATTGTCTTCATATTATTTAATTTAGATTTAATTCTGTTGTCAATTTATTCGCACATAGAGATGGTATTCATTTAATTTCTCACCGTTGCTCGGCATGGCAATTGCCAGTCGGTGATGTATTTGTTTCAAAACGAACGAAATGCATCATTATCTAATACACGTAATGGTATGCTACAAGCAATCAACATCAAAGTTAAATCAGACATGAATTTGGTATTTTATTTTACGCCAGATTTTTGTCCCAGCACATCAAAGGTATATCACAAACTAAACGTATTATTTTACACGGTCGTATGATTCTACCTAGGGAAGTCCATAAATTATCCAATAAGGTTTTTTAAGGTATTAACAAACGGTCGTTTGTTAGCTCTACATATATTCGACATAGTTATTAATTATCCACAATAATGCACCAACGCAACAATGCGCTAGTAAAATTGTAACATAATGATTATTAATTAACAGGTATTCGAGCTCTATCGACGACGGATATTGACTACAGAAAGACTAAGCGACAACTGAATGCCGAATATTAAGCGGCGCAATTAGCCAGCGCGATGAGCTCGTATTGCTATTGAAGCAACCTGAAGCAAAATTGCATACTCTACTTATAACCAACCTATGGATCCTGACTTTTGGACACGATGTAAATCCATTGTGATATCCTTATTGTTTCCTCTTAAAATTGTATCTTGCGTCTCATTTAAAATGATAAAGTCGTATCGTAACGAGTGTAGCATCGTAGAATGCGCCATCAATAAGAGCGAAACAATTTGGAAATAAATGTGTTGTCAACCCATGTAATATTTCTTTGGTTGCATGACTATTATAAATTTACAAATAATATTTAGTATTTACTATGAGAAAATACAAACAATTGATAGTAATATGCGCTACGCAAAATATGTCATTTTATATGTTATTGTAAGATCGGTCTCTATGTATCCTAAATCATTAATATTTAATTCAGAGAAATTCATATTGAATAAGCGACAGCACATGCCTCTTGTAGAACGTTAACTACAGGTTACTATCAGCAGTAACCAACATGCCACGGGGCAAAAAAATATTTTTTGAAAAAAGGTTAATAGTATCCCACAGACGGAAATATACTACTGGTAAAAGAAATACATGTACTATACGTTAAGACCTCACTTTTTCTTAGAATGTTGTAAAGATTTTCTATTCATGTGTTTTTATATTAAATGTACCGGGTTAGTCACCTACAATTGACCCCCCCTTTATTTCTCTTAATTTCAATCGAATCGAAAAATTGAAAAAAGGATTTTACATGATATTTTATACATTTTTTGAATATTTAAACAAAATTTTCAAGAACTCTGCAAATTAAAAGGGGGCGAACATTTTATATGTTTTTTAACGGAACACCCTGTATTTTTTTACATAAAAAAGTTACCCACAGTTTACTGATTACAAAAATATATGATTGTTGTATCTTGATAAGTTTAGTTCTTGAGATATTCATACAAATATAGAGTCACATCACAGGAATAAGTTTAGCATAAGACCATAAATCAGGAGAGCTATGAACCGAAATGATTTAAAGAAACAATAATGCTTCGCTTGACACAATGTTATGTTTGACTTACTTAGTGTTCTTGGAGGGAACGCGTCTTTCAGGATATTTTCTTGCATATTCTCTTTTAGCTATATGTTTGTTTTTATTGCTGGTTAAGTAAATTTCTAATATTTCTTTCCTTTCGACTAATGAATATACCATATCAATATATTAGATATATTAACAAGTGTATTAAAACTTAACTTAAAGCGTATTAATAATATAACAATCAAACGTAAGTCAAACATAACATTGTGTCAAGCGAAGCATTATTGTTTCTTTAAATCATTTCGGTTCATAGCTCTCCTGATTTATAGTCTTATCCCAAACTTATTCCTGTGATGTGACTATATATTTGTATGAATGTCTCAAGAACTATACTTACCAAGATACAACAATTATATGTTTTTGTGATCAGAAAACTGTGGGTAACTTTTTTAAGTAAAAAAATATAGGGTGTTCCATTAAAAAAAAAATAAAAAATTGTTCGCCCCCTTTCAATTTGCACAGTTTTTGAAAATTTGCTTAAATATTAAAAAAATTTATAAAGATTAATGTAAGACCCTTGTTTTAATTTTTCGATTCGATTGAAATTAAGAGAAATAAAGGGGGGATCAATTTTAGGTAACTAACTCAGTACCTACTTAATAGTTTTTGCTGTAAAATTCAAATAAATGAGTTACAACGGATAATAATTTATTGTAAAAAATATCATTATACATTATACTTATACCAAAGGTAGTAATTACAATTTGTAATATGGAAAATTGGTCTCCTGTTTTCGTTGCTTCATCGAAAGTTCCGACCTCTTCTCAGGATCCTAATTTAAAATGTTTAAAGCTCTATCGGTATCATTGGATTTAAAATAAAAATAAATTTGTGTCAGCGTAAAAGTAGTACAATCAGTCAAGCTATTTTTGAGAAAAGAGTACATAAAGTAACAGTGAACCCCTAATATACTTATGGTACGCCACAGGTGGTGGTCAATAGATCAGTTAATTCATTGTTAACTTTTATCTTTTTCCGATGACCATAACGAAAAATTTTAAATTACATTTGAAAGCATTTTATTTCAGTCCGATATATTTACTTTAGAATTGCTAACAAAAGGCTATAATTCATTGCGCCCAAAGCTTTTGTGTAGTCTAAAAGTAGCAAAACAGCTAAATTTCCACTATCACTTCGACCTAAATATATTGCAATTATTTTATATAGAACATTTCAAGTGTAACAAAGAAATAGTGTTATATGACGAACTATTAAAACTTACAATAATAATATTTAAAATTTTTTAAATATTATTCATTTCAATCAGTCTCAAAAGTTTACCTCTGCCTATTTACAACAATTTTAAATCAATATTTACTAAAATTATAAATGGTCAATGCATACAAATTTAGTTCCTTAGTAATTCACTTCCATTAAGGAATGGCAAAACCATTTATTGGGTAGTCAATATCATACAATTACATAACAATTACATCAAACTCCTCCACTTGAACCTTTTAAATATAACATAAGTAATACAGTAAAATATATACTATTCAGATACCTATTTTAATATACATATTTAGGATCACTATTATTCAAATAGCTTACTCACCCTATATCGCGAAACTTGTTATCAGTAATAGTCAGGGGCGGCTGGTCAGGGGAGGCAGAGGAGGCTAATCCTCCTCTGCAATTTTAGAGAAAAAATACTTACCTATATAAGATAGGTCAAAATATTTTTATTCGATTTTAAAATTATTTTCAGGTTATTTTAAAAAATAAATAAATATTTTAAGGAGTGTTAATTAGCGTTATTTTTTTTAATATAATTTACTTTATTGTATATTTTAATTAATAATTATTATGATAATAATTTAATAACTGCTTATTTCATATTTGATTAATTTAAATATGCGCCTAGTTTGCCAAGTTATGTATTTCTACGTCTCATGTTACGTATTTTACCACCCGCTCATCGACATTAGGCTAAAACGCTGCAAGTCTCCAGTTAAATCTATTTCCATACGTGACGAATGACCTTGAGCTAATACCGAGTAGTTCTTATTCTTAAATCGCCACTAATTCACTGGCAGCTAGCTGCCAGCACTTCCACTCCCATCTGGAATGCTTGCTATAAATTAGTCTTTCTCCCTTACACCTATCTCAATTCGACGCTGTGGGAGACACCTGTTTACCTACAAAGAATACGTATTTTATTTCCCTTTATTTATTATTTTTCTCTGTGTTTTCCTCGTACTATTTTAATTTATTTTGCAGAAGTGTTATTTAGTTTAAGTGGGACAATATGGCTACTGGCGAATAACCCACAACAAAAAAAAGTAACGCTCTGTAGCACTACCTCAAGGGTGGTGGGGAAATGTGCTAATTGTGCTGAAAGTGACAATTTCGAGATTTGTTTTAAATTTTAGGTATTGATCGTAAATTTCACAAACTAATTTTTGGTTTATAAACAATATTTAACTTCAATAAAACATATTTTGTTTATTCCCTTAGTAGCTGTAATTCGTAAGTAAATATGTAAATAAATAAATAAATAAAATTGTAATTATTTCGAAAAGGTAGCAAATTCCAAAAATTATTCTCGCGAAAGTCTATATTTTTGTATAAGTGGATTTTTTATTAGAATTCTACAGGTTCAGAAAAACGCGTGACCTTGAAAATTCTAAAAATTTTCGTCTGCGGCGCCAATACAGAGTGTCATCGGCAGATATACATATTCTGCCTCCCCTAAATAAAACCTCACGAGCCGCCACTGGTAATAGTTAATTTCCAGTTGTTTGGTTGATTGAAGGCTCGTGGAACATATTTAATCTAGATAAAGCTTTTAAAACCATTCATTTAACGTTAAATGTTGACATAAAAATTATATCGCTATTTAAACATGGTAAATATAAATTTAGTATTATTTTCACTGAAATTAATAAATATCATATATTTGAACCACACTACTAGATATAAATTGATTAAACAACTTTTGTTATACATTATGCCCCGATACAGGTAATCCAAAGCAGTTAATTAATTTTATACCATTTACAAATATAATATTCGTCAATGTGCAACAAGGTTAATAAATACGGAACATTTTAATTTATATATTTTAGTGAAATTGTTTAATTCACAATAAAGTCATTATTTCGTCTAAAAATTTAACTTTACCAATAAATATTTTAATTGCATTAATTAATAATTTCATAATTAGATAATTGGCGACAAAACCCACTTTTATTTGAATGAAATTATTTATTGTAGGGAATCTTTGAGAGAAGGATTAGAATCAACCTCATTCTTAACCTGTTTTCTGGTATCTTCGCATCAACTGAAAATAAGTCATTGTATGGTATTACAGTATGGTTGAAAGAATTGCAGCTCTAAAGATAGTCAAGGTAAAATCACTACAACATATCTTAATCTTAATTAATTATATCCTCTATCTAATTATATAATATAATAATTATATCCCCTTAACCACTAACTTATATTTTAATGCACCTGTATGTACATATTTCGATGGTAATGCTATCCTCGTCAGTGTATGTCATTTCCTGTTCGAACGAACTAAAAATTGTCACTCCACTACCTACTTAAAATTTAAATTATCCATATTATTTTAATATTGACCATTCAATTTTTACTTACATCATCTAACAATATATTCCTTACCTGGAATTTCCGATGATTTGTTTGCCCTTCCCTGTACCTTTTTGTAATATTTTAAAAGCAGTTATAGACATTTTACGAGTGCATAGGCGTGCGATAATTATTTTCTACCTTTAGAATCTACAAAATGAGCTATGTTTGTAACGAAATAAATAAATCTATCTTGGTGAATGGATTTTGAATCCGTTCCTTGATAATTGTCGAAACTAGGTATCCATTTAGAAATATGCGTTTATCCGCAATTTTTTTTAATATCCTCTACATCCTCACAAAATTAGGGTTTCAAATGGCCTGAGAAAAAATAAGAGGTATGATGAGAAAAGTGTCCTATGTACAGCTTAGCAAGAATAGGAACAAGTATCAAGACAACCATATTGGGCTACCCACGAAGTGTACAATAAATAACCTGGTCTTTACCCAGTCTCATTGCGACCTTTGCAGAGTGAATATCGAGTGTATGACATGTACATAGAGTTCGATCTGGTCGCACGTAAAGTGCATCCTTTTCCCTACGAATGCTGCCTCACTCTTTCTTCTACGCATACAGAAAGAATCTTACACTTTTTCCTATTATTGCTAAACTGTAACTTCTTTCATTTATCCAAGAAGTCAGAAATAGTAGAGTCTTAATATATGTATACATTCATTAGATAATCCAGCAACTTTTCTCCTCCTCTTTAAGAAACTGAATATCGAGGATACAACAGTATTTTATGGTGGAATTTCTGCCATATATGTGCTCACACGTGAGGACGGTGAGTCGGTGAATCAGCGTTTTCGTTCAATCGATGGCGTTTAGCAGTAGTTGTTAAACATCTGTTTAGTGATACACTGTGACTTTTGATACGAGTATTTTGCGTTGCATAGTGCTAATTCAATATGTCAAATGCACGTAAGCAATAGCTTACTCGAATTCCTCAAAGAAACGAGGGGCTACAATTCAGAGATTGCGCCACAGACGAGATAAAAAAATCCTCCACAGACCAGGAACTCAATTGATTAATGTTGAAGCACAGTTTTTTGAGGCAACACAAACTGAAGCGACTATTGGGCAAGATCAAGAGGGAGCAGTTAGTAAGTAAATATAAGTTTACAAATACATGTTATATAGAATCCTCTCTTATATTAGGTTAAGACTTAGATTAATATTGTATTTTATAATATTGTAATATACATTGTAACAGGCCATTAGCATACAGGATGTTATGTCCAGAAAAGAGTATACCAAAGTCATTGCGGTTATCGCGTAACTAAAAACCTTTCGTGCTTATCATAAACCTACATTGTATTTTATCGCAATTATTGCAACTTGCTAAAAGCTTGAGAAAAGCACTTCTTAGAATATTCCTGCAGCATCAGCATACAGAAATGTTTTAAATAGAGAAATAACCATTGGTAGCTTCAGTAATCGGCAAATATAGTAATCGGCAAATATAGTAATCGCTCCACGAGTAGTCCGCATCTTCACATATCAGTAATCTTCGATTAGTCGTCGAGTAAACGTCGAACAAGTCTAAATTAAATTATAAAAGTCGGTTACTCCTTTTTTGACATAGCAAAGTGTTCAAAATCGTAAATAAAAAAAATAAATTGTTTTTAAAAAGTTAATTAAATAAAAAGTGATATAAAATACATTTATAGACTTATACGATAGTGAAAACATAATGTTCAGTTTGCGATAAATCCTTGTTGAGCTGAATCAAAAGGGATTGTAGAAAACATGTAAGCAGTGGACTGCATACATATAAAAAAGTGGGCAAGACTGAGGATTGATTTCATGTTTGCTTTCATTTCTATGCTCATATCGTGTATTTTGTCATTTGATCAGTGCAGGTCGTCAATAATATGAAAAAGTGTGAGATACTTTATGTATGCCTAGAAAAAAGAGGGAGGTAGTATTCGAAGGAAAAGGATGCACTTTACGCCCGGCCACATCGAACTCTGTGTACATTCATTTTCAAAACTCTTTCAACGTTCAATCAAATATATGAAGCATTTGAAGTCTGATGAAGCTTTCATAATTATATTGAAAATAAATATTTCGTATTAATGAAATATTATTAATTATTGTCACGAGTTTACAAATTATCATATTTTAAATAATACCTTATTAAAAATCGATCTATACTACATTTTCACTTGCCTGACCATTTTTATTTCGTTAGATGAAGCTGGTCATCCGATATTATTTGCGAAATAATATTGGATCAATCTAAATTGAGGTCAAGAAATATAATTTGTATTTTGGTAAAGTTTATATAAATAGTTTATTGCGTTTCCTGCTCTTTCTCAGGTATCATAGAATTGAAACAACTTTTCACAAATATTTACACAGAGATATAGAGGCAAACACAGACCACTTACATGCGAGACCACTATATAGATAGTACACCGTTAGCGTTTTCGTGTAGAAAGGGCATTTGAAAAACCTGCAAAAGGTATTTCTGTCTCAATATTTTTACGTTGAATATGAATTGCATGTTAAATACTGTAATATAATTTTTCTAATGTAACATTTTATTTACTGGTGGCTGTTATGGTTCAAATGTCCTATAAAGTACACAGCTTTATTGATATTTTATATCGTTGCAAAATGACAAATATCAAGTATAAAAACTTGGAAATAATAGAAATGGATTGCATTATGCTGAAGCAGATTTAGTTGAAAATAAATGAGCGAATTTTTAGGAACTGATTACAGTACGATGCTCAAGATGAAAAAGAATTGTGTTTGAAATGTACGTCATAATTTCAAAATAAATGATACTTGGCCCATAAATGTCAGTATTCAGGAATTTAATAACTTTAAATTGAGTAGTAAATATGATATAAAATCATATTAAGCCAAATATTCTTTATAAATAATTTTCGCTTTTAAGAGGTATTATTTAAAATTTTTGTTTTGTAATTGCGGGCCGTTTTTCTTAAGTGAATGTTGAGATACCAGTATCAGTTTTAAAAAACTGCTATTTCTTGAAAACAGTTAACATGTGTTCCGAAACGTATTTAATTGTTAACTAAATAGCGTACCTATGCTTATTTCCTGTTTTTTCAAGATGAATCAATTATATTGGAAAATATATTGGAAAAAATATATTGGAAAAAATATATTGGAAAATGAAAAATCATCGGATGGTCAAGATAATTCGTTTTTAAACACTCTTGGAATGAAGAAAACGTATGATAATGCATTATAAATATACGAAATAAGTCCTTGTGTAAAGGCGACCTGCTTTTTAGTGTGCGTCAGATAATTGTCGATGCTAGATTGGGTAATGAAGCGAGCTCTTCGAGTGATATATCGCCTGTTGAGAATCATAGTAACATAAGTCTGAAATTCATCTCTGAAGTCTGAAATTAATCTGGAAAAAATAGAGTGTCAAAGTTGTGTACGAAATTGTTATCAATTTTGTTTCTCTTTGTTGAGATACACTCTTGCCCCTTATGCACGTGAAAAATGAATCCTTTAGACGCAAACTAGCAGTTTTAACTGGAGATTCAACATATGATTCCCAATAAGCAATATGTTCACTTGATATTCACAAGGAGTGGGAGGTGGTCCACGTAATATGGCGATTGGCCATAATAAACGCATTGCTTTAGTGAAAAACCTCTAGTGCAACTAATCTGAAGTATCGCTGAAATATCTCTTCTATTACATTCGTATCCGGTATCTTATTATAAGACAGCAATACATGGAACACCTTAAGTTATTAACTACTTGGTTATTGTACATACATCACTAACAAACCTTGGACCTGTATTGGTTAAGAAAATTTTAACTAGCTATGGAAGAACAATCAGCAATGTATTTTTCCTCCATAGCAATGTCAACCACTATATCCGCAATATGTAGCAAGTTATCAGTGTCAGTCAATTTGAGGTTTTGCTGCAGAATCATACTTTGTCTTAGAAACTATGTCTTTATTATCCTGATATTCGCCCTCTGGATTATAACTGTTTCCACACTATAAAACGTTCAAAGAGTGGTTAGTTCTCGAACTAGCTATGTTTCTACGCTATATTAATATTCAAGGTGATGATGACTAAATGATCTTTTAAGGGGCGTGCAAATTGAGGGGAGCCGTTCTTCGTTAGCAAAGAGCAATCTGTGAAAGCTACATGCGAAACATATTGTACGTGTGAAAGATATTATAGCTATGTAAAAATTAGGTCGCGACTGTTAGGTCGCTTCTTTTTGTAAAAAAAAATAATTCTGTACACATTACATGAGATGACCATTAGTACAATTTAGTTCCTGCGTATTCCTGCATCAGCCTTCATTTATTCAAGTTAGGCTCGACTAGGTTTACTGTAATGAAAATATCTTTTAGCGACCCTAATCCGTCTTCCTTCGTATATACATGTTTACTATTAAGCTAAGTAGTAATTATCTTGTAATACATTTTGTTCCTAAGTTAACAGTACAGACATACCCAAGCTGCGAAATTGTACAAATTCAGGAACAGATGTTCAGAAACTTTGTTTAAATTTATGATTTTCGTTAGGATGAGATTACATACATTTGAAGAACATTGTTAAAGGATCTAAACGAGTTTAAGGAAACCGGCACATCCATCCTTGGGAAAGACTGTCTCCCTGTCTTGGGAAAGAAGATCCGCAACTTATACGTTGCTAATTTAACAGTGTTAGCCTTAATGACATATTTACCTACGCATCTTTTTATTCCAATTAAAGAATATCTTAGAAGAGTGTTTATGATTTAGGAGTATTATATAACACAATACGGGAGAGACAGATCATAGTCACAGAAAAGGATGTAAAAATTGCAGCATATTTATTATAATAATAGTAACGTTATTAATACACCTACGCAGTTTGTTGTGAACACCAAAAGCAAAAGAAAAATACAAGTAATAAATTAGAGTAACTAACAATAATAACAAGTATGATATTACGATATGAATAAAACCGAAGCACTTTTAAAGTAAAATTGGTAAACATAATAGTGGAAATATACAATATATAGTAATTATAGGAAAAATAAACGAGTTACTCATATTGTAAGAAAATAAATCGCGCGTGTTCGAACAACAAGTTTTATTGTTTACACAAAGTAAAATAACTAGGTGAAATATCAAAAAATTAAATCTGAAGACATATCTCAACTTTAACGCAGGCTGAAATCCGAACGAATAATCCCCTCGTTTTCCTCTTTTCTCCTCATCAACATCCACGTTTGTTTATTTATCTTAACGGTATCGGCATCTCGCCCCGCTATTACCACCCGGCTGCATTCCCAGACTGTGCGATGTTGTCACCTATTTTTGACAGTACATTAAAAATGTCCTAAACCTGAGAATGTTTATGAGATGTTCGCTGAGTGCTTTGACATTTGCATACGATATCTTTCTTAAACTATCAATCACTGACGGAAATCTTTCCAGGAAAGCTGTGCACGGCGATATGACAGAAAGCTCAGAAACAAAAAATTGATTATTTACACACATCTAGTTATATTTTGGAATATTTTAACCCAAGTTGCTTCCATTTCGTGAAAAATGTGTTTGCGATGTCAGGCGATGGTCTCTATGTATACCAAGTTATTTGGTATCATTAGCTTGTGGTAACTATTGATAATTTCACTGGTGTCAACATGGACGGGTCAACAAATTTGTGTTTTAATAGTAAATATAACACGAGTAGATCTATTTTCATTCACCATGACTCGCAATTGTGTGGGTCAGTCCTGGACAATGTTTAAATGTGTTTGGGGTTTGTGTTTGTTATGCTATCAAGGTATTATTATCAGCTGGGAGTATGACAGTGTCATCTGAGAATAGTACGAATGTAGTATAGTTGGTAGTGGAGGATCTACTGTAAATAACAGATACAGTGTAGGTCCCAGAACGCTACCTTGGAGAATGCCGGTTTATATTAGGTATAAGTCCATATATTCGTATTCCTGTTTGACGAAAAGGTGTTTATCTGCTGAGACAGGATGTGATTATATGGTAATAGTTGTTCCGTAAGTTTAAATCTAGTTTGTATAATAATTTTTAATGTCAAACTTTATCAAATGCTTGACTAACATCTAAAATGTCGGCAGAGCAATATCTTCTTTATTCGAAGTCATTATTAATTTTATTTATGAATATGTACAGTTGTTTAAGGGTAACGTGTTGGATTCTAAATCCAAACTGATAGTTAGGAATGGTATGATTCTCTTAGAGTATTAAGCTCAGTCGTTTGAGTGGGAGTTTTTTGATAATTTTGGATATGAGTGATAAAAAACTGATTAGTTTATAAAATGATGGAATGTAGTAATGAGTTTCTTTGATTTGTTAACATTTTTTATTTCATTCATGGATATCGTTGAACATATAAAAACAAATTTTAAAAATGATTTAAGCTATTTAAATTCTTACATTGAGTATTTATGCTAATGAGTTCCAACTGAGACACCCTATGTGTCTCAGTTGGAACTATAGAATTTGAATTGCCTGTCATTTGAGTTATGTTAAGGATACGGTGTCGATATTTGACGACTGTCATCTACAAACCATATGACACCAATATACCACGATTAACAGTTAAACAACGAATAATTTGTATACGACTGTTTTAAAAAATTGAGCCATTATTTACAGTTGCACTAAGAAAAATTCTCACAAGATTGGAACAAAATGAAGCGCCTACAGAGTTAACAGTTCGTAACTTAATCAAGGAATTTGAGGAAACGGGTTTTGTTATTGATAAGGTAATACCAGTACGTTCTCGTCGTAGTCACTCAGATGAAAATATTGCTGCAGTAACACAGAAGTATCCAAACACATTAATTCTACGTCATGCACAACAATTGAATCTGTCTAGAGCCATCACGCTTCGGATTTTAAAGAGAGATCTACATCTGTCAGCATACAATATTCAATTAACACAACAATTAAATGTTACAGATCATTTAAGATATCGTACATTTTTTAATTGGGTGTTAGAAAAGAAAGAAGGTGAATACGAAAATCTATATGCTGTTCACGAAAAATAAATGCATCCACAGATATGCAAGGGGTGCTACGCATGTTGGAGTGGTGGAAGAACTGGACCATACTTCTTAGAAAATGAAGCTGGTAATGCTACCACAGGGGTACAAATGGGGTACACTATCACGACATATTAAACAACTTCTTGTTCCACAAAATTAATGATTTTGATCTGAACAAATTGTGTCAACAAGACGGTGGAACGTGTCATACAGCACTGGCAACCATAACTCTGTTGCATACCAAATTTCCTGATCTTGTTGTCTCGCGGAATGCTGACATCAATTGGACTGCAGTATTATATGATTTAACACCAATGAACTCTTTTCTTCGAGGTCATGTCAAGGGAAAAGCGTACGCCAGCCGGCGAGTAAGTATCAGTCACCTCAAGACAAACATTCAACATGTTATTCGGGAAATAGGGCCAGTTTTGTGTGCCCATATTATGGACAATTTTGCTAAAAGAATGACATCATGCGAAATGAGACGAAGAGGCAATATGAACGAAGTTCTTTTCCATTTGTATCTGTATGTGGTCTCCATTTTATATTGAAGAATAAAAACCCCAGTTTATCAAATACTATTAGTATTATTCACAAATTACATCCTATAATTCCGAATCAGAAATCCTGTACTAATATCTTATGGTTAGTGGGTATAAATTATTAAAGTTTTCTTAGTGTGCATTGTCTGGAATATCCTCTTATATTGTTTGTAATTTGTGATGTATCGGTATAAATTTTTCGGTTTTAGCCACGTACATAAATATAAGAAACGTATGTATGTTACACGTTACATTGTAACGTTAAATTTTATTTTATTTCTAACGATTTTTATATAAATTTGGCCGCCGAGTTCCCTAGATATTGAATGCACGAGTATGTTTAGAGTGCACTTTTACGACCCACGCCCTCGCTTTCCTTTGTAATTCATGAAGTGTGTGGTATCATAGATTATTCCGAAGCATGTAAGAGAACGACGCTAAGTTATCTAAAATAAATGCATAGTAAAGCCCTCCAATAATCTACACAACCTCTTGCCTATAACTTCTTTTTTTTCCGGTACAAATGCCGGGCCAGGTAGAGGTGATAAATCGCCCGATGCCGAAGCACTCGCATTTCACGGCATAACAATAGGTTTTTTATCCTAAACTTAAGTATAAATTAGGGTAACACCCTCCAGGACTTAATGTCTGCCTTAGTCTAAAAGCCAATTTATTTTTAAATTAACCGAACTAGAATTTAGTCTCATATACGAAAGATTAATACCGCAACGAAATTGAATTTTATATTAGAATTTAGGGGAGGTGGTTGCCGTATTATCTTTTTAAAATAAACCGTTTTTTTGTATTAAGTATAGCTGTGATTTTCAGAAGACATCTTATTTAACCGCTTATCTAACAGATCAATTAAAACGTGACATACAGATGACAGAGCTATACATTTGGTATACCTAAAACACAGGCATCGTTACAAGACAGAGTACACAGATATACAACATAGAGAGAAAGAGAAAGAGAGCTATACATAATATATATATATATATATATATATATATATATATATATATATATATATATATATATATATATATATATATCAGTTTAGGCTACCCGCGTCTCCCTATTGTCGCGCATGCGCGCGTTATAGATGTACGCGTCCAGGCGCTATATATTAACAGCTGAAGCAACACGCGTATGTACCGAATATTTATCATTGTGTTTTGTAATTATTTACGTTATTTACATATGTGTTCTGTGATTATTTGATACCTTGAACCGTTTAACTTATTAAAATCTAGCAGATATAACATATTTCATTCACCGCTCCCTACTGGTTTACAGCCACACAGGTGCAAATGCACTTGAAAGAGGCGAAGACAAAATCCCTTTCATTCTCGGGGGATATTTCAATGTAAATTTCGGATCCAATGATTCTTTGACGTTGATTAACTTTCTTCGAGAAACATTTAGTCTGCTTATAAATAACAATCCCAAAGAATCAACAACAAAATCCGGAACAACAATAGATGCAATTTTTACACGTTATCTAAAAAATATCGAATCACGAATATATATTTCACATTTTAGTTATCACAAACCAATCATATCAGTATTACCAATTAAACCACCAGCCGATGATAGTGTAGATAATGAATAAACCGAATATTTTTTACACAAATTTTATATTGTTATATTTCTTTTGAAATTATCCCTCTCCCTTCCTCTCTCTCTCTCTATCTCTCTCTCTCTTTCAATCTCTCACTCTTAATCTCTCTCATTCTCTATTCTAAAGAAGTATTCACTTCTGTCACGTGTACTGTGCTGCACATGATATTTTTTGTTATATATGTTCAGGTATAACTTATATAGTTATGAACCGATTTTAATTATTCTAGACTCAGTATAGTTCCAAGGTGGTCCCATCTTAATTTCATTGCTATTGGATCTTGGACCTCGAATATACTCAACGGAACTCCTTATTTAAGTAGCCGTCGTTTTCTCATTCGCAAAGCATCCTTGGTAGGTCTACCCATCATTTGAAATTATAAAATAATAAGTTTAGAATCAAAGAAAGCGTCTTAAAAAAGTACCGTAACTAATAAACAATAAATAAATGTTTTCTACAACAATTTAATACTTATTGTTGTTCCGTTTAATGTAATTAAAGAAATATTGTTTATTACGTAATTATTATTAATTGTTTTATATAATTTTGAAATGGGTGCCATACAATATCAGTAATGCGAATGCCGGCCCTGGGCAATTTTAAATGTAACCTCGTTGTTATAGTAGCAAGGTATATATTTTTGTATGTTTTACTTGGCACTGACTTCAAAATTATATAAAACAGAAGATATCATTAAGACTAATAAAGACCCGACCAATAAATATCAAGCTAAAGTAAAACAAACCATAACAAATATAGAAATATTTTTTCAGAATACGAAAAACGCAGGTACTGCGGCAAAAAGAAGGCTGATATTATGAATATATCTTACTATGTAATCTTACTGTATGTTTTCCAAACACTTTTTTTTCAAAAAAGTATGTAATATCCACTATGGTACTATCTACAGCATGTTACGTGTAAGTATAGCTTAAAATTAAAATTCGCATTCATTCAATTCATTCAATAAAATTCATTTATTCGCATTCATTACCTTTGTAATTACTTATTGAGTAATTGTTGCCTTAACTTTGCAAATCTTGATTCGAACAATTGGATTTCATCTTCCCGATATATAACGTTTCTCGTCTTTCTGAACAGATTTAATAAAACCCCTTTTAACATGGCAGTTTCATACTCCTATATCTAGTTTGCATGTGTATTGAGACAATGTGATATAACTTTGGACAGTTTGATAAGGAAATTTCAATGCAAACTATAATCCTTCTGCTAAACTTAGTAATAGTCTAAACTTAAGATAGTATATTATATGCTCAAGCAAAGCTCTAACGTGGAAACAATAACGTCACTGTCAATTATTCGGTATTTAAAGTGCACACAATTGTGTTTGCCAATAGCATTTAGTTTGGTGGTCATGCAATGAAGTCAGTGAGATTAGAAATGAGAGCTGGATCATAGATTATTACAATACTTAACTATACCCCAGTGTCGAAATAATGTGGAGTGATTCATATATAATATCAGACCACCATGACTATTCAACGGTTTGTCTATTTCTTGTGTAATCACCTATTATGTGCATATCAATTTTATGTGCCGCTCTATAGAAACACTAGTTCAATGCGAACTACTCCCTCTCCTATTGAATTCCGAATCGTATAATAATCGGTTGTACCGCCTGGTGCGCTGTTGTAGCAAAGCTAGCCAATCATTTTAGGCGGCTTTAAATACATTTGAATTCGATTGGTCAGCAATTGGCGGCACGGATCAATGTCGATCGATAGAATGACGCATGTGTCGTTTAGCCCAGAGTTTGACGCGCCAGTGGCATTACATTGTGGTTATATGCGATTGATTCGGGATTCGGAAAATTGTATATTTATTATATTCTGCGATAAATGTGAGTGTTTAGTGTTTTTCTAACATGGAAGCAGCGGATGTAAGTTGTAGTGGTTTACGACGAAGAATTACAATTGAAAACAGCGACATTTAACAAATGAAGAACTTCAAATGATTAAAAACGTCTACGAAGGAATTCGGGTGCGAAACCCAGATATTAGTACAACCGAGGCAGTTGATCTATGCTCTTCGTTAACAAAAGTCTGTGTTAAGTAGTGTGTACCGTGCAATGAAGTATGATGAAGATGAAATAAGTGCAAAAAAGAAGAAAATAGAAACCAGCGGTAGGAAGAAGATTGAAGTTGACGAAGATGTTAAATACGTAATTCGTAGGATTATTCACAGATTTTCTTTAATGAACTTCCGACGCTGAATAGAATTCACGCTGCTCAAGATGAAAATTTACCGAAGTTCTCTCGTAAAGTTCTTTTGAGAATTATACATGAAATGAATTTTCATCATTTAAAACGAAACCGAAAGAGTCTTCTTATTGAAAAAACGAAATTGTGTTATGGCGAAGAAGTTATTTCGAAAAGCTAAGAGATTTTCGGAGTTCTGGTAGGAAGATTTATTATTTGGATGAAACTTGGGTAAACGAAGGTCATATCGTGACGAAAGTGTGACAATACTGCAATATTCTGAATAACCGACAGGCATTTGTAGAAGGATTATCTCCGGTATTGAAGGCACCATCTGGAAAACGACGAATATTAATTAATAATCACGCATATCGGAAGCGACTCAAATGGTTTAAATGTATTTGAATCGCGACGAACAGGGGATTATCATGAAGATATGACTAGTGAAGTTTTTGAAAAATTGTTTTCATCTGTATTGTCTTCCATAGAACCCGGCGCAGTGGTCGTGATGGACAATGCACCATATTATAGTAGTGGATTGTGGCGATACCATGTTAGAAGTGCAGCTATTAAAAATTGCGCAGCGAGAAAAATGCTGGTACATTAAATATGTAGTAGATGAAATGGCAAAAGCGCGTGATGTGACAATACTTCGTCTACCACCATATCACTGCGAATTGAACTCCATAGAGCTGATTTGGGCGCAAATAAGAACGGACGTAGCACGAAGTAATAGGACTTTTAAACTGGGAGACGTCAAATTGCTGTTGAATGATGCTATCAGCCGCGTCACCGCGGAAACATGGTCCAAGTGCATTGTGCACGTAAAGAAAGAGGAACAACGCGTGTTGGCTCTTGACACAAGAGCGGAAGCGTTGATAGATCCAGTTATAATCAATCTAGGCGATAACAGTTCCAGTGATTGTGATTTTGATAGTGACAGTGACTAACTGTGGAATAGTAATATTGCAAGTGGAAGTCGTGTTATCTGAAGTGAGTGATTCTTATAATAATGACATTAAGAAAATATTTTCAGATTTCAATAAAGATTGTGGTATGACATAAATATAATGATAGCTTTAAATAGTGAAAGCGGTAGGTCAATATATGGATTCAGAGGGGTCACTTGTGTATAGCTTGCTACTCCTACGTCCCTTTATATGGCACATGTTGCCAAAATGTCTGTTTTATCAGGATATCCTGATAGGAGATGTTCCGACTGGGTAAGCATGAAATAAGTACATTACATAACTTACGATACTTACATCGTTTACTAACTAAAAAACTGTTACAAATCCACTTAAAACGCTTTTCAACTGTTTTGGTATTATTTTGTTATTTTTTTATATTTTGCCCCCTCCAAATTGATACGCCTATGGAATTTCGTTCCCCGCACACTTCTTGCCCCTGAGCCATCCATATGTCATCGATGAGTCACTCCATATTATTTCGACACTGAGATATAGTGCAATGAAATTGTATATCAACCAATGTCATTACTCTTATGTAATTATGTAAACTAAACTCTAAAGGTAATAGGGAATTTAATAGAAACACCTCCAGAAAACATTTATTCTTCGATGTTAATAGGCACCTATTTTCAAATTAAGAAAACAGACATCCACCAGAAGTAATCATAGGCTTTCAACAAATCAAACAAATACAGTTGATCTACCAAAGTTGGTCTACAGTTGATTAGAACTTATTATATATGGAGTGGAACAAATATTACAAAACAATATTTCGCTACAAATAATAAATAAATTTAGATAAATAACGTTCAATATAGAATGTCTACTAAGTATAATATAAAAGAGTAAATGTAAATAACCTAGACAAAACGAAAATATCTCATGGATTTAATCAGATTATACAAATTATTATCGAAGTTATGACATCATTGGAAATCTGTTTAAATGAAAAATTTGAAGAAAGTCTTTGCACTGAATCATACTTCAAATAAGCTTAAATGTACTTATAATATCCCTAATTATAGCCTAATTGATGTAATAACGTCTTTACCTACAGTTTGTTACATTTTAGCACTGTTTATATTTTTTCTTAAGAAACTATTTTTAAATTCAGTTTATATTATCATCTTGAACTTCAAAATAGTTTATTTGATTTACTTCTGACTCTACACTCTTGACCATCTAAAAATATTGTTGTTTTTTTTTTGTTCGTGATACAGACTTTATTTTATTTTGTCTTAATATACCAAAAAAGTCTTCTTATTTAAAAATAGAAATCTACTTCCTTCCCTTAAAGTCATTAAGCTACGAAGAAGAAATTTAACTAGTATAGATGAGGACATACACACTTAAATTTAGGAAGAAATATAAAACTTTTTCTTATAATAGGGATCATAACAAATGTTTGTAACCAAGATGTCTGTAGTCAAAATTGAGGTAATGTAACGCCTACTGATGCAATGATGACTTTTTAAATTTATGTTAATACATAATCTTGTACTTTATTCATTAAAATATTTGTATGGGCATAAAAATTATTTTTCGGACATACATATTTAATATAGAATGTCATATTAGCGACCATAGAAGATATCTGTGGGCAAACTTGAGGTTGAATAATGTCTACTAGTGGAATGGCGATTTTAAAAAAATGTTAATACATATCTTTGTATATTAACATTTGAATTTTCAATTCATAGTGTCACAGTATAGACCATAAGAGATGTCTGCAATTAAAATTGAGGTTGTGTAATATCTACTGACAGAATGGTGATTTTTTTTATATTTTAGAAATAAGAGTACATAATCTTGTATTTTTTTCATTAAGAAATTCGTAGCGTCTTTAAAACTATTTTTGAGGCATATTTAATTTAAAATATCGCAGAGATCATAAGAGAAGTCTTGATTCAAATTGAGATTGAATGATTGAATATTTTTCTTAAAAAAAATTGTGGCATCTCAAAAAAATTTTTTTAAGCATTTCTAATTTACAGTGTCATAGCAGAGACATAAGAGATGCGCGTGGTCAAAGCTGCGGCTATTGAGTTGAGTTGAGGTACACAATTTTGTACTTTTTTGAGTAAAAAATTCGTGTCTATAAAAGAGAATAATATTTGAAACATTTTCAATTTATGATGTAATAACAGATATTATTACAGATAATAAAGGATACCTGTATCCAGAATTGCGGTTGCATATTGTCTACTGACGTAATGGAGACTTTTTAAAATTTTGTTTATGCATAATCTTGTAATTTATACATTACAAAATTAGTACCACCTTTAGAAACATGTTTGAGAGATGTTTGTAGTCAAACTTAAGGTTGAATAACGTCTACTAACAGAATGGTGATATTTTCAAAATTCTGTTAATAGATACTCTTGTATTTTTTCAATAAAAATTTGTAACGCCTGTAAAACAAATTTTTAAGACATTGACAATTTAAGATATCATAGTGTAGATCATAACACATGATTATGGTTAAGATTGAGGTTATCTAATGTCTACTAACGGTTTTTTTTATAAAGAAATTTATATCATCTGTAACAAAGATTTGAGACATTTTCAATTTAGAATCTCCAAATAGAGACCTTGAGAGATATCTGTAGTCAAAGTTGAGGGTGTGCAATATCTACTGTCGGAGTGGTGATTTTTTAAAGGTTTTGTATATAACCTTGTACTTTTCCATAAAAAATCATAGCATCCGTAAAAAATATTAGAAATACTTTTAATTTAGCTTGTCATAGTCGACATCATGAAAGATATCCGCTGTCAAAATTGAAGTTATATAATGCCTATCGACAGAATAATGATTGTATCAAAATGTTATTAATACATAATCCGTTACTTTTTTAATTAAAAATTCTGTAGCATCTGTAAAAAATATTTGAGACAATTTCAATTCAGAATGTCATAGTAGAGACTGCAAGAGGTACCTGTAGTCAAAATTGAGGTTGTGTAATATCTACTAACTGAATAGTGATTTTTTTTATATTGTTAATACGAATATCAAGAAAATAGTCAATTGCGTTATACTTTCATCATATGTCTTTTCAACATTTATGAAAAATATTTTAGCTGCAAACCATTTCATGTTAGAAGATTAACATTTTCCATTTAAATTCTCCATTTTCTTGATCACTGTTCCCACTTGAACCTGTTTTGTAATTTTTGAACCCCAATCTTTCAGAATTACTTAACATTAAGTTGCTGTCATTTGTACTTTTGTCTCTGATAATAATTCCATTCAACAATTTTCGTATAACTTCCATGTTTATTAACCAAACTGAAGAAAATACCATACTCTATTGCCAGCTATTATTTTTTAATTCCCCTTCTACTTCTTCTGTTGTTCATAAGTCACCTGATCGCGATATTTTGTAATAATAATTGACGGTTGGAGAGTTTCCTGGATACGTCACTGACTTTGATAATGCCCAATATATGTGTTCCTGTAACATAGCTACATAATTATAAACCTAGTGTATTGCGATATTTCAAAACTATAAGAAGTATAAGAAGAATAGTACGAGATAATTCCATATATTCGTATAAATTTTTTTATTGAAAAAATAATCATAAAATAAAATTCTCTAAAGCAATTTCTTTGAAATTTACCATTATACTTTGCCCAGATAAATTTTGTTCATGGTTTCATCTTTAATATAACGACTCATTTTACTGTAAGCTATAAAATTTATGTTTAAGACCCATATAGTACTGAAGCCTTATGATACTAAATACGGGTGAAATATAGCTGAAACCACAGTCTAATGGCTATTTTACGTCAAACCGTCTAATATTATTATTTTACGTCACATATACGACCAGGGAAGGATTTGTATTAGAATTAATTTTAAGTAATAACTAATATTTGTAGGTACATTTGACTGACATACCTACCAAGGATTGTAGCTAGTTTACGGGATTATATATTCTGTAATGAAGCCAAGGCACAATCATTTACATTTTCTACAAATCTTGATCTGCGCAATGAGTTTCTCATCATTATACACCGAGAGAACGATTTATTTATTGTCAATGCATTACGCTTATAACAAACAAATACTTACTAAAACTTAAAATCAGACTTTTATTTATAACAAATAATACTTTTTATATTAATATAAAATAGATAAAAATGGCTGTACTATTTACATAATATAGTAACGTTACCCGAAATATGTAAAAGCTGCTACATATAAAATCAATATTCCGGCGAAGTAATTTGAAAAATTTGCAGATCTCGGAGCTTATGTGAATTGAACTAGATATGATCTTCACTGTAATAACACAGCTCTCTATAAATGACGCTGTATTCTTTTACAAATTAAATTCATCTAAAATGTTAATGAAAAATACACGTTTTACATTATTTTACTACAAGAAAAATGATAAAACTTTCTTATCACAGATTATTTCATTTATAGACCTACGCACATTTTTGCCGAGATAATTTTGTCCAGAATGATAGGTGATAATTTCACAATAAACTTATATTTCTAATAAAGAAAATCTGCTCCGATAAAGAACGTACTGATTAAAAGTGAGAGGAAGAGCAGCTTTCTTCCATATCATCAGTTTGGATTTCGTAACAAGCACTCAACCATTAATCAAGTATATTGAATCGCCGATGTAATTGAGAGAACACCAAAAGATAAAGAAATTTGCTTGACGATATTACTAGATGTGGCCCAAACATTCGACTGAGCGCGGCACCAGGGCCTAAAATTCAAACTAGATAAATATTTGCCAGAGCAAATAAACCAAATTTTTCGCTCTTATAACACTGTCTGTCACTTCAGAGTCAAACATGGCGAAGCATCCTCTGATTTCTGAAGATTGGTGCTTTTTTTTTGTGGGGGACATAACCGGTGCTTGCGTTAGCCGGATAAGTGGTCCCTCAGATCGGTGTCCCACCTACCTCGGCACAATCACAATCAGGGGTCAATCTTCTTATTGGATGTCAGAAATTTCCTCTTCACCCTACGTTCCCCTTCCGCTTACGCGATTAGGGGTTCGAGCGTTCCTCTTCTTCCTTTTTCTTCATAATCCCACTAATCATTTTCTCCCCATACACCCAGTTCCTCTCACATTCAATCATCCCACACACCAGGCCTTTTACACTCTCCAGCCAACCCAACATAGCCATACATTTTTCCCTTTCGCCCGACCACCTTGGATACCTGAGCAACGTGTGCTCGGGGTGATTCCTCCACAAAACATACATTCCTCTAACTCAACCTTATCAATCCCACGCAGGTACTCCCCGAAGCATCCGTGCCCCGAGAACACCTGCGTGAGATGATACCCAATCTCACCATGTTTCCCTTCTACTCAAGGTCTAACATACGGTATGATAGACCTTGTCCATCTTGCTCCTGTCTCAGCCTCTTATCTCGCTTGCTACCTTTCCCACATCCCTTCTCTCACGTCCTTTCCCTCCAGACCCCGGTATACCTTCTCCCTCTCCCTCGCCACGAGATCGATTAGAGGCATACCATCTAAGACTAGTGCAGCCGACCCCCGAGACAGTCTGATATGCGCTGATGTCACGTAGCGTCGCTCTCCTCTGCACCTTCAACACTTCACATCTCCATTTGTCTCTCTCTAAGATCTTGCCCCACACCGGAGCTGCATAGAGTATAATAGAGTGTGCAGCTCCGGCGAGTACTCTTCTCTTCGCCGCTCTGAGGCCCCTCAAGTTCGGCATAAAGCGCCCCAGAACCGACACGGTTTTCCCGGCCTTTTTCAGCGTCCTCGTAACGTTTTCCTTGAACTGTAGGTCCATATACGTGTGGCCTCCCCAATACGTGTGACGGTGTCAACGGTCGACCTCCCGGCCATGAATCCATACTGGTTGCCCGAGAGGCCCCCACTCCTATTTATATCTCCGAGAAGCCTAGCCAACATCAATTGCTTTAACAGCTTTCCGGGTACATCCGTCACACATATCGTCTGTACCCTCCGGATCTCCTTCCGGCCTCCCCTCCTTTCTAAGAAGCACCAGCCTCCCTCCCTTCCAACATTGTGGGAACGCTACAGAGGACCCCATTGATCACTTTCAGGAGAACAAGCGAGTGTGCTTTACAGATAGCTCTTACCACCCCCGTTTGAATAACGTCTAGCCCAGGTGCCCTTCCAACTTTTAACTTACTGCGCGCCATCTCTAGCTTACCCTCCGAGAAGGGGGTTATCACCTCTCTCGGTTCTAGCCGTTCCCAGGGTACAACTCTCTTAATGGGGAAAAGCGCATCTGCCACCTCCTTCATTTTATCCAAGGATATGGTCTACTGGTATCCTCCCGTCCTTTTCACTACAAGCTTATACGCCTCTCCCCAAACGTCCCTATCTAAATCTTCGCATAGCTCCTGCCATTTTTTCCTCTTCTCGGCCTTAATCTTATCTCGGAATTTCCTCCTCTCCTCCTTATACCTGGCTTCCTCCTCTCTCTCTCTCTCTCTGTCCTCTGACGCCCACCTCCTCCGTTTCCATCTGGTATACCTCCTACGTGCCGCCATGCATCTTGCCCTCTGGGTGGAAATCTCTTCCGACTACCAGTATATAGTCTTGGCTCTTCTCCCACAACCGATCTTTCTGGGCATAGAGACATCGCACGCACGCGCGACAGCCCTCGCCAAAGTATCCAGGTCCAGGATCTCCTCTCTCTCCACCTGCGTCACTATGGACGCACGAAATGCCCCTCTATCCCACTGGTTTAAGCTCCAACCTGAGCTTCTAGGTTGAGGTTGGGCTGAGGGTTGGTGCTGGAGTACCTCAGCGTAGCAGGAACAGATCTTTGGATCTCATCTACCTGCTGTGGTACCAACGACATCACAGAAAGCGACAAAGTAACCACGGCAACATTTGTCGATGACACCGCGTTGCTCGCCACCGACCAAGACATCCAGTTAGCTACAAAAAGTTCAAACAATAAACAGTGTCACCAACTCTACAAAGAAATAACGCATCAAACTAAAGTCGATTCACATAAATTTCATCAACAAGAGATGCCACTGTACACCAGTGATAGTCAACCAGCAAATAATTCCGCATGCCAGCCAAGCAAGTTCTAGGCATTACTCTAGGTGAAAAGCTACTATAGAAACACATGTAAAGAAGAAACGTGAGCAACTGAACTTCAAAGTCAGACAAATGTATTGGCTCTTCGGACGTCATTTCGAGCCCCCAACATACAACAAACTGCTTTTCTACAACAATTCCCGAAGCCTGAGAGGATTTATGGCATCCAGTTCTGGGAGTGCATCAAGAAATCTAACATCAAAGTCATTCAGACGCTTCAGAAGAAAGTACTTCGCAGCATCGTAAATTCACCATGGTATATCTGCAATGGAAACATCCATCGCGACCTGAAGATGCATATGGTTGGAGATGAGATAAAGAGGTTTGCAGGCAAATATTAGAAAACACTATAAAATCACGGAGTGTCAAGTATATTTGGTGTAAGTTTTCCGTTACACTAAATATTGGAAATATGGATTATCTTCAAATACATTTTACATTTGTGAAGTACAAATTATCCATGTATGCCCATGGCTTTGATTTAATTTTATTTAAGATTTTGGTAGGAGAGTAGTATCATTGAAGCCAATTTTAACATGATTAACTACATAGTATTCTCCAATAGGTTACCACTTTCAATTAAGACTTCTTTAAATCACCATTGCCATTAAGTTGAATTCCTATTGCAAAAAACCCTCACTCGATAACTTTAAAAATTAAATGCATAGATGAAGATTCAATACAAGATCCGTGTACTCTACGAAATGAAATTGAACCTTAAATTGTTATACAAACTTTCAAACTGTTTTAGATTTCATCAGCTTATTTTCAAAGTAGATTCAATGAATGCTACCAGTTTCCATCTATTACAATATAACGCCCATCTTATTGTCAATGAATATGTAATAATCCTTGGATAAACTGTTTTAAAGAAATATTAAGTTTCAAATATGTTGATTGGTCATTGAGTTTTTTTGGGGTTATCCAATGTAGACTTTTGAAGTTGTCCCTTATGAACCCTACAATTTACATGATCGTTTACTACTCCTTACTATCTTATAAGTGAACTCTAACACTTATAGGATATTTTGCTTGATATAATAATCAAATATCTGTAAGAATAACTTAATAAATAGTCTATATTTTCAAATCTCTGCAGTCCTCTGAAGCCGATTATATACAATCGGAACATCACAACAAAACATTTTTGTCGGAAAAAATTTAATTTTCCGACAAGCCAAGTATAATGACAAGTAAAATATATTCCATTGTCCACTTGCTTGTATATAAACACTAACTTGTGTTATTCGTAGTCCAAGAGAATACAAAGGGCCTGCAGGTAAGATTGAATTTCTTTCTCTTAATGCGGTACATACATAATACATAAAAAATACAATGCCTATTTAAGTAACAACACACAACTTTCAAGGGAAGCACGATGCGAACATAAACTTCTCCGGGGGATGCAATAAGATGGAGATGAGAGTATTAACGCTGGACATAGGAACTTAAGATAATAAACATTGTCATCCCTCATAATCCTTGTTATTATAAAACTGAATTTAGGCATTTATTACTTTGTGAGGGTTACTGATTTATGTAAGACACGCGTTGCGTGCCATTTTGAATATTATATTTAAATGGCGACAGTATGCGAGTACACCTCATAATCGTATTTATATCACCTAAGCTGGTACAAATATTTTTAAAATCTGTATTTTCTTTTACAGTGCCTTCCTCTTAAAGCTAAGTGTCATATTTTTTTTGGCAAAAATTAGGAAAAAGTCATTTAGAAATTTTCACATATCCGAACTTTATTTTGTGGTTATATTAAAAATAAATTGATAGAAAATAATAAATTTAATCCACAAATAACAAAATGATAAAAGTAAGAAGTAGGACCAGGTATCTTTAAAAAATTTACGTTCATTATTTATTAACAAAATTTCGATATTGCTTTATTAAATTCGACAAAGGAAATGTTTTAAAACAACTTTAATTTCAGGTCGTTGGGGTTTAAAGAGTAGATCAGAAGTTGAAAATAAACCCTACAGTGTAGTGTTGAAAATAAAATAATGTTCCGAGAAGTTTCTCCAAAAACGTTCATTTCAATTTGATTTTGATTTGACTTGATAGATTTTATTCCCATCTTTAGAGACATACGTATATTCTTCGCGAACGACTCTTTTTCATGACCGCACTGACTTATACTAGAACAGAGGTTCTCTTACTCTTGAAAGCGTTCAATAAACGCAACTTTCGGGTTAAGAGGCAAAGAAAGTTTATTAAAATGTTTTTTGTTGCGTAAGATCCCAGAAAGTCACGTAGTTTACGATTTATGACATTCGGGGGATATTATATAATATTTTCATTTGCTCTGCCAGGGAAACTTTCTCGAGTTTAGATAATATTTTCATTTTTAATGCCTATATTTTATTTGTCTGAAACAATATATTTAAAGATGTTCATTATGTCCAAAAACTAAATTAATTAAAGCTGCTATTATACAAGTTATAATTTTATTATAGCTTTATTTTAAGAAGCTCTAAGAATTCAAATTACTACTTTTGCATTTTTCTTATTCTAATGTTTTTAATTATCGTAACAAATATATTTTAAGGTATGAGATAAGTGTCAACTACATACTTATTGATCTAATACACCTAATAGTTACAATTTGAATTTCTCTAAATTACTTATCACGCTATATTGTAATATAACAACATGATTTTATGAATGGGCACTAAGTCTGTAATTTAAACAGCATCTTTTTGATGTGTTAAATAACAAAAAAAAATAAATGCAAAATAAATGCAAATCAATGTTATACAGTACTTTCGTAAGTAATAAATAGATTCGTTAAAAAATCAAAGAATAACTTGGGAAAAACTCTTGGACCCATCACATTTTTTTGTTTAGTTTTCTAAAATATAATTCATACATACAAGCTAATTCATGTAGCAGGTATGATGTCAACGATACTTCTTTTTAATGGCAACCCCCATTTTTCTTTTGGAATGTAAGAGCATATTTTTTAACAAATGCTATGGTAATGATTAAATTAGCTTGAGTATAGGCTAAATAAATAAATTAAAAGAAACTATTTTGCTATTTCAACATACTAAACTTAATGGCAATGATTACATAAGAAAATCAACTAAATTAAATATTCAAATTGTGCTGCCTGATAGAAGCTAAGGTGATTAATACATTCTTTTTGAATATTGTCAATAATTTCAGGAGGTATACGTTGTATTTCGTGACGTATTCTTGCGTTTAAATCTTCTTCTTAAAACTTTTCCGGCCTAGTAATATATACTTTGCTTCTTAAGTATCACCACAAAATGTGATCTAGGGGTGTTAAATCTGACGATCTGGCTGGCCACTCAATTGACCACTTTCTCCCTATCCAACGATTCGGAAAATGTCATTTCTTCGAAGATCAGGTTCCTCTACATCTGGATATAAAATTATTAGTGCATGAATAATGTCATTTAGAAGAAAATTCAAGTACATTACACCACTTAAGCTCACGCCATAGAAGTAGGTACCCAGAATTCTTGTGATACTCCATAACTTATCGGGGATTCTCGGAAGCCCAATGACGCCGATCAACGTCGTCTTCAGATAACTCATGGATAAGGCATACCTTATAACGATAGTGTTTTGTTTTTTTTTTTTCAGAATTTTTAGTACTGTAGACGCTGTCATATTGAAATTCAGAAGTCACTTAGTTGTGTCGAGTGATGATTTTCTTGGTATTTAGTATTTAGACTCAATATTGCCTACCGTGCTTTACTAAGGGGTTACCGATCAGGATAAATAAAATAATCATTCTACTTCTCTTTGGATGCGCATCTCCTGTCTCCAAATCCGATCATGTAAAGAATTTCAATCACTTATCCCTAATTTGACAGAATGGCAAAGTTATTACTCAACAAACACTTCAATCACACCGCTTCTGCCAAACAAATGTAAAGAAATGTATTCTTTAAAAATTAACTTCAAAACCCACAAAAATACCATTTAATGATGTAAGATTTTAAGATCAGGCAGCCACTTCACTGCTACTGTCACGCTATCATGTATCACTCATTTTATGATAGTATTGATAGATAATATTGAACAAGAAATGTTATAATTCAATTGTATAATGTCTATCTGCAACATAGCGCATGTACATTTATGTAATGTTTGTCAAATAAAAAAAGATGAATAAATTTCATTGAATAAAGTCCTCATTACGAAGATATTCTGCAAAAATGGCAATGTCGTTACTCCAGTATTTGCAGGTGTTGTCGCCCTCTTTGTTTCTCTCATTTGAAGAATATTATTTATTTCACTCATTTACACTGTTTTAGATGCGCGCGCCGTTAAGAGCTGCGGCAATTAAACGACAGTAGCGGCTCGCGGGTTAGAATATAGGTGAATACTGTAAATGTGTAAACAGTTAGAAAAAAGTAGATTGATTTTTCTTAAGACTTACCTATAGCTGAGCTTATAGCTATCTAATTTTTGTACACCAAATCAATTCTTCAATCTTTTAGTAAGGCGTAGTTATCTATATATCTTCATAAAATGGCTAGATTCTTCTTTAGTTCTAGCAACAATTCTTTCTCGATAGATATAGTTGTTAAATATGAAAGTCTTTCTTGGGAAATGGTATTTCTTGAATAAGCCCTTATAAGTTTAAGACACCAAAAGCTTTTTTCCACTGACGGACTTGTTGATGGAATAGTTAAAACTATACAAAATAGTTTGTAAGCTTCTGTAAAAATGTCTTTGTAAATATTCATTCAGTTTTTTGAGCAGTTCATGCAGCGGTATATTTCTGTAACTTTCATCACTATATAACATGCAAAGTTCGTTTTTAAGTCGTTGATGTTTGGTAAATATATTTCTATAAAATTATTCCAAATTTTCAAAAGCACTAGAAGGGAAATACGAGCTATTTTGTTAAAATTTTGCAGTATCAACAAGATAAACAAATTGCAACTTCTCACAGTCCTGAAACCTGACGTCTATTTGCATTAAAATATGGTCCAATATTTCATATAAAAGTGATTATATCTTGTACTAATGGCTTCGTTAGGAAAATCAGCGTATTGTCGTTTTGTAATTTCTAATTCTGTCATTCTACTTGCTTTATTAAAAATTGTCTTAAAAAATTAATTTCATCAAAAGTCAAAAGTCACTCTTTTCTTCAATATTTCACGTGTCTGTTTTATTTGATGTACACAAAAATTCATATCTAATGATTTTTTCTGTAGGATGTCATATAAAATATCTGTAGCACTAAAAATATCATTAAATAGTACTAACAAAAACGTAAAATTAAAATCATTCATATCATTTAAAAATCCTCTAGCAAGCTGAATGGATTTCTGGTACGATTCTTCAGAAGTTATAATAAATTCAAACACTTCTTTCAGTTTATCCCAGTCCTGAATTATTGTATAAACTAATTTGGAATTGGAACACCATCGAGTTTCTGCAATAGTCGGTATACGTCTTGCGCTTCATTAATGTCTTTTCTTTATATATTCATTCATATAATCAGAAATGCAACTGATGAGTTCATTTTGAGTGGTTTTCGAATGTCCACGGAAAACATTTTTAATTTTTTCATAATGATTTCTGATTTCTAAAGGACACCTTAATAATAGAAATTCTAAGAGTTCTTTGAAATTTCCACGGTTTACGGAGTCTGTGCTATCGTCATGGACGCGAAATCCTAACTATTGCTTGCCAAGATACAAAACTGCGCCAATAGCCGTCATTAATAAAACTCTGTTTAAACCGACATTTTCATTAAATTGTAGTTTATAAAGTCTAACGTTCTTTTTTAAAGTGTCGGCTATAGCGTTTTGGTTTTTTTTCAAAATGTTTTAAACAGTACTTCACATTTTAAATGCTCGGAAGAATCGGTATGCTTATGTAATTCCCTCATAATATTTAAAATGTCTACAAATAGTAAATAGGGCCAGCAATATAGTTTTTGTAATATTAGGCTACTACATAACCACATATAATTATTTGTGTACCAAGCAGACTTGAAATTTACGTTATAAGATTTACAAGATTTCTTAATGTCTTTTTTGGCGAATATTGATAAAACTGGGTTTAGGTCTTCCTTTCAGTAAAACGTGTCTCTTATCTTCGTCTTTCCAATGATATGTTGGTGTTTCCAACAAATTACAAATAATATCGTTAACTGGATTCATTATAAATAATGTAAATTATTGTTTCAATTTAATATCATCACTATCAAAGTTGAAAAATCACTAATTATACGATCACTCAGTTGATCAATCAGCACATTAAAATCAAAAAAGCAAGAGTAAAAATGTTGAAAACAACGTAAATTCAGAAAATCGCTTAAATTCAAAAACAGACCGCTCTTTAGTCTACATTAAATAGATGCAAATGCACTGTGCCGATAAAATCAGTTATATCAATATATATATATATATATATATATATATATATATATATATATATATATATATATATATATATATATATATATATATATATATATATATATATATATATATATATATATATATATATATATATATATATATATATATATATATAATAATCAACATGAAAAACTGTAAAAAACAATTCATAAGGGGAAATGCAATCTTATTTGCTACTTTAGATAGATAATATTTATATATAATATATATAATTTAGTAGACTAATAGATCAAATAAGAATAAAAGACAATAGTCTACATATATAGTGCTTATGTTTGGAAACTACCAACGCCCATTATTTCTTTTACCAAGGGCAGTGACCTCTAGACAAAAAATATGTTTGTTTAGGCACCATTGTTGTCTAAAACACAATATATTCTCGATTTTCTGTCGGACGTTGTAAAATGTGTTTTTAGTTATTAGCCTGCATTTGTGGGTAATCCCATTTCTTAGGATTTGAATATTCTTGGGCGAAGTTTTGTATACAATTGTTTTCAAATAACCTCAGAGGAATAAATCCAGTAGTTATATTTGGAGACCTCATCCAGAGTGGGTCAGTCCAGAGTGCCTCTTATACCCGTATCAATCCATTTGTCTGGAAATCTTTGATCCAACCATTGCTAAACATGTAATGCGTAATGATGGTGCACCATCTTGTTGAAAGTATAAATTTTGTTCATCAACAGCAAGTGTCTTCTTCATCGATTAGGGTTTCTAAGAACTCTGTTATGGTAACGTCTGTAAATTTTATTTTCCAATAACTGTATAACTCCAAAGTACGATGTCACTTAAATTCTGTTCAATAAAATGTGCCCTATTATCTAATTCGGATTCCAGTCCGGGTGTTGTTTTTTTGAGGAAACGCAATATGATCCTCTCGAAATATATATGGAGTCTCATTGTCCCAGTATCTACAATTATATTTATTTATAAAGCCATTAAGGCAAAATATTCCTTCATTATTGAAATAAATATTTTTTGTCAAAGCCGGGTCATTTTGAATTCCTGCATTTATCATTTCATAAAATATTGTAGAGGATCACTGTATATTTAGTTTTTACGCCCTAGTTAAATGGGCCGTATAATGGTACACATATAATATGCATCCCTGTGGAATGCCCAACCAATTCCTTGGTCTCGATTGTTCCAAATTGTTGGAAATTTGTGGAGAAATTCTTACAGTTGATATATTTACTAAATTAAGCACGTTTTTTGAAATTTCAATAAAATACACCTCTTGTTGAATTTTATACATATTCTTTCCAGTACTTAAAATTTAAACGATATAATAAATAGCTAAATATTCTTCCATTTACCAAAATACTACATAATTTGCTTACACAAAGTAGAAAAAACTTCACCAGTGCTTATCATTGGTTTGAGTGAAAAAATATAAGAAGATATGCCTAGAAATTGCAAGGGGTGAGACACCTCTGAGTTCGAGCAATTCTCTGAAGTCGAGCCACAATAACTGACAAGTCTGTCTGGTATCGGGCCTTTGTCTACGTATTATTAGAAGCTATTTTATAAATCTTGTATGATACTTCATTCTAAAATATATTTCGACGTTTAGATTTTATCGAGTATATATAATGTAAAAAGTAAATTTTTAACCTGTCATATCAGAAAGGCAACAAGTGTCAGGAGAGGTTCTTCAATCCTAGGTGAGAATAAACAAAAATGACGTGAAACAAAGGGGATCTAACTTCCCCGTCACGAGGATTTCCTTTAAAAGATTTAGAAATGTTCAAAGTTCCGAACGTTTGGGGATCTATATCGTAGCTTTCGTTTATTATTTTCAGAATGCCGTCCATACGACGCGCGACGGAGAGCATTTATCGTCTTCGCGTATATAAATTTAGATTTAGCTGTTTAGAAATTGGATAAAGCCTATGGGCATTGGTTTTAAAATAACCGACCAAATATCATTGTTTGTTTTATTCCGGGTAATATAAAGCATTCGTATCAGTTTCAGTTCCACTAAACTTTTCTTAAATTGTTTTGCATTTAAATATGCCTCGGAGTGATTTATAAATCAACGGTACGGCTGAGTATATTGGCCCCTTTAAACTAAACAAACAAAAGTTCATTGTTGCGGGCGATGTTTTGACTTTGGTCTATTTTTTCAGCGCCTGAAAAACTACACCATAAGCACGTAGTGGGCGCATTTTTTATATTCCTATTATTTATTTCATATACATCAAATGTAATATTCAAAAGACAGAAATAGTTTTGTATTATGTATACATGTTTAGTTTAAGTTTGTCAGGATTATTACAAAAAAGTACTTGTGTATATTTGAAATCGTATATTCATTTTTCATACGTCAGGATGAAATACTATATTTGCATACAAAGAACTCAGAAAATGCATACATACTATGTATGCATTTTCTGTGTTCTTTTTCGTGTGGCATTTTCCATTATCGTCAACTTAATTGTTAAACTTCCTAACTTCAGAACGCATTTTTTACAGGAAAAACAAAAAACACTTTTATGTTCAGTATTATGTCGATAAAACTTTTTTTTTAACAATTGGTACTTTTGGTAGTAAATTTAAGCGTTATGCTAGAGTGCTAGACTAAATTATTATTTTTTTATTTCAAGGAGTTAGGAGGTTTTACAAACTAAATAAAACACATTGACAGAGATATACATTTTACGCACTCCTTTATTGAACTGTAAAATTAGTTAACTAAGTAATTCTAAATAATTCTTAGAGTAATTAAAAGACTTTAGTAGAAGTTATAGTATAGTGAAACCAAGAAGTCCAAAGAGTGGAACTGGATCTGGAACAGAGGAGTAGATGTTTTTATTTTTTGGCGGGGTTAGTAACATGGTACTTTTACGATTATTGATATAACTGATTTTATCCTATATAACTGATATATATATATATATATATATATATATATATATATATATATATATATATATATATATATATATATATATATATATATATATATATATATATATATATATATATATATAACTTTTTGTTGATATAGAAGCTGAAGCAGCTGGAGAAGCTTTAGGAATACACAGAAACAAAAATAATAACAAAGTACCCTGGTGGAATGACCCTTGTAAAAGAAAAGAAGGCACTTCACAGGAAAAGGCTGGAAACAAGAACACCCGATGACATCTCAAGTTACCAAGCAAAAAGAAAAGAAGTCAATAGAGAAATTAGAAAAGCTAAAAACGAGTACTGGGAGAAAATATGTGCCCAAGTAAATACGAACATAGGAAACACCAGAGCAAACAAAGCTTGGAAATTAGTCAATGGTTTGAGAAAACAGAATAAAGACACAGCAGGAATCAGCCCAATTGGAATTCAGGAGTGGAAAGAATATTATAAAAACCTGCTGACAGAACAGAGACCCGAATACATAACGCAGAAAAGGGAACAACAAGAAACCAACGAGAGTCACACTGTACAGGAAATAACATGAAGTAAGAGAAGCCGTGATACAGATGAAAAATGGCAAAACACCTGGCCCGGGGAACATAAGTGCGGAACTACTCAAAGCCGCCCCCGATATACTCATAGAGCTGCTGGCCTGGATATTTAAAAAGTGCCTAAGTGGAAACGCACCACCTCGAGAATGGAAAAGGGCAACAATTACATCTATATACAAGAAGGGAAGTAGACAAAAGTGTGCGAATTACCGAGGGATTAGTGTCATATGTACAGTGGCAAGACTGTATGGGCGCGTGCTAAAGCAGAGAATCGAAGACGAATTTAGTGAGTGCGAGGAACAAAATGGACTTAGAGCAGGGCGTTCATATATAGACGGCATATTCACTATTAAAAACGTCATAGATAAGAGAATAGAAAGGGGAAGAACGGTCCATATGGCGTTTGTAGATCTCCAAAAGGCATACGACACCGTGCCATTAAATAAGTTATGGCCCTGTATGAAAAAAAGCAATATCTCCAGAGCCTATATTCACGCGGTGAAAAAACTATATTGCAGATGTACCAGTGCAGTGAAAGTGGGGCCTCATCATAAATACTGAAAAAACAGTTATATGATAGCAGGCAAAGAAAATGATCAAAGAGACCTAAATCTAGATAACTGCATGATAAGACATTATTCCTCATTTAAATATTTAGGTGTAACTCTCTCCTCAAACGGAAGAAGCAGCGAGGATATCTCAAATAAAATAGGACAGGGAAGAAGAGCAATCCGGCAACTAAACTCACTGTTGTGGAGTAAAAATGGTAACAAGAAAACTAAAACCACCTTGTACAAAACTATTGTGCAGAGTATTTCTACATATGGCTCCGAAATATGGGAATTGAACAAAAGAGACCGCCAGAAATTACTATTCTTCGAAATGGACTTCTGGAGAAGAAGTACAAGGATCTCAAAATTAGACCACGTTAGGAATGAGAGAATACGGGAGATCATGAATGTGAAAGAAAATATATTGGACATAATTGGAACAAAACGACTAATATGGTATGGACACCTTCAACGCATGGAAAACAATAGATGACCCAAAAAAGTATGGAGCTGGATACCACCAGAACGCAGAAAAAGAGGGAGACCACCTAGAAATTGGAAAGAGGATGTAGAAAAAGCTATGGAGGCTAAAGGACTTCAGGAAGGAGATTGGCAAAATAGGGACTACTGGAAGTTTAGTTGCGAGAAGCGGCCAAGGCCGTAGAGCCTCGCTATATATATATATATATATATATATATATATATATATATATATATATATATATATATATATATATATATAGATATAGAAACTACAAAAGGGGTTATATAATATAACAAATATGTTACAATAGAATGGTCTTGTCTGAAATAATTCCTATGGAGATATCAGACACAAGAACTGCATTTTAAGATTTCAGATTTGTCAGAAATAACTACCAGTACTGGGGAATATCATTGTGTACTTGTATTCGACTGTTAACGGAAACAGTGTAGCACTCCCAGCTCCCTGAGAAGAGTGTATGTATATAAGATAATAGTCTGTAACTATTTTATTTATATATCTCAATGTCTGGATTACTTCTTTTATGGTATATTTATATCGACAATATTATTTTTGATAGTATATAATTGCGGAAACGAATGGTCATAATGTTGCTTGCTCTGGGCGGTAATGTCTCTTGAACTTTCTATACATATATTGTAGGAAGAAAACATCGAAACGTAGATATTATACGTAAATATAAACCCATTTATTCATATTAAAGCAGAGTATAAAAACATGCACGCTTCTCCATTTACAGCCGTGATAGCTTGCTATAAGCCATATTACAATTTCCTAAGAAATTTATTTCTGGAAAGTCAATATTTATATCTCGCAGATATAACTTGGTTCAAAGAGAATCCAACGAGACTTGAGCATTATTATGGACAACTGCGTATTTCTATTCTTATATTCGTACTAAAAAAACGACAAATATTGCCATAATTGGCTAAAAGATATTATATACATATTTAGTTCCCATATATTCAGAAGTTCTCGATTAAGTTAAAAGAACGTTAAAGAAATATTTTAAATCTCAGGCAATAATGCTAATGGGCGAATAAATTTAACTTAATTTACCGTTAACTTCTTACAAAATTTAGTTAAAGAAAAGGTAATTACATGGTACATTCCTTCAGGATGTGGTAATAAATCTAAATCCGGCACTGAATAATTGATGTGAGGCACACTGCTAATGAAATTTTCCTTTTTTTTTCGCTTTGAAAAGGTAAGGGCCTACCTGTATAGACAGTATATTTTCGTGATGTACAAAATATAACATACAAGTTACCCCGAAACTAATTAATTTGACTAACTGAATATATTTATTTATACCTTGCTTTAATCAAACAAGGGAGGTTAAAGTGCTTCAAATGTCAGTTAGTAGATAATTCAGTGGTTAACTAAGCGGGATAGACAGGTCAAGTAATCATATTATTACCTTAACAACTTTATTTTTGAAAAGTAAAATCTCTATAAAGTTTTAACTATTCAATTTTTGATAATAAATCAGTAACAATAAAATTAAACATGTATACTGCTTAATTATATATTATATATTATACAGGATGACTGGTAAGTCAATGTATTTCTCTACAAGCCTAAGATAAAGGCTAAAAACAATATATATCTGCTTCTAGGGGCTATTATTCTTTCGGCACAGTTCGCCCATCCTTCAGCAAGTTTATAGTTATATCGTTTGTTAACCCATTTTTCTTACTATTATCCTTACACTCCTTTGTTATAAATCGTCGTGTGAACATATATTATTTTTTAGATTTGTGTTGTAATTCTACCTTTGTTCATCTTGTTCAGTTTCTTCCTTTCGAGAATGACAAGGTTTCCAAAGGTTAAATATATTTAGATTTCTCAAGATTTCTATAATGAAATAGATGTGCTTTTAGTGTCAGTGTATTTGGTGTAACTTACTCCTCTCTGAAACTCGCACTGTTTAAATAGTTGTATATGGAGTTCCTGAACATAATCCTGATATGGACGAAGAAACGTTAAGAAGATTGGATGATTCCAACAATTAGTGATAAAAAAGTAGCAGCTAATCTTGGTGTATCACAGTGGAAAGTTTGATCACTTATCCACCGAAACAGTCAACACTCATACTACTACACAGTGGTCTAATGACTGGAGGAGGGTGATCTTGATTCACTTTACATGTCGACCAATCCAAAATCAGTAGGGAAGTAATTTCCATAATCTATATTATTGGGCGAAAGATAATCAATTACCAAGACAAACCAGTTACCAAAGAAATTTCACGTGAATGTATTGGAAACAATTTAATCGTCTCGCATTTTTCACCTGATAACCTGAACGGTCCAGCCTATGAAGGTTTTTTGAATAATCATTTGGCCGCTTGACTATGCGATACACCTCTAGTAAATAGACTTAGGAGGATATTGCAATAATAACAACAATATGAAAGTTATTGGACGAATAGTTCCCACTGGAGAACCAATGGATTAGGGAGACGAGGGCCTCTAAGCCTGACATATTAGGACTTTACGCCCCTGAATTTTTATATATGGAGGTACACTAAACAAATGCAATCAGAGGGACCTACTCTATGAAATATTTCTTTGTAACATAAAAAGTCTTGTCTTGATAATCCGCGTCGAAAGTCGTAATAAATGATTGCACAAACATTTTCACCATTAGTTAATTCCATTTTTTCGCTAATATATAATTTTCAAGTCACTGTAAACAACACAAATCACGCTTAAATAATAAGATGTTCTGGAGAAGCTTATGGTTAAAAAATATCAAACTTTCCATTGGAAACGTCAGGTGGCGTCTGACAACACTTAGAGTTGCCAATTCTCAAAATAGAAATAGTGCCCTCGTACATGTTTAGCAATAATTCTAATATGCCAGATTTTGTATCAGAGCAACACTTTTAAAATTATTCATAAAAAATTATTAATAATTAGAATTAGTGCTTATAACATAATCTATATTTGTATATTTAATCAATATTATCTCCGTTATTACTCCAATTTTGTTTTGTCATATCCTTAAATAGTAACCAGCATAAATACCAGTAAATAATTAATTTCTAATTGGCTCAATTCTACTAAGATACTCGTTAATGATGGAAAATTCCCAAGCAAATCGAGAAATAATAACCATCGGTAAGTATACTTTATAACTTTCGGTATTAATTCTTAAGGTAAGTCCTAAATTGACTATTGATCAGAAGTTTGAGATTCTGTTTACAGCGAAACAAGTTCATAACATTATAATATCTCAAGGTATTCGACCTGGGTTTGGATCGGTTGTAGTGTACATCGGATATTGGAATTATTCTGTGGCTGTGAGAGTAATTGCTAAACGCAAAACTTACAGGTCGTCAAGAATAGGAACAAGTCTTAAAACTGCAATACCAGACCGTGCACGAGGTGAGCAGTAAATAGCCTGCTCTTTACTCAGTCGCGTTAAGACCTTTTGCAGAATGAATATCTATGAATATACGAGAGTAGATCAAATATAAACGGGATTTTTGATCCTGAGCGTCTACGGTTGTTAGGACCGGGCTCGAGATTCGAAAAGACTGGGCTCGAGAATGGGAAAAGCCGCGAGAGGTGCACCCCGCTGTTGCGCAACTCATTATTATAAAATTTTTTGTTCATGAAGGAGCTCAAGCGGTGGAAATTTTCCGTAGATTGATTGCACAGTTCAGGGACCAAGCATTGTCAAGGACTCGTGTGTTTTTCTGTCATAAAGAGTTCAAGGAAGGAGAGAACGAGTGGAAAATCAGGAACACGATTGCCGTCCTCGTACCAGTACTGCGGACGAACACGTTCGTGCAATTTAAGATATTCTTGAAGAAGATCGATGGGTGACCGTATTCGAAATTGACGGACTTATTTCGACGAAAAGGTCGGAATAAGTTATGGAGGCTACAAATCGCCGCAAAAGACGAAACCAACCGAGCAATCCTTCACGACAACGGCAGGCCCATACTTCAGCTCTAACGGTCGAGAAACTGAAAAAAAAATGCAGTGGACTCCACTTGAACATCCTCCCTACAGCCCGAACTTATCGCCCTGCGATTATCATTTATTTGGACCGCTTAAGGAATAGCAATGTACATTTAAAGATGACCGGGGCGTAGAGGGATTCGTACGCAATTGACTCTTGACGCAAGTGGCTTCATTTTACGATACTGGGATAAAAAAAACCTTCGTTGGGAAAAGTGTATTTGTAAAGCAGGAAACTCTGTAGAAAAATAAAATATCTTTGCGCATTTTGTATGTATTATATAATTGCAATTAATCAATATATATATATATATATATATATATATATATATATATATATATATATATATATATATATATATATATATATATATATATATATGTATAAGTATATATATATATATATATATATATATATATATATATATATATATATATATATATATATATATATACTTATACGAGTATTTTTTTTAATAAAGTCCCGTTTATATTTGATCCACCCTCATATATTGAATGTGAATGTACACAGATTTCGATCTGGCTGCGTGTAAAGTGCATGCCTCACTCTTTCTCCTTCACTCGTTCTTCTACCCATACATAGAGAATATGACACTTTTTTCTATTCTCGACGAACTTGTACGTGCCAGATTTATAGTTTTAAATGATTCTACTTTATAAAACACAATATTGCAAATATAGTTAGAACAAACATTTAAAAGGATTGTGTTTGTTGTGATATACTTATTCTCCAACATAATATTCTTTCTAGTACTAGGAGTAATAAACTGCACACGTCACTGCAATAATATTGGATTATGGAGATCTGCATCATTATGAAGATATCTAGGGGAACAGAATTGGATTAAAACTAGGACTGGATTCAGATCCGTATTTTGTAAGAAAATAAAAAAAAATTACAATGCAAGTAACGATAATTAAATACACACATGTATTGCCTGATACGTGTTATTCAAAATAATTAATGTTTTCAAATAGCCTAGTATAAATGGTTAGATATTGTACCAATGGTTGGTTGCCACTTGACCTCTAATCTTATTAACCTTACCAACAGGTAATAGTTTATCAAGAGGGTCTCGTACAAAATTATAATACAAAGGAGTCATATAAATTTATTTTATATTTATTAATACGTAGGTTCTGTCGTGAAATGCTCTTACTTAAAACTAAGAAAAGAAATCATTTCCTATCCAACACCTGCTTCTCGTCATCGGTGGTGATTGTCCTGAAGTTCAACGGAACCTTCCTTAGAGACAACGCTTGGCTTATTGATTCGAGAATGGTAGCTTTATTGGGTACTCCCTCGTATGCATACCAAATTGCTCGATTTTCAAAGAAATTGGTTGTCAAATCATTTTTCTGTAATGTCACCATTTTGAAGATACGAGGTATCACTTCATAGCCATCAAAGTTCTACGACATTAATACCATATATACTTTCATTAAGAGGTGACGAATGTATAGGTAATATTAATGCCGTGATAGGTATATCTGATAAGTTAACATCTTATATTTATAAACTTAAATTATAAACTGAGCAGCACTCATATCAAAATTCTTTTACCTACGACTCCAAAAGGAAATTAAAGCTTCCGCAAATTGAATTCAAGAAATTTAACGGCGATTTAACAGACTGGCTAGCGCTTTGGAGTCAATTTCGTAGGATTGATGACAACTCGGAGTTAGAAGAGAAAGATACATTTTAATATTTGATTCTATCCACAGTACCAAATTCAAGAGCAAGACAGCTCATTCAGCTCAGACTCAAGAGTTGGTCCCCAACTAGTAATAATTATGCCAAAGTTATTAAAAGCTTGAAATAATGATTTGAAAGGCGAGATTTACTTATCGAGGGTTATGTAAGAGAACTTTTGAAATTAGTCTGCTAGGCTTCATTACTTTTAACAGATATTAAGCAAATTTTCAGCTCTAAAGCAACCGGTACATTTTATGTTGCTAGATTAATTGTTTCGGGATAATTTCTGCTTATGTTTAGAAGCTCATTTATTCAAGATATCTCACATAATAGTACAGATTATAAGTATGTGCATAAAGTATTAATAAAAACTCAAAATATACGTTGTCATGTGTAGCTAGTTAGAGCACAGAACACTGCGATTCGCCTCTTTCAGAGCAAATCGTAATACGGGTATTGGGAACTCGGACATGAATGTCAATACAGAAATTCATAGATTTATAGATGCGTGTTGTTGATGTCGAGTCGGAGTTAATAAACATGTATTCATCGTCGGAAAGTAATAGAAATATATATGTCGGGGTATATTAAAAACTGGTATATAGGTAAATGGATGTGCACATTTTTCTTTAAAAATGCAATATTTTTAATTATACTGGATTTACGGTGGAGAGCTGATGCTCTCGCAGAAGTTATTTACAGACAGATGGACATTACAATTTAAAATAAGAAAATGTTAACAAAAACGCCAAAGAAAAATACATATGTATATAGTAGTTTCCGTAGTCATTAGTTAAATTAGTTATATAGAATATATTTAGTATTCACTTACATATATTCATAAATATTGTTTACCCATTAAAATAGCTATTTGTAGCCTTTGCTTACTTATTCATTATAATAAGTATACATTTATACAGCATAGAGATAAACTCCGATTCGATAGGACTTGAACCTTGACGAAGTTCTAGTGCCAACTAGAACGGGTGGGTCGGCTTGCGCGTTTTAATGATTTAAGGAGCCGTACCATAGGTTTAACCATGGTGGGAGGGTCCTTATTGAAAAACCAGACTAAGACAAGTCCCTGAAGGAGGGCAGCAGCTCTTGCAGTAGTCATAGTGGCAGAAACCGTGGGGGTTGGTATGGTGCTATGACACACACGACTGCGATGTGGAAGGCAAGAGGAGACCATCACATTATAATCCTCAGAACAGCTAACAGAAAGCTTATCCTAAATTAATGATGGCGTCTCCTGGGACAAAACACTCCGGAGGTAAAATAGTCCTCCGTTCGGATCTCCGGGTGAGGACTGTTCCGGGAGACGTGATCGAGTGCAATAATAATAAGAAGTGTAGCATTTCACGAGTCGGAGCGTGGAATGTCAGAAGCATGAGACAGGCAGGGAAGCTAGAAAATCTGAAGATAGAAATGGATAGGTTAGGATTAGATATAGTAGGTATAGTAGGTATAAGTGAGATGCGCTGGCTGGAAGTAGGAGATTTTTGGAGCGGTGACTATAGGGTAATACACACAGTATCGGTAAATGGAAACGCGGGAGTAGGGATCGTTATGCGGAAGAACGCAGGACAGTGTGTAGATAGCTACCTACAATACAGCGAGAGAGTAATGATGGTTAGGTTAGATTCGAAGCCAGTGGAAACAGTAATAGTGCAAGTATACATGCCTACTTCTAGCCACAGTGAGGAAGAGTTAGAAGCCGTTTATTCGGACATAGAGCAGGTAATAGGATTTGTGAAGGGTCATGAAAATTTAATAATAGTAGGAGATTTTAACGCAGTCGTAGGTGAGGGGAAAGAAGGAGAATTTGTAGGTCCTTATGGATTAGGAAACAGAAACGAGAGAGGTAGCAGACTGATAGAATTCTGTGAGAAGCACAAGATGGTAGTCGCGAACACATTGTTCAAGAATCACGTTAGGAGGCGGTACACATGGAAAATGCCAGGAGGGATAGACATGTATCAGATAGACTACATTCTGGTTAGGAAGAGATTTAGAAATCAAGTAAAAGACTGTAAGAGTTATCCAGGAGCAGATGTAGACAGCGATCACAACTTGGTAGTCATGAAAGCTAGATTAAAGTTCAAAAATCTGAAAACCCGGAAGGATAAGAAACGTATAAATGTAGACATATTGAGGGATCAGAATATGAAAGATAAGTTCCAGAAGAAAACAGATCAATTAATAAATAAAACGAGTAAGGACGAAATCAAGAACGCAGAAACTGAGTGGGAGGGTATCAAGAATAGTCTAGCTTCCACGGCTACGGACGTTTTAGGACACGATAAAAGGGAAGCTAGGAAGCCCTGGATAACGGACGATATCTTAAACTTAATGCAAAAGAGACGAGGCTACAAAAACAGACGAGACGAAGAAGGACTGAAAACTTATAAGTCAATAAAGTGGGAAATCATTAGAAAATGTAGAAAAGCGAAAGAACAATGGATAGAGGATAAATGCAAAGAAGTAGAAGATAAGTTGCAAGTAGGTAAGACCGATGAGGCTTACAAAATAATTAAGAGGAACTTCAGGGATATAGGAACAATAAGTAGAAACGTTAGGAGTCAATCGGGGGACATACTGATAGGAAGAGAGGAGAAAGCGGATAGATGGAAGCAGTAGGAAAACCTATATTGAGAGAGGAATTTGAAATAGCACTAAGGGGGCTAAAGAATAATAGAGCGCCGGGTGTAGATAAAATACAGGCGGAAATTTTGAAATGTGCGGGACAGAAAGTAGTAAATAGGATGTTTGAACTGGTAAAATACATATACGAAACGGGCGAGATGCCGGAGGATTATAAGAGGAACATTATCGTTACTATACCGAAAAAGAGAGGAGCCGACAAATGCGAGAACTTTAGAACGATTAGCCTAACATCCCATGCGTCAAAAATCTTAACTAGAATAGTGCAGAAGAGGATGGAAAATAGAGCGGAGGAAATACTAGGAGAAGACCAATTCGGGTTTAGGCGAAATAGGGGAACTCGCGAAGCTATTCTGGCGCTAAGAGTAATGTTAGAGAAAACAATAGAAAAAGGAAAGAACGCTTATATAGGATTTGTATATTTAGAAAAAGCTTTTGATAACGTAAGATGGGAAAAAATGTTCGAGATACTAAAGACCGCGGGAATGAAGTATAGAGATAGGAGAGTAGTACACAATCTATACATAGAGCAAACTGCTGTTATAGAAGTAGAAGGGGAGAAAAGGGAAGTAGGTATTAGGAAAGGAGTAAGACAAGGATGTACGCTTTCACCACTAATTTTTAATCTGTACATCGAAGAGGCGATTAATGTGGTAAAAGATAGAGTGGATTTCGGGATTAAAGTACAGGGACAGAAACTAAAAATGCTGAGATTCGCGGATGATATAGCAGTATTAGCATCTAGTAAGGAGGAACTAGAATCAGCATTGAACGAAATGGAGGCAGTGTTGACAGAGGAATACGGAATGAGGGTGAATAAAAATAAAACTAAAGTGTTAGTGTGCAGAGGGCGCGAGAGCAGAGCAAAATCGAAAGTACAAATTAATAATGAAAGATTGGAGGAAGTTAAAGACTTCACTTATTTAGGAAGTAAAATAAATTGGGATGGAAGAAGCGATAAAGACATAAAACAAAGAATAGCGCAGGGTCGAGTAGCTTTTAACAAAAAGAAAGCACTTTTATGCTCGGGGGTAATAAACTTAGAAACAAGGAAGAGATTTTTGAAAACATATGTATGGAGCACGGCACTATACGGCTGCGAAACCTGGATGGTAGGGGAAGCAAGTAGGAAGAAATTAGAAGCTTTTGAGATGTGGTGTTACCGAAAAATGATGAAAATACCATGGACTGATAGGGTTAGAAAAGAAGAAGTATTGGAGAAAGTCGGCGAAAAAAGAAGTATGTGGAAAAACTTAAAGAAGAGAAGAGATAGAATGGTAGGCCACTTGCTGAGACATGGGGGAATAGTCCGCGATATTTTGGAGGCAGAAATAGGAGTGAAGAAAGGCAGAGGTAGGCCTAGATTAGACTACTGCTCGCAAATAGTAAGGGATGTAGGTTGTAGCACAATTAGCGAAATGCGTAGGTTAGCACAAGATAGGAGAAGCTGGAGGTTAGCGTCCAACCAGTCTTAGGACTGATGACCTAATGATGATGAGAGATAAACTTACCATTCATAATTTCTATTTACTAAACGACTATTTTCATGTGTGTGTCACGAAACTTTTAGGTAGATGTATGAAATGCTTTTCGTTCGAATTTCGCATTTTGACAAAGTTAATATAGTAAATCGACCCTTGCGAACAACGTGGTAACTTTTGTTTTTTGATCCGAAGCCTCTGGAGGCATCCTCCGGAGGTGCTTTTGATATGAGATATTATTGCGATTATATATTATTATATATATTATTGCGCAATATTATTGCGATTTTCTTACTCGTTCTGTTATTAAAGTTTAGAGTTTTTGAAGATCAGTAAATACGCCAACTTTATTTAAAAAACATTGACTGAAGTATAAACTATTTTAATTATTATATTATTACTTTTCCGCACTCAACTATACCAGAGCGGAACAGTAATGTAATCGTGTAAAAAAATGTTTTGTTTCTAGCGTTTATTTTTCGTTTTTCGACCTAAAAACAAAAAAAATGGTTTTTAAAAGAATTTTGTGTGTGTGTCGCTGTCGTTGGCATTTAATCTTGTTGGCACGATAACTCAACTAAACCGTGTCGGATCGATCGGGTTTTACCTGATTCTGATCGGGGACGTCTCCCAGACGACATCTATTTATTTTGAGGTGGATAGAACACACTCTAGCATGTTCATGGGTCATGAGAAAGTACAATGGTGGACTATTTGAGAATTTTTTTTTGTTAGCACGACCACTCAATTAAATCGTCTCGGATCGATCGAGCTTCGACTGATTCTAATTAGGGACATCTACCACACGACATTTATTGATTTTGAGGTGGATAGGATACACCGCACCCTGTCCATGGGTCATGAGAAGTCACGACGGTGGACTATTTGAGAAATATCTAAACAGTTTTAATACTTTAAAACGGACTTTTCCGCACGTAAAACATCTATTTCGAAACTGAGTGGCTGAGAAAACACATAAATGCAGAATATTTTTTTTATGCGACAATTTTACTTTTTTCATTGCTGACTGCTTCAGTGCCGTATCAATTTATTTTTTCTCGGCCACTCGATTTCGAGATGGAGATGTTCTACATGCGGAAAAGTGCGTTTTAAAGTTTTAAAATTGTTTATTTCTTGAAATAATGTAGTATGAAATATATTATTCTTAGAATTTGGCATGTATAAGGATTTTTTACTGGTGGTGCTCCAATTCATGCTAATAAAATAAGTGAAAATATCGAGCAAAAATTGTATTAAGGGGAAAGAACTGTGAACTACAAAGTTTTCTTGAATTAGAAAAACATGGAATGTAAAAAATTGCAATTGCTATAATTAGTGCAATTACTCCTCCAAGTTTGTTTGGAATCGATCATAGAATAGCATAAGCAAATAAAAGATATAATTCCGGTTAAACATGAACTGGATTAACTAGGGAATTTGTTGGTGTAAAGTTGTCAGGGTCTTCAAAAAGATAAATATTTCTTAGTGAATTACTTATAATGCAATTATAATTAAGAATCCTACAATATATTTAAATGAAATATATAAATATAAATTGGTAATTTGTCAATATATTTGTATAAAGGATTAATTGATTTTGTTTGATGCAGAAATAATAGATGAATGAAAACTAAGGCTCCAACGATGAAAGAAAATAAGAAGTGGATTGCAAATAATTGTGATAAAGTTGAATTATCAACGCAAGACCCCTCATATTTATTGTATGATAATAGTTCCTAAATATGCAACTACTAATAATACATTTATAATAAATGTTATTCCTCAGAAGGATATTGATCTTCAAAGAAGATGAACATACCCTAAAAAATCTATAACCATAGCCACAATGAAGATAGTGAGTCCATTTATTCACGTTTCTATAAGTTTAAATCAACTATAGTAGATTTCACGCTCAATATGGACATATGAACAAATAAATAAAAAGTTGAATTATAATATTATATTATAATTATAGTAATTTTGAAATATAAACCCCCTTTTTTAACAAAACGGAAATTGCAAAAAGTGTGTCAGCAGCCCCCTATCCTTCAAGTTACACTCAAGAAAATGAAGAGATAACTTAAAATAGTAAAGTATGGTTACATTGAAAATAAAATTATTTTGCAACAGTACACCCGCATAACTGGAACGCTGTCAAACTAAAGTAAATATCGTAAAGAGGCTGGAATAATACCAAGGCCTCCTTTAGGGCTTTACTTCTTTGAAGAAAACTGAACTACTGTTAGATATTTAGAATTTATATGATTTTTCTTCTAGTCATATCTATAGCTATAAGTGTCTTTTTCTATCTATTATAAGTATTATGTGAAATTTTATGACCACATTGTATACGTATTTAGATGATTTAGGGGTAAATCATCATTTTGTATACCTGGAAATACTGAATCCAATACCTAAAGCTCAGTGGGATTATATGAATAAGGCACTAATATTTGTCACAATAATTAATATTAAAGTACTTTTATATAAGCTAAACATTGCAAATAGTTTTATTTTCAACTAAATTAAGTAATACAAATATTATAACGTTAGTTTCAATCTTTACAACACTACTTCCTATATTATTGTATATAATAAATATGTAGTTTCGGTTATGTCTACTTCTCTGTTATCTCTTATTAGTTAATGACATACAAATCGTATTTAGATAATTTAAAACTAATGTCTGGGATTTTATTGCTAACTGTTTAACTTATATAAATCACAAATAATAATAACAAAAATATGTTTAGTTCTAACAGGTATGTACATAGTTATAGGAAGATCATGAAGGCTTACACTAGTTGTTAATACTATTTATAATAGGAACAGATGTTTAAAAATTAACTACTAAATATCAACTTAGTAGTTAATAGAATAGAATAGTTAATAAAATATAATAGTACATATTCTTATATACAGCTGAGCACGATTATACTTTTTAAATCTCCATAATTAATATCGTGTAAAGTAAAAATATTATTATACAGGGTGGAAACGTTAACTGGAATTAGTTCTATAACTCATATATTTCAATAAAAATTCCTAAAATAGGTCAATTTTCAATTTTGATTTCCCACACTCGAATGCCATGGGTTATAGAAGTGCAGCACTTTACTCCGCGGTCATTATATGGGCAGATCACCTATCGTCTTCCCCTATAGAGGTGGCTGCAACAATGCTATTCGTACTGTGGTCCGAGGTGGTGGAATAAAGCTAGTATTGAAGGTGTCATTGATGGCTTAGATTTAAGTTCCAATAGGAAAATTTTGGTAGTTCTCCCTGAGCGTTTATCCTCATCTATATGTGTAACCATCTTCTCCGCAGCTTGAGGCTTTCGAAGGGAATGTTACATTTATAGTGGTAGGTTATGCGGCCTGAGATTTTCGAGAAAGGAAGTTGATTTTTGTGTGTACAAACACTTATGGTAATGATCCTTACTTACCTGTACAATGGGGGATGTAACTGCCACCTACTTTTTTTTCAAATATAAAATTATATGGAGTGATACATCGTTTGAAAGGTCGCGTCCAGAGAAATATAACGCACATTTTACAGAAATTTCAGTTTAACAATTATTACCTTAAAAAATATACAAAAAAACTTTTTTTGAACATCATCACTACACCGTAAGAGATGTACAAAATGTGTATATTAACTTTCTCTAACGGTTTTTTGGGATGCGGACTATTGAGAATATATATACTTTTTGTTTTTACTTTCTTTATCTTGCCTTGATTGTCCTGAAGCCCTAATCAAACTTAAGAAATTGTAAGTCTTATCTTACTTTGCATTCTATTTTTATATTGTTGTTATTTTCCACGTGGTCACTACTGTCCTGTGTAGCTAACTAAAATCTAATGTCGACGTGTTTAAATAAGTTTTATTGAATCCCCCATTTTCGAGTTTATTTACTCCTATTAAGATTTTCGCCCTGTATATATTGCACAATTGGTGACTTACGTATGAAATTTCTTTGACTAAATGGACAATAAAACTTTATCAACTTTATTATGAGTAAGCTTACATAAACATGTAATTGTATTACAATTTCTTATTTTTTGTAAAGAGCTCATGAAAATTTCTAGCAAAATTTGATTCTCTGTACGTCGCTGTGGATAAAAGCCCTTCGTTTTATGGAACATGAACTTTAAACATCGCTCAACAAACTCGAATAGTACAATTGAATTTTTATACATGGGACCATATTAAAGATGCATACTCTAATTTAGATGTTATTTAAGAAAAATGTAACGTTCTTAAGCATACTATATTTCAGAATAATTTAATTTTATTCCGACAAATCCAAGTAGTTTGCTTATTTGACCACACCTCGATGACAAATTTACATTTAGAAATATCTTGTTACATTACATCATATCGTGGTTTTATTAATTGTTAAATTTTCATCTATTTCACTACCGAAGCCCATCATCACCACCAGAAAGCTAGCTATCTCCACCTGGAGATCTTGTCGAACTCCCATTCCTATAATATGGTAGGGACATTTCACTTGCCTAACATGTAATAAAAAAAAAGAATCTACCTACAGCGTTATATCCTATCTGAGAGATATTATATCTTCTATGAAACCCTGTGTAAGCTTGTGTAGCTCCTACGAGTCCACTGACATACAAGTCGGTAGAAGATATACATGAGCTGGTCGGGTACCCCTCCACGTAGCATCACAGGGTCGTTGTTTGACGTTTAATATCGATGATAAGTTGCCAAATCAATCTAAGCAATTTCCCACCTAAAGGCGAAGGGTTACTAAATTTATTTGAAGCTGCGTCTTTCACATAACTGATTCAAGTGGACGGTGATCTCATGAAGAATGCGTTCAGCTATGTTGTCATGTATGACATTTAACCACTGATACGGTTAATATCAGAGACGTAAACTGAACAATTTCTATAATAAATCTAATAATGCACTAAATACACTCTATATTTTAAGGAATTAAATGAATTAGATAACCAAAAGTTGCAAATAAGTTGAACGTGCTGCTCACTGACTTTGACTCCAATAAAACAAGTTTCTTGGAACGAAACTTAACAAATACGTGAAAAGTATTTCACAGATAATCGCGCAGGTCTGTGAATATTTCCATAGATAACTGAATATTTTTAGACTATAAAAGTCGAATGGCGAGGTAACAGAGAAAATACTTTCGAAACATAATATTGTATAGAAAGTAACAGTGCTAAAAAGTACTGTTAGGTTTTTCATGTTTTGGAAGTTAAGCTTGGCTACTTAATGAAGAGATGCAGATGGAAATAATTATATTGTCCCCTTGGGGAGTATGCGCTCTTCCAAATAATTATATTTTTTATCGTAATTGTTAGTTATGTAAATACAAAATAGGACGACATCTTATATAATACATTAAAATGGTCTAATTACATTATAGCTCATAATTATAAATCGTTTTTGAAAATAATAATACAATTACAAATTATCACTAAATTCTCAAGAATTATTTAATTATACTTTTTCAACTTCTCTAGAACCAAAGATCCAGTCGGTCTAGTCGATCTGCTAGTGCTCGCACAGAGGAAAATATCAGCATTACACGTGTACAAGCTATAACTCAGTTGTTTCAGTTAACCAAAGGAAGCAGTAGATGATCTAGTGTGATCTTTGTCACGCTGCACTCAGCTTAAGTTAGCTGGAGAAAGGACATTATGGTCTGTGACTTATATTTATATAAAATCACGTTTCATCCACCTCTATCTGACAAGGCCGAATCAAAAGGGAGAAACTCTAATAAATACTAAATCTGAGAATAGGGAAAATGATTCCCACAATACGATCATCTCTGGTAGCGCTCACTTCTGGCTTGAGGTATTTCTTAATCGTCAAAATTACAGAATTTAGAGAAGGGAAGATTTTCCCGTAGGTGCTTGTAAATCATTTGCATATCTTAATAAAATTATAGTTATAGCAGTGATATCGGGCTGGTGTATGTTCCCACGCACTAACTTATTGGGATTCATGAGTATTTGGAGTAGTTCTCGCTTATTTGCAGGTAAAGCTGCTGGAATGTCATCTGCAGATATCATTAAATGACCAGTCGTTATAAAATTAGATATGTTGTTAATAAGTAACATAAACAGTAAGGGATTGAACCTTGAAGTACCCGAATAAAACATCGTATGTCTATGCGCATCTCATCTCAGCGTATCTTTAGAATTCAGCGTTACATATAACTTTCAAGCCAATATAGTAGACTGCCTCTAATTCCCGTAAGAGATAGCTTCTCTGTTAATATACTGCTATTAAGGATATCAAGGGCTTTGGACAAATCCGACATAATTGAAACAACATACTTCTCACTGTCCAATCACCTATATACTTAGCTTAAAAAGTGGCAGGTTACTGTTTCTGTCGATTTTTCAGTCCTAAAGCAATGTTGAAATTTTGTGAGAATGTTAAGTATCACTGAAGAACATGTACCACAATTCGATTATAAATTATTCTATGAAATAGTTTGGCAATTGCACTTAATACTTTCCTGTACTTTTCGATATTTTCTAGTAACCCCTTCTTTAATATAGGAACTACCTATGACGGTCTTCGGGGTGCGTGTAGTGAAATGATATTACTGGATATATTGTTGTTATAGCTACGTTTATTTAAAGATAAAATAAATAACGAACAAGCTAGTATATAAAGTGGAGACAATGCTTCGAGGCGAGATGCGGGAATTAAGTGCATGAAAAACTGATCACAAAAGCCGATAACCTGGTGCGATTGTTACCAGACACCACTTGTCATAAACCATTGAGCTAATCTGCAAAGGCATTAACAAGGATGGCTGATGCAGTAAATCGCGTAACTTATTGTCTGGGATGATCACATTTTTACTCCTAAGAAACAAGTGTCCTGATTCCGAGTACTAACATAATATACAAGAGTTTCTATTTTCTAATATTTACACAACTTATGCAATCACGACTGTCAATAGGCGTACCTATGTGGAGCCACGTGTGCCCACATACCTTAGTTTGCTTAAGTTTGCCCCGATTAATTGACATATTAAATAAGTATGCTATGCATTAGTATTAACAAAAATTGTTATTACTCTTTAAAAAAATATATGGTGGTGGTCATAGCACTGCTAAATATTATAAGAAAAGTATAAAGAAAAACGAGATAATTTTGATTTACCTATCTACTAATTATTTTAAAGTTACTTTTGGGATACGCTACATATTTTCTGACTAAAAAGCCAGTATCATGAAATATGAAATATAAAATCCATTATTTTACGTAGAGCAAATAATGACTTAATTATGGTTTTCGCGTGAACATTGTGGCGGCGTTACAGCAATAATAAATATGTGGTTTACATTTCGCAGACAAGAGGCAGCTGTCAACTCAAACGAGACGGTAAACATTCACTAAATTGCCGGTAATGCAAAGTTTCGTATTTGTTTTACTTCGTCACGTTACAGTATCGTGCCAATTTACTTTTGCCAGACGAGATTTATGAGATTTCATAACGCCTATTAATCATGCCGTTGTTGTATTTCCATAAATGGAGCCCGCTAAATGGCAGTTTACAAAATAATGTAAAATCCCTGTAAAGCGACATAGCCGTCGATGAGGTGGTAATTAACGGTACAATACAGTGTAGGTCTGTCATAATAGCATATCTGATGGTAGTTTGTAAAGGGAATTTCCGACTGCTTCGGATAAGAAGCATTTGACAATTTGGTGTAATTGACTGAAACAATAGGACATAAAAATAGGCTCTCGGCGAACTAAGAGTTTTCTGGTTATGACGATTTGTTGACAAAACCAATTGTTTAGAGGAAAACGAGGCTAATAGTTAATCTCAACTCTTGGAATAAAACGCTCGACTATCATTATATAACAGCCTTAATTAACTCACAAAGTCGTTTGATAAATACATATTCCTTAATGTGTTGTAATGTTAGTGATTATTTTTAATCTAATGCTACAAATTAGTGTCTTTATCGAAATGGAAGATATCTATACCATATTATATATCTATATAGATATTTAAGAAAGGTGATGGATGACAGAAGCAAAATATTAAATTATATGCAGATGACTTATAATAAGTAAAGCGTCTATCCGCTGAGCTGCAACAGAGTCGAACTCAGAACAGACGTCTTTCATTTCTGAGGGTCCCCCTATTCTGGGCATCAACGTCATCAAGTTATTTATCAGACCGTTCGTCCTGCCCACCGTTCTACAAGGGTAGTCTGAAGACTCGTCAACAAAAGCTAGGGACTATGTTTGCGCATCTTGTGAAAGATACTCACCATTTTAACCATTTTGGACGAGCAGTTGTTGTTTGACAATCGTTTGATTGAGTCGCTGTCAGTGTTTTTGTGAAAATGAAAAAATCGAGTACCGATTTGTTATTAATATTTGATTTTGAAAGACAATGCACCTACGTAAATCAAAGAGGAGTTTGGCACTGTATACGAGGACTCTGCACCATCATTTACCATAGTGAAATTTTAGGCAGCTGAATTTAAACGTGGTCGTACCAGCTTGGGAGACAATGAACGTTTAGGACGTCTAAAAACTGCAACCACTGGCGATAACATGGCTCTGAAGTTCACTAACAATAAATGATGCTAGACAACCATCGAATTGAGACAGACAGCAGTGGGCATTAATATGTCCAAAGAATGTATTTGTCACATACCGAATAAAGAGAGAAAACTGGCATGAGAAAACTGACCGCGCGTTGGGTGCCGCGTTGCCTCACGTTAGACCAAAACCATGTTCAAATGAACATTTCCAACGCTCTGTTGGCGCAGTTTAGGTGCAATAAATCAGAGTTTTGGCGCTGATTAATTACTGTAGATAAAAATTGGATACGCGACCATACTCCACAAACAAAAATACAGTCAAAACAATGGACTGCGAAGGAATCGGCTCCAAAAAAAGCAAAAACTGTTTTTTCGGCTGGGAAAGTTATAGCGACTGTGTTTTGGGATAGTCATGCAGTTATTTTAATAGATTATTTTTGAAAAAAGAAAATAATTATAGGAGCATACTACGCATCATTATTTGACAAGCTGAAGGCAGAAGTTACGGAGAAATGGCCACATTTGCAAAAAAAAATTGTTTCACCAAGACAATGCGCCGCTCACATCTCAGCGGTAGCCATGGCGAAAATCCATGAATCACAGTATGAACTGCTTGACCACCCTCCTTACTCACTAGATATAGCCTCAAGCGACTCTCTTTGTTCCATAAGCTAAAAGTTGCGCTCGGAGGACAGAAATGTTCGTCAAATGAGGAGGCCATCACCTTCGTAAACAATTATTTTGCAGAGAAAACGCTGAATACTATATGGACGGATTAAACAGATGAGAGTATCGCTGGTGGAAGTGTGTAGACTTCCAAGGAGACTATATAAAAAAATGAAAATAAATTTGAAAAAACAATGTCTTGTATCATTGTTAGGTCGGAAACATTTCAGACCACCCTCGTATTTACGTGGTCTTCGAAGTTAAGGTTCCGGTCGATGCTAATGTCCAAGTTCGTTAGGGCTCCTTCCTCCGGCTATATTTCCTGCCCCAACACGTTAAAGCTTTCGATGTGGTGTTTCCTCCTTCCCGGTATTATTAAAATTTGTGTCTCTTCGGTCGTCAATTTTAAGTCTTGCGCGATTAACCACTCCTTCACCTCCTTCGCCGTTCAGTCGACTCTTGCCCTTAACTAGTTCTCTTCCTTCGCGGTGGCCGTCACGTCCAGATCGTCGGTGTAGGCTACTCTTCTACTTCAAAAACTCTGCCTGGCCAGGATCAAGTCATGGAGAACCTTCCACGAGGTGGGTCCTAGGACTAAGCCCTTGCGAATGCCGCATATCAATACTTTTACTTCGTCTGCAGCGCTTTGTGGCTCAAGTAGCTTTTCACCACGTTCTTCATTTGATTTGGACATTTTCTTGTCTCCAGACCCTTCATTATCTGCGTCCAACCTGCCTAGTTGAAGGCGTTTTATACGTCGAAGGCAATAATAGCGCATCATTCCCTGGTTCTCCAGGTACCCGATTTTGTCAATCTGGTATAATTTATCATCTCCTCTGTCGCCGTGATGGTAGACCTCCTCCCGCGGAATCTGTATTGATGCTCGAAAAACCTCCCCCGTCCCATATTTACTCCTTTAATCAACCGAGCACCAGCTGATCGTCAGCGTACCAGGCATACATAGAAGGCAGATTGGCCTGTATGCCTCTACCCCCGTCCCCCTTTACCCAATTTCAGTATTAGTATGAATTTGGCCCTTTTCCATATTGCCGGAAATTCGTCCGTCACCTATAGCCTGTTCAATATCTCCAGAATTCTATCGAGTCTAGTTTTTACGGCAATTTCCAGAATTTCCCTCGTTATCCCGTCTATTCCAGGTGCCTTCCTTGTCTTCAATCTTCTCAAGGCGGTGAGAACTTCCCTCTCCGTAAAGGGCGTTATGTCCTCCATCGCCTCCATCTCCCAATCATATCCTTCCTTCTCTGGTAACAGGGTGTCCACGATTTTCCTCTCAGTACTTGTATGTGTCTCCCCAGGGGTCCTTTTCTACATATTCTATGAACTCGCTCCACCAATCCTTCTTGTTTTTTTTATTTCCTTTCTGAGCTGTGTCCTCAGCTCTTTGTGCCCCTGCAGAACCCCTTCTTCGACCTGTCCTTTGGAGGTCGGAACTTCCGGTCCACGTCTAATCTAATTTCAGGATCTGTGCGAGTTTTTATAGTTTTTCCTCCAGCTTACTCCTGCCCTTTCCTTCTTTGCCTTCCTGTCCATTTCCAGATCATAGACGATGTATACATGATCCTACATCATCTCCATGGCTAGGACGTTCCATTTCTTCAATATGTTCGCCACATTTAACGTGGGCGGACATGGTGATCTATTTGGGTTCTACTTTGGTTCAGGTAGGCGTTTCCCCGACGTTTTGTGTCACCAGTCCCATCTGCGATTTGCGGATTTTTCAAAGATATGAAAACTCTTCTAGATATTGTACGAAGCATAAATGGGTGTAGTATGTCCAACAATTCTTATCCCATTAACAACTTGGAGAGTAACTCTTTGGACAGTAAATTGTCAGTAAAAACTGACAATTACAGTATACTACAAAATGCAAGATTCTTTATTAACTTATCACACAATTGATTAAATTGACAGTCAACTGAACTATAAAGTTAAGAAACACTGGTCTATTTTAAGGGAAGTTAATGCGAAAAGCAATGTTTTCAATAAATGTGACAGACAAAAGTCACCATGAATCAATAAACCTTCAACTTCCAAATATCCCTAAATAACACGCAAACGATTTAAATTATTGAGAAATCTGCATAGATAAATTACGTTGCCCTGTCACAGATTTACTTTTTTTCCATAAACGTACGCTAAAGGTATGCACTTCTGTCGTTACGAACACTTATCGCGCTGTATACAGTAGTGTATACAGTATAGGGATCGGATTGAAGTGCTAAGATCGGTACCACTGATGAAAACCTCAACTACTACTGTACGAAAGTATAGAGAGTGTTTTAGTTGTATGGCGGTGTTTCGGGTGCTTGTATGCAGAATTATAGGATTTGAATTAGGCTCCTTTGTGTTGTCAAATATTAGGCGTCAATATTTAATGACTCACATCTACAAACATGCTGCGATTAACAGTTCAACAACGAATAGTTTGTGTACAACTGTTTTATAAAACTGAGCAATAATTTATGTGTCATTGCCGCGTTTTCTCCTGATCGGCTGCCATGGTAGCCAATCAGCCAAGAAGCCGCGCGTGTACGCGCATAGAAGAAGCCTACGTGTAGAAGCGTAAGACCGAAGAGGCCGAGAATGAATAAAAGCAGGACTCCCGGCGCATTGACCATCAATGGTCCACCGACCGTTACCATATGTATACATATCATAAGCCCTCATTATATTTTATCCTAGTGTTATATCATTGTTATATAAATATTATTGCTTGCTGCAATAAAGTTGTTGATGTTGTGGTTAATGTGTTTGATTATGTTGCTGTCCCTGATCCTGCACGAACCTACAAATAGAGGTTGTCTTACTATTCTTATCACAGACAGGACGTTGTCATCGTGTGATCCGTAAGACATCCTGTATTTCCACATCATCGCTATCGACACCTGCTGTGTGCCAGCAGCGTGAATCTATCGTCGTATCCGTAACGCCAGCCGTGTTCGAAATGGAACTTTGGGCATCCTCGCCAATACCACCATGGTAGTGGCGGCCAGACACCACCACTGGCAGAGACCACCACATAAGTGCAACTACAGACACGTGGAATCCACACATGTCCATAGACATGCCCTCCGTCTACTGTGACCCACAGGTCGAATACAATGAGATACTAGATTCCCCAATAATCCATATAGGACAGTCTCAATCACCAACGCGTCCCCAGTCGAGGCGCGTCAGTTGTCACCACATTTTCTGACTATCGACGAGGTGCACATAACTGCCCAGCTACGCACGAGCCGGTGCACGACCATAATGACGCCACGTCCCGGCGTCTCATAAAATTAGGACAAAATGAAGCGCCTATAGAGTTAACTCAATGACAAAGTTCGTAAATTAATCAAGAAATTTGAAGAGACAGGTTCTGTTATTGATAGGACAACATCAATACGTCCTCATCGTTGTCGGTCAGATGAAAATATTGCTGCAGTAACAGGAAGTGTACGCAAGGAAGAAAGACGTCAATTTGACGTTGCGCACAACAATTGAATCTGTTAAGAGCCACCACCCATTGAATTTGAAAGAAAGATCTGCATCTGTCGGCATACAAAATTCAGTTGACACAACAGTTAAAAGCTACAGACCATTTAGAACGTCGTACATTTGTTAATTGGGTGTTAGAAAAGAAAGAAGGTGATGCTGATTTTTGCAACAAAATTTTGTTCAGTGATGTAGCACATTTTCATCTTGACGGATGATAGGTCAACAAACAAAATTGTCGAATTTGGGGTGCTGAAAATCCCATCCGTTTTATGCTGAATAATAAAAATACTTGGTTTGTCAAATATTAGTTTTATTCACAAATCACATCCTATAGTTACAAATGAGACACGTAGGCATGTTGATGTATAGTTTGTAGATGACGGTGAGTGACGCTCTATTTTTGATTGAACCCAGATGGTACGCAATTCAAGTCATATATGTAGTTCCAACTGAGGCACCCTATAGTTGTAATAGAATAAAAGTTCGTGTTCATAAGTTCAATGTATTTTTTGTGTGATCTCATCTTCAGTCAAAGTGGATTTCTATGTACAGCTCGTCAAGAATAGGATAAATCTTAAAACTGCGATATCGGACCGCCCACGAGGTACTTAGTAAATAACCTGGGTCTTTACTCAGTCGAATTGAGACTCTTGCAGAGTGAATATCAGAAATGAATATACATATAATGATTGTTTGATTGTGAATGTACACAGAGTTCGATTTAGCCGCGCGTAAAGTACATCCTTTTCCCTTCGAACGCTGACTTATTCTTTTTCCTACGCATACCAGAATCTCACACTTTTTTCAATTCTTGACAAGCAGTAGAGTAGAATAATGTCTTAGTTCGGTTTGCTAAGGTGAACACTTACTTGTAGTCAAATATGTAGATGTTGGCATTTCTTTGTCTTACGCATCTTCATTAATTTCCGGTGCTTGCCGCCCAATTCCATTGTTCAAAAGGGGCAGTTCTGTTGTACTCACAATCCGTTTAAATGAAAACCATGGAATTACAGGCCCTCAAATCAGGAGTTTGTAACATCTGCCCGATAACATTAATTTTAATTCGCCATATTCACGGTGTAAACTAGCCATTATGAAAATTTCCAATACGTAGAGCACCTGCATAACAGACAATTAAATACTTATATACACATTTGTTTGTAAACTCCAAACGCGAAAAAATCCAGTGATGGTGGGCCTTCCAACAGCTTCAACGACTAGAAATGCCGTTCTCTCTCTGTTTACGCCGCCGTTTCACAAGCTGGGGTCGGCTGTTGCTTGTTGATTGCTTCTCCTTCTCTTTCCCTACGTCTACTCAGGTGTTAAACCTTCTCTTTCTGTTATGAGGGCGCTAGTGTCTGGCAGCGCACTAACGGTCATCAACTTTAAACTGCTTGCCGCTCATTCCTCTGCACGACTGTATAGAGTAAAGGTGGTGGTTGTTCTCACAGTGTTCGCGCTCGTTTTGCGTGTTTTTAAAGTTTGCGAACAGCACAAAGGGTGAAGTGCGGCTGTTCTGTGCCATGGATATTTAATTTTGGTGATCGCAAAGGATTATCTAGTGGATGTTTTAATAACTTTTTAAGTGAACATGGTTCAAGAATAGGAGTAAAGTGATAGTGCCGCTTGTTTTTATTCATAATTTCTTGTGCGTGAACCAACCACCTTAATAAATTGTGTCTTCAAAATATGAGGATTTAATAGTGAGATAAGTTGTGTATTGGATTTTTTACGACATTCAACGAACTTTTTTTTTATACGAACAACGATGGAATTTATTTCCAGTTTCTCTCGGTTTTTTATACTCTCGACATTATTCTGTAAGTACCTGCCAGAATAATTTCTCGTTAATATTTGCCGAGGGTTGCATATAAAATGTATAAAACTGATAGGTCAGGCTAATGGGATTTGCGACAATTTTCAGCGTTTCAACGGTTTCGGATGTAAGCGCAAAATATTCAAATATACGTGGCGGAATAGCCCTTCCATTTTAAAAATAATTTAATCACTTTTGCGGGCCTGACGTTTTCTGGCCATACGGGCGAAATTAAATTATTTTGCTGTACAATTCGAGCCTCGTTTGGCCAATTGAATTTATTTATTTGACACGTATCCTAATTCTGGGACGCGTTTAAAGGCGTCCCCAGGGTAGGTGGAACTATTGCCATCCAGCCAGGGGCGACTTAATTCGTTTTGTAATTTCTGAAACAACGTTACCTTAATTCCCCGTTAGAATTTTAAAGCAAACGCGTTCACTGCCCGATTTCGAGTTTTAGTATTTATTTTCCTCTACAATCAAGATAATCAGTTCATTAGAAGCGGATACAAACATTCATATTGGTATTTCTGCCTTTATTATACCTTTATCTAGAAATTTATTGTTCTCTGGTCGCTATATTTAATTCGTTGATACCCTATAGGTACGAAGAATACATGATTATCCGCAAGATAATGGAAGGTAATACTGCCAATTATTCCTAATTAATATCATTCCTAAATGTGTAGCAGAATAAAGGAAGGCTAAATAATGAAAGTTTCAAGGATTTTGTTTTGTAAAGGTATAAGAACACCTTTCCGAGAGTAATTGTTATGTAGGTTGGTACAGGCTTATTAATTCTACTTAAGTATATATACCGTTCTTAATACAAAATGCTTACAATTTAATTTAAGTTATAATATTTCAAAAGAGAAGTAAAAATAAATTATTGTTAAATCCGTTTTAATTGTTTTTAGTTGTTTTTCTTCTCTATTCAATATGTTATTTCCCTTCAGTTGGTATTAATTAAACTCTTGAGTGTATAAGCAAATTTCTCTGTGATTTAGATACCCCTTGATGAACACACCAACAAAAATGTCCATCAATAAACGACATTTTACAGTCTTGTCAATTGCTAGATAAATATTAATGCTTAAGTTAATGGCTATATTATCTTATATTTAACTAGAAAGGTATGTGGTTGATTTACTTGAAGAAAGTGAATAGTTTACCAATAAGAGAGAGCTAATTACTTAATCAGTTCTACAAAGTTTTAATTATTGAGGAAATGAAACCACTGGAAAAGTATCAAAACGAAAATAAACACTATTTCTCAGTGAATATGTTAACGAGTGGAAAATCACACAGTAGGTTTAGGTCGCCATTTTTCCAATACGCTCCATAGTATAATCCGGGCTTTAAACTAGTATGCACGTTACATAACTTACAGACCTATATTGGTCTGTTGATTTATGCGATCGGTGCAGTTGCATTTAAAGTCAGGCCTGCAGGTTTTAGCTCAGCTGTAGCCGATAGAAATTTTGGCGTAATCCGGATTTCCCTAGATTGTACACATGGCGCTAAATTAATATCTGTTACTAATTATAACCGAAATGCGGTGATGTGCCTGCGTGTTATCCTATATCCGGCATTTATCCTTACTGCCACTACCGTTCTTATGTATAGGGACGTATACCTTAATTACCTATTTTAAGCCACTGCTAGATGTATTTACGTATATCCTCTTTTTTTTAAGTGTCTTATGAACGAAACTGTGTTGCACGTATTTAAATGCTTCAAAAACTAAGAAAAAAACGAACCCTCAATGATCTTTGGTTGTCCGATTATGTTATTTGTATGATGTTTTATAATAGTAGAAGGAAATAAGTGAATGAAAGGGACAAAACAACGCAGACCATTTGATGGTTTTATAGATCGGGAAACAGCAATAAAATCAGAACTGGTTTAGAACTGAAATCTAATTAGCATTTCCTATTTATAGTTCTTTTAAATAAAATGTTCCCATAATTAGATTCATAATTCAAAATCGATAATTCATCTTCTTTGGATGCTGAATTGGGATCACTTGTACCTAATGTGGATATTCTATAAAGTCAGTAAGTGTAATTTCATTTAGTGATTTTTAACTTAGTTTATCATTCAAGTAAAATGTGACTTCAGAACAATATAATTTCTTATTATTTAAGTTATATTTTTATTGCTTATTTTAACTACAACTATACGAGTATAGTACCAGAAATGAGATATTTGGCAAACTTGGTTCACCCCTTGAGTGTATAAGCAAGATAATTATAAAGAGGGTACTTGAGTGTTCTAAATGCTTCCCCCGATTATAATTGTCTAAGAATTCGGTTGAGTTTAAAATAGGATATTTAACATAATGTCTTAAAATATATCTGTTAACTATTTGGTAAATCCTATTTAGCCTTAAATCCTCTCCTCAGGGAATCACTTTTTGCTTAGTTTGCGAGGAAGTAAAGATCGATTCTCTTAGTGTTTAAGGGCCACTAGACACTTATTTCCTCCGAGCTTATTTCCTTTTCAAACGCCATGGCGAGAGTAATTCGATAATAAACGCTATTCAGTAACAATAGAAAGCGACTGGAGGAAAAAATTAATTAAAACCGTGAAACCTGCCTTAAACGAAATCTCGCGCTGTCCAATTAGTTGTATTGGAAATTTGGGCTCCGTCCCGAAGAAATTCCAATTTCGAAGGAAACACCTCGTACGTTGTAAATCGAGCGCCGGTTTCCTGGCTTACGTAATAAGAAGTGGTACGGTTTCTTACGATAATAAGAAACTTTAGTTGCCTCTCCATGCGCCTAAAAATTAATTTCTTCGGCTTAGAGAATTTAATTGGATTGTGGAACTTACAAGTTGACGGGGCCGTTTTTTAGCTATCGGTTTGAATAAATACCGACGGTATTTTATTTTGAGACTTCGGAAATAATATAAAGGAAAAGGAATAAAATGGAAATAAATAAAAGAACGAATGAGTCGATAAATTTCATATGGGATTTTCATTTTTATCGCGGCACGGGAAAACTCTTTTTTCTTTCGGCACATATTCCTTTCAGTTAAAGAAGTAAATAAATCTGAGTCAGAATAATTGTATTAAAAATAGAAAATATATTCGCATTTCTTCCTATTTAACAATACAATATTTATTGTTACCTAACCTAACATAAAATTTTATATTACTAATTATCCTTTACTCATCACATATTAGTGAAACAGAACCTTTAGAACAGTGTAAAAGTCGCATGATATGTGTAGATTTCGACAAAGTATCATATTAAATATAAATAACATTAATCACAAAAAAATTAAACCGATAAATTACGAGTGCCGACAGTTTATGCAAAGACAGTATATAAAACATGAAAAGTGTAACTACGTATATACAGACTGTCCTTTTTAAATCTAAACAATCCAAATAGGTTTAGGTTCAGTTTTCTGAGGAGGGCCGCGATACCTTTAAATACTTAGGCTATAGCCTCTTGTATTTTCGCGTAAGAAAGTCAGCGCTGGAGTACGGATTTGGCCTTCCAAACGCTAAATACCTCCTCCAGGTTGATCTTTTTCAGCTTGCTTGGGTCCAAGAAAACGAGCCCAAACTTGAGATGCATACGCCATGCCAGAACCAGGCACTGGTATAACACATGTTCAGACGTTTTCACACCATCTGTTTTCTTTGTTGACACTCAATCCAATCTTCCCCCAAATGGTAATTAAGACGACAGTGTCCTATTAACAACCCCATGAGTTCCCAGATACTCTTTCTATCACTCCTCAGGAGCTTTGCCGCCCAGTAACCGCTAGGCGTCAAATCCAGGAGCTGCATGCATTTCTAGGTGTTTCGCCAACAATCCAGATACATCTTATAAAAAACTATACATTTCTTACTGGCATTGTTAGTATACACAACATTAAATAAGTCCAATGAAATCTTACATTTTTTATAGACTACCTAATTCTGACTACTACAGAAATTAAATGTAATATACACAGAGAAAAAGGATTCTTGATTAAAATCAATGGTCTGTACTTTAAATAGAGGCAATAAAATATGTGTATTAAAATGATACACTGTTGTCAAACTCTCAAATAACTGATTTTTTGAAACATTAAAGAACAATGTGAAAGAAGTCTTTCACATTGTGCAGTTGATGTAAGAAAATATTTGGAGAAGCATCCTGTTCTGAAAATGTATTTGAATGAAATCGTTAGTTAGAGGAAATCACTTTGGTTTATTTTCAAGAGAATGTATTAAACCTAAAATTTACTATATTATATTCAAAAAGTTGCAGTTATAATATTTAAGATCTCCCACATTGTTAACTACATAATAAACTGTGTAGTAAACTAAACTACTAGCCCTTCTTGTAGTTAGATTCCTTATAGTTAATTTACTGTCTCCTGTCTCCTTCCGAGCTATATTCGTTAGAAATACATAATATACAGTATTATGCCATCAGTACCACCCTCTTAAGTAATGTTAATTAAAACAGACGATTAATTTTTTTTTGAAACGGCAATTTTTGAAAAGAAAGTTTTTAAATGTATATCCTTGAAAATAAAAGTCGTGTTTTGAAGTCCTTTATAAAATCGATTTTCTAATAGTTTTTTAATGAGTTTTATTTCAAATAATATTCCCTGTATAAAACGATATAATATTTCGTTATGGCAGAATAATCTTAATAAAAAAACGTCTATCCGCATGTTTTATAATGCCAGAACATAGTCTATTAATCATACCATTTCTATGGCTTCTGAACATAGCCTTTTCATCTCTAATTGAAAGGAAATTAATTTTGAACTTAATGTTTTGCTTTTCTTTGTCGTTATTATTTTCCTTAGAGATATTTATAAAAAAATTATATTAACACCGAGATTAGCTCCCAACTCCCATGTATAGTTCCTAATTAAAGAGCTCGAGTGTTTTTCTAAATAAAATTAAAATGCTCGTAATTAATTACGCAAATAAGAAATTTAACTGATGTAGACAATGCAGGCGTGTAGGAACTACGCCCACGTTGAAAATTGTACTGGACTCCGAACAGGGTATGCTAAACCTGTTTTGTAGAGGATACCAAGAACGAAAAGTTTCTTTAATGTAATACACATATAAAAAATATGCTCATGCTATTAGTATTGCATTTCTTATGCGATGGAAATATAAATTATATATACCATAAAGAAATAAAGTAATGCTACACGTTCCTTTGAAATATAGGCAAAAATTAATTAAATCTTGCTAAAACAAGTTAAATACGCTCTCTATTTCAAAATGACCACGACCTCTATTGAATAAAAGTACAATTCTCTCAAAAATTAATTCAGTATCGCCGCAAGTATTCAGTATTTCAGGGAAATGTCTTGACAGTGTCTCATTACATTATTTCTTGATGGTACATATTACACGTGTTATACGCCCCTAATCAAGTATTATAAATCATTTTATACTTTTTAGTCCGTTTTAAAAACGTGGTATATTAAAAAAATATTCAAATAATTATTTTATACTTTTTGGTCCTGATTGACTTTTAGATTGAACCTTATGATTCAAAAGATACAGCCTTTTAAAGGTAGGACAGACAGACGGACGAACCGAACAGACAGACAAGAAAGCGAGTTAATATTGCATTGTCATCCAGTTATGAGCTATGTTTAAAGTTTCAAGTCTCTAGCTCATCGGGAAGTTAGTTTAAAATCAATTGCAAAAGAAAAAATTGTAGGGAACAGACAGATAGATAAGAAATCGAGTTAATAAAGACGCGGTAATGAAGAAAAGTATTAAAAATATTCTAATATGCATGTACAGATGTTACCATTAGGTATATACTCTTAAATATAAGATAGACGAATATATAATACATTGCAAATAAATAATTAATAGCCAGTGGCGGCTGATATATAAGAGCTGCCGTGCTGCAGCAAATTAAGTATACCAGTAACATATAAGTCGGAAATCGAGAAAGGAACCACCAAACCGCCAAGCGGTTATCAAAGTAGTTCCCGAATAGCAAAGCTATTACATAATCACTCTAGGAAACAACTACTCCTCGGGCTAAAGCCCCGCCAGGCATTGAATTATACCCAGAAGCGATCCTCGACCCCTTTCTCGTATTTCTGCACGATCAGATAAGGTTTCAAAAAATAAAACCCGCCACAGGTAGGATTCGACATTTGTCCCGGATCGAAGCCGAACGACATACAGCTGTTTCGAACGTATTAGTTCTCATCAGTGCCGTACAGAGGTGTAGTTGTTTCCTAGAGCGATTATGTAATAGCTTTGCTATTCGGGAAATACTTTGATAACCGCTTGGCGGTTTGGTGGTTCCTTTCTCGATTTCCCACTTATATGTTACTGACAGAGATCGTATCGATAAAGATGTATACGCCATAGAGTTCATTCGGCATTTGTCCTTAATCGGCGTACCGTGTACGGCACTGATGAGAACTAATAAGTTCGAAACAGCTGTATGTCGTTCGGTTCCGATCCGGGGCAAATTTCGAATCCTACCTGTGGCGGGTTTTATTTTTTGAAAATTAAATATAGATTAAACTTTGCGTGTAATAAACAATAAAAGGTAATTCCATTTAATTTATGTATTCGTATTAATTAAAACGGCATTACATCATATTTTCATCTGCAACATTAATTGAATCAAGTCAAGTAAAGCTAAATTGCTTTCAAAAATACCACTTTGCATGCTCAGATCAACGGAGTGAACGGTCAATGGTGTGGAGATATTTTCAGCCCGGCCTGCGCCTGGTACGAATTACGGAACACGTGGTTAATGTATTGCGAAGTAAGCGCGCCAGCGGGCTGCCGATGTTTATAGCACGAGTTGTCTATATGTCACCAGCCACCACTGCTAATAGCATTTATGTTATTCATTAACGTTATTTTCAATATGTATGTATGTATATGTATTTTCTTTTCAAAGTATCGTATTAATCGATTTCATTCAAGCAGCTATTTTTCCTGCGTAACCCGAATTTGATCGGCCGCCGTTAATGGATCGCTATGTATTTTCATTTGATTTCTCCGACCATTTTTACATCACATTAGCCAGCCCTTACGTAGTGGTATTGTTGCATTGGCCCGGAAAGACGGAACCCGGAATTCCGGCGTACACACCCGACTAGTGAGCCGGGGCAAGGCTAAACGTTCCGTTATAATTTCAACTAGCCGGAATATATCGGCCGGTGTATATATTTAGAAGGGAAGGGAAGCTCGCCAATTTCGGAAACTGCAAAGTTATTGGAAAGGATTTTTCATACTGAAGCGTTGAGTAACGCGAGGCCTTCGTTTTACGCAGTGTTTTACTAAACGGTTTATGAATTGCTAATTTCCAGCTTATTTGTTCTCGTTATGTGTACGAGCTATTCTTAGCGTAACAGCCCCTTTTAGGGGTCGCATGAATAAGTTAGGTAGATATTGTCGTGCATAGGTGGGTCTTCCTTATAATAAATAGGTATATAAAACATTGAAAAAATCTATTGAAAAAATAAAAAGCATACTAGACAAGAAATCCAGACACTCACATTTTATACGACATCGACAACGTCTTGCACTTATTTAATGTTTGACTGCTTTGTGATTATTGTGGTTGGGCATATGTATGTATTAGAGTCAGTACATAGCTAGAAGCATAGTCGGAATGTGTGTAAAGACTTGGTCAACAATTAATAATTAACTGATAAGACTACACAAAAATAAATAATGCAGGGAACTGTATTTTCTGTTCGTTATTCAAACAACATAACATCTTATTACGCAGGGTAGTGGGGACTTTGTGACTCTCGACAACAGTAATGATTTTGTCTCGAGTCAACAATAAATGTCAAGTTAGCAGATGAAGCTAGCGGACGCGAGTCAGAACCAAAGTTTACAGAATTAATAACAAGTTACTGTACTCTCACGCTCGGCCCGATTCGCCGTTTCCCTTCCCCTTCTAGCTCTTAGCTGGCAGCCAGTTGAATGAGTGGGCCGTATTACTCGGTAACCATGCATATCTGTAGCACCGAATAGAAATTACAACTAGAAGGTTCACTATCCGGCGGTACTTTTATCTTACGCTTACAAATGGCATGCAGCTGTTAAGCGGCGGTTTTCATTAGTATATGGGGGATACTTCGTACGATACTATACATGAGCCATGTGCTAGTTAGCTAATTCTCGCTGGACGACGAGGCGGGTTAAGGAAGGAAACTACCAGTTGTAATTTTTGTTCGATCTCTGTAGTAAATACTGCTGCTCGCTTTTGATCGGCGGCTCGCTTTTGATTCCGTAACTTAAAAGTGGCAACGGGGAGTGTGGTAACTTGGTATATCTGTAAACTTTGTCAATACTCTTGGTTGCACCTGTACGCTCTCCGCATATAATTCAGGAAATACAGTCGATTCGACATTCTCGATCATTTCTCGGAATCTTGCAATACACAAGTTTGATTCTTGCTTGCAACTGTACCATATAACAGTCTGCAAGAATTATTAAGTTCTTCCATGCGTTAGAGCCCCTGCGTTCCTATAAAGAGTTCACTGTCATTTTTGACAGCATGGAAATTTTGACTCTATAATTTTTGTGTAACTTTTTTGAAACCCTACCAACCAAGCCCAAGTCCGTTTTCTCCGTTTACGGATATATTAATCGTTTAAAAAATTCTGAAGATACCATTGGCTTAGTTTTCGACAAAACACTATACACTACACTCGACGCGCGTTTCGCCAACAAAGTTAGCATCATCAATTGATGATCACCATTATCAAGATGACTAAAACTCAGTTCTAATTATCTCCAGATGATGCCAACTTTGTTGGCGAAACGCGCGTCGAGTGTAGTGTTTTGGTTCAAGATAGAAACAGAAAAATCACTGTCATTTTTGGCAGCACGGGAAGTTTGTCTCGACAATTTTTTTGTAACTTCTATGAAACCTTAAAAATCAACTGCAAGCACGTTTTTTATGTTTACGGATGTATTTGTCCCTTGAAAAAAATGTCAAACTCATCATTTTGACCTGAACCCGGAAACTCAAAGGGAAAATCCCTGTTATTTATGACATCATGAAAACCCTGATTCCAATTTTTTTCACGTTCCTTGAAACCCTATCAGCCAATTTCAAAACAATTTTCTCAAAATTCAAACGTTTCAAAAAATGTCAAACTTGTCATTTTGCCTTCGGTAGAGAAGTTGAAACAAAAAAAAATCGCTGTCATTTCTGGCATGGGAATTTTGACTCGACAATTTTTCCGAAACTTCCCTGAAATCACGCCAGTCAGGACGAAGTTCGTTTTTTCCGTTTACGGGTGTATTTTTCGTTTATGGAAAATGTCTCATTTTGCTTCTGGTCGAGAAATTGAAACAGAAATACCGCTGCCATTTCTGGCAGCATGGAAATTGTGACTCGAAAAGTTTTCTGCAACTTCCCTGAAATCACGCCAGTCAGGACGAAGTCCGTTTTTTTCCGTTTACGGGTGTCCTTCTCGTTTATAAAAAATGTCAAGCTCGACATTTTGCTCCTGGTCAAGAAATTGAAACAGATGAATCACTGCCATCTCTGGCAGCATGGGAATTTTGACTCGACAATTTTTCTGAAACCTGACTGAAATCACGCCAGTCAGGACGACGACGTCCGTTTTTTCCGTTTACGGGTGTCCTTTACGTTTATGAAAAATCTCAAACTCGTCATTTTGCTCCTGGTCGAGAAATTTAAACAGAAAAATCACTGCCATCTCTGGCAACATGGGAATTTTGACTCGACAATTTTTCTGAATCTTCCCTGAAATGACGCCAGTCAGGACGACGACGTCCGTTTTTTTCCGTTTACGGGTGTCCTTCTCGTTTATGAAAAATGTCAAACTCGTCATTTTGCTCCTGGTCGAAAAATTGAAACAGAAAAATCACTGCCATCTTTGGCAGCATGGGAATTTTGACGATAATTTTTCTGTAACTTCTCTGAAACCCTGTCAGTTAAGTCCGAATCTGTTTTCCCGTTTACGTGTGTATTTGTCGTTTTAAATAAATGTCAAACTAGTTATTTTGCCTCTGGTCGAGACAAATAAAACGAGAAATAAAACCATTATAATACAATAAAATCATAATGGTTATTATACAATATAATATAATACAGTATACAATTATAATAAAATTTCACTCATTATATTATTATTGCTAGTAAACTATCACCTTTAACAATACAATACAGCTATACTATGTTATGCTATGGTATAACATAGAAATACATCCATATAGGTTATTGCGTAAGCATCGTGAATGTTTCGTTACATTTAAAATTTTCTATTCAGAATTACACTTAAATTATATATTACTAGATACTTTGCTTATAATAAGAATATATAAAGTACGTAACTGAATAAATATATACTTAATATACATATTTTAACATTATATCGAACATGATATAATAGTCGAAACACGTTTACTGAATTTGTTAAATTAATTAAAGCTAAATGACTAGCTAAAGTACATCTAGTTACTGGTTCAGTCGTTTCAAATGAATTTAAAGCTGGAAGATTTGTTGCTATCTACCCGGTTTAATGTACCTCGTAATGCAGAATGAATCAATATCAAATTAAGTAATGTGGGCAATTTGGCTTAAAAATAGTAATCTAAATTGCGATTCACTTCTCGAATCGTATTTCAGTCGGGATAGCATTCCACTTTCATTTTATTTATACCCGCCAGTATAACGTTCTCCATCTCAAATAACGGGGCCAAGTGTCTAAATACACTTTTTGCGGTGTATCCATTTTACTTTCTCGTTTAAACTTTTTTAACGAGAACATCAGCGTCATCTCTTTATGATAGAATTAAAACGTAATAACTGTGTCATTGTATCCAAATGTTGATCTTAACGAAACCAGATGTTTTTGCGTTGAATTATACGAGTTAAAATAATTCTACCGCGATAAATATTTGTATCTAAAATACCACAAAAGAAATCTATATTTTAAGAAATATTTGAATGTCTTTAAAATCCAGTTTTAGATTAAATAATGTTCTTTTAGTTAAATATTTGACATAATTTGTGACTTTTCAAATATATATTCCATCAAACATCAAAATTCTTCAGCTAATAAGGAAGACATTTTTCATCACAAAAATATTTTAATATTCTCGGTTAGACTAAACTAAAGTAACAAAATTTTACCAAGCACCTGGCAAAGAAAAACTGGGACAAAGGTTAATGAGATGTACATGTTAACGATCAATAAGTATTATACATTCTTAAAATAGAAAATTTGGATAAATGATATTATTTCCACTTAATTGCCACATCAATTTAAAAGGTATGGACCGGTCACCATTGTGGTGTTCTTTAATGTACTCATTGAAATTCTTAATTTTAATTAACCCTTTCATTTTATTTCAAATATAGGATTTATAATAGAAATCGTATTAGAAATCCTATGAGTATTATCGGAGACAGTTCTTGTAGATCGAAATTTATGACAAAAATGTTGGATAATTATTTTATTGTAGCAATTTTAGGCAAGACGATTCAGAGAAATATTTCTCCAAGCACAATATTTTCCAATGATGAAAATGAAATACCGCTTGTTGCTGTTGATCGATACACGAAAGTATGAAGAAGACTTTTTCACTCAAATAAGTATTCTATTTCAAAGAGTACTGGAATGGAAAGAACAAATGTTTCTGCAAGATATTTTGTCATTATTTAATTACTATGCATGTATTCCTTATTCTGTATTATGAACCAATTTTTTTTCTTGGAGATTCAGAAAAGATTTTGTGTAGGTACTTTATTAGAGAGAAAGAGTACATATTTTTTGAGCTTTTACTATTTTTTGTCTCTTTATAGAAACATGTCGAACATCATTATAATCCTTTACATTGAATATTATAAGTGAATGTTAAAGTCAAAAAACAAAAATGGAAGTCAAAAAACAAAAACGATGTATTAATTAAAAACCAAGAGAGAGACTAGTCTTCTACAAACACCAAAAGATTATGCATTGCTGAACGCGTGGTTCTTCAATCATATTGGTATCATCAGTAGATGACTAAAACTATTATCCGTGCTATAATAATAATATACTTATAGTATACTATAATAATATACTTATAGAATATTTCACTGTTTCTAGAAAACAAGTCTCCTGTTGTAATTGTTGCTGCATTTTGCAGGAACACAATTTGAAGTTTATATCACTCTTCCAGGAATGCATTCTTTCGATATATCTTGTATTTAACAAAGACCATGACTAAAACCAATTTCACAGTTCACGGAAAGTTAGTAGTAGCCAGGCTAAACTCTATGTCTTAATACTTTGAATTTATGTCTATAAGTTGGGTAGCAGTTAATACCCTAAGTAAAGGACATCTCCCTTAATAAAAATATCGATGGCTTAATATTTTAACAACAAAATTAATGGATTGAACTCATGACTCCATCAATCGAAATATTAATATTATTTTCATACATAAAATTTGAAATAGTCTGAGCATGTCGATTACTCGATATGCCTAAACTTTTTGTGAACGAAAAATGTAAATGAAATTGAAAACTGAAAAGCGTAATAATAAACCTTGTGCGCCGAAATAATAGTTTATTTCCGATAATAAAGCGCTTTTATTTGACCCTATTTAGTCGAACGGAGAATTACAATATTTCTGCTAATCTGCTTGCTGCATTTTAACATACGATAATCGTAATCACAGCGTAAGCTTACTTGGATAGTTATTCTTTGTCGAAAATGTATTTGGCAGTAAAATATATACATCTAATGTCTACTACAAGCTATGGTCGAAAATGTGTATACGTCCATAAATATAAGAATATTTTACCACAAAAGTATGACTTACCTTGCATGAACTTGTCGTTAGGAGACAAATAAAAGACAAATTACATTTAACAAGTTTTATCTGATAGTTATATGTTTTCCTTTTTGATCATCTATCTCATTTTTATATATTAAATTATTATTATACATTGCTTCATGCACCGAGATTCGAGGAGGTTGTTTCAACTTTGACAGAAAATATATTCCTGATGTTATTTCTATTTATATATCTATAAGTTTGTGAGAAAACTTACCCCTTTTAGTGTAATGAAAATTATGAAATACGCCATTATTTCTGTATGAACATTCTTGAACAAGCAAAATACACAACGTTATTATTATAAGACTTAGTACATTACAGACACCGTAATTAATACAGCATGGTATAGATGGCGCGGTGTCTTATATTCCGCTGACAGAAGCCGCCCGGGCATTGGTATAGCAATTACTGCTCGTCCTATTCAATTCACAGTAATACTGCTAGATCGAAACTCAATTATCTCAGGCCATTGTTAAGCGCCAGGATGGCCGCTATTTAATTTAATTAATATGAGCGTCTATGCCTGCATATTTTACATATTTGACCTATGTTTTGAGATTATGTACAATCAGCTGCCTCATATTGTGTACTTGTTTTTGTATTATGTAAATTTTATATAGGTAGTTTTACCTATTTTATATTGTTAGTTGTAAAGAAGATAAGAGTATTGCATAACTTAAAATTTTGCATTACATTACTACTGGAATATAATCTGGATAAACAAAATACGGTAAAGTACACATCCCAATTAAAAGTTTCCTGTTCTATATCGTGCCTTTCAACGAGATGAAAAGTTTAATTAATATGGATGATCCTACATCACTTGATATGTAAAGTATTAACAACCAGCTTTATTTCAAATGTATTTGCTTCACATAATAAATGCATTTATTACCAAAGATACATCCTATGTAGTATGCTTGTATGAATAGATAAAAAAAATGTTTTACCATATCAGAATCAGAATTTTAAACGTTAATTCATTAACAATAAATAAATTGTTCTCTAGTCGTATCACATTTTTATTTAGTTATATTTTCACTTAAAACTTCTCTTAAAAGTCTTTCAGACTATGTTCTTCATATTATTTGAGGTTAGTATTTATACAATTGATAGCGATGATATCGTGTGATAAATGAGAAAAATAGTGAAATACGTAGAAAGAAATGAAGATGTATTACAAATGCTTATGATAAGCAAATTACGGCCTATATGATCAAAATTGTAGAACAATGGAGGGATGAAATTGACTTGCAAAAAACCTTTAAAAGTATTGAGAATTCTGCTTATTATTCTTTTCTCAAAATGTTAGCGGAAACGTACTGATTCATGCGTTATTCAATGAAAATGTGACTCCACACAAAAAGTTAAGTGGGGTCAGATCTTGAAACCTGGCAGGCCACCACCATGGCCTGTTACACCCTAGGAGTGATCTTTAAAAGTTTTCGTTATCTCCCGATCAACATCATGGATATAATGAGGGGGAGCACCAACATCTGATACCAATATGCATGTGAACCTAACTAAATTTTTAACTAACAAAATAGGTAAGAAACATAACGAAAATTATAATCAGTACTTCATATTTATATATTATCCAAATTGTCATTTTCAAGGCCATTTAATTTAGGTAATTCCAACAAAAACCTTTTGTATCACCAAAATGTTTGAAGATAGGTATAGGGATGATAGATATTACATATGGAAGTAGAATAAAACTATTTATCAGAAAATAAAAAATGGGGCATTGTATTAGAAAAATTCATCGTATCTGAGTTCTAGAGGTGCAGTTTAACCCCCAAACAAAGTTACTTTAAGTAAGTGATTTAGCAAAAATTCTATTTAGAGTTATTGATTAGTCTATCCGTGCTGTTAATATTGCTTTTTTCATTTTAAAAATGGCTACTGCAGATCACTTAGAGTGCGGCAATGTAAAACATTTTTTTTTGTAATATATATATATATATATATATATATATATATATATATATATATATATATATATATATATATATATATATATATATATCAAAGACGGTTGAATTTAGGGAAAGCTATTGAAAGTCCCTTTAATACTCATATAATCAGTAGAAATCAAATCTGAAACAAAAAATACACCGATCTATTTAAAATAGAGAAGTCAATAGCCACTCTTGGTATAACCGAAAGTGTACACATCTTTCAAATATTTTCATTGAATATAAAATGACCCAATACGTTCATGCCAATATTTCATTATGTTAAATGATTTCGATCAATATACTATACGCTATAAATAAAAATTATAAATTTCGCCAGGGTATGTATTGTGTTTTAACTATACATTTTCTATGGTTTGTGATGATTTATTTCCACTTAACGATAGTTGTCAAACTGATATTCTTACAAAGCAGCCGCTTGCATGATAAAGGCGAATTTAATTTTGATTTATTGCTACAGTTTATGGGAGGTAAAAAATATAAATTGCCTGCGACATTACCGCCCAACACATTTCGCAAAAAGTGTCGCTATTTTCCTATTTATATTCATTACGCAAGTGTTATATGGAAGGTAGGATACTCGTATTGTGATAAATGCTTTGTTCTTTTAATCTGCTTAACATGCTGTCGGTATATCCTCATGTGAGATTGGTAATCAGTTTGTAATACTCGTTATGGATTTTATGTATAAATCTTCATTAGGCCGCGTCCCGCTGTTTTCTATAAAACAACGTGTATTTCCTGTACCTACCTATTGGCGTTCTCTCCATTTTCTTTATCCTCGTTTATGGAGCCGATACTGTTCATTGTGTATCGGACGAAGCAGTAACGTCAGGCCGAACTAGGGATTACTTTAACAACGTGCAGGGTAAACGCTTGTGGGAAAATTACGCTAACGAAGGCCGGATTTGGTTAAAATACTGGAGAAAATAAAAGTAAATCGAAGAATCTATCAAAATATAAACAAGAGAAACTAATTTGGATAGTCATTAGTAAATTATAACCTATAACGTTGCAAAGGAAAATTCATTTTAAAATTTCTACGGAGAATGTCACTAGCCTAGTTATTCCCACCTAGTAATTTTCCACCTCAATTTATATCCATGGTTCGAAAACACCGTCATAAATAGATATTATATATTGTATGATTAAAATGTATGCTTGTACTTCTAGTTTTTAGTTGTATTTCAATATAATATTCTGCAGTTTCCAAAAATTAAGACACAAATACAACCATTTATCAATATATAGTTGATACATCAATATCCTCCCTGTTGACTTTGTTAGGCCCTGGTAATTTGCAAGTATTTTCATTAGAATATGTTCCAAATATTCAATTTATAATAAACTACCGTAAATATTTGAATAACATTGGTAGCAGATATCTTCAGTTGCAAAAGATATTTCAAATATAAACTATTACAATTTCCTGAAATAAACTGCCGGAAGTTCTTCATCCAAAAATTTAAGTCTAAATTAAAATGCCGTAGCTCAGCTCAAAATGAGCTGCCACCCTTACAGTTGGAATGGTCTTTCCTCTATGGTTTACGGTTTTGTCTGTCTTCTTACATTTGGTAAAGTAATATATTGTTGTAAAATTATGTTCTAATATCAACATTAATCAATATCATTACACCAAAGTTATAAAACGTCTAAATCGTCAATTGTCTTCAAGGGATGGTTAGTATTTATTAAAATTGGTCAACAATAAAGAAAGTGAAGACCAACATCTCAAAAAAATTGTTTTCTTTTAATTACAACTTATTGAATAATAATATTAAAGAAACTTGCGGGAATCAATTAATCAACATTATTATTCAATAAAAAAAACTATATTCTTCATTTTTATCCTAATATATTGTCTTGAAACTACTTTCGGTGCCAATGAAATTAGTTCCATTGTCAGTATTATACATAAAATAACTGGGTGTCTTTTCTTTGCAGTAAAACTTCAATTTTTTCAATAATATTTGGTGTATAGAATACACAAAATCGTCCGTGTTAATATTTTTTGTAATTTTATAGTCTTATTATTTCTTTTAGTAATATAACTTCTACATCTGTAATTTCATCTCCAGATACACTTCCTACTTCTTTGGTATGTAGATAATTCAGTACCAGCCTTTTTATCCAAGATATTTAATTCATATGTTTTTGCGACTTTATGAAAATATTTATAAAAATTTAAAATATCTCACTCACTTCGTTTCTCTTCTTTTTTGAAATTTCTTTGTTATCGACGGCAAGTATCTGTCTGGACAATTGTTTTCAGCTTTTAACTAATCTAGGTCCTCCCTCCATTTCACTAATACTAATGCTTTAGATGAACAACCTCTAACTTGTTCATCGTGAATAATCAGTACTGTATTAACGTCTCAATTAAACGAATTAAGAAAATTAATAAAGCAATCAGGTATGGGGGCGATCTAAATTTTACAATAACACCCTTGAGACTCTGCATAACAAACATAGAAAGACAAAGCCACGAATACCTTACAGGTCTATTTGCACGCGAGTCTCAGCTTTACAGTAAGAAATTGTTTACAGCAGTCAACTTCTTTAATAACTAGTTTATAATAAAATATATACAAAATGTGAACGCAAATTAAAGAAGTGTTGCGTGGTGTAAAATAAATGTAGAATATAATCTGCACAGCGTTGACAATTTAGTACCCTCAAAATTAAATTATGATTCATTATTTATACAACAATACTTTGTATGTTTGAAGACACATGACATATATGTTTGTGTCTTCTATCGTATAACCATCTAGAGAATATTTTCTAGCTTGCTTCCAATTCTACTCATCAGTCCAAGCGGATCACGAAACTGCTAATTATTAATCATCAAAAACGATATATAATAAGAATTTGTTTCAAGTAATCGCAAACGTGTTTTGAAACATGAGGTGTGTTGTTAATTTTTTTTCAATTATCTTCTATTCTACCGTTACTATGTACTCGTATCTACTGGCATATATATTTGTATATCCAAGGCATATCTGTTTAATTCTTAATATTCATTAATATTCAATACTTAAGTTTATAGCTGATATAAAATTGTTGCTCTGTTAAGAGTTTACGTGCTGGAGAAAACCGTTAGAATATTATGAAAACGATAAAAATTTACTTTGTTTCTTGTCTCGGTGTTGCTAAATGCTATTGAATGGAATGTTTGTTGTTATGCAATTAATGATTATGACATTTCCACTGTCTTTAAACATTACGCAATTAATTAAAATAAATAACTAAATCGACACTATATAGGGTGGAGCATTAACATTTGGACAAGACTTATATGGAACGCAGGTTTTTGCAGTCAAAATATACGGTGAGATTGCGAATTATGTATAGTAAAGGTCAACGTCATCCACTATAATATTCATAGTATTTAATTTAAGGGAAACTGATTTTAAGGGCAAGGTCAAAATAATTTACTCGGCAGAATTAATAAGCCTATATTTTACTATGAATTTAAAACGAAGTGCGATATTTAAATCAGATTTTATATTAGATCAGATTGACATTTTGTTAATGTAAACAATGGACGGGAATTGTGGATATTTGAATTACATTTAAAAGTAAAAAAGTAAAAGAAGTAAGAAAATAAGTTCTTACTTCTTTTGTTCTTCTTGGTGAGGCAATGCCTATCCTGACGACCCGCCCCTGTGCTGGATGTTTTCTATCCATTGTTAACCACCAACAGGGGGATACGGGGAACAACCGAATGACATGTAGAATTTCTCGAAAATGAAATCCACGTTAAAGCAATTCTTTCCAACCGAGCGGGGTATATCGCGACCGATATTAAAATGTATTGTGTACCGTTCCATATCGCCACAGAAAACAAATCTGTCCCGGTGAGGGAGCAGGTGAAAGAACGATCCAACGTTATCGCACCTTATCGCTTCTCTATATCCAGCGCTAAGTACAAAGCCCTTTAAGCTTACATGGAATACTATTTTACGTCGTCCCCGTCGCCTGTACTTCGGTGTCATTCCGGTGGATTACGGCTTTCGTGTTACACGTTTAATTTAAAGTATACGTATGAGGCAAGCGGCGTTGCGTTTCGCTTAATTTTTAATTGACTGTGACAGTATTTCCTGTTACTGCACATGCAGAGATTTACTCGCTTAGATGCGCCCTCATTATGCGAATGGCGTTGGCTTATCGATTCGACAACTTTTGTTTGACCCGCCAAAACTAATGGAACTTGATGTATGTAGATCAATCGTATGAGCATACGAATGAAAATAGGTACAGCTCATCAATAATAGGAACAAGTCTCAATACTGCAATATTGGATCGCTCATAAGGTGCGCAGTAAGTAGCCTAGTCTTTACCCAGTCGCATTGAGCATTTGCAGAGTGAATATCGAGTATGTATGAATGTACTTACATATAGTTCGATTTTGCCGCGCGTAAAGTGCCTCACTCTTTCTTCTACGCATCACAGAAAATCTCACACTTTTTCTATTCTTGACAAGCTGTACATATATATATATATATATATATATATATATATATATATATATATATATATATATATATATATATATATATATATACAGTGCGTGTAGTAAGGCTGAGACTGTTTAAGGGACACTGAGAGAACAGTTAATGTCTGATGAAACAATGGGTAAATGCGCTAAATTGTAGCTAGTGTCAATATATTTTATCCTAAACTGAGAGTTAACTTAGTCAGAGAGTCAACTTAATATATTCCTTACTTGATAAAATTTTTCTTATCAGAAATATATTACTGAAAAATTACGTAAATTACGTTCACTGAAAAATTACGTAAATTTTAATTGATAAATCGACCTCCTTACCTTAAAACCTTAGACTGCGAAGAAAAGTTACACATAGAAGCGAGGACAAACATACTCATGCTCACGGAGACGTGCCAAACTCCTCCCGTTGGGACTCGAAATTTAGCATCCCTAATACTGGGCAAAATCCACCATTCTGGACTACACTATCAGTCACTTTTATCGGAGAATATGGAGATAACTCATCCATCCATTTAGTGACTGCGATGCAAAGTGCTGCACTTTTATTAGCTCCATCGAGCAAGTGACCTGAGCGCCCATTGCAATCAAAAGATATATTTGCTATAAAATTACTATTACTAATTATTTTTCTACAGTCCTAAAATTTATTTCAGGTCTTTATTTAAAAAGACAAAATATGATATCCAAGTATCTGACTCCATTTCTCTGAGTATCTAATGGATAATTGAATTATATTATCAAGGGCGACGTTTTTATATAGCTCTCATATGAGGCATTTGGATGTCGGTATAGGTACGGCAATGCGAGGGCTATTCAATCCAATTAAATTAAACATCTGATTTTTCTGTCATATACATTACCTGACTTGCAAGCTGCGTTTCATTCAGGTGCACATTTGTGGTAATGTGTATTTTACTTGCTTTCATAGCAGATTATGACAAGAAAATGTACTTGCAATAAATTGTGTGCCGTTACTGGAATGTAATTTATGAAAAAAAAAAAAAATGAAGTGTATTCTATTAAAAGTTTTCTCTTTTTACTTTGCGCCTTTCAAGGATAATCACAATTGAACTCAAGCAGGTGTATGGTATTGATTCGATAGAGTTTCTTAATATATTCGAGGTTATTATTTTGTCAAGAAATTTATATTTATTTACACATATCTAAAATCGGTATTTATTTATCACAAACGCAATTAACTGACAATAAATAAATTATTTTCTCGGTGTAAAAGTTTCAGAAATTTTAGTTTACTGAAAAATATCTTAATATCCAGGTTGATGGATAATATATTGAAAAAAAGTGACAACCATACTTAATTACGAGTAGCCTCCCATATTAAGTATAACATTCTAGTAGCTTAATAGCCACAGTATTAGTCTACAGAAAAAAAAATTGACAGTAAGAACTTTAAGGGTTCTGGTTATTGTAGCAGACAAAAAAGACGTTTATGTAGCTGACGTCCTTCTGTATTGTGAAAACCTGCAATACATTACATAGTGGTCTAAAATTTCCAAAATGTGCAAAGTTAATACAGGAGTGGTGGCTTCTAACTATACGTAAAATTACGCAGGACACAGAAAGTTTGAAAACTTATATTTTCACATAGTTTTATTAAAACTGATTTTTAAACAACATTTTTCTGTATTTACGGCATGTTATGTATATTCCAAATACCTAACTTCAATTGATAGTACTACTAGATTGTTTTCATTTGGGGAATTTTTTATTTTTTATTATATTCGTGAATGACATTGTCAAATACACTCAAATAAATTCTTAAATAAATCCTTGCCTATTTATGTGCATTTTAGCCTTTTTGCCTTTCGAATGAAATTTGAATTATTAGGGACGAGCGTGTTGAAAGCCAGGCACCATCTCTAAACCGAGACTATTAATAAGAAATTACGTCAATGACCATTTCCCAATTTGACCTCGATAAGGTTCGCACACAAGAAATGATATTGTTATTGTCGATGAAAAAACAATTAAGATATTCATGGACGGCTCATAGAAGGAGAGGAATATGCTGCGACATATATTCAAGGTGTCTACAAATATAATGAATATGATCTTCTACAAGAAGGTAGACGAATATAGAGGAATAAGGACAATACAAGCATGAAGAACTGACATGATCTTTTCTTAATTTGGTCATTCTGTTTTAAATTAATACCACGCCAATAATCTAGAATGGTACCTTAACGATTCAGTCGAAGAATTTCTAAATAATTTTTTTTAGATACCTTTAAGGATTATACCTCTTGAACAAAATTATTTCACTGTATGTTAATATAATATACTTTTCTAAATTGATACTTAATATTTATATTTTGCATTTCCAATATTCGTACTTTTGCATATAAATAGTCTATATATAGAGAGGTAATTTATATGTAATTTTATTTTTTTTTTTATCATAACAATTTACAAAATATTTAAAAAACAAAAGGAAACATAATGTCAACTTTGCGATACACTTCATACATTTCATAAATACTACATCTACAATGATTGTAGATGTAAATGTAAATTCATGGAAATGAAATGGTAATATTTATATAACCTATATTTTGAGATAATTAGTTGTTGGGGGATTACTACAGTACATTATTGTAATAATAAACCATAATTAATATTTATATTACGAGTATGGATATCAATACTCGTAGCAAATTTGGATAAAGATTGGCAAGCAGAACTTTTTAAAATTGTATTAATTATCACTCAAAAATATTGATTATAACGTTATATAATATTACAAAATCGTATCTTGCAAAATAGCGAATGAATTCCTATTCTTTCATGGTTTAAAAGTTTTATTTATAAGGAAAATCCACTTCAATGTGGATTAGAAAACGTTAATGTCATTAACAGAAGCCATACACATAAATTCCTAATTAAGTGGGATACCTTACTTGCCGCTATTAGTTTATTTAATATTGATACTTTCCACAGAAAGATATAAATAATAAATTATTTAATATCACAACTTTGACTATGGTCAATACCATATTTGACGTAGGTTCTGAGTATGTTGCGTAAAAAACAGTAGGTATTTAATTTTAGAGATTTCAGTAGTGGAGAATTATGTAATATGTGACTCTGTAAAATGTGAACTTATTTCCGGAGCTTTCAAAGAAATATGCAATCCCACCTCTTTGGAAATGTGACATCTAGCCATAAGAAGATGTGACGTCATCGACAGATGTCGCCAACATACTGCGTTTTGAAGTTAGACGAGTGAAATCTAATAATATTTGCTTCGATGTTCATTAAGATTGCCTTACATTCTAATAATTAACTCGGTTAAATAGTTTGTCTACTAAAAGAAAACGTACTGCATTTGCATGGCTCGTATCGCCCACGTTTGTAGTTTGCAATCGGTGTTCTCCTAGCAACATAATAATAAATTGCATAAACTAGTTGTTCCGAGCTGCAATATTATGGGCTTTTTATTATTTCTGTCTTATGATTAAATCCCGCAGAAAGACGACTTGCATGTCTGGCATTCATAAACCCCCTTAGTACAGACATTATTCTTTCATAAATTATGTAAATTCCAGTAGTTTGGAACGTTTCGGCCAACTTTTGGATACAAAGCTATATAAAAGAATGTTTTAAATTCTATAAAATATTTACGTCTGTATATATCACCTAAAATGGCGTTCAGTGTGTAATCGTGTCAAATGACACTTGTTCAGTTGTCTACACTGAGATAAGTTGTTAATAATTATTAATAAAAGGGTAAACATATTTCAACTTCATTTCTTTAATCTTTAATCAGATAATTATTATGGAATAATTTTATTCTATTATTATCTATTTTCTAGGGCTTTTAGTCAATTTCCGCCCACCGCTTTTTTTTTCTTTTGGAACTTATAATTTGTCTCTTAACACCGAAATTAAAGCAACATTGGCCTACTTGGACTAAGTTTATTTGGTCTATAGACAGGGTAATAAATGTAGATACCAATAAATGCATGTAGTGAAATTGTAGTTTACGTTTCTTCAATATGATTCATGTTAATTCTGATCGTGAGCGAATGTTTGTGTATGTTGGCAATAGAATGAATTAAAAATGGACACTTTACCCTATCTTACTGTATTTTATTGTACGAGGGGCACTATTTATATTTTGAGCCTTGATAATACCAATTGTTGTCAAATGCCATCTGACGTTTCCAATGGAATGTTTTGACATTTTCGACCATGACCTTCTTTAGAACATTTTATCATTTTAGAGCGATTTGTGTTGTTTACAGTGATTTTAAAATTGTATCTCAGCGAAAAAATGGAATTAACTCATTAAATAATGGAAAATTTTTGTGAGATGATTTATTACGACTTTCGACGTGGATTATCAAGACAAAAGTACATGGATCAACTTACTTCCACTTTTGGCGATAAAGCATCGAAAACATCCTTTGCCACTGTGAAACGCTGGTATAACGAGTTTAATCGTGGCCGCCATTCGCTCGCCGATGTAAGTCGTGAATATCGTCCAAAATCAGTTGTGCCAGAAAACGTTGATGCTGTGCAAAAACTGATAATTCAAGATCGTCATGTGCATTAGGCATTAGCTCGACTAGCAGATATAAAAAATTGCATCATTGTTTAGCTGCAAATAAAGTTTGTTCTCGTTGAATCCCACATAATTTGAAAAAATCTCAAAAAGATGCTCGTGTTGATCGGTGCAAATAAATGCTCAATAAATACAATGACGGTGCTTCAAAAGACGTATTATAACATTGTGATAGGTGAGGAATCAGTATCTATGCGTATGAACCGGAAAGTAAACAGCAGTGGACTGTACGGGTGTTTCAAGATGAACCAAATCCAACAAAAGTTGTTCGCGCTTGAAGCACTTCGAAACAAATGGTCGCCTGTTTTTTCGGAAAAACTGGTCATATGGTAACAGCGCCCTTAGAGGATGACCTATGCCTGTACCATTCGTTTGCCGAAATTTTTCGGTGAAATAAAGAAAACAACAAACAAGTGCCTTCATCATGAAAATGCTCACACATCTCGTCTAACAACCGAATGTTTGAGCACTCAAAAAATCGAATTAATGGATCATCCGTTGTACAGTCCTGATTTTACAACCAATGATTTCTTTTTGTTTCCGAACGTCAAAAATAAATTGCGTGGATAACCATTTTCGCCGGCAGAAGAAGGCGTTGATGCGTTCAAAAATTATGTTTTGGAGATATCTCAAGCGAAACGGAACAAATGCTTCGACAAATGGTTCGAACGCATGCAAAAGTGTATATGTCGTAGTCTCATGGTGAAATACGTCAATTCATGAAAAGCCTAGGCAGTACATGAACTACCAGCATATTATGTAAATTATTAATGTTACACAATCTGCCTAGGCCTTTCATGAAACGCCGTGCTTGTCTCGGTACATGATGTTTCAAGTCGTACTACACGATCTGCCGTAAATTAGATATCGACTGTTCGTGAAGTGACCACGATGGCCGGCAGATTGTGTTCTCTGATTTATCGTCTATCTATATGGATGAAATAAAATAATAATACAGGTAAAATCCATGTATTTTACAACTAAAAAATAAAATTCTCTTTAAAAAAATAAAAATAATCTTCAAACTTGCAATAAACAACAAAATAACAATAAAAAATAAACTAGCTACCTATATATACAGAATTTTTTTTTCACTTATTGGCGCACGGGCCACTTTTGTGACATCTGGAATTGCATTGCAGTTTAAGAAATTTGCATCTATTGGTCTTACATTGCACCTTAGAGGGTCGGCATGAACATTTTACATACCCCTGCCCGGTAAACAAAGATTCGAAGGAAACAGCTTCTCTAATTGACATAAATTTAGATTTATTTACCTGGTTAAGGTTAACAAAGTTTGATGTTGCTTTAAGGTCAGGTCTATTGAACCACGATTTGATAATTCCGCCAACAGTAACAACCTGGTATACGCCGTTTTTAATATCCCTAACTACTGAAATAATATTTGGTTGATCTACTGGACTGCGATCAACTTTATCAACATTAACTAAGACACAGTCTCCGATGTTTATGTTTGGTAACATATTTTTTGCAGTCGCAATCATCTGTTCTGCTTGGCGTTTTTGTCCCGCAAAGCTTTCTTCCTGCTGAGTTTTTATAGTTTCTTCAGAGCTACAAAAATCGCACATGTTTTTCCCGTTAGTACAATTTAAATGTACCGGCATTTTACCAAATATCGCACCTACTCACGTCATCTGTTATATTGTTTTCACAAACAATACAGTTATCTGTATTATTTTCTGCACAATTGCCTAACTCAATAGCGTCAATTTCAATTTGTACATCATCTGTATCGACAAGATTGTTATCATAATCAATCAAGTCATTTTCATTTGACAGTTGGATTACCATATTCTCTTCTGGCAACCCCCCTGCTCTGTTTCGTACCGTTGAGTAGTATTGACTTCTGGTGATTCTTCTGTCACTTCGTGGACTAGTGTGTGTCCTTGAACACCTAATTAATTTTCATTCATTTCATCTTGCTGCTTTTCGTGCTGATCATTTTCATATTGTTGAGTTACATCTATTTCATTCTGCAATTTGTCTACCTCCTCTGCAGTAGTTATAGTTGAAATAATACTTTTAGGGAGATTTGTTGATTCCAGACCTTGTTTCGAGTCAATCCCAAAAACTACTTTAAACGGGCTTCTACCTATCACTCTATGTAGAGAAATACGCACCTCCTTTAATTGACTAATGGTACTCGGTCGTTTGTTCGGCTTTGCTATGTAGTATTCTTTGTAATGCTCACCGAACAGTTCTTTTTCACTCTTACTTTCCATAGTTTCCATTAAACAAAACAGAACGAATAAACACAAGAAATATAGAACACAATATGCCGGGCAACGCTAGTCACTTCACGAACAGTCGATATCTAAGTTACGGCAGATCGTGCAGTACGAAACATCATGTGCCGAGACGAGTACGGCGTTTTATGAAATGCCTAGGCAGATTGTGTAACATTAATAATCTACATAATATGCCGGCAGTTCATGTACTGCCTAGGCTTTTCAATTGACGTATTTCACCATGAGACTACGACATATAGATCATGAAGGAGAATATTGTGAAAAACGATAAAATAATTACCAATGACAAATTAATGTTTTTTTTATTATTAGGTTCTAAATATAAATAGTACTCTTCATACTGTATTAATGTATCAAAATTAATCTAAAGTGTTTCATTATATCCTTCTTCAATATTGATATACTATATTTTCTACATTAGAACGTATATATTCTTTGATCTCCATAAAGCCTCATAATTTAACTTATGTGGAACACAATGTAATCTCAATTTATAGTGTATTATATTTAGCACTACATTAAATACATCACAGGCTCTACATACTCGTATGTATACAAATTTCTATTTTCGTGTACATTACCTTTCTTCATATTATAGGAAACAATAGCAGGATAGCTGTAACTTAAAGCAGCATATATAAGATGATGACATTTTTAAATAGTGAGAATCTGTATTTAAATTATCTATTGTAGCAAAATCACATTGCAACATACAAACATATTTTTTCTATAGACAACTGCCCTCTATTGCTACAGTTGTTTTTCATAACAAAACAGCTACTTGTATTTTAATCCGCTATTGATTTCCTCGGGGAGAGAAAAGTTTCAGACACTAATCTGCCTATATGTGGGAACGACAGAAAATATTGACGATTATTAGTATGAAAACTGGAAGCCATTGTAATGGCAACTACTGCAACAAACTTGTTAGAACCGAGATAACAGTCATTGTTATACGGTTTTCCGTTTTGATATGTCGTTAGCGAGTGTAGCCGGTGAAAGTTGTCATTCTGTGGGAAAATTAAATTCTCGCCGAATAAAAAAATCGCGTGCAGTAGGTATAAATTACAGTATATTCTTACAAAGTAAGAATATAATACAAAAGTTTTTTACACTGTAATTATGGATACAAGAGAACACTTTTTTCCCACTGGCGTGTCACAATAATATATTCGACTTTTTAACAAGACAGGCAATTCCAAGTGTATATATACAATTCTATAATTTGTATTCCCGATTTGTGCAATTCATTCAGGTATAAATTATGGACAAAAGTGGTATTATTTTGTAGGTCAAATGGCGTTTCCAATTTGCTTCCAAACGAAGATATAGAAAATTGATTAATCAAGCTTTTGAAAGACAGATAATCTATTGCGTGATAATTAACTAATTGCAGTAACATTTTGTATCAAATGTATGTTGTTCAATAGGTAAAATAGTTTATTTTAGTATATGATAATCATAATTTAAACTACATTAAATAATATACACAATAGAGGCTGGTTTCAATCGTTAATTATTATGAGTGAAAAAGAGCTTCAAAAATCATACGTTACATTTCTAAATCATATTGTATATTAACTAAACGACACGGCAGTATTAATTTCACGTCCACTATTATTGAACCATAATTATATTGTTAGAAACTGAAATTATACGATGCAGTAATATAGGGGGCAACCAATTAAATATGAACATTCATTATTCACTAGCATTGATTTTCTTCCTCCTTGAAATTCAATTCAAATTATCTATATAACAATATTGCGGTACTAAATTAATACGATATAATTAGCTTTATTAGTGTTGTCGATTTATGAATATGTTATTTTGGTTAATGAATTGTTTTCTATTTATGCTTCCCTTAATTACTAAATTAGCTACAACAAATATAACGTTTATACACGTTTTTTGTTTTTTACTTTTCCGCACTCCACTAGAAGCGGAAAAGTAATGTAATCATGTAAAGAAAAAGTCAGTAACATATTAGTCGGAAATCGAGAAAGGAACCACCAAGCCGCCAAGCGGTTATCAAAGTAGTTCCCGAATAGCAAAGCTATTACATAATCGCTCTAGGAAACAACTACTCCTCGGGCTAAAGCCCCGCCAGGCATTGAATTATACCCAGAAGTGATCCTCGACCCCTTTCTCGTGGTTCATGACGGCACTGATGAGAACTAACAAGTTCGAAACAGCTGTATGTCGTTCGGTTCCGATCCAGGACAAATGTCGAATCCTACCTGTGGCGGGTTTTCTTTTTTGAAACCTTATCTGAACCTGCAGAACCACGAGAAAGGGGTCGAGGATCGCTTCTGGATATAATTCAATGCCTGGCGGGGCTTTAGTCCGAGGAGTAGTTGTTTCCTATAGCGATTATGTAATAGCTTTGCTATTCGGGAACTACTTTGATAACCGCTTGGCGGCTTGGTGGTTCCTTTCTCGATTTCCGACTTATATGTTACTGAAAGAGATCGTATCTATAAAGATGTATACGCCATAAAATTCATTCGGCATTTGTCCTGAATCGGCGTACCGTGTACGGCACTGATGAGAACTAACAAGTTCGAAACAGCTGTATGTCGTTCGGTTCCGATCCGGGACAAATGTCGAATCCTACCTGTGGCGGGTTTTATTTTTTGAAAGATAAAGAAAAAGTGAATTTAAGTGAATAAATTTTAAAAACCATTTTAAAAAATAGTTTTTAAAATTTATTTGCTGTGTGTGTGTGTCGTCGTTGTCATCGACATTTATTCTTGTTAGCACGATAACTCAACTAAATCGTGTCGGATCGATCGGGTTTTGACTTATTCTGATCGGGGACGCCTCTCAGACGACACTTATTGATTTTGAGGTGGATAGCACACACCACCCCCTCCCTTGGGTCTATTTGAGAATTTTTTTTGTTAGCACGATAACTCAACTAAATCGTGTCGGAGCGATCGGATTTTGACTAATTCTGATCGGGCACGTCTCCCAGAGGTCACCTATTGATTTTGAGGTGCATAGGACACACCCCACCCAGTCCATGGGTCGTGAGAAAGCACGATGGTGGACTATTTGAGAAATTTGTTTTGTTAATACGATGACTCAACTAAATTGTGTCGGATCGATCGGGTTTTGAGTGATTCTGATCGGGAACGTCTCCCAGACGACATCTATTGATTCTGAGGTGGATAGGACACACCCCACCCTATCTATGGGTGATAAGAAAGCACGAGGGTGAACTATTTGAAAAAAGTAAAACTGTCGCATAAAACACATATTCTGCATTTATGTGTTGATTTATTTTTTCTCGGCCACTCAACTTCGAGATAGAGATGTTCCACGCGCGGAAGAGTCCGTTTTAAGGTTTTAAAACTGTTTATTTTTTTAATTTGTAATAAGGCTTGTGTTTAATTTGGATAGTACATTTGTTAATTATTAATGATATTCAAAAATATAATATTGTGTTTATACAATATCATTATGATGAAATTTGCTAAAAATGTAAGGAAGCATCATTTTCCTATTTTGAATTGATATGTATATAAGATATCTGTTTTGGGCTTTTGATTTTCCAATGTATAACAAAACTGAACAGGGATGAAATTGAACTAAAAGAAACCGTAAGTATAAGTAGTGTTTTCTGTTAACCGTTCCTTTAGCAAAGTATTGTTTTACATACATCATTGGATTGAATACAATTCTAGCTCATACATTACACTGCAGATGTTTTAGCGTACGGTATTCTAAGTGTTATCTACTGATTCAATGATCAGCTAGGCAGACCACAACTTCAGAGATTTTTTTTAATTTCAAAATTGAATTATTTTTCAATTAAACTTGTACTTGTATACTTGTATATTGTATATAACAATGTATTCACCATGACTGAATTTATCTAAGTATGAAGCTTTCAAACTTCCATTAAATGCATTTTCATACGAATATGTAGATATTTTAGGACAAATAATGTTTGTTATGTTTTTCTCTACATAGATATTATATTACGATAATCAAGTGAAGTTTTAATCAAGTGCATCGGAAGCATCATCACATGTTTACTTAATTTAACATCATTTGGGGTTATTTAAAAAGTAATGTGCATTCAAACCTGACAAATTCTATCAAAGTACTATATAACCAACTATATAATAATATAATTTAAAACGAAATTTATTTTTTGGAACATTCAATTATCTCTTGTTAAAAGATTGACAGTAATCACCCGCAACACACAAATTTTCAATGTATAATATACGTAAGGAATTTCGTTTTCATTCATAATTGCATTCTTATAAAAACGAAGCAGCAAAAAATACGGTTGCTAATTTTGGAACTGGAACACTGCAAATATTGCAGTATTTAATTTAAGTGGCTGACTATACCACATTTCATTCATAAAGGGCGCTAATAATTCGATTTCATGGGGTAATTCGAAATAAAGTACTTTTTCGAAAAACAGATTTTTTTCAGTCAGTCACATAACTAGCAATTAAAACGAGGAATGTTCAAGTGATTTACTGAAATTCCAGTGTATGGTATTTGCAATTCCGAGGATGTGTACAGGGTGTTGTATTGAAGAATATCGAAAGTAAATAGTTTTGCTCTTATCGGATTCTGTCGAGGTGCAATGTTTAATTTTTTAATATATTCGCCAGATATACTTTTGGTGATATTACTGACATTAAAAATCATATGCAATAGGTTTTGATTTGTTTACAGAAGACGTGTTTGATACTCAACAAAATGACGTTGTATTTCGATAAACCTACAAGAGAAAGGTTTTCTTTTTCAAATGTATTTTGGTTATTTAATTAATTTACAGCTTTAATGTACAGTGAATACGAAAATGCCTTGGTCAGGATACCATTTAAGAATAAAGAAGTAAACGTTTTACTCAGCTCTGTCTAAAGAATGTTCGTGGAAAATCTATCATGTAAAGAATGTTTGCATTGTATAGTTTATTTCATCGCTATTTGCCAAATAAAAAAAATCCCAAACGGCTCTTATCTCATGTCGTGGCTTGTTTTTATGGCTAGGCTCAGGTAGACTGTTCCGTTTATCGGTAATATAAGAGAGTTTTTTATTTGGCAAATAGCGATGAAATGAATAGTATGCTTATGATTCAAATATATCTCCTAGAACACGCCTTAAAATATTCCGTTTTGCTATGTGAACATAACATAAACCATCTTAAAAAGTCGCTTATTGAGTTCCTAGAAATTATTACCAATATAGGATCTCGATTAAAGTCCACGAATTAACGCTTTCCTAACCTCTAATTTCTCAACGAGTTTCAAGACGAGATTTGTATAATTCGCATGACCCCGGACCATACCTAAATATAAGCTAATACATTTCACATATTATTTATTAGACGTTTTTCAAACCTTTGGTTCTTTTTTTAACTTTTGCTATACCGGATAAGAAACAGTCGTTTGTTATCGACTTACAAGGTTTGTCACATGGTATATTCGGTGTACGGTAACAGGGAAGGTTCAAGGTTCTTTAAAAGTAAACTTATTGTTATTAATGAAGTTGTTTTTATACTGAAATTGACGGATATTACATTCTGATATAAAATGATTATATGAGATTACCGTAAAGTTCATGGTTCCTATTGTTTCGGTTTATTTTTTACCTGGCTACGCTAATAATCATCCATCTGAACGAACAAAAATGTGTATGTGGGTGGTGTGACATTTTATATAGCTGGATGTGCACTAAGAGCTAAAGTTACTAAGTTATATATGAATTCATATTGTTTCGATAATAGAAATATTGTTTTGAAAATAGAAACAAAAAGAATAATATAATTCGTTGAAAGCTTTTATGTTCTACACATTTTTTTTAATAGTCCAAATTTTCTATTTTTATTTAATCATTACTGATATTACATTAAACCAGTGGTAGCTGATAATAAGGGACACTGGCTACATACTTACTGGGTCCGTGCCCACCTCTTGCAAAAGAAAAGGCTTGTTTTCTGTTCATTCTGTAATCCATTAGTACACTAATTACTTAACTCTCTAAAAAGTGTAGTAAAGAATTTTTATAATATGAATTATACACGGTAGACTCTTCATCAGGCCACAGTAGTCTTACCGTAGACTTGCATATACAGTGCTGGGAGACAGCGGCTACAGGCACACGTTTAGATTGTCCTCGGAATTAGTCGTGTCCAGTCGTACTTGTTCATGAAGTTGGTGAAGTCCGCTTTATTGGCAGTTGGATAGCAAATAGCAAACTCGTTTAATTACGTTGGAAATGGTCACAATTTAGTAGGTAACCGTTTCTCGTGGTTGAGTGTTCATCATAACGTAACGTGTTCTGATCGCCTTGTACCCATGTACATTTTATGGAGACAATTGTATTCATTTTCAATGAAAGATATGAATATCACTACGTTTTAAATATATCATCATTATTAGTAACATATAAGTCGGAAATCGAGAAAGGAACCACCAAACCGCCAAGTGGTTATAAAAGTAGTTCCCGAATAGCAAAACTATTACATAATCGCTCTAGGAAACAACTACTCCTCGGGCTAAAGTCCCGCCGGGCATTGAATTATACCTAGAAGCGATCCTCGACCCCTTCATCGTGTTTCTGCACGATCAGATAAGGTTCTTGGAACCTCTAGGTTCGTTTCTAGGTATAATTCAATGCCTGGCGGGACTTTAGCCCGAGGATTAGTTGTTTCCTAGAGCGATTATGCAATAGCTTTGCTATTCGGGAATTATTTTGATAACCACTTGGCGGTTTGGCGGTTCCTTTCTCAATTTTCGACTTATATGTTACTTACAGAGAGCGTATCGATAAAGATGCATACCCCATAGAGTTCATTCGGCATTTGTCCTGGATCAGCGTACCGGGTGCGGCACTGATGAGAACTAATAAGTTCGAAACAGCTGTATCTCGTTCGGTTCCAATCCGGGACAGATGTCGAATCCAACCTGTGGCGGGTTTTATTTTGTATCATTATCTTTGTTTTAAAGTATGAACACATTATAAAGAACGTATTAGGATTAAAAAAAATCAAGGGTATTACAAATTGTATTCAACTTGTAGAGTTTGTTAAAATGTACCACAATTTATATCTTTTAAAAGATACTTTCAAGTTGGGGGTGAATAACCAGGTTCTATTTATGTGAATATGGATGTCATCTTTTACAACGATTATATATCCAAATACATAATTTGCTAAAAATATTTTTATAATAGATACTTCAAAATAAACCTAAAAAACTGACTAAATAAATTTCTAGTTATGCAGGAAATTACAAGAAGAATGATTACAAGAAAGGCGTTGTAGCCCCACTCACATGTCTGTGGTTGAACCATTTGAACGGTTTTTCTATAAGGTATAAAGGTTATGATATAATACAAAAGTGGTTTTCATATTCTATTGCCGAAATCTATTGACTTATCGTAAACTTTTTATAGATTATAATAAGCTATATGTGACAACTAATATGTAGATATACAAGACACAAATAATAATTATATAGATAACTGAAACTTCCCTTGTCAAACAATACTCTATGCAATAAGAGTGAAAATAGGCGAAACTGTTCTCGTTGTTCTCGAGTTGGCGGTGGATTCACGACTGATAATTTTAAAGAAAGACTGATCGATGTGTCGTCTCGGTGAGCATCTCTTGTTTTATGGGAAAATTATATGTCGAATTGACCACCGCGGCAAATAAAGTTGCAACACAAGACAATGTGTCTTATACTATTTGGAGATATAATATGAGACGTCAAGTCGACGGTGGATTCGATCATTGACTTCAATCGTTTCGTCTCTTTTCGCCCCAAGTTGTCTCCGTATTAGACCAATATAAGTTGTGATTACTAAATATTACCAAATTAAGAACACTAACTTCAAAAAAGTGACATTACGAGGATAAATTGCAGTTGTCATAAACCTGTGTTTTAATGAATTCGGTGTAATGAATTATTGGTCTTATTAGTACGTACTTTATTAAGTAATTTTGTGCCTTTTGTTGGAATATTACATTCAACAATAATTATTTTAGGTTTAAAAATAGTCTTCATGCGGTGCCTGAAATTAAACATAAACATTAGGTCAGCATTTATGAGTTCGGGTAACTCAATATCGAATGTTTAACTGTTCAAATGTCGTTGAAATAAAAATTGATTATTTAGCAAGTCAGTCTGAAAGATTATACGTTAGAATACACATCTTAATTTCTTTGTACGTAATTTAGTTGTTATACAGGGTATCAATAAACTCGTATTGTCCTCAAATTGTATCTTTAATTATTTATTCTCCCAAGTACTTCGAACACCTTTAATATCATATTAAAATCTTACGAAAAATATAATCGTTATATTATTAATCGAGAATGTATTATTATTAAAAGATATTATCACTTGGGTGATAATATCCAGCAGGAATTATACCATAAGCAGGAATGTTACAGAAAACGGTAAAAGGGCGAGCGGCCTGTAAATATGAAACATACACATATTTACTTACCGTTAATTCTACTGAAAATGTAAACAATACGGCACAAGAAACTCCCTCCGATTATCTAAACGAAAGGACAATTGATAACATCTTCTCTAGAGTTTGTGTGCCTTAGGAAACGGCGAAATCCTTTTATTTTTTTTTTGTCAGATTTCAGACAAACTCCTTTGATGACGATTCTCCTATCCGAACCAAAAGATTTCTTAAAAGTAACCTTGATTTTGTTTTATTTGAGATTGCGGATGCACGCTGAATCTTAAAGACAATTCGGGTAGAGAATAAAGAACAAAAAAAGTAAACTTAGTTAAAAGGGAATAAAATTTATCAGGAAGGAAACGCAAATATATGTAGGTATTTTATGTGAGCAATAAATTTAAAACAGTTTCAATGTTACGTTGCCACTAACGTCATGGCATTGTTCGGTTTTTATACGGCCGTTTTAAGTATTTCTAATTATGTAGTACAAGGGAAAGGCTTAGAATTATGTATGTGCGCTATATTTTATCATTTTATCGTTTAGACCCTAATGTAATTTTCTCGTACGGTTTTCGTTATAATTAAGAGGGAAGAAATAAAACCCATCTACGTTACCTCGTATTTCTACTGTAAAGTGAAATATTAAATAAAAAATGACCTCGTCCAACAGTCGAATAAATTCTTGCGCAGTTGTGCCTCCTCTGTATATTGGACGACCGAATTATCCTTCAGTTTTGTTATGTATTTGCCGCAAATATTTGCTTAAATTTTTTTCGGACTGTAATACCCGAAGCTAATAAAGCGGGAGCAAACTTTTCCATATAGCAGGAATAAAATTCATATGATAAAAATGTTTCAATGTACCGCTGATGGTAGGCTTTCAATTTTAAACAATTGATTAACAAAAAAAACACCACAATAATCCGGGGGCATAGATACCCACTACTGCGATATGATTTTAAAAACTACTCATATTTACTATACATTGCATTTGAGTTAATTAACATATTAAAAGTCATCTGCCATAATTAACATCATTAGGATTATTGTATGTGTTATGTTGCATGGAACTGTTAGTTCTTTTATTTTACTTCAATTTTACTATAAAGCCCCCTCATCTGCTGGTTACCGCTAATCAAGTAGGATAAATTCTGATTAACTGATTGATGATGACGATTGACGATTACTGATGATTCTGACTAACTGATAAATAATTGATTTTTTTGCTCTTAACGACGATAACTCAAGGAAAAATCATCGTACAAGGCTTTTAGACCGCTCAAATTAAAGAGGATATCTAAAAAAGATTTATGATGAAATCACTGAAAAAATAATTATTAAAGTCCATGGAACCTTTGAAAGGTCAACAAAAATTTCCGATGATTTCCTTATGATTACTTAAAAACCACTGATGGCAAAACATTTTGAACTCAAGATCTGGAGTTTCAACTAAAAACTTGGAGCTTCAACTTGCCTTTTTAAATTTCCTTTTCAAAATTACCTAAAAAATTAAAAATTCCTTACACTTCTTAATTTTTGTGCCTAGTGTATATTTTTTACATATAGATAATCACAATAGCTATATTTTTATTGCCACTTTGATATTGGGAATAATTCGGCTCTTACTAAGCGACCAATTAATTGAATCTACTGTTGGTACCAATTGTCTTTTAGCTAATTGTAACAACATTCTGTGCCATGCGGTGATATTACATTTCTGAGTGCTTACGTTATGAAAATCAGATTTCCATCGATGTCGTGCCAAGGCAGTTACACGTATATCTATAATTGACATCAGATTGTTAACATTTTCAAGATCCCGGCGTACAATGAAATGCTATTACTGGAGATGGTATCAATGCTAATGCAAATGTTGACCTAAGTATTCAAAATACTTCACATATGAAACCCCACAATGAGATATGTGTACGCTGCGTACATGACTCGTAAAACGATGAAAATAAGAAACAGTTATCTCCTGAGTTTATTCCAAAAATAGGATTTCAGTGCACATGTCCCGTAAATAGTATATGTGCTTTTAAAAATATCTTGCAAAAGATGCATATAGATTGTAAGAGTTAAGATTTTAAATTACTTGGATACTAATAAAGACGTGTACACACTTAGCGAACGAAGCCGAAGTTAGCCGAACGTTTTTTCCTTTAATGTCCCAATACGTGTATACAGAAAGCAGCAGGTTGTTAGATGGAGTGTTGAGGCAAAGGGAACTAATCAATGAACTCCTCAGGAGTGGGAGGGAGATGAATAAAAAAGCATTTATTTTCGTTTTTATAATAAAAGTGTTTTATAAATTTGTGTGCTAACTATTGCAAGATATATAAACTTGCTAATTGTCAGAAAAATGTAGAAGAAATATCGTAGTGTTCGTAGGATAAGAGATTTATAAGACAGCGCTTACTTTGATGATCAAATAGCAACTAAATTAGGTAAAGCGGTACTCAAATTTCACAAATATTAATATTAAATATTAAATCTACCACAAAATCTGAACCAAATCATATAATTTAATAATTGTCACACTTGGTGGCGACACTAAGTTTTCAGCCTCCTGGACTGGAATAGAAATTTTTTTCTGAGTACGTGAACTCAGTAAGTGAATTTTCAGCAAATTACTTAAGGTTCTCTTAGCAAGTTCAGATTAAAACAAGAAAATTCTCAACAAATCCTCTTCAGAATTCAACATTGAGAAAAAAATTTGTAACAATACCCCAAAATATTCGTCTATATTTCTAACAATATGCTCCTTATGTTCTTTATTCGACCAGCTTCCTCAAATGTTCAAAATACGAATACTATCTATCTAAATACTAATTAAAGGACCGAAAAAATACTATCAGTAACTATACTATATTACTGATGAAGATGTTTACGAAATACACTAAGACTTAGTATAGGCCATAAGATAAGAGGACACATCTCCGTGGCCTACTAATTTCATAAAATTTCTGAAAGTACGTATCTGCAAAATACAGATGTGGTAAATCAAACATTAAATACTGATATAGATATACCTAATACCCTCAAAGAAAAAAAATCTGCCTTAAGTATTAACGTTGTCACTGAAGATGGATAGCACCTAAGAAAAACCTCCTTCGACTTCTTGGCTAAAATAGATCGCCGTTGCTCGCTACCTCTGCAAATTCGTTCAGTAGTCCCTCTACCTGTGGAGTGTCGGATTTAATATTGGCATTTTTAAAATTCGCCTTATTACGCTTATTCTATTACCTAGTGACACTATGGGAAGAACTGAAGTCAACTTACTCACTGGTAGATCAACAAATGTCATCGAATATTTAACTTGATAAAGAAATAAATGATGACAAAATAGATATATAACGAAATTTGACCAAAATTTCAGTGATGTACAAACCAAAAGGATTATTTATATTTCATTTAACAATAAATTTTCTTCGTATAGGTTATTTAAACACGGTTATTGTTTAAGTGAAGTAAATATTAATACATATACTAGGATGTTACAGTTGGAACAATAAGATTTGAATTGCGCGCCATTCGGCGTAAGGCGTCAATATTGAGCGACTGTCAACTACAAACCATATAATGTCAACATGGCGCGATTAACAGTGCACAACAATTAAATCTGTCAAGAGCCACCACGCATCGGATTTTAAAGAAACATCTGCATCTGTCAGCATACAAAACTCAGTTGTCACAACAATTAAAGGTTACATACCATTTACAACATCGTACATTTGTTAATTGGTGGTTGGAATAGAAGGAAGGTCATACTGATTTTTGTAACAAAATTTTGTTCAGCGATGAACAATCAAAACTGTCAAATTTGGGGTGTTGAAAATCCACATCCACGAAAAAGAAATGCATCCACGGAGATGCATGATTTTGTGCGCATTTTAGAGTGGTGAAGTCATTGGACCATGCTTCTTTAAAAATGAAGCTGGTAATATTATCACAGACATGTGGACATCCTATGATTTGTAAACGACAATCGTTAAATATTGGTGCCCTTTAACAGGACGCAAATGACGCAATTGAAATTCTGTAGTTGCAACTGAGATACTCTATATTTAAGAAAGACTGAGATAGAATTGGATGTTTTTTAATTGTATTTAACGTTTAAAATAAGTTATCATTTCGTTAAGTATAGGTGCTTGCCCAAAGATCACTTGTCTTCATCATCCATTTGACGCGATAACCGCAATGAGATTTCCAACGCGGCTCTTAAGATCCCTTTATTTCTATTAGATTGTCTATTTGTGCACTTAAAATTGCATTTCGCGCATTGTGCATTCCCGCTGTGTGTTTTATAAGTTTAACTTCAAACAATCCGCATCCTCAAATAATAGGAAAGTAGCGCAGATGCGGATATTAAGAGGCGCTTGTTTTGTTTTTCTTGTCGTCTCTTACTGTGTGTTAATTACGTCGCTATTCCCTTATTTACATAGAACGGGGAGGATGGTGAAATACCCGTTAACATGTAGCGTTATCCGATATTTGTAATTTGCATTGGGTTTCTTATATGAAAGATTAAGGCACTAATTAACTATAGCTTCTACCTACATTACATTCATTCGAAGCCATTATATTTACATAGTATGTAAATTATTTTTATATTTTTATTATGTTCCTACTATAGAGATGGGATCTATGTCGTATATCAAACCAAAAAGAAATATGTATATGTAGCGAACTATGGAGAATTCAAGTAATATTTCAGTGAATGTACGTGATTTGAATCATACTTACTGTAGAAGATAGTTCGTTTAAAACTTATATACCTATATACAATGTGATTCTTTGCCAAGCCACAAAATGTATAGGAAACATTGAAAATGGACGAAAATTAGGCATTCCTGTGACCACCACTCAAGCGAGACCCCATTTTGATTAGCAACTACCACAAATTCCTCATCTATAGGGTAGAACTATACGATTTGAATTGCACGCCATTTGTGTTCTGTCAAAGATAGGGCGTCAATACTTAACGACTATCATCTACAAACCAAACGACGTCAACATGCCGCTATTAACAGTTCAACAACGAATAGTTTATGTACAACTGTTTCATGAAAGTGAGGGATCATTTACAGTTGCGTTAAGAACATAGTTCTTTGAAAATGAAGCTGGTAACATTGTCACAGTAAATAGACAGTTTAAACACTATCGTGGTATTTTAAATAATTACTTTTTCCACTAAGTTGATGATTTGCATTTGAACAACATATGGTTTCAGCAAAACGGTGCAACGTGTCATACAGCACGTGGAACCATAACTCTGTTACATACCAAATTTCCTGAGCATGTTGTTCCGCGGAATGCTGACATCAATAGCCTGCAAGAGCATGTGATTTAACACCATTGGACTTTTTCCTTTAGGGTTATTCAAGGAAAAAGTGTTCGCCACTCAGCCAGCCACAATCAATGACCTCAAAGCAAAGATTCGACGTATTATTCGGGAAATAGAACGAGTGAGTTCTATGTGCCCGTATTATGGACAATTTTGCTAAACGAATGGCATAATACCGAATGAGTCCAGACGACCATATACACGATATTCTTTTCCATTTATAGCCGTATCGTCTCCATTTTATGTCTCCATTTATCGTCTCCAAAAATTCTCAGTTTGTCATATATTATTAGTTTTATTCACAAATCACATTCTATATTTCCAAATGAGACACTTAGACATATTGACTTCGTATAATTTGTAGTAGACAGTCGTTAAATATTGAGATCCCATCTTTGACAGAACTCAAATGGCATGCAACTCAAATCCTGAGGTCCAACTGAGATACCCTATATAATTAGTAGAACATAAGCATGCGATAAACTTTAATATCATTGTGCTCAATGTGATGAGGGGAAGGTGCCATAGCAGAACAATATCCTCAATTTCTGACTACCGTGGCCAGGATTTCAGAACATAGCAGAACATCAACAAAATTCCTTTTTTATTACAATTTCCCATAAAGCTCCTATTCTGGCAGACGTATTGCTAAAAATCCCTTGGCCCTTTGTTGTTTCCGCTCTTTAAAACCCAAAAGTAATTGCAAATTAAGTTACGTATAAGTTTTGAATTTGTTTATTTTGTTTAATAAAAATGATTGCTGTTATAATACTTCTCATCTTCATAAGATATTATTTCTTATAAAACGTACAAGAAATTATAACATTTTTATTTCGGGAATATTATAAAGTAACTGAATTTATATAGATTTGTAAAAAAATTACTAAGATACTTATATACTGAGGTGATATTACTGAGATATTTACTATTTATGTAAACTAAAAAATAGCTCGTACGCCACTGGAAATTTGAGTAACATTTTTTGTTCTATAATAACACTTATAGTTGTTGACTTTCAAGTCGAAACGAGGACGAAGAGAGGCTGTTAAAGGTATAAAGGTATGCCATGCCAGTGTACAAGAGCAGGCGAGATGCATCTCCGGATGCTGTTAAGAAGGCCAAGCCGTGTCCCACTCGTGGGTCACGTAGCGGTTGTGACGTCCCTAGGCAAAGCCGATGCTTAGCATGCATGATATTCGTGGTATTCTCATATATGAAATTTAAAATGTACATCCACGGGCGGCCAGCGATTGGGAAGACGCTGGGTGAAAATTATAGTTTGTGGTCCTAATACAATTTAATAACGATGTCGACTTAAAGTTAATTAAAGTGCCGTCCTGGTTTTTGAGATTGGTAGAGATTAACGTGAATTTATTAGAAGCAAGCAAGGTTCGGTATTAAGAGATTGTCCGGTATTGAAGGATATTCTTAAAATGAGTTCGTAACTTCCTCTGACAATTTCTTTGCTTATGGTTACGTAAGACCTTATAGTCGTTTTAATTAGTAAACAAAAGTATTTACATAAAAAATACTTTAAATACTGTTAAAAGGACATGGATCGTATTTTGTATGGAACGGCTTTCAGCTACCCTGAATAATTTTTTGAACCGAAACCAGACTATTTAAAATGTATTTTTTTATATGACGTCTGAACTTTGTCATCTTATCTTAGGGTAAATATACACAATGGTATCGCATGCTATTTTGGTGTAAATTTTGATTCAATACACGGTATCTGTTTTATAAATTTTAGGATGTAAAATAGATATTGCAATGAGTGAATAGTACTAATTCCAACTATACATATTTCATATAAAGACAAACAATAATAATGTTAGATGGAATTTTATTGTATTTCCTCTTTTTAATCTACATTGCATTAATTAAACATTGGACTATGTATATGTAGTGGTGTAAGTTTAAATAATTATTTATTTGTGAATAACGTAGCCAAATGTTTGCCTTAAATCATATATGAGGCATTACATGAGCTTGTTTTATCGCCATTTGTATTTGGATCTCCTGATTCAACTATCGTAATGATATAATCTACGACCCTTTGGATATCTATAGGATGTCTCAGTTAGAACTATAGGATTTGAATTGGGCGCTATTTGCGTTCTGTCAATGATAGGGTATCAACAGTTAACGCTGTCATTTACAACCCATACGACGTCACCGTGCCGGGATTAACACTTTAATAACGAATAGTTTATGTATAACTGTTTTATGAAAGTGAGAGTTTATTTATAGTTGCATTATAAAAAGTGCGCACAAAACTAGAACAAAATTAATCCGAAAGAAAAAGTCCAGTGGTGTTAAGTCACGTGATCTTGTAGGCTAATTGATTTCAGCACTCTGCAACATGATCAGGAAATTTCCCATCTTGCTGAAACAACATACTGTTGAAATCAAATTATCAATTTGGTGAAAAAAGAAATTCCTTAACATGTCACAATAGCGTTCTTCATTTACTGTAATAGCATTACCAGCTACATTTTGAAAGAAGTATGGTCCAATTACTCCGCCACTTCAAAATGCGCACCAAACCTTGCATCTTTGTGAACGCATTTCTTTTTCGTGAACAGCATGTGGATTTTCAGCACCCCAAATTCGACAATTTTGTTTGCTGATGTATCTGTCAAAATAAAAATTTGCTTCATCACTGAACAACATTTTGTTGCAAAAACCAGCATCACTTTCTTTATTTTCTAACACCCAATTAACAAATGTATAACGCTGTAAATGATCTTTAACTTTTAGCTCATGCTTTAGCTTTAATGAAGTCATTTATAGAATATTTAGATAAAAGAATGAGAATATTGAATAATTTTTTTAATTATTTCTATTTACTGCTGAAAATTTGCATTGTCATAGTTGGCATGACTGTGATTTGGTCTCAGTAATTCTGTTAAAGAAACAAAATTTTACATTTGAAATGTTATATTCAACACTTTAGTCAATTTATGAATGACCTTATATGTATATCACTGTTACGTACCGTAGTCTTATCCAGGTATATCAATAGTCGACTACGTAGCCAATTATTCATTTTCCATAAAAAAATACATTTAATAATATGGCGCTATTAACTTTTAACACGTTCATATTGCGTGTAGACTTTTTATATAATAATAATAAACCGTATATCTAACTACTTGATACGATTGATTTGCAGATTATAAACATACCTAACCGTAAATGCTTATCCATGCATAACATGAATTTTTATTTGTATTCTCGTTTGTTTTACTTTCACAAATAGGTTTCATTTTGTTTGTTGTTACAAATTAGAATAAAAATATTTTAATACTGGTTTCAAGGTATAATTGAGCTGTTTACGTTCACGGTACTAAATAAAATTGAAAAGAGAAGTATAAAGTGTACAAATACTCTTTTTTTCTTTCATGTTCTAGTAAACAGGAAATATATTGATTCACTGAAAACTACTTTTTTAACCAATGCGTGGTGATACTGGGAAATTAATACTAATGGTATATATCAATAATCGATTGCAAACATTTATAGAACATTTTCATGCGGGAAAACTTCTAAATCGGAAACGGACTACTAAAATTGTTATTCGTTTTATATAAGCCTACCTACTTATTATTTATTCCTGTGAATAGATCTTTATGTGGACGCATAACATATAATTTTTCATTTAACAAGTCCTGTTTTATACTAATTTGATTTTACTACCCATTTATCTTCGTCTGATCTTAAAATTATCATTAGTTTTAATATATGAGTTGTCTACCTGAGTACCCATTGCGATGAGTATCATTCAGGTAATTCAAATACGTTATAACGGGCGGTGTTTCATGTTACACTGACATGAGACATCTGGTCATGGGTATGGACACGACAGTGCGGGGACTATACGATTCAGTTAAATTAAGATACTGAAATATATATTATATAGATCACCTTATCTGATATATTTCCACTCGAACATGGTAGTTTACTTGGTTGTGTAATAGGTAAACATTACTGGTTGCAGGTATTCCTTATCTATGTATAATATGAAAAAAAAATTTGAAATAATTTAGTAAAAGCTAATATAGTAGAATATTGAATTAAGAGTTCCTCCTTTTTATTTTGTGTTTTTTAATTGAACGAGACATAATCGCTATAGGTACTATTCATTTCATCGCTATTTGCCAAATAAAAAACTCTCTTATCTTGCCGATAAACGAAACAGTCTACTGAGCCTAGCCATAAAAACAAACCACGGTATGTTTTGAGACTATTTATTTGGCAAATAGCAATGAAATAAACTATATATGGTATTGATTTGATACATGGTAACATGGTATTTGATTTGTTGAACTTCAATCTAAATATTTTACCCTAAATACAACGTTTATTTCAAATTAATAAATTTATTCATTTATTATGTGCAATAAATATTAAATATTTATTGAACCTAAGAACATCTTCCGTACCTAATATATAAGATTAATAAAACTAAGTATTTAATATATTTGCACTGACCAGAGTGTGCTAATATATTCGAAGTTATTATTTATTTAAGAGAGACATATATTTGTTTTTCCATATCCAAAATGCTCATCTATTTGTCATAAATATAATCCATTCACAATATATAAATCGTTCTCTCTCTGTAGATTAATGTATAGATTATGATATAAATACAAAGTTTCTTGTTAATATTGTGATAATATTGTAACAATGCCAATTTGTACTTGTATTTTCTAATTATTGCTGATATACATATTATGTATGTCATACTTTTATTTATGAATCATAATATGCAATTGAATACAGACTGTCTAACTTACATGTCTAACCACTTATTGCCTGTATGTAGATTATAAAATGTTAGTATGTAAGAAAACATGAAAAGAAAATAATTAGTTCCATAATCTGATTGAATCGCTACTTTGTAGTTTTCAGTATACGTAGGTAGCTACTATTGCTCGTATTTGTAGAAATACGTATATATTAAAAATACATCCCAGTATATTTTGACTGAATACTGAATATCTTCAAAAATATTTACTTTTAATAGAATAAGAAATTAAATATTGTTTTTCATTGTTTACTACAACTAAATAAGGACTTCTATAGACCTATTATAATCCTAATAACAAAACTAAAACTGTTGTCATTAAAAACGAAACATAATAAAACATTAAAGATATGTCCATACTAAAATATTTTCATGGAGATCCCCCTAGAAAGGTAAAGTCCATATTTTTCAAATAAAAATAAACTCAAACAGATAACTACCTAAATTGTAGCATATACAAATATATTTTTGCTATATATAAGGTTGAAAGGGCCAAAAATCAAAATTTTTAGCGAAATATTTTGCCGAATAATTATTTTATTATTTGCAAACCTTAACAAAAACGATCATTATATGCAGTTAAAATAAAGTTAAATAGAACTTAAAAGCTTCACACTAGTTTTAAGAGAATAATAATCATAGTTTTGTGTGATTCATAACCCAACTATAAATATATTAATTAAGATCTAATACAACTATTCTTCAGATATTCGAATTCAAGAACAAAGTATATAGAGATTTTTATATATACCATGTTACAAATTTACTTATAATGAACGATTATAGAAAGAAACATATAACAAGGGAAATATGTAATTAAAGCTAAACGTACTGAAATCAATTCATCCGTAAGATTTTAAATAGGAGCTAGAAATCATAATCTGATAAATACTTATGAAAATTTCTCCACCTTTTATCTGCCAAATTTCTGCCAAGTTCCAATAATTTCTCAATAATGATATCACAAAAATTATATACGCAACCGGCTAAGTGGGTCTAGTTCGATCCTATCCAAGTCAATTTATCAGAAAAGTTAAATAAATCGATCCTAGTAGGTCTCATATTTTCAAGCAAGAGGGTGATACCATCACAATTGGTCATTTACAATAAATGTCATTGGTAATGGGCATTTGACATTAAACAGGACTAATTGTGGGTATAATATCTTTATGCTGATTCAATATAATGTTTCTTATATAAAGGGCTTAAAAAGTTGAATCGAAATGCGCTTATTATGTTCGAAATAAATATTCGATAATTTAGATATTATATTTTTTAAACCCCGATCATGCACGAGGGACTAAACGCAAGAGGATAAACCCTAATTACTTAACAAAATGACAGTTTATGAAACTTTTCCTCGAGACAACGCCTAGTCATCTTGAAATTACTTGTGGGATTAGTTTGAAGTACATGAAAAATGGTTTCACACTAGAAAGGGGAAGCTTGTTTATAACTAAACATATAACAGAATTAGGAAAACTTGTACCCGACCCATAAAACGAATGAAAATTTCTTAGCCGACTCCCCAGCTCTAAAGTAATAACTGCAAATTAGTTTATTTTGCCGTGAAGTTTCGACTTTGTGTTTTAATTTAACTTTTATAAAACTATAGAGGATAATGCAGTTTCGCAAAGAGCACGTAAAACGACTATTATGAGAACATGCCATACTAAATGTTACGTGGTTGGAGTATAAAAAGTTTATAAATATTAAATTGGTTAATTTATTATAAAAACTTTTGCTCCCTTGTGATATAACAATGTAGTTTAATAACCTGGCCAAATGTATTCATTGTAGGCAAATTATCTAGTAATATATATTCGTTATATCTAGTAATATTCATTCAGATATTTTCTACCCGCATCTATTTTTTTCACTGAAATAATATTAAACCATATAGATCTATATAGAAATGTTTTTTGATTTTTTAAAAAAGCAATAAAATAATACAGTCTATAGACTATTTTGTTGTTTAGGGAACTTGAAGGTTGTTCTTCATACTTTGAGATGATGAGGCTGCTCCAATGAGAAATACCTTTAAAATTCTACTTCAGGTCTGATGGCCAGCATCTTTTCAGTCTTCCACTGTTGTGTTCCTACACAAGTGGTTGCAATAGGGGGCTGGTATGTGCTTCTAGTCTCTCATGGTGCTATTGCTTCTTTGATGTATTTCTTCTTGGACTGTTGATATGCTAAGGTCATTGTGAATTATTTGGTTTATCACGTACCATGGTGCATCAGGTATGACCCTGAGGATTGTTGGCCCGTTGTATAATCTATACACTTAATTTAGTAGCGTAGCCCTATAGTTCTATCTCGTATGTCCATATTGGTTTGACAATAATTGCTTTGTATATTAGGATTTTATTTTTTAATGACATTTTTGATTTTCTTTTCAATAACCAGTAGTCCCTTCATTTTTAGGCCACTCTGTTTTGTAATCGTGTAAACATTTTTTTGCTAGCCTTTATTTTTCGTTTTTCGGCCTAAAAAGCAAAAAAAAAAGATTTTTAAACCATTTTGTGTGTGTGTGTGTGTGTCGTTGTCGTCGGTATTTATTCTTGTTAGCACGATAACTCAACTAAATCGTGTTGGATCGATCGGGTTATAACTGATTCTGATCGGGGACGTTTCCCAGACGACACCTATTGATTTTGAGGTGGATAGAATACACTCTACCATGTACATGGGGCATGAGAAAGCACAATGGTAGCACGATCACTCAACTAAATCGTGTCGGATCGATCTCGTTTTGACTGATTTTGATTAGGGACGTCTACCAAACGACGTCTATTCATTTTGAGGTGGATAGGATACACTCCACCCTGTCCATGGGCCACGAGAAAGCACGATGGTGGACTATTTGAAAAAAGTAAAACTGTCGCATAAATACATATTCTGCATTTATGTGTTGGTTTATTCTTTATCGGCCACTCAATTTCGAGATAGAGATGTTCTACGTGCGGAAAAGTCCCCTTTAAGGTTTTAAAACTGTTTATTTTTTTGATGTGATCTTTCCAAAACAGGTGGATTTTGCGTGGGTGGGTCTTTAAAAGAAATAAAAAAGGTGGGTTTTGTTATTGTCTTATGGTAAACGTTAAATATCGATGGATTTACGCCTATGGTGGTCACACCAAGCCCTAAGAAAATTATTTGTTGGCCAAATGTTCAACAAAGGTGACGTTGTAAGCGATATTTCAGAAATTGACGTATCATATACAGATTGCGAGAACCGCTTTACCAAACATTATAAGTTGCAATTACAAGTTACTTTGTTCCATACCAGTTTCTAATTTATTTACATACATACATTTAACTCGATAGTTAATATCTCTTATTGGAAAATTCATAGCCGAAATACTAGCTAGTAGCAAACAAACAAGCAATAATGTTTGTCGGACTGGTGTAAAACATTCTGTGGTGTACTTAAATATTATTGATTACTATACGCTTTAGCATTATGATGTTTGTTCTTACATATTTAATGATTTCATGGGACATGCTAATATATTTATATAGGATTACGGTTGGAAATTTTTTAGATGCCTTAAACATAGAAATTTAAGCAAGAACAATGAAATATGTATGAAATATGTATGTCTCATATATTTCTAGTTTCATCACAAGTACTCATACATCTATATTGTGTCAAAAGATCTCAAGATTTTACACTGATTTAGATTGTTCTTGAAACTACCAAGATATGGCGTTTGGTACATTCTACCGCGGTGGAATGTAGCAACGTCTATTAGATGTAAGCTTCATCTGTCAAAGGTATACTCGTTTACATTGCACTGACGAGACCCAAGATAAAGTCGAAACCGGTCTGCAGTTAACGATATCCTGAGATAAGTGATACTTTGCATTTTCCTTGTGGTTTTTGAACAATCTGATTCGCTGTATTTTAGTGCTAACTCTGTTAGACAAAATACGGCAAATTTTGTCATGCAATTCAGCGCTCGACGTTTGTCATATAGCCAGGAGAACAGCTGTTTTGACCTAATTTGTTTAGTACTGATTATATAAGGCATTTGCATATGGGTTGGAGTATAATCTACTTATTTCTATAGTTTGAATATTACCCTCTGAGTAGTAAAACTTTGCATTATACATTATGCTTACATTATTACATTATAATTTTTTTTTGTCATATTCGTGACACATTCTGAATCTATTTAACAATCATACCATCCGAAGATAATTGTTTAATAAATTAAAAGGCAATACGAGATAGATCAGATGGGGCAACATGCTCTGGTGCATTTAAATTTCAACATTATATTTTGTGACATTTTGCAATTAAAACGGCTTATCGTTGCGCCAAAATAAATGAATAAATCAATGGAACGTAGCGGTCAGATCAATTTCGAAATTATGAACTCCATGAATAGGAAATCGCATAATAAATACGGCGTTGATGGCTTTAGTCTGGCTTTAAACGATATATTTTGTTAATGGGAAAACAGAAAAGGAGGTAGGTATGTCCCATATCTTTATTTTATACATAGTTTATATTCATTCATAGAACATACTCGTAGAAGTTCAGTAACAAGGAGAAAAGGATTCGTATGTTACGGATTGACTATTATTTTCCTATTATAACATAACAATGACTATTTTAACAATCGATACAGGCCAAGTAATGTCCAGTAATACAAGGAATTACACATACGCACTATTAGAAATCTGTCTGAAAGAAGTCCGCATTAATATATGGCAAACTTAACCCTGTTTGAACTTATTTCTTGGTATTTGAAAGTCTCAAGAAAAATAAATGTCAATATATAAAACTCAAGATTGTATACTTTAAAATATTTTTTTATTTCATAGACTACTTTACAAGTGTTAATCGATATAAGATTGTCACGTTATCAATACTTTGTTTATTTGCATCATCATTACATTTAGTATAGGTATATAAGCTGCAATTAACACCATAAGGTAGACGTGAATGACTATACCGACTTCACTCACATATCGATATGTATGGGATGTCCAGCTATGGTTATTGCGGCTGCTGTTTCGATAGCCGCTGAGCAAGTGGGTGAAGTTTGTCCAAGACATATATTATTCTTTAAATGAGATATAAAGTTGACTATACTTCGTAAAAGATTTCTCTTCCATACATAAATCTCCAGATGTTGTAGGGGATAAGTTATCTCCTGGCGTCGATGATTGTGGCTAAAATATGTCGATATTGTATTAAGAGTTAAAAAAGTAAATATTACCAATGAATCAGAAACAGCAGTGGAGTTACGGTAAAAATGTACCTATGTAAAATATTCAGCAAAACATAGAAAACATTTTCAATAAAATTGAAAACATTAAGTTTATTGTAATTATTTTTTTGCTATTTTAACACTAGTCATTTGTTTATTTTAACATTTTGGTTTTGGGAAATAGTTTATACCTTATATTAATTTGGTTAATTACTATTTCCATAAAAAATAAATAAACCAACAATAAAAATGGAGGTTAATAGTTGTCACTTTATTTCTGATCATACCCTTAACAAGTACATTCTAGATATCACAACATTTTATATTTAAGCACCAGGATGTTCTATCGACAACTACGACATTGTATTACTAAGCTAAGATCAGTTAACTGTTACATTCCGAGAAAAATTAAATTAAAACCACCTTTAATCGGTTATCTTTAAAAGGAAGTGATTCATTTTCAAGCAACATATGCATAATATGAGTTGGAAGCCGGGTATCTTTATTTGTAATAGGATCACCTGCACCAATTACAGTAATGAATTCATAATTATTGTAATTACTTCAAACCGATCCCTCGATTATTACGTTCATATATTTTTTTTTTGGATAACTTGCTTTAAAAAATAATAATTGCGAGCCGTTATCATGCTGCGCCTATAATAAAGCTGTTGGATTCGATTAATCAGTGTATGGAGCTCAAACAATTCGAGCAAGAGTTTTTAGCTAATTCCTATTCAGTATTTAAAATACTTAACTTGAAGTTCTTACTGTGCTAGAATGAGATAGTAAGTACGTACCCCAGACAATATAATTTATATAAACATCAAAGCTTTTGGGATAACTTCATCGTGAACTCGTAGTAACCAATACAGTTGGGTTTATTATACACATATGATCTTATTGTCGGACTGTGAGTACATCGCAGATAAATATGTCCTTTAGATGTCTACTTTATACAACAAATGATGGAAAACTTAATTTTCGTAATAGCGGCAGAGTTCAGTCAAATTAAAACAAAAAACAAAAATGTAGAAAATTCAGTTACAAATCTCTCGTATAATTTTTTTAACTTGTCTGTTTTAACGTGGTTCAACTCCCTGAAGATATGTATATCAACTTTCAAATACTCTCTTTAAATAAGTGCTTTTTTAGATTTTAACATACTTTGTAATAAATCCGCTTCGGAATCCTCAGAGATACTAACAGCTTCGGTTTTATGGATACGATGCTATTTTTACTTAATAGTCCAGTTAAGTAGGCTTCCAATCTCGCAATGTGAGCAAGAAAGTTACATTTTTCAAAAATACCCCTTTCTCGTGTTTCTGCACGATCAGATAAGGTTTCAAAAAATAAAACCCGCCACAGGTAGGATTCGATATCTTATTTATTCGACTTATATGTTACTGACAGAGATCGTGTCGATAATGATGTATACCTCATAGAGTACATTCAGCATTTGTCCTGGATCGGCGGAAATACATTTTTCTGTTGTATTGTAATGGCAATATTAATAATTAAAACAATAATAATAATCTTTTATTATAATTAGTAATTATTTATATAATAATTAACATAATAAAGTAAATTATACATGTAGTTCAGTACTTTACATAACATTACTAAGTATAGATACGAGTACGCTTGCATGCCTCTGCTATATATACTGAGATCGGTTGGTCATATCAAAAAGTAAATTAGACCAAATTTGTATAGAATTTTATGATCTACAAGTTTTTGAATAACCTTTAAAGTCATAATATGATGTATAGGAAATGAGATATTTATTTAACAAAACCGATTTTTGTGACCTGTGACCTTTATCTTGACTCGCAAACACGAGATTATAAGGCTTTTGCGCATGTCTTTAGAATGTCAAGTTTTTGCAAATATTTCTGACTTTTTTCCGAGGTTTACTCATTATTACACCTTATATGACTGTACTATGAAATGATTTCACTGACATTAAAATGAATGTTTATGTCTTTGATATCATATACATACATTGAGGTGAAATATTTTTGCATCATATCAACGGACAATTCAAAGTATTGTCCAAGCCTGAGTTTATTTTTGTTTTATTAACAGCTTTGTATTTAAAAATATTGTTTTTAATTATATCGTTTGTGTGTTACTGCGTAATTAAAATTAGATCTGCTCATGAAAAAGGCGGTTTGTTTACTCTTGTCTGAGAGTATACGAAACAAAACCAGGCATAATGGAATTACGAGAATATTCGTCGTTCCTCTAAAAAATCCTTTAAAAACGAATCGTTCTGCATCTCCTAATAAAATTTATCTCTATCTTAAATACATTTTTGTCGGTGACATTTCAATTTGCATTGTTTAAAAACTTGGATTGTTTTTTCAAGTTATAGTGGGTTTCCTCGAATTCCAACTAAACCGTGCGCCGATGGGATTCTCGGTAATAAAGAACAATTTAAGATTCGGTCTGGGGAGAAAATACATTTAAATTGACAGATCTCAATGGAAATATAAAAAACTTTTCCCTTCTCCGCTTTCCGAAAGGAAATTCTCCTTAAGGCATCGAAGATAGCGGTCCTCAAAAATTTGATTTAAATCGAAATACACTGTCGATAAATATGTTTGCGATTTCCATTCTAACTTTTAGCGGAGTTTTATCTATAATCATCGGACGAGATTTGAATTTGAATTATTGTGGCGGTTGGTCCGCCTTTGTGGCCACCGTTCTTTATCTGGTGACGACATGGGGGTACACTTGATCATTCCATAATATACAGGGTACATCTAGGCGGCTGATTTATCTAATAGACTTGAAATGTAATTCAAATCTATGTAATCTTGAAAAATACATTTATACCGGAGTCTCACTGGCTGAGTCAGGACCAAAAACTTTCATACATTTTTCCTTTTTCATGTACAGGTTGTAGCCTTAACTCAGGCCACTACTTTCAATGCGTGGATTTTCTATGGATCTTGCAGGAATTTAATAAAATTGGTGTACAGTACACGTGTCATTAAAGCCCAGAAATTAGACTATTAGACTATAGAACCCAGAAATTCAGGAGCGGATTTTTTTGTAACATGTCACATTGTAAGGCATTTTTTAACTTGGATATGAGAATTCAAAAGTATAAGGATAAGTATTTGAAACTGAATAGGAAACAACGTTGTTGCACTTTTATGTACATTTAGAAAACAAACATTTCCTAATCAAATTTAGCATAACATTTTACACCTTGTTTTAATTTATTTTCTCTTACAACTAATACAATTTTTCAAATGTTTCCTTATGCAACGTGAACTTGCATTTGGATTTTCCTGAATCATGTTTATGCTATGTTTATTCTTTGTATTGAAGAACCCTGTGAGATGAAAGCTCTTTCTTGCTCGTCACTTCTCACCTTTTGAGTTCTTCAAAAAATCTAAACAAGCATATATAAAGTGTATATTTACAGGAACTATATAGCAGTTTTTCTTCAAGTTGTTTCCAGTTACATGCTTTGTTTGTACCTAGGCAAAAAGGATTTCTAGTTCTTGTCCGTTCTATGTTACTTAATTGTTGTCAAACATTTCGTCTTCCAAAAGTGTTCTCACTCGTCGAATAAATATTCCCTGTTTAGTACCTATATGTAAAGCCTTCTTCGGTCTTATTCATTGAGATCATGTGACACAAGCTTATGTATATATACTATTTACTATAATGTTTTACATCATAAGATTCCATTTAGCTGATCCAATAAAGGCTTTATTTTTAAAGACAACAAACTAAGTCATTAGAACTATTATTTTATTTGTAATGTGCCTTTAAATAGCGATACTATCTTCCTACAGTTATTACAACTTGATTTTACACTTAACTGAACTTACTGTCATTGTTTTTTATTTAGTCTCTTACATTTTATATATGCTAGTAAAACACATAGATTGAAAATTATGGATCTATTAGTCTCTACGTTTCGGAAATGTAAAAATATTCCGATGGTCTGTATTACGAGAGAATATATTAAATTCTAGAAGACGGCACTTTTAATATAGCAAATATATAGTAACTCTCGGAACAGGATTCCACACAGGATTCTAATCCCGTCTAACACATAACTTTTAACTTTACCTATAAATCTTTAGTCTAATGTCTAAACATTTATTTTAACCTTTGAACCTTTGTTAACAGCTGTGTTTTTGATTATAATCCTGCCTATCCCTTAACTCCTCTATAAACCTTTGAGTACGAGAATTATATGTATTCTTCGATGAGCCCTCAAAATTGTCCTAGTTAACGTTTTAGTAATAGAATACCAATACCGATTTGTCTATAACATTTTATATTATTCTTGGTGACATTCTAGTGATACAAACTCTGTCATAGGGTGGGGAAAATTATGTACCTACCTAATAAAAATGTTACTTACAAATAATATAAATCTTAACAATATTTAATATTGTTTTGGTTGCCACAGATTCAAAATATGGTCGCATAACCAATGCAGTTCCTCATTATATGTTTCCAATTATGATTAATTAATTGGTAATTTCTGAGGCAATATTAGTTTACACTTTTGTCTTAAAGTTGAGCAATCAATAATTTGGACATCAGTCTTATAAATGAACGGGCTGAGCTTTGTCTGATAGAATTAAAAAGACACCTTTATCATAATAGTCATTTTGGATTAATTCATTTATTACTGAAGGTGACATTGTTTAAATCACATTTAACAAAAAAAATGTATTTTATGTATTTTCCCTAATATACTATCATAACAGATAACAAAATATCTTTAATAAACGACGAAGGTCAACAAATCTCTTAAGGTCAACAAATATTACGTCCATTATAGATTTAATAAGCCCTTTATGTCCGTATCTGTATTTACTTTGTAGTAATCACCAGCCCATAAATATGCAGTAAAATTGCAACTCCAGCAATATAGCCAAGGAGTCATTAGTTGTCTATAATACCATATTATTGCAAAGGTGTTAAAAGTCATAAACGACGTATTTGGCACAATCAGGTCATTTCTTTAGCCGCTCAGAGTGCAGCGAACCCGTAATGACGAAATGTATATTCAGAAGAAAACAGAAAAAATTTACGCCGGTTACGCCCACACTCATATTCAACGCGTGTAGGTGGAAATTTTACATGAATCTTACCAATATATTTCAGTCACGTAACCATATTCCTTGTCATATTTGCAATTAAATTAATACAGAGCTTTACGCTTCGAGCTGAAGATAATATGGTTTAAACTGGTTCAAATGTAATATATTACATTTATTTATACATTTTTCATCACCTTCTGTATATTCAAATGCACTTCATGAACTATTTTTTAGCGATAACAATACTTTTTAAAAGGAATGGGTATCAATTAATTAAGTAATGGACATTCATTTATTTTAATACTGTGGAAAATAAGTTTTTTTAGCACCTGAGAAAAATCGCGAACTATTTTTGTGTTGTAAAAACGCTCTAAATACATCAGTTTTATATACAGTGGCGTACGTTTGCAGCGTCAAAGGGGCGCATTTTTCTAAATAGAAATCCCTATTTCCTGTTCAATACAGTGAAAGAGCACAATTTTTTGAGTATTATTATAAAAAATATGTTAAACTGTATAAAGACAGTTTCAAAAAAAAATCCAATAAAGTTTTAACAGTGAAAGTTGATTTATTTATAAACAAAACAGAAAAAAATAAATACATTAACTAATAATGCATTCAAACTGTTGCCTATTAACTATTTGACAATATTTTAGTCTCAAAATAAATTAATTCTGCAGTTTGTCAAGTATTCAAGTTCGATATTACGTATTTTCTGTCGAATTTTTCCTTTAGATCATCTAAATCGTTTAAATCATAATAATAAATCATATCATCGTTTTCGGATTTATTAATAGACTTTAGTTTTTAAAAATCTCCATAAGAAATCAAGGGAATATTTGGGGATCGAGGTGGCCATTCTATATATCACCCTACTCACCGTTGTGGAAATATGTTATCACCAAATAAATACGAACAAGAAGAGTGTAATGAGGACATGCATCGTCCTATAGATACCAAAGTCTGTTATCAGGTATATCTGGCTTATTTGCATTTCGGTAAGTGTTGGAATCAACTCTTGTTGTAAGAAAAAAACATTGCACCAGTCAAGTTGTCATTAAAAAAATTCGGGTTCAAAATTCTGTTTTTGTATTTATCTACAATTTTACTGAAATTTTTTTCAACGCCTTCTAGGCTACATATTAACTACATGAATTTTGACAATTAAAACTTTATTTGCGGATTTCTCTAAACTTTCCTATACAACTTAATATTTTTTTTTACAATGCTTAACAAGATATGCCTTTTTACTGAATTGATTTTCATTAAAAACAAAAAACGCGCACCCCTTAACTCAGCGAACTTGCGCCACTGTATATAAAACTAAAGTATTTGAAAAGACGGCAAACCTAAATTACCTTTTTACCCTTTCGAGCGTCTGCGCGAATATTTTGCGAGATTCATCAGGTGTTTCAGACTCCCTTTCCACAGTGTAGATTAAAACGAATTTTCTAACTCTGTAATTGTATATAAATAATTGTAGAAATTGTTAACTATATAGTAATTGTAAACTATAACTTGTTGCCAACGTGTCGTTAATCATTGGAAGTGACATCTTCAGGACTGCTTTCTGGAATATTGCTATGATAAGTATGGGAAGCAATCTTCCACAAAGTAGCTTTTACAAAGTCATCTGTATAGTGAACGAAATGTCGACAGTAGTTGTAGTATGACAAAGTGATATATATATCTAGAAACTAAAAAGATATTGCATTAGTCCGTGGAAGCTTCTAGTTCTAGGAGAAACCTTCTTTTTATCGTTTTATAAGTTAATTATATATTACGAATATATTCGTAATATATAATTAACTTATAAAACGATAAATATAATATATATACTATAATAAATATAGATACTGAAATATAATAGGTATCATTTTTTGATACAACCAACTTAACAGAGCGTTTCTCTTACATGAGAAAAAAATGTTAATTATGCGTTGGATTAGTGTATCACATTAGTTCATAGAGAAGCGAGTAAAAAAATAGTTTTTATAATCTATAATTGAATTTTGGGTAGTATGTAAGCAAATTATTCACCACCAACTCTCTAATACTATTTGCAATCGTGGTTTTTTAAATTTAAATCCAAATCTACTTAAAATATTGATATTCCTCGAACAAGGATCATACTACATTCTTAAAGTCTGTTGACAAATATTTTTATAGCCCTTTTGAATGTCGATATTGAAAATAACGCTCTTAAGTTAGCGATCTCCCACCTCTTCTGCATAATGTAATAAGAAAAATAAACTTAGCTCTGAAAATAAAATCCCGTGCATTTCTTCATTCAGCTTAGGAATTTGTGCTGCCTACTTTGTACTGAATTTTGTTGCTGTATTTAATGCATCGTGACATTTTAATAGTATAAACCTTTTTATTGAGGTTGATATGACTAGTCGTTCTACGAATACTTATTTTTACGTCTATAAGCTCGTTTGAATCGGCCTTTAAATTATTATGGAGCAACTGAGTATCATCGAGACAGTCATTTTAATAGGAGGCTAACAATTTGCGAGGCAATTGTAACGGTAAAAATCCATCTTTAAATCGACCAGCTACTCGTTCGCTGGAAAAGACAACTCTCAAGTCGCTCTATAATAACTGTGTCTACACACTTGCTTTATTTGCAGCCAGTTTTTTCTTTATAGCCCGAGATAATACGCTTTTTTGCTATGTCGGATTAATCACTCTCGGGTAGTCGTTTTATTTTAAAATTCAAGCCTGTAGCAGATCGTATGTCGATAGCCTGTACGCTGCAATAGCAGTAGAAGTTCACGAGATAATTAAAATTTCTAGCTTGCTTGCGTTTCGAAGGAGCTAAACTGATTGAAACAGCACATCCACCCTTGGATATTTTTGATCTTTTATGGCCCACAAGAAACCCACGTACCTGGAACCTTTGTGAATTATTTATATATTTTACAAAGTGAAATCAATTAAACACTTGCTAAGTAATCTCAAAGGAATACTAATGGCATTCCGTTTTGTACTAAAAATACTCGGTAATGTTTAATGAATATCGCTTTTAATTACGCCTCATTCCCTTACTGAATTAAAAAACGTTTAGCAGAATATAAATGCATATATTTGGCCTTCGAATTCCTGGCGTAAGTAAATTTGATCGAAAAATTTTATGAAACTGGATTGTAGTAATCACAAAATAAATGCACTAGCCCCGAAATGGTAACACATGCAGGTAATATATTTAATTGAAAAGCTATATTTAGGGTACATTAAATAGTTTTGGAGAAAGACAAGGGTAATGATATTAAATTTTTGCAAACCATTATGCGACGTAAATTTTACTCATAAATAACTTCGAAGTATCGAGTAGACACCCTTAGTAAAAATGCCTTCTCAGATTTTCCATCAACTTCTCTGCAATGTGTTAATTCCATTTTTGAACTATCTTGAGTAAGATCAATGGCCAGAAACTATAATTATTGACAATATGTTAATCGTTCGAATCATAATAAGGTTAAAACAGTTATTTTATTACACATTTGTATTATTAATAAAATTCTTGCACCTTCGATTCAGCAATACGAAACAGGGTACCAGCTTTCCACAAAACACCGAAAAATCATAAGTCACTCGATGTAAGCTTCACCAAGATAGCATCAGTAGAAAATCATTATCATCTACATCATAAATTGAATTGGTCACTTGATTTTCTTTGCACAGTTTGTGCAAGAAGAAAAACAATCAATAATAATTTTTATATTAATTCGAAACGACTGAAGCTGATAAGTTGAATTAAAAATAAGGTCAAATAGAAACGGGTCTCTATATTACTGATTAATTAGTGAAATAAATGAAGATCATCACAGAAACAAAATTTGATATACTTGGAAAACAATTCTATTTCTATTCTAGAACTGTGGCTAGTATAATAAAATAGGAATGCTGGAGTATAAATGGGACAAATTCCCACAATGTTTGTTTACATTTTATGGCAAAGTTGTTAGACCTTACAAAAGCTTTTACGAGTAAATAATTTTAGTATATCAACTTCAATAATATTAACAAGGGTTTTGGTCACAATGATTGCCAATTTGTAAAAAATTTATGAAATATTTTGTTTTATTAAATTGTTTCTGTATCGTTTATAAGCGCTGCTATATTCACATGGCAACACCTCAATTCATTATTTCGTTACATTAATTTCAATACAATATCCTTTCAAACGGGATCTTGCTCAACGACAATGTTTTTTTATCCAATTAAATACATTTTTCCCATCTCAGGAGGGCGTGAGATCAAGTTTGTTCTAAATTTCAGTACGTTTTTTTGCCAGGTCTCGTATGTGAATAATTCCAACATATGTTTTGAGGCACAAAAGACGTTAGTAACGTTTTTAATATCTATTGTTGACGTCATTCCGTTTTTCAGGCCACATGGAAGCGGGGCCACATGTGCAGCAAATTAAAGGTCGTTGTAGTCCTGGAGCAGACCAGTTTTTTGTTGAAAATTTCCACTTTTATATAAAAATAAAATGGAATGCGCATTTGGTTGCGTTGCATTGATGGCAAGCCATCTTTGATATCGGATATGAAAGCGTAATGGATGAGCTATAATTTCCATAGACTGCATTTTTATTTTTCGTTGTGCTTTGTTTTTGTCTGAAAAACGAAAAAGTCTAAATTCATGGACATGTACTCGTACATGAGTAACCAGTAACTACATAAAGTAATATATATAATTTGTAGAATATAATTCAATAAAACATGTTTATCATTTCAAAACTATAGAGAACAGGAGATAAAACTTCTCCAATTAAACGTATAAATATCGCAATATGTATATTTTGATCATATGGCCATTTCCTTCCCTAATATTGTCAATATAGGATTAAATAAGCGCTGTAGATTTTATCGTTACGGTATTACTCTGAGGCGACTATTATTTTTATTTCATCGATTAGTGGCCTAAATAGCATATTTTATTCTCTGAATTTGGGTTACTTTCAGTTCACTAGTTCATTATCTAATTCACAGTATTTTGCACGTTGATTTAGTACTAACTTTGGTTTTCTCTCCTTTAGCAGTTTTTTTTTTTTAATTTAATTACATCATTAGAGTTCATTGACTGTATTGTGGACGGTTTTAGGTTTTATACTTGATTACACTTCGCCCGTTAGTTACGATTAGTATTTTTATGAAACTACCTACATTTGCCATAATTGGTTATCTCTCCTTAGAGAGAGTAATTCATTTCGTCATAATTTTGTTTATCATTTCTGTCGGTTCATCTTCCTTTGGCAACTCTGGACGTCTCAGCTACAACATAGGCTTGATACTGTTTATATTCAAGGTATTTAAAAGGAAAAAAAAAATCGTATTGTGATAATTCACCATATGATTTGACAAAAATGCTTTCCAATAATTTATATATTTGGAATAAATAAGGAAAATTATTAAAAAAATAGCATTCGTATAATAGCTCTTTTTAACCCTCCGTCGGACGTAGCTGATCTGTGAGATCCGGCAGTCATTTTTTTCTTTGCCCTTTCGTGTGTATTACGAATATTAACTCGAGATACCTCATAGCCTCCTAGCTCCAAACCGCTCTTTTCGATATGGTGTCGATTTTTTGGTACATTCTCTGGCCATGTATGGGCCAGCCGGATGCATCAGATGTATTACGTCTGATTACGTTATTATTTTCATTTTTATATTTTGTTAGATTCAGTTACTTATAACTTTACTTTGTAATTCACGTCCATAATTTTTTTATATATAACTTTATGAAAGGAGTAAGACAAGGATGTACGCTATCACCACTAATTTTTAATCTGTACATCGAAGAGGCGATTAATGTGGTAAAAGATAGAGTGGATTTCGGGATTAAAGTACAGGGACAGAAACTAAAAATGCTGAGATTCGCGGATGATATAGCAGTATTAACATCTAGTAAGGAGGAATTAGAATCAGCATTGAACGAAATGGAGGCAGTGTTGACAGAGGAATACGGAATGAGGGTGAATAAAAACAAAACTAAAGTGTTAGTGTGCAGAGGGCGCGAGAGCAGAGCAAAAACGAAAGTACAAATTAATAATGAAAGATTGGAGGAAGTTAAAGACTTCACTTATTTAGGAAGTAAAATAAATTGGGATGAAAGAAGTGATAAAGACATAAAACAAAGAATAGCGCAGGGTCGAGTAGCTTTTAACAAAAAGAAAGCACTTTTATGCTCGGGGGTAATAAACTTAGAAATAAGGAAGAGATTTTTGAAAACATATGTGTGGAGCACGGCACTATACGGCTGCGAAACCTGAACGGTAGGGGAAGCAAGTAGGAAGAAATTAGAAGCTTTTGAGATGTGGTGTTACCGAAGAATGATGAAAATACCATGGACTGATAGGGTTAGAAACGAAGAAGTATTGGAGAAAGTCGGCGAGGAAAGAAGTATGTGGAAAAACTTAAAGAGGAGAAGAGATAGAATGGTAGGCCACTTGCTGAGACATGGGGGAATAGTCCGCGATATATTGGAGGCAGAAATAGGAGTGAAGAAAGGCAGAGGCAGGCCTAGATTAGACTACTGCTCGCAAATAGTAAGGGATGTAGGTTGTAGCACAATTAGCGAAATGCGTAGGTTAGCACAAGATAGGAGAAACTGGAGGTTAGCGTCCAACCAGTCTTAGGACTGGTGACCTAATGATGATGAACTTTATGACTTTTACATGAAAAATAGGTGTTTATTTTCTGTATTCAAAATATTGCTCAATACTAATTTATGTTTGTGTTTTGTCCTTAAAATAGAAAAAAACTCGTCAATAGCTGATTTCCTATAAAAATCTTCCATATTTATTATTTTATAACATTAAATGAGTTCATTTGTGTACATTTAATTATAGGGATTAAAAACTCGTGCACAATATTCATTATTGTATTGTATTAATTAAAATAAGCGTCTAATTAAGTTTCCACCTCATTAAAATCTAAACCGTGTAATATTTGATTATGGGATCTCTCAGATGCATTGCGCCCGAATGTGTTTGGATTCATACTGCGCCCGACGCCACGGAAGGTTAATTCAATTTTAGCCATTTAATGATATGTGACCCTAAATTGCCTCTTGTGTTATAAATATGCATCTAGTGCACTTTAGTATTCTTCTGTTTCTTGTTTCTCGCAATAATAAATACCGTTCAATTACTACGATCATCAGTTTGATTCATAATTTACATTTATGTATTGTATTTCTGTTTACATACTCGGAAAATATGGAGTTGGAAGAAAGGAGAAAAAATATATTCTGTTATAATTTGCAAATTACCTACGAAAAAATCATCAGAAAATATGAGTTTTCAACAGTCAAAAGCGCGCGTATGCTTTATTAAAGGGGAACATAAAAACGTGACATCAAGTACATTTTTTATAAAGAGGATAACGTTTATAACAATTTATACAAAGGATCAAAGGTATTTGAATTATTATATTTTTGTTATTAAAATCTTTTTTTGCTATGAAAATACAAAATTATTGTAAAAATATGTATGCTTAAATTACACCAAATAGTTAAATTAGTCTCATTATTAATATTAAAAAATTAATATTAACAATGAGATAATATTCCTTTTGAAAAAGGACTTAAATAAAGGATCAATAATTAACGAATACCATATTATAATTAATATTAGTTAATTATAATCAATTGGTATTAATAAAGAAAATTTTTAGTGTTAATATATTATGCTTACGAAATATTATATTGTATACCATTTTTGGTATGTTTATAGTAATACAGACTGTGCAATATACAGTGATTATTACTTATAATATGGCAAAACTGAATTGGCGGAAAACTTATCCTATTGGGTGCCACACTAAAGTTTGGCAAGTTACAACTTCAGCCAAACCAATATAATACGGCAATATCATAGGAACTTGAGAAAGTAATGCGAAATAATATTGAATCGATGTCCATTTTGATTCCATTATAGCTATATTCTACGTTAATATATATGAGACTGACAGCCGTTTGCAGTGGATCTCCCAATTTCCGTCACCGCCAGGTGCGAAATACGCGTAGTGATCCGATTTTTGAACGCAAAAAAGGTTCCACCCATAGACATTCATCGTCTTCAACAACATTCACAATCTTTTCAACAATAGGGAGGAATTGTTGAACTCCATCGTCACAGGCGATGAAACGTGGGTGTTTCATTTCACTCCCGAAAAAAAAAGAACAATCACGTGAATGGCGCCACTCAAGTTCGCCTAAACCGAAAAAGTTCAAGCAAACGCAATCTGCGGGGAAAATCATGGTAACTGTGTTTTGGGACCGTAAGGGAATATTGCTCATCGACTTTATGCCTCCTGGGTCAACAATAAAACCAGAGAGGTATTGCGAAACACTAAAGAAACTCAGACGAGCCATCCAGAACCGTCGGAGAGGAAAACTGAGCAAAGGTGTGAAGCTGTTGCATGACAACGCTCGTCCCCAAGTCTCTCGGTAAACCCAGGATCTCCTGAGCAAATATGGCTGCACTGTCATTCCCCAGTCTCCCTACAGCACAGACCTAGCCCCTAGTGACTACCTCCTGTTCCCAAAATGGAAGTAACATTTTGGTGGCTTGCGCTTTCGGACCAATGATAAAGTCATAGAAGAGGTTAATCGCTACCTCAACGGGTTGGCGGTGGAGCTATATGACACGGGAATACAAAAATTGGAAGAACGTCTACAGAAATGCATCGAAAAAAAAAATGGCGATTATGTAGAAAAATAGGTTAATGTTCAAGCTTGCCAACCATGTAAATAACTTTGATAATAAGCAATGCTGCTTATTTAAAAAAATGTGGGAACCTTATTTTTGAGACAACCCTCGTAGCAACTGTGTTGAATATATAACATAATAAATATTATGTTTTCAACATACTCATTTCAGATATTGTTAAACCAATGCTAATTATAGATACACGAACCAATATAAGTCCATAGTATATAGTCAATAAACCATTGAATATAAAATTGACATTCTTATGTTTATTATGATATGTCACTAAGAAATTGTAAATGCCTCCATAAAAATAAATTTATAACAATTAGGTATGTCTCATTATGTCTATTTATTGCCTCCAAGTATATAAATGTGTCAGGTTTTCGCTTACAAGATACTCAAATTAGAAAATTGGGAAAGTGATCTTCGATAGGAACTTTGAGGAAATTCTGATAAACTCTGCTATTTTATCTACAACATCCTATATATTTTGATAGACAGGCAAGGATAGTCGATAAATGAACATATTAAATAAATATATATGGGTAATATATGACTCATCTGTTGTCTAAAGCTACGGTGATCGATAAATTATAATTTTACTAAAATTTTTAACAAACATTTAAAGAAATATTCAAGCTCTTGCCCATTTAGTTCCATCTAAGATGTACATTGAGTGATTATTTCCCCTTGAGCATTTAGTGGGATTTGAAAAATTATCATCGAATTTAATTGAAGGCCTTTGCTGTTCAGCTGCCAACAAAGCGTACTATAACCGCTCAACGAAAAACTACGGCTGGCACGACTAACTCCGAGGGCCATCTAAATGTGTGCCCTCGTAGTTACTGTATCCCGATGTGCAAGTCTTATAATTTTGGACTACGGTGGCCCGATGAAGAGTCTTGCGTGTAGAATTGATATTATAAAAATAATACAAAGATATAAGGTCTATACATAAAATATTTTCAAGAGGTTTATAATTATAAATATAATAGAAATATGTTCCTCCCCATACACCTTATTATAAGCCGACATTGGAATACGCTGGCACTAGAACTAAATAAGCTGAAATTTTCATTTTTTAGTTTCATTTTTCTGTACCCTTTTTCTTAATAACATATATTATGGTCATATACGGGATCAAGTCTTCAAATCGATTTAATAGACAGGATAAATCTATATTTTTGGAGCTAGGATTTTAGTATTTTTTCCAATCGTTGCAATCATAAAATTAGACAATCAATAAAACAGCTGCAAAAAAGACACAATCCGTTTTCAAAAGGACGTTCTGAAAATTCCAGTTACTTGATTTTGTTTTATCTCTGTTCAAAAGTACAAAAGTTACATGAGAACATGAGTAATATAACTGTTGACTTCACATTCTATACAGAAATGGAGTAATAAAATAGTTTCTATACAAAAATTAATATTTCTACTTAATTTGATGTTTAATTTATAGAAGAATCCGTTAGTAAATTAATACATAATTTATTTCTTTATATTTTGGTTTTATTATACATTGTTAGAAAATCACAATATCAGTAAATTAAACATTATTGATCAAGAACATTGAAATACAATGTCTGTGATGCTATCGATACATGTACATAATTCCATAAATATACACCTACGAGTATATCTGTTTTCTCAATATCTAAGCGTTTTTAAAACTAGTCAAATTAATCATCACTAGAAATGTAAGTAGCTCGCATATATTTAGCAATTTTAAAAATAAAAACGTTAGTAGGATGCCCTGGTTTTTGTGTATATAAAAAGCTATATTGCATGTCACTCACTCATTGAATGTAGATAATTCAAGAAAGCCATAATAGCTTCCTTAATAACAGTATACATCTCATTTGTACTATTATATACCATTATTGGAAAAAACAATTTGCATATGTCTGAAAATTAACTCCTAACAACTACTAATTACCCGGTAATGAGTACGTTTACCACATATATACCGAGAAGTTCGCGTTTGTTTTAGATTCCAGTTTTCATATTTACTATTTCCCAAGCTTATTACGCCATTGTGCGGCACTTACAATGCAGAAAAGACGTCCGATATGCGGGGAAGTTTCTAAATAGTAAACAGACAGATTTAAGTAGGACACTTTAGCGTTCTACATGGAATTCACATTAGTTAATTGGTCCTTGTTAATTAGGGCAAAGTTGGCAGTTTTTATAAACTAATTCGTGTGTTTAAACTAAATTTAAAAGCTCGAGTTTACGGTGTTGCTAATGGTTACTTTGTGTAAAGTGAGCCTGGGAATTTTGTGCTTTCATTTGTCTGAATAGTAGATCATGGAAAGGAGAACACCTAGAAGCTGAGTCAAGAAAGTTAATGTCCTTGTGTAATATATTTAATATATTATTTACTCAAAAATTTTTGGATCAAGTGAAAAATTACCCTTTCCCGAGACATTTTTTAAGCGTCCTTTTGTTTACAGAAAAATCTAAAATTTGGGTTAAACTGGTATCTGATATTTTGAGGATCATTCAATTTCAGCTATCATCTTTGACTTCAGTACTTCTGAAAAAATTGCAGAAATATAAATGTCCGCAGAAGTAACCAATCGCAGAAAGAAAAATTATTTAACAAATAAGATAATTACAGTCTGTGATATAATTGTCATCCAATGTTATGGCCTATCGCCAATAGTACAGCAAATAATGAATTCTATGGTGATAATAGTCTTTGTTGCATAGGAGAAAAAATTGTGTTAATATTTAATTAAATTATAATTAATTAATTAGAATTTAATTTGTGAATTGTGAATGTACATAGACACTAAAATGAAACCTCAGTAAAAAAAATCGTTTTATTCAAAAAATCTTTATATTAATACAAGTTGTAACTGAATGGTATCTAACCAGCAATTTGACGTATGGGTTTAATTGGACTAGCAGTTAAATATTTACCAAAATCTTTTCTCCCATGTGATCCTTGCAAACACTATCAGTATTTTGAAATATAGCCACCAAATGTGGTATGAATTGTAAACATATTTCATAGATGGTCTATTTATAATTTTGCCTAGCATAATCCTAGCGGATCCTAAGCATGAATGTACAGGGTATTTCCAACCGTTCCTACCTCATTGACAATTTTCAAAATAAGCCTCGAGTATTTATGAATAACTTTTAAAGAGAAACTCGTTTTATAACCTATAAATTTTGTTATTTACAACATTAATACAAAGTACGTGTATCTTTATTGACTTACCACATAGTTGAAAAGGAACAGGATCTTTAGATTTGCAAATACTGATTTGTAAAGATTTAGAGTTTAATCAAAAATGAAATAAAATGCGTACTGCATACCAATGACATTCGCAATTAAAAATCGTAAACTGACATGGCCAGTACTTCCGACTGTCACACGCAAAAGTTACTGTGAGTCAATAAATCTTCAACTTTCAAATATCCTTGGATACAACGCAGTTTACATTAATTTTTGAGAAATATGTACAGAAGAAAATATATGAACTTGCCATAGATTTATTTTTTCACGATTTAAAGATCGCAAGGCTAAGGCGATGAGGGCAGACTTTACTTTACTTTCATTTTAAATCCGTCCCTGTTGCGCGTTATCGCAGCGAGACATATTTTACAGGAGACAAGGGTTTTTATCACTAAGAAACCTCACGAATTACTTTATCGGATATATTTAGGGGACAAAGCGTCCTTAACACACTTTAGGGGGAGTTCATACGACTCATTAGGCGCGCAAGCGATTTGGTGAGAAAAACAGCAGTTTAAAAAAGAATTATAGCCGGGGTGTGACAATATTTCCTTTCATAGGGCAGCATTTTATATTTATACCCTTCTTCTTCTGAGAGCGGCTGATAAATCACCGAAGCCAAAGGGGAATTTCGGGTGAAAATAGATTCCTAATTCGGAGTGGTGTATTAACTCTTACAAATATCCAGTCATTTGGCAAGGATATATTGCGCACTCTCATCGGGTATTATCGTATAAAACTAGGATTTGCTACATCAGAAGGGAAGAAATAAGTGTGTAGACTTATACTTATGGATTGATTATTATAGTTTATGACTAATGCCTACTCATTTGACAATAATATATGTATTCGGGAACTTTTCGTAACATATTTAGCATTGACTCAGGGTCGTATCCATGAAAAGTCATGTTTGACGTATTTCATGAAAATACGTATTTCTATTTACTACATTTGGACACACGGAAACTAGACATCCTTTCCCAGAAGGATGACTTCTCCTACATAAGCCTGCCTACAGGCAGGCTCGTGTAGGAGAAGGTTACACATATAAACGCGGACAAACACCCAGCCTTGCTTCCCTGTGGTGAGAATGTGCCCAGTATTTGGCCCTGTTGCCACCCTGTTACCAAATACCAAGTCAGCACCACCGCGGCACCATAAGAATGAGACCATGCGTCACCCATCCAAGTTGCAATCGTGCAATTCGTTGCTTGACTTCGAATAGCGCAGGTCCGACAATGAACGGAGTACGCTGCCTCATCCTCAGAAGATCATCATCAAATCTTAAGATAATTTAGTTAGGAAAGAAGTCACTAATAAGTAAACCTCAAGTTTACTTGCAATTGTAGAGAACGCAATATTTATTTGTATAATAATGGCAGTTTAGTTATAGAAATAATAATTCAAAAGAATATGTGTAATAACAAAAATAAGTAATGTAAATCTTAAATTTTTAGGTGATTTTCAAAGGGTTGCAACATGGAGAAAAATAGTCACAGAGCAATTTAAAAATAAAGCAAATTAAAGCTCCAGTTTATAGTTTTCAAATCATTAGTTAAATTTTTTTCCGGTTAATAGTTTTTGAGAAATCATAAGAAAACCATCAGAAAAAAATTTCCAATCTTTTGTTTGCCTTTCCAAAGGTCCACTCAATTTTTTCAGTGATTTCAGATTTTTTAGAAAATATCCTCTTCAATTTGAACATACTATCTAAAAGCCTTGTATTATGATTTTTTCGCTGAGTTATCGTTGTTCAAAGCGAAGAAGTTAGTTTGACTTTGGTAATTAATTACACGGGAAATATATTTTTTTCATTTTCTGTTCTTACAATAATTAACATTTTTTCATAAGAAATATGGATTTTTTGCCAAAAAAAAATTTTCAATCTCAACAAATTAATAAAAAACGAAAAATTCATCCTTAAGTCAATTTTTAGCAAAAATGACAAATTCAATCACAATGAAAACACCGATCGCAATGAAAAAAAGTGGCAGCGATTTTATATTTTCAGGGTAGTCTTTGGAATACCTTGAGGTTGAAGAGATACAGTCAACATCCTTCGTGTATACATTATTTGCAAAGTTATGCCAAATTAAGCGAATATATTTAAATACGCAATTTTTTACCTATTTTTTAATCAACATTCTCGCACCGGTTTTTTTTTCAAAAACTAATAACTGCTACTTATAAAGAATACTTTGTAGTTTTTAAGACCCTGACTTTTTGCTTTGAACGAAAATAACTCATAGAAAAATCATCATACGACGCTTTTTATACCGCTAAAATTAAAAGATGTTAATTATATAAACAAGCTTTATGGTGAAATCACTGAAAAAAATATTAGTCCGTGGACCTTCTGAAAGGCAATTAAAAATTTGGATTTTTTCTTCCGATGTTTTTTTTGATTACTCAAAAATGCTGATGGTAAAAATTATGAACCCAAGATCTGAGAACTAGAAATTCTGAGTTTCAATTTGTTTTTATTTAAAACAAGTGAAAATATTTTTATGTAAAAAACTCTACTTCTCCAAATTAAATAAATCAAGTCGACGTTCTTCTATATGCAGATACATACAATAACATAATCACCACATAAATCATGTGGGTATAATAAATTGTCATTAAATATTTAACGATTATTGTAGCTGATTTGGTTAGAGCACATTACATGGCAATTACGATTGGCCGCCGACTATCATAATCTTGGTTCAAATCCAAACGCTGGTACTGGTAATGTCAGTGGGAATGGATGCTGTGGTGGTGTGTTTTATATTTTAAAATTTAATGTTATTAGTTATACAAATAAAGCTAATCAATAAACATTGCATACATAATAAGTACTGAAATTGTTACTCGTAGAGAATTGTAAATATATTGAATTTAAATTTGGAAGGAGAATGGATTTGGTAATAATTTACGATTAAAAATTAATACTTCGACCTTATACTAGTTACATTATAACTAGTACTTATACAAATTTTGATTTCGTTACAAAAAAGTTACTATCAAAATAAAAAAGCAACATGTTTATCAGTGTCTTTTTAGTATCTGCCCACCTATTGATATATTGTAGATTGAATTGTTGTCTAAGTTTCATTTCAATAAGCTGACACTTTGGCTTTACTTTGTTATTTTATTTTTACATAAACTTCTAACCAAAAAAAATACAATAGCCTCATATTGGACATTTTAATGTACCATCATTTCAAATGTGCTCGTTTATTTCTAAGACACTCTACTTTTTGTTTATTGATTTATGCTATATTGACTCAATGTTGCACCTTGGTATGATATATTTAATTTTTTCTTTTTTCTTTTCATATTTTACATTGTTAGTATATATATTTTATATCCACTAATTGTATAGGAGACTATATGAGTAGTTGTACATTAAATAAATAAATATATAAATAAATCACTAAAAGGACAACTGCAACAAAAAACTGAGAATTTCACAAAAGAAAATAAAAAGTGCAAACTCTAGTACATTGATAACCATTATCACTATATTATTTATCACTTTCATATAATATAACAAAAGACATAAAATCGATAAACTACACAATCTCCGCAGTGTAATTCAACGAAGGTGAGGGAATCGTAGATTATATATCTAGATAACTCACGTTCTTTAATTGATGTCGAACTTTCTTCGTCACTCAGTTACTGTGACGAGTTTCTATTACGACTCGTTCCAGGAAAAAGGTTGAAAGAAGGCTTGGAAACGGAAATAAACGGAGCGACGCGGAAGGAAAACTTTCTGGTTTGATGTAGTTGGCTCGCGATAATTTTTTTCCTGACACTGTAACTTATGGAGTCATGACGCCACAATGTGTTCCCTGATTTATTGGCGTTAATGAAGTTTTAATTAACAAGTAATAAATCTTATTACAAGTATGTAACGATTTTGAAGACATCACAATTCCTAATTTGAGCTTGGTTTTGTTTGTATCGGTTCTAGTTCATAAATATTCTATTAATAAAAATGTTGGTGGCAGATAAATAGATACACACTTATCTACGCGAGCCATTACATACACTGCCTTAAAATATGTTAATAATACAAATATGAGAGATAAAAATTAAATAAAATGATCATTTGCATCAGTTATTATTTACTTGTTAATAATCTGCTTGTATTATTTATTAGTTAATATTTGTAATTTGTATTATTAATAAGTTTATTGTCAATAATTATAACCATGTAATAAGGATTCCATTTATTGTAGCCTCGCATCTTGGTGTGGTAAATTTAGCCCACATAAGATCATGTTTGACATGCCTTTAAAAAGTTTAAAATAAAAACAAAATATCTTACAATATTAAAGCTACATATTTGCCCTTAAACGATTTAAATCGTGACAATAGTCGATCTGAATTCGAAGTTCAGTAAATTTACACTGAAGTGAATGTCATTTGTTACCAGGGCTACAATGATGACCAATCTTTCAATATATTTATCAACCAATCTTATATACGAGTATGTCAAATCAAAGCTTTGATTTGATTGAGAATCAAAAACACTGTTGTTTAAAATATTTAAATAAAATAGCAAACAGGCAACAAAGTAATGCCCTTAAAAAAGGCAAAAGCGCAATGAAACACATGCAAAATGGTGCATTTCTAATAGTACACATTTGTAACAAAACCTATACGAGTGATCCACGCAGTTTATGGCCGTTTGACCAACAGAACTGCAGATTTCAGCGAGTCACGAGGCAATCACACGTTGATCACTGATTATATGCGCTATATTTCGAATATCAGTATATTATAGATATATGGTTATCACAAATGTAATTTGTCTATTTAAAATCAGTTACTACTTAAATATATTTGAACTAAATTTTAATAAACGGGCTAGGTATGTAATTATTACTGACTTGATGACATTACATTAAACAAGTTTTGTCGGCATTATCATTATATAAGTTTTTTATAATGGATGATAAATTAGCTTAAATTACTTATGGCATTTTCGAAATATGTTTCACTTGATACAATTATAATAACATTAGTAAAAGCGCCATGGAAAGTATATATACTATTTCCTATATCGTTAAGATGTAACATAAATAGGCCCTAAGGGGCTTCGCCGAGGAACATCTATATCAATTTTGAGTTTAAATTTAAGTCAAATTTATATACTGTTTTTATTAACAAGATACGATCTAAGTAATTCAATAGATTTTGCATTATTTAGATAACAATAGCACCAATAGTAATATTATATTTTCACTTAAATAAACATATTATACCTGAAACATTATTTAATTTTTTTCTTAATAATATACTTTCCATTGTAAAATGAATACATTTTGCTATTTAAGAAATTGAAACAAATGTATGACTCAATAATTAATGAAATGAATATTTTTCTATTTTACCTTAATCAAAGTTATATTATATTTGGTTAATGGGCCTCCTGTCAGTGACCATTACGGCTTATTTTTGTTTTAATTAGCGGACAATAGAAAGTTACCTGACTATGCAACTTAAACATTGCAGTAATTACGAATCTCATTACGAACCTCAATATTTTTGTTTATTAATATTACCTAGAAAAGATATATTTTTTTGCTTACCCAAGCGATAATTTACCTTGAAGAGTTTAAGTTGTCATCGCATTCGTAAATAAACAGTTTTAAAACCTTAAAACGGATTTTTCCACACGTAGAACATTTATATATCGAAATAGAGTGGCCGAGAAAAATTAAACCAACACATAAATGCAGAATATGTGTTTTATGCGACAGTTTTACTTTTTTCAAATAGTCCACCATCGTGCTTTCTCATGACCCATGGACGGGGTGGGGCGTGTCCTATCCACCTCAAAATCAATAGGTGTCGTCTGGGAGACGTCCCCGGCCAGAATAAGTCAAAACCTGACCGATCCGACATGATTCAGTTGAGTTATCGTGTTAACAAAAGAAACATTCTCAAATAGTCCACCGTTGTGCTTTCTCATGACCCATGGACAGGGTGGGGTGTGTCTCCTCCACCTCAAAATCAATAGGTGTCGTCTGGGAGTCGCTTCCGATCAATCAGAATCAGTCAAAACCCGATCGATCTGACACGATTTAGTTGAGTTATCGTATTAACAAAAACATTTCTCAAATAATTCACCATCGTGCTTTCTCATGACCCATCGACAGGGTGGGGTGTATCCTATCCACTTCAAAATCAATAGGTGTCATCTGGGAGACGTCCCCAATCAGAATCAGTCAAATCCGATCCATCCGACACGATTTAGTTCAGTTATCGTGGTAACAAGAAATTTTAATGCCGACGACAACGACACACACACAGATAAAATTTCTTAAAAACCTTTTTTTTGTTTTTAGGCCGAAAAACGAAAAATAAACGAAAAAAAAGTTCATTTTTCTTTACACGATTACATTACTTTTCTGCTAGTATAGTTGAGTGCGGAAAAGTAAAATATAAGTAGATAACGTTACAATAGGCTTAATTAATGTTATTAAGTTTGAAGAAATTGATCGAGGAAGCTGTTGCTCAGTGGTAGTTCACAGTTTCAACGTCATTGAGTAAAACACTACTAAGTTTTGTACCACTATATTTGCACAAAAATCGTAACATAATGTGATCGTAATTATCGTAATGACAAAGTGTTGGAACTGCACTCACGATTTTTGTGCAAATATAGTGGTATAAAACTTGGTAGTGCTTTACTCAATTGCGTTGTTATTAAGTTTGACTTAAGACACTAAAACTTAAGACTTAAAGAATTTGGTTTACATTTGTGCAATTAAATGAAAAAAAAAAAAAACAAAAAGCAAGCACTGATAATTTTGAAAGACGTAACACACGTAAGTAAGTAACATACATCATGTTTAAGTATAGAAAATAACAGACTTAAAATAACTTAATTTTAAATATAATAAATTTTCTGATTAGGAACTCAGCTTGGAATTAATGAAAACCATTATTTTGCGTCCATATCGATCAAATCATTAATGAAATATAAATATAGCCTACAACGTAACTAATCAATGTTGGTATCCTTTAATGCTTCCCTTGTCCTCGCAAAACTTTTATGAAGCAGAAAAGCAAGCTTTGCTAAATTTTATGTTTATCTATCGATTCGCGTTCTCTAGTGACTAATAAACTTCAAGACGTTTGCCTTAACTTTCGAAAATTATTTGATATGAGATAGATAATGCCCGGGCCTCGTAAAATTGATAGGGGCAGTAAGCTAAAAAATTAAGTGGCTAAATAAAAAAACACTTCCAATAAAGGGTGTTGCCCAATGAGCGGATAAGAGGAAAGAAAAATGTGTACGTCTATTAATCAGTTTTAACCCAGTGTAATCTGTATAGCTATATATAAAGTAAAGCAGGACGTAATATGTTACGCGTATTTTTGGGCCTTTTATTTGGGATTGCGTTAGGCTTATATAGTTTTATTTTATAATACTGTAGCTACGGTCCTTACTACAAATGGGGTTTTGAAATGATATTTTATGAGAACTGCAGTACGTCTTGCTTTAAATGAATACCATAATGTGTTTTAATTCCGACTTAATAAAAGCCCTACAACTGCGGATGTAGTTTATAGATAGCACGACCTAACAATATTATACAAATTCGCTGCTGTACAACTTTCTTGCACACGCTGCAGTTTCACTTAATGTAAAAATGCAGGATTTAGGTAACGGAATGCAAACGATTTATGGTTGTAGAATATCATTGCACGCAATCACATTAATGAAATTTGTTCGGAGATACCATTAAATATATGAGGATGTTTTGTTAAAGTAATATTATTTTTCTCTGTCAATGATGTATATTATCAAATCAAATTTCAGTTTACGTAGCAGTCGTCTGTTGATCTTCTTAAGGTATCTTCTTAAGGAGACTCGCCTCAAAATTGACCAAAATAATTTTTTTATCATTTCAAGAATTGTACTGTGTTTCACGGACAATTTGAATTCTCTGAAAAATTGTAGTTTACTCAATACAATACATAAATATAAAAAATAATTAAATAATACCCAACAACCAATATATCTCCTGATTTTTAACTTGGACCAGTTTCTTTTTCTTGATTTAGTAACTATTTCTTTAACCTTGTTCGCCCTTTTTGTTTTTTACCCTGACTCTCTTTTAGTTCGTTAAAGACTGCGTCACACCTTTTTACGCGTAGCATGTCTTTTTATTATTAAGGCTTCTTTGCAAAAAACGGCCAGGTACGATGTCCAACTTCTCAAATAACCTACACCTGGAAGAAGAAAACAAATATACATATTATTGTAAGTAAGTATTGTTTATGTTATATATAGAAATACATTCATCCATCGTTGAAGGGGCTCACTGCATTGTAACATCCAAACGTCAACATTTCTAAGGTAACAAATGTATTTTTGATACAAATTTTCCATATAATGTTTTTTTGGCTTCCACTGGGGTTCTGTGTTTACCCATGCAGTCGTTTTTTAAATAATTCTAGATTGCAAAGTTCCCGATAATGGACCTTGTGGCTATATTCTTTGCTAGCCTCCTTTGCCTGATTGTTTCCTCCCTGTAAAATCACCTTTCCGAACACATCGATTTTTATCTCAAACCAATTGTTAGATCTGTTATTAATCATAAATAAATTATGTTATATTTAAGAATCATCTTCGAATATGTATGAAATACTTCAAGAGGCTACGTCCTGGTTAAGCCAAGAAAAATTAATTGAAAGTTGGAAAACACTGAAAAAGTATTTTCGAAATGCCGCCATTTTTTTATGAATAGAATATTGATCCCTAATATTTTAAGTATATTTTGGAATGCATGTCCAATAAGCAAAAAAATAATCAAATTAAAATCTAAAATACTTTTTTAGAAACTATTTTTACTTTAAAAAACTATTCCGAAAAATGGATTTACAAAATAAGAAAAAAATTGAAATATAATTAATAATATATTTTTTATTATTCAAATACTTGACTGCAAATTTCATAAATATGTAGCACTAAGTCTTCTATAAAATGAAATTTTTGTAAATACATTGAACACAACTTCATATTTTGCTGTTTAAATAGTGAAAAGATCCCTTGCAGCAGCAACATCGGGGTGAGTCTGTCCTTAAAAAGGCCGATAGACGTATTCCGGAATATACAAGGTGTTTACGAATTTGCAGCTTATACAGTATGACAATATCTGAAGCATAATTACATAGCCATAATTCGAATACTCTTCGATACTAAATTCGTACTCAATTCTTCGATAATAAATCCGTAACGTCCTGTGCAATCGTTTTTGTAATTCGTAATATTTATTAATTCCAGAATTAAACAAAATGACGGAAATTATAAGAATAAATAAGCAATTGAGGAAATCCAATATTACTTACTTTTTATTAGTTGCCTGGAAAATTGTATAAAGTAATGTTAGCGACCCATAAGTTTCAAAAATTCATATTTCTCTTTCGGAGAAGTTTTCAACTTCAAGAAAGATAAAATTATTTATTATGATAAATTATTTATTTCCATAAACGCGGCCTTTCCGTTATAGTTATAATGTCCTTCATTTATTGTTATATAAGAATTGTTTGTTAAGTCTGATAATTTCTGTGATCTTAATATATTTGTTTTGTAATGATAGTAATTTGTAATGATAATAAAGACCAGGATGTTTACTGCACACCTCGTGGACGGTCCTATATCGCAGTTTTGAGATTCGTCCCCATTACTGACGAGCAGTACAAATATGCAGTAACAACAGATTCTCAAAATATAGAAGATTTCATAATATTGGACAAAAATATTCAAACAAGGAAATAAACTATTTTATTGACGTACTTTTGAACTCTGAGAAGCAGTAGAAGTACAAGAAAATAGTCAAAATTAACCAGAAAATGAAACGCCTGAAACCACCGTTTAAGCATTTCATTACCTAGAATTCTCAAAATCCTCAAAATTCACCCATTCAGCAAAACATTGCACACTTACGTCAAATAAACATTTTGAGTTTTGTTCAAAAGAACGTGAATTATGTCTAAAAGTGACTTTATAACTTCTCTTCTTCATTTTAATTTTGTCTATTGTAATACTAGTTGTAAGAGTATGTAAATTCATACAGAAAATTTCTATACACTGTACACAAAATAATATACTATATATTGTTATGTATATATTTACTATATTAGTCCTTTCCTTTGAATGGACATCTCCCATAACCGGACAAAAATAATAGAACCATGAATTCCAGTTATGAAAGCGTTGACTGTGTTAATACTTGAACCATGGTCATTAAGTTTTAGGAACATCTACACTATCTGAAGAACGCTAACGCCGTTAATGTCTTGAGAGAGCTAAGAACATCAATTTATCTCAATACTTCCAACTAACAAACTGTACGCGAATGGACAAAATGAGAGACTACGAAACGAAATAAATACAGTACAAATTGCAATTGCTATTGACAACTAGAGGTTTATTAGATTGTAAAACAAGATAGTGCTCTGGAAATAATCCAATAAGAGGAAGGAAAGTCCAAGCACAGTTTCGACAATATACGGAACCTAATTATGCGACAGACAGCAAAAACACGTTAAGTGAATTGGTGCTTGAATCGAGAGCAATATTTATTCAATGCGAATAAGCCGGCTTTTCCGATTGAGCCATTCTTGGGATCTGAATACGACACTTTGTCCGATTGGTTAAAACAATTCGATAACTCCTCTCGGTATAAAAGATTTTATTAGCTTGTAAAAATGCAAGGAAGCTTCTGTGCTATATAACCACAATTGGATTGAAAAGTCAAGTATGTACTCAATTATATAAATACGTTTTTCGGTAATGTAACAAACAATAAATACCAATAAATTTATGAGGTTTCTTACATTTCTTTATCTCAATTTGGTTAAAATTTCCAAACGATGGCTATGATTTTTTAAAGCGATTAATTTTCTGAATCTGTAGTCTATTAAAGTGTAAACGTGGAAAAACTTAGTAGCCTCAAATAAGATAATATTTGATGCACCACCGAAAGACGCAAGGAATCTCTTCTTCAGTAACTGGTTACATGGCAAAATTAAGGAGTAGGTGATGGCTTAAGCCCATACTAAAGTTATGGGCACAAACATGTCCTGGTAATGGCCTTCTGGTATATGTATATGTTTCAACTAAGATCCTATATGCATATATTAACATGGTCTCTTGTGGTAGGTGTAGAATCTCGTAAAGTACCTTGAATGTAGTTGTACAATAATTCGAGTTTCGTCGCTAAATAATACATATAGAAGACTTAATCTTCTGACCGATATAGATTATATATTAGGAATTTGGTTAACACTCAATCCAATTCAAAATTCAGAGCTAGTAAAAGTCAAGTGTTTACTCGAGTGTCTGCAATACTGATGGATGATCTATAGCGTTCTGCTATAGAAGCGCTGATGTTCAGGGAGGAAAACTAGTCACATTGTATGTGTCATTATATATTTGGGTTGGGGTTCTCCAAGCTCTCTGAATCTGCACGAGAAAGTTCTCCGATTCTTTTCCTCCATAATCTGAACCTTTAACGAAAATAAAAGCCTTGATTTTTGGGTGTCTAAAACTTCATGGAACGTAAGACATACACAGGTATGTACCACACATAATGTAGGAGAATCAACAAACCTATTTCTACTGTATGTATGTAATACTACGGCCAGTATAGTATTTTTGAATCTCCTGCAGGTATTTAACAGTCTCATATAACGGTTCAGCATATTCTTATTAATGATAATTGGAGACACACACACTATCATCCTCAAATATATTACTACTTTTTGTAATAATATTCGGTAATATTTAAAATATTCCCAATTAGGTTATAATTAGGTAACTCAGAAGACACGATAGTATTTTCAAGTCTAGGGAACACCATGGGCATTCCAACAATTGTCCAAGAGAACTAACAGAAGTTGGTCATTAGCTCTCGCGTTTAGAAAGTAGAATGGGTGATTTAACGTGGAAGGGATTCTGCGCTAATAGCTAAACGCTTTTCCTGTCCCACTAAAGAACTACGGAGGAGGACTCTGCACGCCTCTAGACGCCTTCTGGATAAAATTAGTACTGGCAATTATTCAAAACTACCATTAGTGCCCTTTGCCTTTACAAACCCCTATGATGGTAAGAAATGGGTTAAAGGATCCCACAACGGGACTAGTATTGAAGAAATATGAGTGTATATCTATGTATATTTATGAATATCTAGAAATGCCTATAAAAATATCATTCACAGCGTGGTGACTGATTGAGTCCACTGTAAGTATCCCCAGGACCACTCCTCTAAGAATAGGTGCGTTTATTGTTATCTCTGTGTGTAACGTTCCCTTCGCAGCCAGAGGCTTTAGGGAAAGGAAGACATTTTAGTGTGTCTGATGTTTTATTTTTTGTTAAAAACGTAGTAGCTACGTTTTCAACAAACGCGAAATCTCACCGATATACTTCGAACTTATGTGGCAATATGTGTGGTTGTAGTATCTAGTTTAGTTCACCCCTATATTACCAACATCGAAATAGATTGCTGTGGCCGATGGTATCAACTATAAATACCACTTTAACCACCGCTTAAAATTAGCTTATTTAGAGTTGTCTTCTTGATACAAGATTTTTTTTATTTCGGTATATATCACTTAAAGTTTTGTAGCAGCAGTGTGTATAATATTCCGAATAAATCAAGTCCATGCAGGTTTTTAGTAAAAAAACTAACATGGTAAATATTTTATAATATTATATCGTTATTTATTATACATGAATAACTTTAATTTGTATTGTTACTTATATCATTTATCTCGTTATCTGTAGATTATTATTGTACTGAATAAAGAAAATGCTTCAATTGTATACTGGTACTTTCAACATGAAAATTACAGCTATAGTTATTATTATTACTTACCACAAATGGGTATTTTCGTACTTTTGTAGTTTACATTGTTTATGTCTTTGCAGAAATAAACTTAACCCGTTTACGCTTAGGTGCAATGTGGTAAATAATTGTGTATAAAGCCGTACCTGCGACATGAATAATGGAGTCATTAAACCAACCCTTGAGATGCATATTAAATATATCGTAATGAGGAAATTAACGTCTTAAAGATTAATGAAACACCACAATGTATCTCATTGTCGCGCCTTTTAATTACGCTGAAATCCAATTTGGTGTAGCGTACATTGCGATGTAGTACTTATCCAGTTTTATCGTTCATAATATAAATAGGAAAGGAAGATATGAGCCTATATGAATTTTTTATGTTACTGCTTTTTATAGCCGCTCTCGGTCCTGAATTATAGATATATAGCGGTAAAGACGACACGAGTACATAACTTGTAAATTTATTTTTTTCGAATACTATAATATAGTAATAAAAAGTTACGAAATGACATTAAAAGGATATATTGCGTGGTTCATGTTAGATTAAATGATCGTTATAGCGCCAATCTGCTTCGAAAATCAGTTCCACGTCGATGGTTTAGAAACTCGTTATTACGCATTATTCATAATATAATAAATTAAGATGCGATTCCTAGAATACACATTGTCTTTCTCCCACACGTAGAACATGAGTAACATAATGACTAACTTTTATAAATTAAAGTTATTTTATAACATAAAGAAAAACGCATAGCTAATTAATATTATGATATCGCTAGACTTCTGTTTAGTATGATTTCTTTTCCATATATTTTAATATTCGATAGTTTTATTCACATTCAATTTGTGTAATATTTCACGAATCTGACCCTATAGTTTCTTCAATGGTACAAAATGTTTACACTAATTTCAAAGGAGATTTGTAGTATAGTATATTTTGCAAGATATTGTTCTGGGTTAATTCTGTTATTAAAATTAATATTCACTCGATTTAAAAAAAAAACTACCATTACGTTATATTTTTACGATTATTATTTACTATTTAAGATAAATTTAGGGTACCTACATTTTTAAACCTTAACTGCTTTCTCGATTCGCTTCAACATTATAGTGAAATGGCTTATTTATGGGAATTCTTTCCAACGAAAGCCTAAGAATCGACAGTTTCTATAAAGACCACCCAAGATCTGTTGGAAAATATTTACGAAACAGTGCTGTTCCAGTATATATTTTATATTAAGTGCCCTTCATGCACGCTTAAAAATTAATTAAAGTAAAATAAATTCGGCTACGTAAAAATATATATACAGTGCCTTCATTTCAAGACTACCCACCCTTCATTATTTCTTTGAGCAGGGAACATTACCTCTAGAGAAAAACTATATACAAATTTATACATACATATATCCCCCACTTAAAAATTAAATGGTCCTATATTGTAATACAACCTTTTAAAGGTCTTAAAATTTTTTATTCAAATCGATTTAGAAAACTGAAATCAGTTAATTTGTTCTCGTAATAAAAGCAAAAGTTTATAAATTTAAATAAAACACAAAATAAATTATTGAAATATTTCTAGGACAGTGTTATAAGTTTAATGAAAGTAGGAGCCACTGTTTTTGTAGAATCGCTGCCGCAGGCTCAACACCGATACGTTTTATATTTCATTTGTATTTTACACACATCAGTTTTCTTTTGCTGATATTCAAGGTGATATAAGAGAGCGTTTGTGTTAGGCAGTCGCTCATTTGTATTTTAGTACACAACGATTCCATAGAAATAATGCCTGCTACTTTCATCGAACTCATAACATAATCCCTTCATTATTATTTCATTAATTCATTTTGCGTTTTATTTACTGTATTTTATTTTTGCCTATATTAAGAGAACCGACCAACCGATTTTAATTTTCTAAATGGAGTTGAAGGGTTTTTAACCCTTTGAAAGGATATGACACAAGATAGGAGGTTCCAGTTTAAATTTTTAAGTATGTAGCTGGGAGTAAGGGATGAAACCTAAACTTCAATAGACACTGGGTTTAAAATTCCCGTTCGATACCTATATATTCGTATTTTTTGTCTTTCTCCTTACTAAAAGAAATGGTGAGGATGAATAGTTTTGAATTGAAAACACTGTATAACAAAAATGAAAAAAAAAACTTTTTCGTCTGTATGATATAAAAAATATTACATTTTTCATACCTGTGCATGTTATATTGGGACTAGAAGAAGACACTAACGGGTCTAGAGTTCTTTAAAATTTTATAAAATTATTGTGTTTATAATGGTGTCATTTATTTTTCAGCGGACGTCTTAAAAAGTGACATTATCCAATAGCTGCCTTTGATGGATTAATTAATAATTAATTAATTAATGATTAATTAATATTATTTTTACTTTTATTCATTAATAAGCTTAGTTACCTAACATTTTCGGAATTACTCGCAATTCATTGTCAAACAAAATGATTTGTTTCAGTTCAGTTTAGTCTCACAATAAAAATAATTTTGTTGTCAGGTAATACGAAGTTTAAAATAGTATATTTTACAAGTTATAAATTCATTAACAAAATGATATTTAGTTTAGAAAATTGAATTCCCTATATGATTTGAACGCATATAATGTAATAAATATAGTATTAGTTTACTAAATAACATAAGAACTCAATTTTTTAAACTATATACATGTACTTATGTATGTAACATATTTTACATTTGAACTTGATTAATTAGTGAAAGAAATGGGTATTGTTTTGTTATCCAAAAGTCCCAAAGGTTTATTACCACTATTCGGTAATATAGCAGAAATAGCAAAAAAGGTGTTTGAGGTGTGTTTTACATTTCCAAGGAAATATTCTGTTAAACTTATGATAAATTCTAAAATTGATTTAATATGATTCATCATTCTTTGTGCCACTTTCAAGTTGTTTTCCATCGAATTTTCAATGTAGCCGTCTGTCATCTGTGAAGACTTCCAGTCCTCATGTCGTTTCAGCTCTGTTACATCGCCACCACTACCAACAAAAATAAGTGTTGAAGATCGACGAATGCAATGCTCTGTGTGTCTTTCAAGGTTTTTTGAATTAAAAGAAAGCAATACTATTAGCAATAGTATCATTTTAGCAATAGTAGTAAATTAGTTTATGCCGTCTACTTGTGTGGTACACTTCTTTTTTGGTAATGTCACGTGTGGACTGTATAATTTTGTATAAAATAAGTTTATAAAAAATGATTCATGTTTATTAATGTTTCATGTGCCATGATGACCAGTATTTACAAATTATAGATATATAGAGAGACGAGCTATGCCTTTTTAATAGATAATAAAATAAAATAAACTCGAGCATATAATTATTTAAATATATTAAACAAGACAAAAATATAATTGAACTATAGTAGAATTAAAATAAATATTGCAATTATTTAACAGGTAATTTAAAACGACATTATTCCAGAAGTGCCAAATACTTTTCAAGAATTTGGTAATATTCTCCAGTAATTGTATAGTTCCTGGAAATATTGGTTTTGCAAACTGATATATTCACTAAAGCAAATTTTAGGTCTTGAGTATTATTAATTTTCATTTGATATATCACACTCTTTCTACATTTTCTTACACAACTATTAAAGTAACTATTAAAAAATATCGAAACAATTATTTTTTGAGGAAAAATGTTAACTACATATATTAACTTTACACCTAAATCAGTCTCATCAAGAGATTCTTTAATAAAGGTAAATACGTAATCAAAATAAGTAAATACGTTTATCAAAATAAGTAAAATCTTAGTATTATCTCCACAAGAAATAAATATTTCTTGTGGAGATTTGAAAATTTTTTTGCCTGATAACCATCAAGCTTTATTTTGACGAACGATTTTTATTTTCAAATAACATTATGTTTCGTGATAATCATTGTTTTCAACACATGATACGTTTTCCATAAAGTGGAGGATTTAAATATTTCTAATAATTTAGAAAAATAATCCAGTATAATATTTTTGGAAAGCCAATTAACAATATTTTTGCAATTCGTTATATAGCTAGATATAAATTGCTTATAGCACAATTCATGCCTTTCTCTTGGCGTACTTGGTATGTCATAATCGACCCATTGTATTATTAGCAACTTCTCTTATTTTTGGTGCCATACATTCCATATTTATTTCTACATCACTACATGACATTTTTCGACGAATAGCTATAAAAGTGCAGCACTTTGACCGCATCCAGTACATGGATGGTGACCTATCGTATTCTTCTATAGGGGTGGTTGCAACAATACTATTCGTACTGTGGTCTGGGGTGACGGACTGGGTCCAGTGTTAGCGGTGTCATTACATTGTTGCTTCGGTCCGAATCTCAACAGGGAGAGTGTGGCACAGCTCTCTGAGCGTGACTGTGTTTGTCCTCGATTTAACTTGTAACCTTCCTCTCCGCAGCGTGAGCCCTGTAAAAGTTCACAAGTAAATCTGCAAAAGTTCACAAAAAACTTGAAAACCTTAAAACGGCAAACGCGATGTCAGATATAATACCACGCTAATATGCGGCTAAACAGATTCTTATTTGTCGAAAGCCATGCGTAATTATTGCAAACGATGTGTGGAATTATTCTTAATTCTTTGTTGGAATTATGAGGAATGAACATAATTTTTAGTTCTGGAACGTGTAAATTCCAGAATAGTTTACAGGAGAGTTTGCTCCATATTTAAAAGGAGCGTTACGTTTTCTCATTCTGCTGAAAGTGAAATTTGTCAAGCTTTTTGTAATAATTGTAAATATTAAAATACTCCGAGCACTTCGTCTGTATTATATTTATGGGCTGTTTCATTTTAACAATTTTTGCCCACCTTGGAGCGTGTAATTATTTTTGCTATTAATTTCGCCGTAGCAATCATGAAAGTAATTTAAGAAATGTTGATTTTTCATAAAAAGTACTGCCCTTAAAATATAAAGTAAATAATAAGGCCGCACATGGAGTTCTCTCTGAGCCTATCTTCTTTCTCCTGTCTGCGTTGCTCTCGACATCGATTTTAATAAAATTAATATTTATGGACTTTGTAAACTAAACCAACAGTATTGTTACGCATCGTGGTTAGTAACCGTATTTTTAAAATTTCAACTTTATACCACTGTTGTAGGTATATGAATATTTTAAATTCCTTTGTGCCGAAGGAAAGCAAGGGGCGTATCGAAGTTAAACTACCATCGGAAGTTAAACGAAAATGTAAATAGAAAAACTTTATACGAAATTTAAGAAAAAAGGAGAGACGTGTTAGCGGAGGACTTCGCATTTTCACGGTAGCATTACCCTATATTATTTTGATTTATTTTACCGAAGGGAATGAGAAAAGGAAATGTATATAATGACCCGGAATTTTGGAGTCGCGCTCTCAAAGGATTTTTTAAAATATATGTTGCTGTTGTGTAAATAACCCGTAAGACCGTGTAGGGACTAATGGACTCATATACCACGGTTAATATAACTTGTGCAACGAATAACTAACAATTATTTTAAATATTAATGTTGTGTTTTTTTTTTCTAGGTAAGTACTGTAGCTCTAAGGACTGTAGGATTGGTGAGTGCTTTCATTTGCTTTACATTTACAACTAAAATCATAGCATTTTTATTCTTAATGTAAAGCTAGATGGGAAACGATGGGAAACTACAATATTTTAATGCTGAATTTTTACAGTGAGAACAAAGAAAATATTAAGTTGTTCCACAATTATTGTAGTGTTTTCGAAGGCGATGTTTCTCTGTAAGGGTAATTGACAAAAATTAAATTTGTAAAAAATATTTTGACTTATCGAATGCTATTATTCTGGAGGAAAATTTAACATGGATAAAGATATAAGAAAATACACTGAAAATGATAGAATTTATCATTTATAAAAGGTTATCATTAACAATAATAGCACAAGATGTGCATTTTAAATAAAACATTGTCTTTTTTTAGCAAAGTATTGAAATATTTATTGATTTATTATAATGTAGATATTTAGGAATTATAACGGGTGTCCAGAAAGGGTGGGGGGGGTATTTGTAGATTCAATAAAAAAAAAACTAGAAGTCAGAAAAAATAAATTTTGTTGTTAATTTTTAGACAAAGTTTTGGAAAATTAAGTACTAAAGATTATGTTCTCCAAATGTTGACCCTCACGCTGCTGGCACTCCTCTAACCGTAAACGGAAATTAGCCACCACGCGTCTACATATCTCTCTGGAAACGGCGGCCATGTCGGTGCGAATGTTGTGCTTTAATTGCACTAAGGTTCGTGGATTGTTTACATACACTTTCTTTTTAAGGTATCCCCATAAGAAATAATCAAGAGGTGTAAGATCAGAAAATGGATTCGAATGTTTGAGAATATCGGATCGACTGTAAAAATTCGCAATTCAGGTCGCCCGTGCTCTGTTCGAACCCCACAAGTGATTGAAAAAGTGAGAGTTTCAGTGCGTGAAAATCCTTCTCAATCAATTCGCAAACTCTCATTGATACAGTGTTCAATTTCGGCCTTCAATACTTGGGTGGTCGTGGGCTTGTTGGCGTAAACCTGACAGTTAAAAAATCCCAACAAAAAAAGTCCGGAGGTGTTAAATCGGAAGATCGTGGCGGCCAATTCCGGTCACCAAAACGAGAGATAACACGACTAGTAAAAGTCTCGTGTAATACCGTCAATGTTTCATGGGTGCTATGGCAAGTGGCTTCGTCTTGATGAAACCACATGTCTTCAAGAGCAATATCCTCCAATTGAGGCACAAAAAATGGGTCATCATATCACTATAACGTTCGCCATTTACCGTCAATGCATTACCTGCAAGCATTTTCAAAGAAAAATGGTTCAATGATTCCTTTAGACCACAATTCACACCAAATAGTGACACGTTAGTGATACATTTCTTTCTCATGGATATTCTGAGCTCAAAATCCGGCAATTTGGCCCATTGATGAAGCCATCAAGATGACTTCTTGTTATTAAATGATCCAATCAATAAACTCTCTTCGCAGTGCATGGTTTGTTGAAAATTGGACACACTTTGCAAATCGTAGCAACCAAACTTTCACCATTTCGATAGTAATGTGTAACAATAAGGACGCATTGTTGTATTGTGTAGTGCGTTTTATTTACTGCTATCTGTCTCCTATCCACCTGTCACAATTATTAATCTATTGAATCATGACAACCAAAATGACACCCAACTCAAATCTTGCGATCTTATTGTAACACCCTATACGCATGTATCACATCACCGAAGTGGCATAATATTTTTTGGCATTAGAAATAATTTTTTGCGTTATTTTTTGCAGTATCAACAACCAATACGGCACTCCTAAAGGTCGCATACACAATCCAGTTCCTTTTACTTCGATAGCTGCAGCTGAAAACGTGGAAATATTAAAAACAAATCGAATGTTTCTATCGAAAAGCTGTTCAAACACTGAATATATCGAAATCATTCTTCGCATAGAATTGCGAAAAGGAGACACATTTTGAAAATTCATGCTTATAAAATAACCACCCATCAGTTATTAACCGATAATGCATGTGAGGAATTTTCAAAATTTTCATCATTAGTGATAGGATTACTTGATAGTGGAGAGCTTAATGAATAATTGATCATTTATACACATAAAGTATATCTGCCAAAAGCCCAAAGATATTAAGCAGTTTAATCAGGGCAATTAAGAAAAAGGGCCCGGGGTATTACGGACGACATGCTTGCATTATTTGACGGCTTTGGAGAATATTTATCATTAAGTTCTGTACTTTCTCTGATTGTATTTTTATGCGAAATAATTGTAAACACTATTACACAAATATTGAGCACTTTTTGGTATGTTATAATTATCAGGAATCCACCACCCTTTCTCTTGTCAAGACAATTCAATTTTTTTCAGCTGCATGCATTTAGAAGTGACAGCTGTTTAGTTCAGCAACCCTATGGCATACCGTGTGATCAGTCTTTGTTCGTTGGTAATAATGAAAAATTGTGTACGTTATATTATGTTGTGGAGACTTAAATTATAGACACGGGTTAGTAAATCAAGAGCTTACTTGTATGAAATGTGCATTTATTTGACGGATTCAACTCCAACAATCTTTGACTTGTGAAATCGAACAGGCCATCTCGAACTTCGGAAAAATTATATCCGTGTAGTTGAACTTGACCTTTTTACGGTCCTCGTGAGAGTATATATTCCGAATCATTTGGCACATTTTTCACTTAAACTAACATTTAAGCGAATGATGTTCATCCCGGCGAGAAAAAGAATCAAAACTTTCGTTATAACGGCGAAATACATACAGCATTAAAGGAAGCGCAGAGACCTTCGTAGATATAGTACAATCACAAATCAGTTTCCGTGAAAAAAACGCAGAGGAAAACTTGCGTTTCAATATGCAGTAAATCCTCGGACCTACGATTTCTGGTGCTGAACGACCTGAGTTGCGATAAAGCCTACGTTTCGGGGTTATCTATACAGGGCGTAATTAATTATTGGAGACTACGTCCGAGATTTATTTGTTTCCTTGAAGAAAAAAAGTTCATGGAGTTTCAAGAGCATTAATTTGTACATATACAAGGCTATCTATCTGGATCTAACAAATTGGAAGCCAGCTCATATAGCTAGAATATCAAACCTGGGAAATGTCGTGGATTAAATAAATATTCCGTCCGTTTTAGATCTTATACTTGAAAGTAATTTGACAATATATATTTATCTTAATTGCTCTATAAGATATGTTATAAAGGTATTTCTATAGTTATATCTAGCACAAAATTCCTATTGGCAAAGAATTCGGTACCCAGTACATTCATTCACAACTTCGCAATTCACAAATTAACGTTGTGTATGAAATAAAACTAACTTATACCATAATTGTTGAAAAATATTTTGGAAATCTTATATGTCAACTTACTGTAGTCATTTAGAAAACATTATAAAATAGTATTGCCTATTTGCAATTTATGGTTTAGGATATAATACAAAGTGAAGGTATATATACATAATTGGAAGCAAGTGTTTCATTTACTTTTTAAGTAAACTTTAAACATTATTAAAATAACTATATCTATATTAGTATATATATATATATATATATATATATATATATATATATATATATATATATATATATATATATATATATATATATATAGTCTTGTTGTATGTCTCTGTTTAGATGCATTTTTATAAAATTACTGTTTATATATAATGCCAGCTATATTTTCTAAAAAGAAAAAGAAGTATTATTATTATTAATACAAACAGTCTTAATGTTTCTCAATATTTATTTTTATAAAGTCTGTCTTTTCACTCGAGTTAAGAACAGGGAAAACATAATTTAATAATAGATTAACCATTAATTTATTTTTGAAGAGACCTAGAGATTACTTGTGCCGCTTATTACTTATCATACCTACGATAGCAATTACATGTAATTAGATGGATTTTAGTATTCAGTTTTTTACATAACCCCAAAAATATGAGTGTAGATATATGTATCAAGACGGAAATAGCCTAAATTGGGATAAATGGGACTAAAGTCTTACCTTGTCAATATCTCAAATGTTGTAAATTTAAATTAGGAGTTGTTGCGAAATCTTGTTCTATTAACATATCGTGCATCTCGATATTCCCCCTGTGAGTTGCAATATCGTAGTATGCGTTTAATACGTTTTGAGAACCAATTTATATTATAAAATAGATCAATAACTTAATAAGGTGTCTTCTTACCTGTGAAAGGTAACGACAGCTGTAGGATGTGTTCTTAGTAACAAAATAATAATAAAAGGAAGACTGCTGTTATGGGTATTACGCCCCTAACTTATGGCACAAAATATAAAAGTACTATTCATTTCATCGCTATTTGTCAAATAAAAAACTCTCTTATCTTGCCGATAAATGGAACAGTCTACCTGATCCTAGTCATAAAAACAAGCCACGGTATGTTTTTGAGATTTTTTATTTGGCAAATAGCGATCAAATAAACCATATATACTTTAACGACTAAACGATTATGCGACTTGTGTCGGCTATCCTAATTTGTAGTATAATTTATACTCATATTTAGTTTTGTTTTGAAATTTTAGGACTAATTTTATTATTATGTATTGACTAACAATGATTTGAATAAAAGGGGGCAACAGACTTGAAGGTTTTCAACCTACAGTTATAATTAAATTTATATTAATTAGAGAAATTATCTTCCTCCTAACTTTCTAAATCCTGAGGGCACGTAGCAAATTCCCAAAATGTTATTTCCGCCAGATTCGGCGGCAGAAATGTATAAACACCTTGTACAAGTACGAAGCTAGGCTACGAAACTACTCGCTATGCATTGTTTGGGTCGCCATTCTGGTTGGTCTGTTTAGACATTTGATAACTTTCCGGAGAATATAACAATGCATGACGGCACTTCCCACGAGCCCCCCATTGTTCCGCTCCTTCCAACTTTAGCATCTCCCATTAACGAGATATCTTATACATAAGTGCCACTCGTACTCAGAGGTTGATCGAAAATACGGGGGATTTTTTCACAATGCGAAAATTACAGCCACATCGAGGGTCTGGGAGAAGCTTACATGTATACACAGTTAACGTCATTCGCGTACTGCGGAAGATAAAAGTAATGTACCCAGTCTAAAAACCAGATATCATTAATATTGATATTATTGCTACACCTCTATTATTGTCATTGATTTTGTGAATTAAATTAAATAAAGAAATAACGTTTATTAATCTGTATAATTTAAAACAACTGATGTGTACTAAATGTTTAAATTGATTGAATATCTCAAGCCACTGGTCACATTCAATACATTAACTGGAATTTTTGTATCATATTAATTCTGTTAGTATGTATTTCCAATAATAAATATAACATTGAGTATATTGAGAATATTTGAGAAGTAAATTTAATTTTTACTAGCGGCGTTTACTAGCAATATTTTATAATTTTATTTTCAAAAAGGTTATTAGGCAATAATGCCTATGATATCCCAGATATGTTCAGTAGCAAGGTAATGATATAATACGTAATTTTACAGAACTATTTTAATACAAATACAATCGATATAACTTACATCGATAACATATATTGCGTTTACTATGACAGATCAACATTTGTGTTTGGAATAGTGTCAAGTTTTGTTAGTGATTATTCTAATTCTTTGGGCGAAAATTATCATAAATATAAACATATGTAATACTGATAGTAACAATGGTCTTCATTTATTTTCTTGGTTTCCATCGAGTGTACATGAACAAAAGCGGTATTAAGAGTTATGAAGGATGGTTGAAACCCCAAACTCTGTATGGCATTCGAAGTAAAAAATCCCGATATCTAAATTGCTCTAATATCATGTTATGTGTCCTATCTATATATGAATTCTGTCCCACATATACTCTTGTAGGTTTTGTAAGACTGAAACTCTAACAGATATAAATACTTTTTTTGATAAAGTCTTCAGTTCGGTGCCGTTGTTACGGAAGGAGATAAACAGGTGAAAAGTTAGGAATTTCGATGGAAATCCAATTTTCTCATTTCGATAGGACCCCTTCGTGGAATTTCTAAAGAAAAATACGATTTCAGCTTGAGTAAAACTTTGGAGGGCTCGTAAGCCGGAGTTTTGAAAACGTAAACAGCTAAAGAGCCTTTTATAATTTAATTTCCGCTATATTGACTTGTTGGGAATAATGAAGATTTTAAAGTTAAATAATATAATTTTTAAACTCATTAAATGGGATAAGCTTAAAAAATCAAATTTGTAAACAATAATGTTGCTAAGGTTAGCGATCAGAAATAATACTTAAAAGAACTATAATTCTTCTTGGGAGTAACAGTAACAATTAATCGTATCCTTCATTATTTTTTACATAAACCTTTAATGCTCTTACGTCAGTCAGTCTCTTTCTACAAAAATAGTGTTGACATGTTTCACAGTTTACAAAAAAATCATTTAATAACAAAATATGCGTTTTCTTTATTGTTCAACTAAAACGTAATCTTTTATTTTTTTTTTAAATAAAAAAATACAGCAAGCGACATTTCAAACCGGTTTTCAGATTTATCAAGATTTCCACTTAAAGATAACTATAAACTGTGTTATTTTGCTTGACATTTATTTCTAAACTATTATAAGAAAGTATACGTTGGCCTCGCTGCTTTTCAATAATTACACTCAATATAGAGTACAATAATTTGTCGCTTTGTGCAATGAATTTTTATGCCACATAAATAATTCATGCGCGTTCGCTCCTTTCCTTAGAGAAATGCTTTTAATGAATGACTTTTATCATTCCATACTATCTAGACGCAAAAATCTGCTACACAATAAAATATATTTCTCCTTAATTTTTACTTTTAATCGATCGAATCTACGTTCCTCCTTTCATTTTTAATGACATTTAACCAATAATGCACTAGCTTGACATTTGAGACGTATCTGATACAGAACTGAAAAGGTTCAATGGGTTACCATTAATAATAACCTTAGCAAACAACGGCGCTGTTGTGGTAATATATTTTAGATGTTACCCCACGCTAGATTTAAATTAGCGCAAATTAAAGTACACTAATAAAAACGAGTTAAAATTAATAAATAATAACAGTATATAATTCGAGAATCTTATCAATTTACTGTCGTCAAAGAAACGGTTTTTAGTTAAGAGATATATATTTTTAATATCAGTCCTCACAAGCGATTTATACACCGAGAAAAATGTTTACTACTATTGGTTAGTCAACTTTTGTTGTGTTATTTATGGCAGTTAAAAACGTGCTAATATAACTGATTTATCAGACATTATTTTAAGGGTTAATAAACGATTTATACTAATTTACAATAATCGTGAAAGTGCTTGATTTTTCTCAGTGTATTTATAGTAAAATTTTGCAGGAAGTGGTTCAGACCGACGAATTTAAATTGTTTTTTAATATCCTAATAAGTTATCTGAAAATAAGCTTTTTTATATGAACAAAAAACGTTTCTTGAAAATACAGCGTTAATAATGTAATTCTGTATATTTAAATGTTTAATTCTAAGAAATATATCTATTCCTCAATACCAAACATTCTGTGTCGATGTAAACGAACTAGACGTCATTCATGTATTGTATAATCTATGAATGGGAAGGTTGGTAATCTTCTCTGCCAGAATTTAGGGGTGTGTGAATTATAAATGGAAATGATTTATGGGTTGGTTGTGTTCTCTGCGTATGTTAATGAATACAGAAATTTATTGTCAATCAGAAAAGCGAAAAGCAGTCTAAGTAATGTTGAGATTAATTAGATAGAGTCGTTTTTAAATTTTCATTGTATCATCGTTAAAAGTTCAGTACTATCATCGCTTAAATTATCAGTTTGTAATTTTTTATGTATATTTTACCTACACGAAATTTACGTTATGCATAACCTTAAATGTATTCACCACATATTTTATTATTTTTCAACCCTTAATTGTAGTTTATTTCTATTGCAGTTAAACTTTAAAAAAGGCACTATTTCAGTTTTATAAGAAATGCATTGATAAAGTTTTAAAAACATGTATAAAGTATAATATAATTTAGTCAGTTAGATTATTGTCGAAGTTCAGATTAATCTTTGTAATACTAATTTATTTTATCCAGTTGACGAGTGATCTGAACGGCATAGCTAGTCCGTTTTTCTATGAACTATATATATTTCTATACAGTTTTTGCTGCTCAAGAAAAATTCCAAAATAAATACCTACGCCAGAGAAGTAGATTATACCTAAGGTTATTGAATTAAATGTACAGTTTTTCATATAATATATACCTAACACTGGTTTTACAGAACATCGACAAATGAAATTTAGATTAATGTATCAAATTTGTTATTTATTTCCAAATTGGAGTAGCTGAAAATAAAAAAGAGCTATAATTACTGCTGATATATACATATATAATATTTACCAGTTTCCAGGAGATAGTTGCCAAGAGAGTTATTTTATCACGATAAGGTCAATAATACGATTACACAGTTAAAAAAAATAATCGCCGATGGGTTGATGAGAAAATATTAATTTCAATATCAAAGAAAATGTGTCGAGGTCATATAAATTAAATTACTGTGTCTGCACCAACTGATTGGGTTTTCGAAGATTTTAGAATACTTTTTAGTTTTGCTATTTTTAGATATATATATATATATATATATATATATATATATATATATATATATATATATATATATATATATATATATATATTATATCAGGATGATCCTGCATTTGATTTGAACTTTCTGAGATGTTCGCAGTATAGTAGAATTATTAAAATTATTTATATTTAGTGTTGCGTTTAGTATTAAATTTTGTTTATATATCCAAGTATACATCTAAGAAGTGTCTAATGCCCATGCACTAACTGAAAAAAGAAACCGGTTTATGTAACCATATTTTTATAAAATTAATTTTTCAATTGTTTTCAGGATGTGTTATTTTATTTACTTATTTATTTAGAGAACAGCGTTTTACAGATAAATTCCAACTATAGAATAGGAAGCTAAGAACAACCAAGTTAAAAAGAATTTGAAACTATGTAAGGATAATAACTGGAATAAATTTTGATACATTCAAAATACACAATAATTATGTTACTATTTGGCAAACTAAATTAGCAAGAAAATAAATCACTCAATATAGAATATTTTAATGTCATTAAGACTTTGATAAAGGTTCTGAGAGAAGCTAAATCTTACAATATTTTAAGATTTAATTAAAAAGTAAATTTTCGTGAGAATAACCAATATAAGGATAAGAGCATTCATATTTAAATGTAAATGATTTTAGAGAATGATTTTGGATTGATTTTTTTATTATAGTGATATATTATATATATACTATATAATGCGATGACTAAACAATAGAAGCATATTTCAGCTTCGATATTACAAACGAAAATATCTTTATAGCATTTGTATAATTAAAATTGTGGTAGTTTCTAACAAGGAATCCATTTTTTTTTTCAGAAACTACGATATCAATGTAACAGAATGTACAGTATGTAACAGAAAGTGTACTGTCAAAGATAATTCTATGGTGTCTAAAGGTCGTTGGTCTCTCAAGACCTCATTCACTATGACGTAGGCATAGTGATATGATGAAGACAGCTTATTAGAAAATGACATAATATTATATTTTTATAGATTTATAGCGCTATTTAATTTAGCGCTAATTTATTAACTTCACACGACATTCTTCTGGATGTTGAGTCAGAATTCCTTCCTAGTTCTTTTAGAATGTTGAATCTGACGCTGACAATTGTCATAGTTACTCAGGACTGAATATTTTCAAATCATCAGCATAAAGGAGTTAATTACATCTAAGTCATCCACTATACCATTAATAAAAATTTATTATAATTGAGACACTGCATATTTTGCCAAATCTAATATATCTCTATTAAGCTTCGAGCATTTATTTGGTTTAATCACAGATATTCTTCTGTATATAGATTCATCAATTTGAATAGATTAAATAGAGTAATTTTTAGAACTTTGTAATATTCTCATAGGTCCCTTAGGTCGTTATATTTTTCATACAGTTTTGAAAATAGTATACTTTTCTTATAATAGAAAATGGCATGCCAGCATAGCGTCTCAGGTTTTTATTTTAGCTTTGTTACACCGAATCAATCGTTACAAATGATATTAAAACTCGGTCACGGTAAAATTCCTGCTGTTTTCTTGTACATCGCCCATTTTGGGGAATCCCGAATTTATAAATTATCGAATCTGACAGGGTCTGTTTTCATTAAAATATCGGAGAAGTTAATTAAAAGCAAGATAAGAAAAGAAAAACGTATTGAAGAATTCGCTTCGCTTCGCTATCCGGCAAAGATCAAGTGGGTTATTTTAAGTAGACTGAAACATACAAACTAAACAAAAAAGGTGTTTAAATCCATACTACCGATCTTCCCTCTTGAGGTTCTTTCGGCCCTATTTACGCCCGTCACATTTTTTCTCTGCCGGCGACGGTACTGTAAATAAGAGCGATTATACCAGGATGCACCCTTATCTAGGTAGAAATACTGTTAAAGCGGGGACAATAGGCGGTTTTATACTTTGGAAATTTCTTCAGGGTAGGGGCGACGTCAACCGGAGAATTTCTTTTTGTTACGGCCATATTCTTAGATGAGCGTTCTAAATTTCACATTTTATTTGCGCTCTTAAATTTGCAGGTAGACTAGGCTTCCGCGCAGGTAGATTTTGTAATTTGAAAAGGCAATCAGCTAGTCGAGAGACGCGCCTATACAAACCTCTGAAATTTACCTGGCAATAATTATTCCGCGAGTGCTAAATATACTGGGTGTTTAAATATTCTGGAAACATAGATTGCGAATCACGTACAATTGTGGAATAAAAAAAATATCATGTCTAGCACAGTACACGTGATAGAAGTGAATACTTCTTTAGAATAGAGAATGAGAGAGATTAAGAGTGTGAGATTGAAAGAGAAAGAGAGAGAGAGAGAAAGGGAGAGGGATAATTTCAAAAGAAATATAACAATATAAAATTTGTGTAAAAAATATTCGGTTTATTCATTATCTACACTATCATCGGCTGGTGGTTCAATTGGAAATACTGATATGATTGGTTTGTGATAACTAAAATATGAAATATATGTTCGTGATTCGATATTTTCTAGATAACGTGTAAAAATTGCATCTATTGTTGTTCCGGGTTTTGTTGTTGATTCTTTGGGATTGTTATTTATAAGCAGACCAAATGTTTCTCCAAGAAAGTTAATCAATGTCAAAGAATCATTGGATCCGAAATTTACATTGAAATCTCCCCCGAGAATCAAAGGGATTTTGTCTTCGTCTCTTCCAAGTGCATTTGCACCTGTGTGGCTGTAAACCAGTAGGGAGCGGTGAATGAAATATATTATATCTTCTAGATTTTAACAAGTTAACGGTTCAAGGATATTATCAAATAATCACAGAACACAGATGTAAATAACGTAAATAATTACTAAACACAATGATAAATATTCGGTACACACGCGTGCTGCTTCAGCTGTTAATATATAGCGCCTGGACGCGTACATCTATAACGCGCGCATGCGCGACAATCTATCTATCCTATTTTATCGCTTCGTGCCGAGTTTATATCGCTCCCTCTTGCTCCACTCCTGTGTGGCGTCAGAGTTGCACATACTCTCGCGCATGCGCGTCATACTATATTTTCTTCCATTTCCTAGTATTAAATGAACACGTGGCTCTCTCTCTCTTGCTCGTACGATGCTTCCTAAACTATTCCCCCTTCAAGCAACTTAGATCTTGGACTTATCGTATGAGTGGGCGTTAAAGACGAAGGACCGCACAAAAGGAAGACGCGGATAGCCTAAACTGATATATATATATATATGATGTATAGCTCTTTTTCTCTTTCTCTCTATGTTATATATCTGTGTACTCTGTCTTGTAACGAAGCCTGTGTTTTAGGTATACCAAATGTATAGCTCTATTTCTCCTTCTCTCTACGTTATATCTTTTTTCTCTCTCGTGTAACGAAATCTGGAAACGTTACATTTTTTCCAATTCACTCTCCATTCTCGTCAAATATCAGAACGCCGCCAAAGAAGTATTCACTTCAATAAATTACGATTCACCTTGATAAAACAAATTACAGATTTCAAAATGTTATTTTTGTTAAAATACATATACAACGAAATATATTGTATGTAATGAAATTGGTAGACGGGATTACGATATAAGTTGCAGTACCTACAGCGTGATCGAAAACACATTACAAGACAGTGAGGAAAAGTATACGGAAGTATTCAAACACATCAATTCGACGCCGTGTTGAATCTGTCAAGAGTCACTACGCATCGGATTTTAAAGAAAGATCTCCATCTAATAGTATGCAAAATTCAATTGATACAACAATTAAAAGTGCCATTTACAATGTCGTACATTTGTTAACTGGGTCTTAGAAAGGAAAGAAGGTGATTAAATAAAATGTTGTTCATCGATGAAGCATATTTTCATCTTGGCGGATATGTTATTAAACAAAATAGGCAAATTTGTGATTCTGAAAATCCACATGCTATTCACGAAAAAGAAATGCATCCACAGACATGCACGGTTTGGTGTGCATATTGGAGTGGTGGATCCATTGGAATACTTCTTTGAAAATGAAGCTGGTCATACTATCACAGTAAATGAAGAACGCGTTCATGACATGTTGACGTCGTATAGTTTGTTGACGACAGTCGTTAAATATTGACGCCCTGTCTTTAACAGAACACAAGTGCGCAATTCAAATCTTATAGTTCCAAATAGCACACCATATTATGTATGTAATGCAATTGGTAGAAGGGTACTTCGAATTACTTATAAATATGTTCAAAGTGAGATCCTTTAGAATCAGGTACTGTCTATTTCTTGCATTTCTGTATGCCCACAACATAAAATGTCTGTTTCATGTATACAGCGTGTAAGAAGTATAGCTGTCATTATTTTAATAGTTGATTATTTGGACATAAACAAACATAACAAACAAATTTGGACATAAATAAAATGTTATACAATATGGGTGTTCAACTCTACCATTTACGAGAAAATAATGTGTAAATTGGGTATAATAAATATATTATGGGACGAAAATAAAAGTAAAAACTGCAATATTTGTGGAATTCCTTAGGTAATAAAGCAATATTTCACTTAAATTTGTATAAAATTGTTTTTATTGCCTTTTAAAATTTGTCTAATTTGTATAATAAAACATTTATATGCAATAAGAATAAAAAATAAAATAGTTCTTACAAGTTATTCTTGACAATATTATTTACGGAATTCTACAAATTTTACAATTTCTTACCTTTATTTTTGTTCCACAGTGTATTTATTGTACCTATAATTAAGTAATTAATACATTATTTCCTTTAAAACGGTAGAGTTTTGTGCATACAGAAGTATAGGGAATATATCAGTCACAAATCTACCAAATGTGATTAGACTGAGGTCGCGATTTACCCATATCAACAAAAAATGAAAAATAAATGAAACAAAAAAATACTCGTAATGTGTTGAATGACAAATTCTGAGTATTGGTCGCATTTATCAATTTATCGACAGGAAACTGTCACCATTTCGAGTATCTAAATATTAGATACTATATAATATAATTATTATTTAAAAATTTAAAGTTAATTGATGATATACGAAATATAGAAATGTACCATTTATATGCATATTTAGATATTAAAACATTTCAGTGTGAAATAAATTGTACAATTTGCAGTTGTCCTATTGATCAGTCTATCCCTTGTCCAATCCGTCTCTTTTTTCTAATATCATTAGGTTTTATCTACGTTCTGCAAGTTCAATTTAAAATGCATTAAATTTAAACACAGTATACTCGTAGTATTTCCAACAAATTCTATAATTACGGCGATACGTTATCAACCATATACGAACGTTATAATGGCATCTTTGAGGAATTATGCCTGCACGAGTAGTATAATGGATTTTGTACTTACTTGCTTAATTCTAGTCTGATTTTAAATTTACCTGTTTTCGATTGTGTCATCGTAAATTAAATTGTATCTATTTATATGGTTAATTTATATTCTTATTTGACATGCAAATTAAATTATTTAGTAAATGTTAAGGCTCCTCTCAATTAGTATTTGTACTTCAAATATTACAGTAATATACCTTAAAGTCTAATCACTCTTAAAATTAATTTTAAGTACATATATCTCTTACGAGTAGAACTTTTAAAGAATTTACTTGAAAAATCTTATAGGTACATATATATATATATATATATATATATATATATATATATATATATATATATATATATATATATATATATATATATAAATTGTTGTGTGTAATACATATTTTATGTATTACATACAAATATATATATATAAATTTTAACTATATACAAACCTTAATGATACCTACCACGTGTGTACCAAATTTTCATATTTAAAATACAGCTTGTCAAGAATAGGAACAAACCTCAAACTGCGATATCGGGCTGCCCACGAGATGCGCAGTAAGTAGCCTGATCTTTAACTCAGTCGCATTGAAAACTTTGTAGAGTAAATATCGAGTAAACTAAAACCGTTATGTTTGCCACTACGTCATCACCATACGATAATATCACAAGCAACCCGCTATCCCTATGAACGCATTCGTTATGATATGTAAACAAGAGACAGGTGATGTTACTTGTGTCTTCGGTCATCGGAGATGACTTGAATATATCACCGACAACTGTTTTCATATTTTCACGCTGATCGGTGAGAAGACAAATAGTAACATACGTATTAGATTAAAAATATGAAACTCTTCTATTGACTAACGCAGTAGATAATTTTCGACAAATATTGATAGTTGTTTGACATCTGACTTCTTTTCTTTTCGTTTCTGCAAATTTTAATCTCCTGGAATACTTTGAATAGGAGAAAAGAAACGAAGGTCCTTTAATATCTGTTAGAGCTCATGGATTATAAGGTTTGTCACGGTGATAACTTATTTGAAAGGTATTTTCTAGTTTCCTTTGGTGCCGGTAATACAGTTGATTGTAAAGGCCGTAAATTTAAATTACGTAGAGTCACTCACTTGGATTTGATTTTTCATCATAGTTCATACGAATATTGCTTGTGACGTAGGTAGTGGTAAAGTTATAACGGTTTGACTGTATGTATGAATATACACAGTCCGATCTGTCCGCGCATAAAGTGCATCCTTTTCCCTCCGAATGCTACTAACTCTTTCTTCTATGCAACACAGAGAATCTCACACTTTTTCTGATTCTTGACAAGCTATATATATTTGTGGTTCATGTTGGCTGAATCAGCTAACTTTCATTGCAATAAGTTTGAATCCGGCCTGTGAAAATCCAAGGCAGTAGTTTCTGATGTCCCAACTTTATTTATAACCACAGAAATATTCAAACTTAGTTACATCAAGACAAAATCATCCCCCATTGTAATGATTATATTTTTACTTTCACAAAGCTTTTACATTTTCGCCCATCCTGTCCCAATCGATATGGGTCAGAATTGGTATTCTAAGTTATTTTCATGGTAAGTCATCCACGTTTCTAATAATTTTTTTATAATATATCTAGTTTTTAGGAACATTGAGGTATCCTCTAGGTAGGTAGGTAATCCTCTGAAATACTGTGACCTAACCTTTATAGAAAATTGCATACTCATGTATGCAATTGGAATACATATTTTATTAAAATCATTTTTATTAACTCAAATAAAATTGTTATAGTATCATACCATTTTCATTGATTTAATTTTAATACTGTGAAGTATTTCAATCATTATGTTTCTACAAACGAAGAGTCACTGTTTCGTCTAATTTCATTAGACCAGCTGCCTAATAGCCGAATGATGTAAAGGACACCGCAGGATTTACTAACGCTCATCTATAACTGATTGTACGGCAGACGAAATTGCCGTTATCCATTCGAGCTGAAACGACCTCCACTTTATATGTCACCAAATTTTAAGGAAGATACACTACAGTAACGTCACCTAACATTAGAGATAAATAGCAGTGCACTATCGTATGGTTTTTGGACACTGGAATCGTGAATTTATTACTGGCTTTGACAAGATGCATTTTACGTCTTTCACTAGTGTCGATGGAAATATTTATGTTACAAGATTACTATCTTCAGGCACTGAAAAAATGTATATATTTAGTTTATAAGTATTATATATAATAAAAGGTGGTCCAACCAAAACGCACGATGTTAATTGTAAATAAAACAAAAAGTTTTCAGAGAATTATCTTACTATTTTTTATTATGATAGAAGGATCTATGACAATTATGTGTGAAACAAAATATCGGCCAAATGCTCGCCACGGCTTCGGTGACATACCTCTATCCGATGGTCCATATTTTCAATGACTCTGAGACATAATTGAGGTTCAATGTCGTTAATGTGCCGAATTATCTCATCCTTTAGCTCTTAAATTGTTCTTGGCTTATTAACGTACACTTTTTCTTTTAAGTATCCCCAAAGAAAGAAGTCCAACGGTGTCAAATCACATGATCGTGGCGGGCAATTAACATCGCCACGACGCGCGACGTGAGATAACACGGCCATTGAATTTCTCGCGCAAAAGTGCCATTGTTTCGTTGGCTGTGTGCAAGTGGCATCATCCTTTTGGAACCACATATCGTCCAGGTCCATATCCTCAATTTCTGGCCACAAGAAGTCCGTTATCATCTCGCGATAGCGAACACCATTCACGGTAACTGCTTGGCCGACCTCATTTTCGAAGAAGTACGGCCCGATGACGCCGACAGCCCATAAACCGCACCAAACAGTCACTCCTTGTGAATGCATCGGCTTTTCAACAATCACTCGTGGATTCTCATTTGCCCAAATGTGGAAATTCTGCTTGTTAACGAATCCACTGAGGTGAAAGTGTGCCTCGTCGCTGAAGATGATTTTCTTTGTAAAGTCACCATTCACTTCTGTCTGTTCAACCAACCATTCGGCGTATTGACGACGCTTGAAATGGTCAGTAGGCTTCAGCTCTTGAGTCAATTGAACCTTGTAAGCGTGTAAATTCAAATCTTTATTCTAAATTCGCATCAGTGATGTTCGTGAGATGTTCAATTGTTGGGCACGACGACGAGTCGAGTTTGACGGCTCTTCTGCTACACTATCGCGAACAACAGCAATGTTTTCCGCAGAACGAACTGGGCGAGCATGCACAGGTGTTTTCACATTTCCTACAGACCCGGTTTGCTGAAATTTGCGCACAATTCTCCCGATTGTGGACACATTTGGTCGATTATGCTGACCAAAAAAGTTACGAAGTGCACGAAATGCATTTTGAACGCCCATTTCCGTAAAAGGCTTCAACAATCTTAACGCGCTGCTCAATTGTGAATTTGTCAAACACTGAAACAAAGAAATATCAAATTAAGTTGGGCAAAAAACTTGACGTTAAGGTGTAACTCATAATTAACATCGTGCATTATGGTTGGACCACCCTTTATTAATATTTTAAGGCAAAGAATGAATTAAATGATTTAATAACTTTTAATACGTATACCTGTATACAACATGGTGATAAAATTTCGCACAATAATCATAATTTTGTCTTAAAAGGTTTTTTAAAAAATTATGTAATAACAGAATTATGCATATTGTGCGAAACTTTTATCACCACTGTATAATAAATCAGTTGAAGAAGTTATTTTTATTTGGAAGTTGAAAGAAGTTCAGCGATAAGATTCCATTTGAATAATTAAAAGGAAGCCGTAAAAAAAGTTAAGTTAGGGAGATATTATCAGTACTTGAATCCACTTTAGCTTGAGTTCAAATTGATTTAATTAGATTTAACAAGTAAACGACTTGAGTAAGCTGGGAAAATAAAGCAGCGAAGTAAATGTATGATTAATATGTTCAAAACTAATATAATGTTAATAAATACTTAACGTGAACAAGAGAACGACTTGTGTGATTTCTGACTATGTAGTCCCTGTTAATTTTTTGTACACTCAAGAATAGTGTGGTATACTTAGAAAACCGAAAATATATAAAAGGATACATAAAAACTAAAAATAGTCCTGGCTTAATCTCAAATTAAATGCAGGTGTAATTAGCTAACGAAGATTAATTATAATCTTGTGACAAACTCAGTTATATGCTAACTAAATATTTTGCAGTTATAAACGACCCTTTTTAAGTTTCAGCAGTAACCATTTATATGATAAATATCACGATTATATTATATCTACTTTATGAAATTTTAAAGGGTTAACGCCAACTTATTAAATGTCTATTCAGTGTCAGAAAACTGACATCTTAACATTTTAAACTCTCAATTGTCTCATGTTAGGAAAAACTTCATTAGTTTGTTAGTAACACGTATGCAAATAATAGATTTGATGGTGAAACTTTATTAATTCGTCTTAGTTTACCTTTTGAGCAGTCAGTAACTTATAAGTCGGAAATCGAGAAGGGAACCACCAAGCCGCCAAGCGATTATCAAAGTAGTTCCCGAATAGCAAAGCTATTACATAATCGCTCTAGGAAACAACTACTCCTCGGGCTAAAGCCCCGCCAGGCATTGAATTATACCCAGAAGCGATCCTCGACCCCTTTCTCGTGTTTCTGCACGATCAGATAAGGTTTCAAAAAATAAAACCCGCCACAGGTAGGATTCGACATTTGTCCCGGATCGGAACCGAACGACATACAGCTGTTTCGAACTTGTTAGTTCTCATCAATGCCGCATACGGTACGCCGATTCAGGACAAATGCCGAATGAACTTTATCGACATACATGAACTTTATATACATCTTTATCGATACGATCTCTGTCAGTAACTTATAAGTCGGAAATCGAGAAAGGAACCACCAAGCCGCCAAGCGGTTTTCAAAGTAGTTCCCGAATAGTAAAGCTATGACAGCATTGTAATAGCTTTGCTATTAATTGTACGTTGAGCAGTATCGATGAATTTGGAACAGGAATTTGAATCAAGGTATGACCTTTTTAAGACATTGCAATCTCTCTTTTAGATTAATCTAAAATTCAAAACTCATTAAAACAATAATAAGAATCTGTCTCAATACATTTAGCTCATCTCAATATTTTATTGGATAAAATTAGAAGAGGGTTTGTAACTATTTATCCGAATTCGTTTGCGTACTTTATTCGCTGTCAATTTTCCCAAGGCAGTAAGAAATATTCAGTTCCATGGATGTTGACTCAAATCTGGTATAAAGTCTTTTGGAGGTCAAGGGTAACGCAAATCAGCTAATATTACGAATTTATGGATTTAATAAGATGGAAATCTGTTTGTGTTTCTCCTGATGCAAACAAGATGTATCACAGCAAACTGGACTAAATAAATAAATTAGTTTAGTGGTTATTCAATTAATAATGAATATATAGAATCTGGCAAGATGAAGAAGAAGAATCCTTAGTGTAATCTATCATTCTTAAGTTAACCAATAATAATACTAAACTACTATTTTTACTTAAAGTTGATTTCAGTTATGTATTCATGTAAATTCACTTTAGTTTTAAACGGTATTATATTAATACAATACTCTTGACACTTATCGTGAACTTATTTGTTTTCGCTTCAACGATTTTCATTCCGAAGTTAATTTTCTTTGTTTCGTTACTCTCAAAAATTAACGTTAGTTTATTGAACGACTAGTCGATGATCACGCTGCTTTCCAAACAATGGTTTAAATAACAAAGGGTACGAATCTTAAAATACACAATGCGGTGAAAAGTATAACTGTAATACAAATGAACGCCAAAATCTCCGCAATATCGCAATAACGGAAGTAAGAAGAAAAGGGAGCGATAGAAACAGCCACCACCTTGTATTTAACCGTCAACAATGTTGGCTAAAGCGCTTTTAGTTCTTAAAATAAAACTCAAGACATCATTGCCGACCAAGGATTTTTCCTATTGCAATCGCCGAGAACAGAACTTTATTTGGTCCATTTTTACATCAATTCTCTAAATGCGCCATTCTGTAGTAGTTGAATATACTTTATGGGCTACATTTAATAAAATGCTGCGCCTGAAAAGAGTAGAGGGAATGTAATCGAACAGACGATTGCGAGCGTGCCATAGTACTTCACATTTTCTATATAATTGTAAACGGGTTTTCACAGTTTTACCGACAAAATAATATAAATCTTCAGAAGGAAGGGCTCACAACTCTACAGGTTTTATCTGGGGGATTTATGAGCCATTTACATATGAAACTTTTGCAAGGAAAATATTTCCTTTGCCAGAAAGTGAAAACATCAAAAGAGGACAAAGGGTATATTTTTAAAAGTATTGAATTCAGTCAACTAGTAACATTTTCTGAATATTTCAACAATGATGCAATAATCTACCGTACTTCCATTATGAAATTAAAACTAATACTTAATGAAACTAATTTTCACTATTCACGATGTTCAAGCAAGCTCACTGAGTTAGCGAACATGGCATATGTATTTAAAAATATACACAATCCTATTTTAAACAGTGCAGCATATGGCAACTAAAAAGGCGGAAATTCTTTGGGGATTCTTAGTAGCGAAATAGATTATATCATATGAACGTATTTTTAAAAGAAATAATTATTTTTGTGCTAAAGGTTATTATCGATTATTAAACGTATCCGATTGTTCTGCTCCATTAATTTCGTTTTCAAATGATAAGTAAACATATTTGTTTCCAATGTAATAAATCATCTGGTTTTTAATTAGTTTATTATACTAATTATGTTTTTGACATTGATCGTAATTGGTTACATTACAAGTTTATTACTTGGACTACTTAGACCATTATACAGGTAGTTGTATAGTCGTTCAGTGATGAAGTAGTAGGAAACATTGTCGTAATCTTTTGCAATAAGTCTAATAAGAACTCGATTGATATTGTATTGATATGAAATGTTTCCGCATATTTGAGTAGTTTTCAAGAGTCTTATTCTTTTAGAATATCATTAGTATTTACCATTGTCACTCGAATACAAGTGAACTGATCACGATCAGAGATTTACTCTGTATATTGACTTCTTTGAAAATTTCTTTCTTTATGTGAGAAGGCATTAATTTATTGTTTTAATGAGATCATCTATGTTTTCCTGTGTTTTTGATAATTGGTTTTAGTATTTTTAGTGAAGCGAAATTTTCAATTTAAATAGAAGTCGAAGGGAAGCAACTCGTAGATCGACGTACAGCTCTGGTATTTTCTCATCAATATCGTGGTTCTCATCAACATCGTTCAACTACAAAGTATATTGTCTCCATAACAAGACTACTCCAGAATTTTAAAACTTTATAGGTACTATACTTTTCACATATGTTCAATCCTTTATTTTAAACATACCTGTCCTGTTACATTAATTTAATCCCGCAACATTTATATAAGATGTAACATATTTTGTCATTAGATCAAAAGTTAACCTTTAATTACATAATTAAACTATTATTACTTTTTCGCACTCCACTATACTAGCATAAAAGTAATGTAATCGTGTAAAGAAAAAGTGAAAAAACCCAATTTTTTTTTGGGTTTATTTTTCGGTTTTCGGCCTAAAAACAAAAAAAAAAATGGTTATTAAAAAATGTTTGCTGTGTGTGTGTCGTCGTTGTCGTCGGTATTAAAATTTCTTGTTAGCACGATAACTCAACTAAATCGTGTCGGATCGATCGGGTTTGATTGATCCTGATTGGGGACGTCTCCCAGGTGACACCTATTTATTTTGAGGTGGATAGCACACACCACCCCCTTCCTTGGGTCTATTTGATATTTTTTTTGTTAGCACGATAACACAACTAAATCGTATCGGAGCGATCGGGTTTTGACTAATTCTGATCGGGGACGTCTCCCAGAAGACACCTGTTGATTTGGAGGTGGATAAGACACACCCCACCCAGTCCATGAGTCATGAGAGCACAATGGTGGACTATTTGAGAAATTTGTTTTGTTAATACGATAACTCAACTAAATCGTGTCAGATCGATCAGGTTTTGACTGATTCTGATCGGGAACGTCTCCCAGACGACATCTATTTTGAGGTGAATAAGACACATCCACTCTGTCCATGGATCATAAGAAAGCACGACGGTGGACTATTTTTGATATGGACGGTGGAAATTCTTTTGTTAACACAATAACTCAACTAAATCATGTCAGATCGATCGATCGGGTTTTGACTGATTCTGATCGGGAATATCTCCTAGACGACACCTATTGATTTTGAGTTGAATAGAATACACTCTATCATGTGCATGGGTCATGAGAAAGCACAATGGTGGACTATGTGAGAATTTTTTTTGTTAGCACGATCACTCAACTAAATCGTGTCGGATCGATCGAGTTTCAACTGATTCTGATCAGGAACGTCTACTAGACGACATCTATTGATTTTGAGGTGGATAGGACACACCCCACCCTGTTCAATTGTCATGAGAAAGCACGAGGGTGGACTATTTGAAAAAATTAAAACTGTCGCATAAAACAGATATTCTGCATTTATGTGTTGGTTAATTTTTTCTCGGTCACTCAATTTCGAGATAGAGATGTTCTACGTGCGGAAAAGTCCGTTTTAAGGTTTTAAATCTGTTTATTTTTTTATACATTGTTTACGTGATATAATCCTTCCAATACTTGTTTTGAAAAAATAGACAATGCCAAACAAAAAGAAACATCCCTCATATTTTCCTTTGATCATTTTCTTCGATATACTTGAAGTTCATCTACTTTGTGATGACTCATCAAAATCTGAAACATAAATTATATATGTACATAAAATCGCAATTAAACTTTATCAACAAAGACCCTTTGCGCTCTATTTCGATCAAAGCTTTTTATCATAAAACAGATGCGCCACAGTATAAGAGAATTTCTAACGTAAACTACTCCTATATATAACAACCACCATTAAAAATAACACACTATAACCTTTTCCACTATATGTTTCCAGTAATCGGGCCCTCACACTTTTATTCGACAACTGATTTATGATTTGAAGTTCGCCTAGCATCTTTGGTGTTTACTCCACACGTGTCAAAACATACTTCGGCTTTACATGATAATTAAAACATTAATTATGGCACACATTGTGGCATATCTAATGTACAATGAGAGAATAATTAAAATTCCTAATTTACGTCGAACATTAATTTTATTCAATTAACAATGTTATAGAGATATCGTGTGTGTCGATGTTGTATTTGTGACATCCGTAGAAACTATCTGTAAATCTGGGAACTTTGAATTGTCAAGCAACATGATAACAACTTTGGTATTAATAGTTCAACATGGCATGAAATATAAGTAAACTTCGCGAAATACTCCAAAATGTGTTTAAATTAATTATTTATCTTAATATAAAGTTGAGAAAAGTTCAATTTATTTTTCATGATATATTGCAAACTTCTGGATATTATAAAGTATCAAATTAAGGAAGTGAAGATGTAAATTTTGAAGTGATATTGAGTTGGGGGTCTAATATTTCATATCAAATGAGATTTTATCCCATCCGAGTTTGGGGATAATGCAAAGTTTTACACTAATGAAAATTCTTAATAACTAAGGAGTAATAGTTAATTGTAAATATTTTAATGTAAGTATCAATGCATATATACCAGATAGTTTAAATTGAAGTGGCTAAAGTTCTTAGAAGAACAGTTTTAAAGATCATGAATTATTATGGTTAAGATTCCAATACAGATAAGGTCATGTTCAAATATCAAAAGCATAGACGACTATGTCAAAGCAAAGACTAATCTGTGATTTCAGATATGTCTAATTAAGAGTTCTCTTCTCATATGAAGAATGAAACTTCAACTACAATTTTAACTGTAGTCACTTTTCATTTGAATATTTATTCAGTTTTTCTAAACATTTTTCAATGTGCGTCATGTTTGTTCCAGTAATACAAATAATGTATGTATACAATTCTAGATTATCTTATCGATTTTAATTTTAATTCTTTCGTTTTAATTCTAATTTATGAAAGGATACTGGCTGTATTGGTAGATATAGTGCAGAAAATCCTCATGCACATAATAATAAAGTCTATATTGCGTCTTCTAAAAAAATTTACCAAGAGGATCACTTTTATATAATCCATTCATATAACAATATTTTTTTTCTCATTTAAGCTACATTTGTTTTAAATAGAATAAAACTAGCAAGAAACAAAACTGTAGATACTGGAGTAGAGAAAATTTACATTGGATAGTGGAGCCTCACGCTCAATATTCTAATGTTTCTTGAGCAGTGGCGAAGCTTCGATTAAGGCTGTAAAGCTAGCTAAATTGCACATCATTCCTCGCGTACTCCTCTCTCCCCTCATTGCACCGCGGATCTCAATAAAGTTCGTTAAAACCAAAGCGATGGAGAGTTAGCCCAGACAGCGCATACGCATTGCCGGTTACCGGCATGTCGACGCGAAGAATGATATGCAATCCTGCCAGCCTCACAGCCTTAATGGACGCTTCGCCACTGTTCTTAAGTGACACAATTCCACAATTTCACAATAAAAGTTAATAAGACCTTTGCCGCATGAAATTGATAGGAAAATTTCATAGTAGTAGGATAGAGCTACACCACGCCTTATAGTGACTGTAAGAGCCTCTCGATAAAGTGTTTTTAATTGGTATATGCGGTGTAATTGGGTATCCACTTTGCTGTTCGGAATTGGCTCCATTTATTTTTATTTATAACTTTTTATTATTTTTGTGGTGTAATCTATAAGTAAGGGTCTGCCTTAACAAATTAAATAAGTAAGGAATTAAGAAGGAACAAAACAAGCAAAAAAATATTGAAATTACGTTACCGAATAGATTTAGTCCATTTTAAATCAAGTATAACATGGGCCTTCATTTCAATATCAAGAAATCAAAGGATATCTGCCACTTCAAAGGGGATGAAATAGCAGATACAGAATTCAACTTCATCCATTAGTTTAAAATATATTTTATGTAGTATTTAGAGGTTATGGATACAATTTATACTAAAAACGGCTTTTGAATTTGTACCGAGTAATGTTTTAAAAGGAAACATTACTGGATAACTGCTAGTATTGTTGTAACAAATTTAAAATGTGAGTTCTTTTAAAAGGAAATTTAAAAGAACCTACAGCGAAAAATCAATACGAACAAAGATACAATTATGATTTCCTTTAAAAAGTCACTGGGTATTTAGGTAAAACTTGCAGATGCCATTTTAGAACCGCGGAAAATATCATGTTTAACTGGTATTATTCATATTATTTCTACTTCTCGTTGAATGTGCGAATGCAATACGCCATATTAAAGTAACAGGTGTCCTGGAATATTTTCCTCTTCTTGGGTGAATAAAACTCCGTTATTAAAAAATATGTTTCCATTCAATATTTTTTATTTAACTTAAAATTTAGGGAAAGTTATGTAGGAAAAATATGATCGTCAAGGCACCTTTCTTCATGCTACTGAATTCTCTGAATTTCCTCGCGTATTCTGGCTTTTAACTGAAGCAAAGTCCTAAAAGCACCTATGGACCCATTAGATGTTAAAAGAAAACGAAAAGAAATCCATCGGTGTTAAATCGGGATTTCTGGATGGACAAATAATGGTCCCACACTTAGAAATCACATTTTCAAGGAACATCGCTCTAAGGGTTCCCATTGATAAAGCAGAGTGGGTTGTAACCAGCCCCCTGACACTGCGGTAGTTCGCTGGTAAATTACTGTACAAGGGGCGCTAGTTGTCTTGCAGCGCGAAGTTGCCGGTAAATTTGAACATAAATGTTTTTAAATTTTAATATATACGTAACGGATGATGATAAATTAATAACAAAATGAATTTATAGGAAAATTATCTGAGCCACAATGTATTACGTAACGATTATTATTGTTTATCGTATAGGTGAAATCGAATTACGATAATTTGCAATTATAAAAAATATGTTTTCTTGTGTTCCTGCAATAATTTTTTATTTACACGTAATATGTACACATACGTATATAATCTGTCCGAAAAGTGCTGAAACTTATTCTATGAACATTTCTGTTACAAATAAGAAAAATCATTTCAAAATATTAATTCACAGAGGCAAATAATATAAATTTTTAGTATATACTACAAATTATAATATTGTAAATTGGGAGTAATCAAAGTATCGTAGAGGGGAAAGTGAAGCTATCTATTTCACTGCACTTTACCGAAAACAGAACACGCCACAACATTTCCAAGCGAGTCTTTTGACAAATTTTTACATGACACTGCTCCCCTCTTCGCGGACAACTTTATATGGCCCCTGTGCAAAAGAAAAGGTGTATTTAGACTAATGCAATTATATTCATTACTTCGATTGAAATAACAATACAAAACTTTGAATAATGTCGAATCATAATAATCTTTTATTGAAGAAATAATGCACTGTTTCGCCTTCTACGGAACGCTCTTTTTCGTAATTGCATGCGGGCACTATGCAATGTCGTCTCACACGACGTATTTTGTTTTTTAATTTCGGCGAATCCTCCATTTTACACTATTATATTTATACACTGCAGATTGATTGCAACTGGCGATTACGCGTTTGTTTACATGTACGCGAGGTTATGTTTACTGTTACTGTAGGTGAGGGACGTAAGAGAAAGGGGGAAAGGAAACTGCAAGACGTGCAAGACTACTAGCACCCCTGGCGGCCGTTGTACACGTAATTGCAAAATCGCACTACGTGATATATAGGGAGTGCCATCCCCCTGGTTGTAACCGCATCTTGCCGAGATACGCGCATATTTCCCACTGCCACTTTCCGAGATGTTCGACAAACAAACGAGGAGAACATTTCAGGACATCTTGTATTTATAGTGTTGACGAAGTTTTCCTTGAAAACCGAAGACTGGAGCTTTCAATGACACAGCTTGTCGTAACCAAAAAACAAGATGTTAATTTTGAAATTCCTTTTCATGGAACAGTGCCGTTAAATACAGTTAAGAGTGAAATAAATATTTTATGGCGATTAAGGGGCAGTTATTTTTTCACAATACACGATAGGCAAGGTAACATACAACGTATCTCACTCTATGTTATCGGATAAAATAGGCAACAGTCTACACTTAGTTAAATAATGTAGAAACTTCGGTCTCGTTAATATTCCATGGCCTTCGGTCGACTTTAAAAAAGTACGGGATAGCTTAGCTCGCTTAAGGAGATATCAATTCTCATTATGTTGAGTAGGATCCTCACGCGGTTCTTTATTTTCCCTTCGCTGCGTGAGTAGCAGGACGCCTTTGGAGTTCCCTGCCGTCAACTTGGACGAAGAGACACCTCTAACAAGAGGAATGGGAAGCATTCATGGTCTGCGAGGTAATGTGATGACGACGCATATCCCCATTAAGGAACTCAGCGGAGCTGAAACATTTTTTCTTTCGGGTTTTAATAACGTTTTACTGGTAAAAGAATAAAGGTGGATGGTAATAAAGGACTTCTCGTCGTGAGGTATATTTTACTTTCGTGGGAACGGGCGTTACATATTAGAGACGATGATTTATTTAAGTCCATGCATAATGTATTTAATATTTGGTATAAGAAAGATATCGCATGAGGTACTACTATCCTTCTTATGTTTATATTGCTAAGAAATAATTGATCATTTTTGTTTAATTTACATTACTGCTTTGATGTTATTCCTTCTTCCTAATAATTAATAAATTTCTTATTTCTACTGGTCACACATCTTTGTTAAGCGACTTATTATGTTACTGGCGCAGCCTGTAATATAAGAGATAAAATATGCATCCAGTTGACACAGTTCTTTGCCTTAGATTTATATGGGACGCCTTTGATAAGTAAGGGATCTGTAGTGAAATATATTGTGACAGTGTACAGTAGTACGCTTAGTAACACTATCGATGTCAACAATAAGATAAATAGTTAAAGATAATATGGACAGAGAATTCTGAATTATACAGAACAATAAAAAATCTGAATTATACAATAAAAAATTCTGGTTATGTGTGGACGAAATGACATATTGTGAAATAAATTTATTATTATGTTATAGTACATACATTGGACCTTGGGTGTTATTCGGGTTTAATAAAAAAAACTAAAAATATTTTTACTATCCATTTTTTCACAACATATGTATTGATACTTTGGGAATATTAAAAAGGATCGATGAAAAAAAATTTTAATTGAAACAGTTATGAGCTGCCAAAGGTGGGGGTAAAAAAGGGGGTAAGCTGGTTGACATGATTGTCACCTTTTCATTAATCTGAAACAAAATTTAAAAGCAGATTCTAAATTAGTAAAATGTCGTTATTATTGGTACCAAAGAAGGAAAAACAATTTTTTCGCAAAATGGCGGTTGTTTGAAATGAAAACATTTTTACCTAATTTTAGTTTTAATTTTTTTAAAATAGTAGAAAAAGTATTTTTGTACATGGTAAGGATGATAGAGAGCCATATGCTGAAGGTCCATGTCAAATTTAAAGCCAATCAGTTGGATAATACTTGAGATATTATGTCAATTAGGTCGAAAACATCAGTTTTGAGAAAAACGCGTTTAAAGTTTTGAACGGAAATTTAAAGAAGCCGCCGCGGTAATAGTGAAATAACGGTCCCTAAAATAGTTATAAAATTTTAAATTATTTTCAAAATTCTATACTAGAATACCAACCACCTTAAAGTTTTGAACAAAAAGTTTAAGTAGCCACCATGGTGAAAGTCAAATAATGGCCACTAAAGTAGCTAACTCTACTTTAGTGGCCAGTAAATGGTTTAGTAAATATTTTGAATTTTTAAATTTCCTTTGGAAGATATATTCTTAAAGGTTTAAACGTTAGATTTTTCCAATATTCTAGTCGAGAATACCCCCTTAAACTATCACACTCATTCTTACTAGGTAGTAGACGATTACAAATATGTACTCGCGAAGCAATTACGAGGATGGTGCTAATCTCATTCGAAGAATTTCAACTTTCAAGAAGACAAGTGTTCGTGTTTGTGATTGGCGATACCATAACTATGCGTTTCAAATACCGTTATATTGAACAAAAACTTGGTAATTTATTACACATCTCACCTGAGTGTAAGTACTAGGTAACTTAGATTTCATAATTCAGTTAAAATCGAAAAGAAATCATTATAGAGCTACATACGTACTTGTATTTGTACTATTTTCACATTTTGCAAGAGATGTCTCTGTTTCATTTCTAAATGTTTCACTCTATTCACTACATTTTTGTACGATATTTAGTACTATTTATATATTGTGTAATTTTATATTTATAAGTAATACTATAATTTTATTTTTATAATTGGATAGAGAATACAAAATATAAAAATTTCTGATTGCCCAGTTCTTCTATTCAGGTGAAGATGCATTACATATTATGGCTGAACATATTATTCCAACGTAAATGGATCACACAAATATCACCTACAGGTCGTCAATAATAGTAACAAGTCTCAAAACTGCGATATCGGACCACCCACGAGGTACGCAGTATATAGACTGTTACTCACTCTGCAAATCTCTCAGTTGCATTGAGACATTTGCTGAGTGAATATCGATGAATGTATATTGAATGAGAATGTACACAGAGCTCGATCTGGCTTCGCGTGAAATGCATCTTTTTCTCTCCGAATGCTGCTTCACTCTTTCTTCTACACGTACCTAGAGAGTCTCACACTTTTTCCTATTATTGACGAATTTCACAAAAGCGGTGTTTCTCAAATTTCATAAATACTCGTATATTAGAGAACTTCACAGACAGCGCCCCGACATCCTTGAAACACCATAGCCGACTTTTACACAGAATGATGTCTATTGTGTTATAATTTGATCCTAAAAAGCAGCTGTTACCGAGGAATGTCAAGCGATGTTTCACGATCCTTATGTTGAAGCAGATATACAGACCCTTCATACCAATTACAAGGGAGTCGAGGGACTATTGAAGGCGATAGAAATATTACAAAATCTTTCCTTGCCATTAGTGGAGTTACTGCAGATAATATACGTAGATGGTGTACATACAATGATAATATTGTAGCAAAGTTTGACATTGTTGTACAAAATATTCACTATTTTAGTAAAAGATTATTTGAAGCCGCGAATGTTACGCCTCTGGTACGTTGACGAAATGAGCGGTTCTGCTTGTCATGTTTCTCGTAGGAAATAGTAAGGCACTAAAATATCGTCTTTGTTTTGATTATCAACTCTTATGAAAATAAAATGTTGAACAAGAAAATTAAACAATATTTAAAATAATATGGTTCTTGAGATAATTCCAAATCCGCTATAGGAAAACATATTCCTAAATGTTTCTCTCCAAATTTCAGTCTCTATTTTCTTTAATTGAAAAATGCTGCATGCGGATATTAATAAAAAATATAATTCTTTAATAGCTATTACCATCTTTTATGGCGATTCCAAAGTTGCATTTCGAATTTGAGAGCGTAATTCAAATTGTACGCGTAACAAATCAAAAAATATTGAATTGGAATCGTATCTATTACATCAAAGCTTATTTATAAAACGTTTTATGGAAACATGTTCGTGCTAGCTTTTTCACAAATAAAATAACGAAAAAACAAAACGTCAGGTACTATAAAACAAACTAATTGCAATGTACATAATGCAATAATGCACAAATTTCCAATTCAATTACTCGTACTATTTATATTGCTAAATGTTTGACAAACTAAGAACGAATTGCCGAAAATACTGAATATTTTACTAGGTATGGTTTTATTACGGTTTATTGCACCCGAGTTGTAAAAAAGTTTAAATGTGGCCAATTATTGGATCGTCCGATTCATAGGCCGTCAGCAGGCAACTAAAAAAATTTCTCCATGCGCAATTGTACTGTTCTATTATTTATTCATATTTAATGTGCATGTTAACTATTATGATATGTACCTTTAATTATAGAAAATAGATCAATCGGCCCAAATTAAAATGCATAATTGTTTTCGCAAAAATAGCGTTCAGGTGAATTGTTCTATCTAATTTATTTCTGTTATGAACATCAGGCACGAGGAGTATATATTGTGCTTTCACCCTTAGTGGGAATCGTCAGTAGAGCATATTCGATATCTGATGTCCTGAGTCCTGAGACAATTAAAAGGATGCAACATAAAGAGAACGTACATATATAGAATAGCACTACAACCATCTACCTGGTATAAAACAAAGCAATTTTCACCTCAGAGGATATCATGAATGCCATTCGCCGTCTGGATTCTATGCTGAGTACAGGCACACACGAAACTACGCGAGAGAAATATTTTATAGGATCATTCATTCTCGACTAATACCCGATTAACTGTGATTTTTCAGAGAAATATTATATATTAACAATTAATTAATAAAGAAGATCAGAACCTTTGTCTTTTCATATTGTATATTCAAGTAAACTATGACAGAAATATTCTAAAAAACTTATGAAATATGACAAATGTTAAACGATTGAGAATATGTGTTAGATTTTATTATTTTTTATTTCCTGACAAATACATAAATATTCTATAGCGATTCAAATGAAACTGTATTAAATGTATTCCAACGGATATCCTCGATCTCTAGAAGATATATAAGATAATTTAGAATTAATTTAATGAGTACTAGGATCTTTTTTATTCATCTCTGCATTTAGATTTTAGGGGGGGGCATTTTCCTCAAATCTTAAGAGTTCTATTTAAAAATTATTCTATAAAAAATACAAGAATTGTAAAATAAAAAAATTTTATAGCTTTTTAATGCAAAACATTAGACCGTGTATGGCTGAGGCACGATACGTGAGAACAAATATTTTTAATGAATAAAGATTTACTTTATTTAATGACAGAAAACAGCTATATAAATATGCATATTATATCCAGCGTAGAACTGGAAATGTAATGTTTAAATCCACTTAACTTATCATATTTAAAGAAGCATAAAATATATTAGCAGTTTGCGTGTTTATACAGCTGGCGGCAAACTACTAGATGTATCCTTGTTGCCTGAATAAATGTTGCCAGATTAAGTATTTATATCTCTATATAATAATATGTATCTGAACGATACGCCTTATTTCTGTGTTAGTCTCTAACAACACAATAATAACGTCAATCGAATACAAGTGACGATGTGGATGCCAAATCCGATCTCTTTCATCAGTGATAATCATTATAATTTATGGTTGAAGCGTTTAGGGCCCCTAGCGCAAAATAAAACCTTTATTAACTTTTCCATTTGGACTTCATATTTAAAGAACAGTAAGAAATTAATGTTTCAATAAATTTGACACAGTTATTTGTCAACAGTTTGTTGCGAAAACACGGATTTCGCAACAGTCAGATTAAGAGCCAAAGTACAGATCCAATGCCAGAGTTTGACTGGATCAAAACGATTTATTTATATAAAATTAACATTGGCCGAAGAAATCGGCCATACAAAGTGTTATTCTAAGAATGTACCTTGACCTAGAATAAGTTTCAATAAATATCCATATAAACTCCCTTGCGAAGCGGAGGTGTAAGTAATGCTTATATGAGAAATTTACTGTTAACTCCCCTTGGTGCCTAGTAGCTCGCCGCTGTCTGTATATTCTTCGAGCGCATTTTCTAATGTGACTACGGGAGAAAAGTAATACCCCGTATAACATTTACTAAGCATAATCTAAACTAATATAATATTTTGGACATACTACTTGAAAAGTTGTAGATGAATGTATCTCTTAGAAGATATAGAAACAAGTAGGTGATTTAGTTTTAATATATATGTACCTCATTAAATTCGATAAAATATCCCTTACGAAATTTTTCAGTTATCGATTTTCTTTAAAGAATATCAGCAATAATAGTTTCTTTGATGCACGAGTATACAAAACAAGGCCCACAGAAATACAATAAATATTTAACTTTGTGTAGTCAAATGTACAACAGATTGAACAATTTTCGAATAAATCAATTTATAATAGTTTATGTTCATTTAGTTATAGTAAAACCATTATTTTATCATTTTTATTTGTTATTCAATTTTATATTTCTATGTATTTTATTTCATTTGAATTTGTCTCTTTTGAAGTTAAATTTTTGAAGCTCCAATATTCATGGCAACTAATAGTAAAATACGTATCCTCCACTCAGATAGAGTAAAGTATAATGGAAGAAAATGCACCATGACTTTATTGTACATTTAACTACTAGGTACCCTAATTTAATAGCGGTTACGTATGCACTATTCCATTTCGTATATCCATTGTCATTCCCAATTCTAGTTGAAGCAAACTCAAATATAAAATACAACAAGACATATGAAGTTAAAATTCACCCAGCTTGTATACCGTTTCCATGAAATATTTCGAACGAAACCTATAAATTTGATCACCTAACGTGACATTGCTTGGTCGTGAATAAGAAAATTCCCAAACTGTTTATATATTCGTGGAAATAACCGTAACTAAATTTATCGCATTTTCATTACTTATATGTTGCACGTAGTTTCAACATTTTACATATAAGTACAATACATACATATATCATTTGTATTAGATAGACATTCCAACACCTACTCAGTACGGGTTTAATTAAACAAGGATAGTTATTCTAGCCTATCTTATCGGTCAGCTAGTGAGATCAGCAAGAGCTCTAATCGTGAAACTGAATTTAAGGCAAGGAGCTAGTCGGCTGCATATAAACTGTATCAATCTTATTTAACATTCTCCAAGCCGCCACACCTAAGAGCTCTCAAGAACCAGTAGAAGAAAGAAATATCGAGTCGGCCGGAATCAAGGTTATGCATCTATATTGCTTTCCGTTGACCTACCTTGATAATTACACACCTCTAGTACGGATGCCTACGTATGCTTCTTGTTATAAGAACGAAAATCTCACGAAAGAAACGAGATTTGTGCCCGACCGAAGCGTTCATTAAAACAACGTAGCTGTAGAGGACGATAGGAACTGGTTATAATCTATATTCTAAATTTGGGTAAAGAGAAACGGTCTTTTTAATTACATCTCGTGCTAGCGCACGTTTTTTACCTGTGGGTCCGAAGTGACGGTAAACAGTTTTCAAATTCCTTATGGTAATGAAATTTCATAATGGCTATTGTCGAGACTGATTAAGTCATTCGACAGATAATGGAGGCCAACAAAATGAATTACCAACGAAGTAAGGAAAAACTGAGAAATAGGTGTCGAGTAAGTAAAGCGAAACGTTGTAGTGTGTGGTAAATGACAAAAAAAGTGTGGCCATTAAAAACGTTTAGGTTTTTGCAATCAACGTTCGATTAATGTGTTTTTTGTTGATCTGTAATAATTGGTTTTACAATTCAGTTTTTTTAATGTAGGTACATGAATAAATATGGTTCTTTTCTAACAGTTCTATCTACAGTTATTGTTGCTAGTAGACAGGAAAGCCAAAAATTGTGGTAGAAGATCTTTTTAACACCCCTTACGCAGCGCTTACTCATATAACAATCTGATCCTTGAGTCAATCAATGAGTAAATTGATTCTAACTTAAATTGCTACTTTGATAGATCAGTAAAATTAGTCTAACTTAGATCTAAGAACTTACTCACTACTGTTCCTTAATTTCTAGCAACTTAATTACACTAATATTAACATGAATCACAACCATACAATACTCTGCTTTTTACTGACTAATAATCATTTGACCAACTCAAAAAGTTTTACTCTCTTGAGTCTTCTTGTGATTGGTGTTATCGAAGAGCTGGATAGCCTCGACGTTCCCTTGCTGGTGGCATCGCTGTTCATGACTCCTTGCAAATTTAGCAATTGTTAGGTCCACAGTATCCATGTGAAGGTCACGATGGAGGTATCTGTTTCTGACATACCAATGTGTAAGCACTTTTTTCTGGAAGCTCTAGATTATTAGGATGACACAATTCTTGAGCTGTAAGTCCATACTGATTTGAGGACTGGTTTATACAGAAGTATATTGTTAGGTTGGAGTACCTACCAAGTAACAGTACATCGTCTTGAATCTTATATCTAGCTTATCCTTTTTCTTTTTAACATGGACCTCCCAGCGAAGTCTGCATCTAGTGTAATACTCAGATATTTCACCGAATTGGTATAAGGGATCCGGGTATTACTTATGTGGATTTGAATCTGTTGATCACTTTTATTTGTGAAGTTTATGTGGACTGATCTGGTTTCATTCAGTTTAATACGCCATCTTTTGGTTTAGTTATTAATTTGGTCCACTGATATTTGTAGTTTATTTTCAGCTCAATTTTCAAAGAAATATGGTCCAATTACTCCACCACTCCAAAATGCGCACCAAACCGTGTGTTTCGTGAATGCACTTCTTTTTCAATAACAGCATGTGGATTTTCAAAACACCCCAAATTTAACAGTTTTATTTGCTGACATGTTGCTGAACAATATTTTGTCACACAAATCAGTATAACCTTCTTTCTTTTCCAACACCCAATTAACAAAAGTACGATATTTTAAATAGCCTGTAACTTTTAATTGTTGTCCAACTGAATTTTGTATGCTAACAGATGCAGATCTTTCTTTAAAATCCGATGCGTGGTGGCTCTTAACAGATTGAACTTGACAGAAAGCTACAATATTGTAATGCAACTCATTTTTTATTCCACTTTCACCACTTCTATCTAGCATTCTTATCTCCGAAATTGGTCTAATGCAGATTATGTATAAAAAAAATATATAAAATATATAAATTTTCTTACATTTTAATATTATCCATATTGCTGATGCACCCTAGAAAATGGTATCACAGACACGGCTTTCAATGTAGACCATAGATTTAGAAACTAATATTATATTTCTCTAGTTATAGCTTATATAGTAGCCTATATAGACAGGATTTTCGGAAAACTTGAGTTTTTATTTAATTTCATACACTAGTTATTTTGTTTTCCATTCTAAATCCGTTTCTGATAGAAATACCTATGCTGGAATATAAAGAATAAACATATAACAATATAAGACATTAAATTTATAAATTGTTGAGGACAATCAATCAACATAAATCCAGTGCGCATGTACATCTTGGGGTGAAGCCATACAGGGAAACAAACCACCCTTTATGTAACTTAACAGCGTGCCATGGCAGCATTTTCTGTACAGTAGAATAAGTTTATAATTTAGTGTACATATTCTCAATAAATCAGTGAAATTGTGACCGGTATAGTGAATCGTAACTCCTAATCCAAAGATACAACAAGAATAATACAAAATAAGAAACTACAGTCCACAATTTAAAATATTTCAAAAATACATATAATTAAAACCGAATGTTAGCGATGTACAAAAGAATGCGTCGTTAACATAGGGTTATATAAATGCGTTGAAAAAGGAGGTATATATAATCGTAATCAATGTTGGCGACATTTAATGAAGACTCTGGCTGGATGGCGCCAAATAACGACATTCTACTAATTGTCTGACTATGTTCTTATCGATCAATGGCTGATACAGCTAATAAAGTAAAAGCTATCAAGAACTTTTAAATAACATTTGGGCATGCTTGTTGAATAAATATACGACACTGGTTCTCTTTCCAGGTAGCAAGGATGTTATGTAGTCGAATTCTACCCAATTTTGGCCAAAGTTTTTCAGTTTCTAACGCCAACAATAATTAACACATTTTTATAATGGATGTATTCATTTCATATATGTGAGTAGTTCTAATTCTAATAAAAAACTGTCGCGTCTAAGTGATTTACAATGGAAATATCAAGCTGCATCGGCAATGCACATCGAGATGGTATTATTTCATCCTCATTGAAGAAACTTCAGACAGCGTACTCTATACATGACACCCTAAGACAATTTGGCGGCTGTCTACCGCTTTGGAAGTAGACGTACGAGTATATATAGGCTAGAATTACGACCATCTGTATGCTAAATGGCAAAGTAATTCTCTTTGCGCGGTATGTCCAAGACACCACTTACCGAATATAGTCTGTGTCTATAGCCTAATATTTCAATTAGAAACTCATATGTTCAAGCATTTCCCATAACATCCGACAATAACGCCAAAAATAACGTAAATGAAAGGAAACAATTGGTAGGTTTCACAAAAATTGCAAACAATATTTCTAACAATTGTTTCGGCTTTGATGCCATCCTCAAAGAGTAAAAAACTTTTACTAAACTTCAGTCTATATAGGTAGGTAACAACATCTGGTTGTTAAAAAATAAGTATCTTATCTCCTAAATGGGATATACATATAATATATTTGGCTCTACTTAAATTTTAGTCAATAATGTATATTACTGGGCTAGGTATGCGGATGATATATTTTCCATTTGGATTAGATGGGATAGACAATAAGATTATTTTCATTAATTCTTTTTATACAAACATCAAATTTACAGTTGAAACAGAAAACCTAGGCTCACTAATTTTTTTATACTTAACCTTGACGAAATCAAATAAAGCTTTCGACATTTATAGAAAACCTACTTATTCAGATACATTACCTCATGCAAACTTAAAACAATAAAACAACATTAAACTGAGTTATTTTCACTCTTTTGTACATAAACCTTTATCGTTACCCTTAAATAAACAAAATTATGAAAACGAGATTTTTATTTAAAGACAATAACTAAAAATAATGGTTATAACGAAAATCTTATAGACAATCTACTAAACAAGAAACAAAGTTTTTAGTTCAGTTAATGTTAATGTTTCGTTTTAGTTAATGTTAAAATTTAGTTAATTTAATGTTTTCGTTTTACTAATTCATCGATGGATACTGCATATGTACGTCTTTCAGTTTTGATATCCATAAAGTTGTTATTGAAGAAGTATTTCTAGATTCAATACGTTTAAATATTATCGTAACAATGGATATTAATTAAACATAAATTTGTGGTTTATGTTATAAATACTTACTGCTTGCAGGGCATGAACCACAAGTGTGATTAATGAATTATTTAATAAATTAGTGTTCTTAATGCCTTTGCGATCACATTACCCCAACAAAAATAGAAATTCAAATATCTGTGTTATAAATACCAATATCTTAGAAGCATAAAAATGTAAATTAGTTTTTTACTTTTCAACTTTTTACCTATAAAAAACCGATTACCAAGCCAAGCGTTATATTGTAAGTTAATGAAATCTCAAGACTGGTATTCATAGTTTGGGCGCCAAAGTAACCGTTCAGTAGAAATAATCAATTACCACGATTTGTGAAACATTCGAGCTATACGATAATGAATAACGAAGGTTTATATAATAAAATCCTTAAATTATAAAATGTTATAATTAGAATTTTATTTACCATTAACATGAAATATTAATATTTGAAGAAAATATGCAGCACTTTATCGCCGACTTTGTTTTAGCATATAGGGCACCTGTTGTATTTTATAGCCATATTTTTTTTTTCATAATTTACTACTTAAACGCGTAATCTTAGAAGGGGAAGGAAAAATATGTTAAGCTCTCTGCGCAATATGGGCAAAGTTATGTATAACAGAAATCTAGGCCCTTATGATATATTTCCTTTTTATGCAAATTATATAAATAGGAACAAAACGTTTCTGTTTATATTTTGAATGTTACGTTTTTTAAGTAATGAGAAAATCAGTATGCGTTTTTTGAATTTTGAAAATCTCGTGCTTGAACTTAAAGTAGAAAAACATACTAACTAAAATAAAACTAAAAATAAATCTGCGGATTGGAAATACCCGGGAAAATAAATCTGTGGATTGTTTTCAGCAATCTACAAAAACAAAATAGTTTGTTTTCTCTAACAGACATTCATTATAATGCGATAAATTGTATCTTAAACTTTAGGCACATACTGTATATTCTCGTCAACAGTTTTATTTTTCCGATCACTATTAAGTGTGAAAAGGACGGGAAAATTGAGGAATTGTAAATAAGTAATTAGCGATCGAAACGTCGGCGGATTGGAGTTTGCCTAAGCGGGAAATTTATCATAAAACAGTAGTTAATCAGGTCGCTTCTAGCCGAACAAATTACTTGATTTCGCTGGAAGTTTGAGACTTGCTAACTTTTCCGCGTTACTTTTTCTTCGTCCTGCTCTACTACAAAATTGTAGAAGGATAATTTGCAGGGATTGCCATTTAAGCGGAATTTTCCATCGATAAAATTTACATACCTTATTCAGAAAATGTGAGGAAGTGAACATTACTTCTGCACCTTCGCAGAAGTGATTTGGCAAGGAGAAATTCTGTCTGAAAATAATATAAAAAGGAGATGAATGTTAAAACGAAGTAAGTCATGTATTTGTTTGCTTTAAATAAGTTCAGAGGTATCTACACTGAAAGAACACTTTATTTATGAACGCGTTTGTTTGACCTTCATTTATTTGTAAACGTTTTAAATTATAACTAGTGCAATTCATGTTACCCTAAAATAATCGCAAATTTAGTTAGAAATATATTCTTCTATTTACGCAAATTAAATTGTTCATTTTAAAATTACAGCTTATCGTAATTAAAAATTATTATTCTTTTTGTATAGTGTTACAATTTATTTATAAACAGGTCTTTCTTTGGAAGTACAAAATATAATTTTGCATTTAACAAATTTTCTTCGTACTAATTGAGTAGACCAGTTGCAAAACGCGCTAATCGATTTTTTGTAAAAATGAGTTATTGGTATGGTTGGACTCAGAATGGCGTCTCCTACATCCCTGTCATGCTTTCCTGTGTTAAAACGCGTTAAAAACCATTGAAGAATGAGGTTGAAGTTTAGTAGCTCTGCCAAAACGCGCTAAAAATAGTGATGGTCCTGGCGAAAAATGAGCTAAAGACATTCCTGATGCAAAAAGCGCTAAAAGCTATTAGTAATGACAGCTTGGAAACATACAAAATCAAAGCGTGCTAAATAATCAGAACGACTCCTTCCAATCCCTTTTTTCAGACTGTTCTTTTCGTTTTATTTCACGTGTTTCAACCTCCATTGTCATTATTTCAACATTATTATGTTGGTAACATTGTCACTGAAAAAAAAAAACAAGGAGCATCAGACACATTTATTTGACAATAAACAAGTAGTAGAGATGGACTTCGATTTGATGGAAGGTAATGGTGAAGAGATGATTTAGGACCTTTTTTATTCACGTTTTACAAAGTTTTTAAATTAAAAAGTTATTGAAAAGTTTTTAAAATGGGGTGTTCTATAGTGTACAAGAGTGTACTACACTACTTTCATTAGGAACTTACTTTTTCTACTGTTGAATGTTGCAAATCTCTTACCCTCCTGATGCAAAAATCTCATTGCTGAAGAAAAAAGGTGCTAATTCCAGATTAAAATGTGAAATAACAATTTTTCTCGAATTGGGATAATGTTGAAATCTGGCAGCACAATCCTAATTATATTTTGTGATTTAAAAAAAAATGTAGGTGTAGCTTATCTGAATCAAATCTGACAGTTTTTTGCGGTTTTCTCAGTTTCACTTGAAACCATTTTAGCGCATTTTGCAAATGGCCTACTCAATTTATATTTCATAATTCTTAATAAAAAGAATAAGCAACAATATTTTACCTCAACGAAGTAACTCAATTAAATCGAAGTAAAAGCAAATATTATTGTTATTTTTCTCTAAAAATCCTTTTTCGAAAATCAAAATTAGCTAAGACAAATCTGTGCAATTACACAAGAGAAAGAGTACCTTGAGTGGTTAAGTACCTTGCAATATATCTTGAGAAAAACACTGACATTTGAAAAATACGTATATACAAACAGCAACTTGGCATTAGATTACGACAACTATACTGGATGCTGAATAGAAAATCCGAAGTTTCAATGAATAACAAACTCCTAATATATAAGATCACAATTAAGCCCATATGGACATATGAGATTGGATTATGGGGAATAACCTTCTCCTCAGATATCGAAATAGTACAGAGATTTCAACCGAAAATTCTAAGACGCATATTAAACACCCCATGGTTTACCACGAACTAAGCAATACACAAAGACTGTGAAGGACTATATGTTAAAGAAAAATCACATAAGTGCGCTAGAAGATATAAAAAGTACTCCCTCCTACTACTACATGAACTATATCTACAACCCCATCCTAACATACTTCGGAATAACCTTATGATACCGATAAGAACCACCAGAAGGTTAAAACGCAGACTGCCCATTGAAGTATTGTGAAAGTGCTAAGTGTCTAGTTAGTGCCCATTGACAAGAATGGTCGTCATAACTAAATAGGAAAAGGGAATTTCTCTTCGGAGGATTACCCATACACCAACAGACTTACTACTTAATATCTTCTTTATTAGGCTTGTAGAGAAATTGTAATATAATTGGGAACCAATAAAAAAATCCCTCTAATTGGTATCATTTCGTGGCAACTAGAACTTAATAACGCACTAACATAAAAGCATTTGTCACTACACCGAATCTTACGCTTTTAATAAAATTATTACTATACTAAAATATATCAATAAACTCGTGCCAATTTCCACGTCACGTTAAATAACCGTTTACGCAATCAAGCAACGTTTCAATTGCGTGTCAGAAGGCTATAATTTTTCTGTGACACGACACTAGTCTTAAGGTATACATTAGGTAATTAATACCGTCAACAAAATTTGATATATGAGTAACCTTGCGACACAGGGTGCTTTTATCAGAAGGGGTTGAAGCCTTTATCAGTTCAATCCTTTTAGTTTACTATTTTGCTGTATACATTTTCTTACTAAATATAGTATGTAACTGATTTTCTTTATATAGGAAAATTGTCTACAGATATACGTTTTCCTATAATGTATATACGTACATATATCTAAATTCGATGAGTTCTAGAAGATATTCCCGTGTTATGTCAATGTCTAATATGTTTAATTCAACGTTACAACATAATTTGACATAGACGAGTTTGTTTCCCAGGAAGAGATGTTTAAGTTATTTTTGGTAGTTTGGTAATACTCAATAGCTATTAAAAAGGAAGTTAAACAGAATTAGTAGTAGACACTTACACTTACCAATTAATATTAAATAAACATAGCAAATGTAAACTTTACGGTTTTTACACATTATCAGTCTACATCAATTCAATCAAATATTTGGCCTTGGTTTATATAATTATGATATGATAGAAATCATAATGTAAACATGAGTATTTGATTTAATAAGATTAAACGTGTAGCTTGGTTCAAGTAGTTGTCACTAAATCTATCTTCTTCTATATATATATATATATATATATATATATATATATATATATATATATATATATATATATATATATATATATATATATATATATATATATATATATATATTAATGTTTTTCTGTATGTCTCTTATTTCTTCCTAAACCGTTTATCCGATTGCGATGAAACTTTGGGGAATGATTGGACGCATGCCCGCGAAGGTTTCTGAGTCAGTAAAATTATGTTCCGATATACGAGGTATATCAGAACATTGATATACACAATAACGAAAATATTAGTATTTCTTTAACTTTAGTAAACGCCACAGCAAGGTGTGACGGGTATGGCTAGTCAAATATAAATAACAATTAGCAACACATCATTCTTCGATCAAATTCTGATGATCTTATGCATATTTTTAAAGACCATTGTTTAAATGTTTTTTATTCAATTAATATAAGCGTCTACTGGAATAGTAGTACGTTATACAGGTTACCTAAAGAAACTTTTCCTTCTATATATATATATATATATATATATATATATATATATATATATATATCTAATCCTGCATGCTAACTTATTTTTGTAATCATGCAAGCATTACCGGCATCTTTAACAATTCAGTTGTAAAAATAAAAATCAATTTACAAATATATATTTTACTTACTGTGTTTCGTGAATTTTGCCAATTAAATTGAAATAAGTTTTTATTCCAACGTTTCGATTTTAATCACTTATCGGTCGGAAGTTTTCAGGGTGTAGTAAATATTTGTGGCAATTTTTTCAACAGAGTTTACAGCAAAGTTCGCAATAATTCCATTTGCGCTTTTAATAACTTGCATATAAATTTCAACAACATTACTGAAAATTAAAGCCTAAATGCCATTAAACAATTAAAAATAAAATGGCGTCTGGGCTTGATTTAATACCATCATTTTTAGTAAAAGTCTGTGCGAAGGTTTCCGTCAGCCAGTGCGTTACATATTTAATGCAGTTATAAAATCTACTTTGTTTCCCGTGGCTTGCAAAAAGGCTGTGGTGGGACACATCTTAGATTTTCCAAGCCCCCTTTTTTCTTTTTTATATTCAAGAATGATAATCCAGCATTATTTAACAACAATAGGGGCATAACTATATTATCCAACTTTACGAAGATCTTGGAAATTATATTGTTTAGACAAATTTACCAACTATATTATCCAACTTTACGAATATCTTGGAAATTATATAGTTTAGATAAATTTACCAACATGCTGAAGTTGAATTATCACAATATCAGCATGCGTTTATTAAACAAAAATCAACACACAAATTTAATACTGCTTACGCAATATCTTACATATAATATGGATAGATCTGGACAAATCAATCAGTTGTTTATTTAAGAGAATTCTAAATTATATCCAAAATCCATATAAAAATCAATATTTATTATACAAAATTAAAACCTTTGCTGGTTAGATTTTCACTTTTTATTTGTTAAACATAACAATTTTTTCGCCAACACAGTGGCTTCATCAGATGTTGAATACATAGACTATCAGTATTTATTTGTCATAAGCAACAAATAAATTATTTTTTGGTGTAAGGAAACGCATTCCTTTTAATATGCAAAAAATTGCCTTATTAACAACTAGTAGCACAATTTGAATGACAATTTGTAATTTAAATTAATACAGTTCTCCATATCATAGAGTCACAATGTGTTATGTTAATGAAAATTGTTGCGAAAAGTCATTTTGAGAAGAGAACATCTAATTTAAAATAAACTGTGGTATAATCAGAAACTAAAAAACCCATCTGTTTCTTTAAGTTCATACAAAAAAGAAACTAATCCAGTGCCCATTAGCGACCAACAATGTCGGACAATTTATTTTCCTTCTCAGACATCGGATTTGTAATTTGGCGCCTAACTAAATTTCAGATTACCAGGATATAAATAAAACGAAACTTAACAGCCACATAGAGTTTCATAAATCTCCGTTAAACTTTAATAGATTGGTCTTTTATGGTGTTTTAGAATAATATCATATATTTAAACTTTGTTTTATGGGTAAAGCTGGTGTCGATAAATCATCGACCTAAAACTTTATTTACTTTACGGTGATTACTTTTTACGTCACTGCAACATTAGCCGGCTAATATAAAAATAATAGTTCGTTCGATATAACATTTAAGGAAAATCTATTATAGAAGGATAATGGCTCGCTTTAAGTTGATGCATATAATGTATTAATTGAAGATAAGCTAAAAGGTATTAAGTAATATCGATATTTTTTATCTGTATGGATTCCATAAACTTCTAACATATAATACGATACATTTTTCTGTATGTATATATGTACATCTCTGTAGATATCTATTTTTATATAGATTATATATATATATATATATATATATATATATATATATATATATATATATATATATATATATATATATATATATATTACTCATAAGGAAGTAGATTATGCATATAATAAAGGGTGGTCCAACCAAAACGCACGATGTTAATTGTAAATAAAACAAAAAGTTTTCAGAGAATTATCTTAATATTTTTTATTATGATAGAAGGATCTATGACAATTATGTGTGAAACAAAGTATCGGCCAAATACTCTCCACGGCTTCGGTGGCATACCTCTATCCGATGGTCCATATTTTCAATGACTCTGAGACATAATTGAGGTTCAATGTCGTTAATGTGCCGAATTATCTCATCCTTTAGCTCTTGAATTGTTCTTGGCTTATTGGCGTACATTTTTCTTTTAAATATCCCCAAAAAAAGAAGTCCATCGGTGTCAAATCACATGATCGTGGCGGTCAATTAACATCGCCACGACGTGAGAAAACACGGCCATTGAATTTCTCGCGCAAAAGTGCCATTGTTTCGTTGGCTGTGTGGCAAGTAGCACCATCCTGTTGGAACCACATATCGTCCAGGTCCATATCCTCAATTTCTGGCCACAAGAAGTCCGTTATCATCTTGCGATAGCAAACACCATTCACAGTAACTGCTTGGCCGACCTCATTTTCGAAGAAGTACGGCCCGATGATGCCGCCAGCCCATAAACCGCACCATACAGTCACTCTTTGTGGATGCATCGGCTTTTCAACAATCACTCGTGGATTCTCATTTGCCCAAATGCGGCAATTCTGCTTGTTAACGAATCCACTGAGGTGAAAGTGTGTCTCGTCGCTGAAGATGATTTTCTTTGTAAAGTCACCATTCACTTCTGTCTGTTCAACCAACCATTCGGCGTATTGACGACTCTTGAAATGGTCAGTAGGCTTCAGCTCTTGAGTCAGTTGAACCTTGTAAGCGTGTAAATTCAAATCTTTATTCAAAATTCGCATCAGTGATGTTCGTGAGATGTTCAATTGTTGGGCACGACGACGAGTCGAGGTTGACGGCTATTCTGCTACACTATCGCGAACAACAGCAATGTTTTCCGCAGAACGAACTGGGCGAGCATGCACAGGTGTTTTCACATTTCCTACAGACCCGATTTGCTGAAATTTGCGCACAATTCTCCCGATTGTGGACACATTTGGTTGATTATGTTGACCAAAAATGTCACGAAGTGCACGAAATGCATTTTGATTAGAACACCCATTTTCGTAAAAGGCTTCAACAATCTCAATGCGCTGCTCAATTGTGTACCTCTCCATGGTTGAATTTGTCAAACACTGAAACAAAGAAATGTCAAATTAAGTTGGGCAAAAAACTTGACGTTAAGGTGTGACTCACAATTAACATCGTGCATTATGGTTGGACCACCCTTTAGAAGTATACACTGTCTAAGATAAGGTGAAACTAATTTGACACCAAACGGGGTACATATTGGGACATACCAGTTTAATTTGGAATATATATACCGTAAGGTCGTGGTATAATTTTACTTTTATGAATTTTCATACCAGTAATGGAGTTCAAAAATTCGCAATCGTCACTATGTAAACAAGTAGCCTTTGAAAACACATAGCAAAGTCACATCTGTCAATAATTAATCTAATGGTTGACAAATATTTTGTTGTTATTTGACTTTGAAAAATGTTCACAACGAAAAAGTCGATATGTTATTAGTTTATGGGGAATCTCAAAAGAACCCTAGAAGAGCAGATGGGTAATACACCCAGAGATCCCGAACGTCTTATTCCAAGCTTAAAAATATTTGCAAGATTGGAACGCAAGTTACGTGCAAGAACAAGGCATTTTCTTCTCGAAAGAGAAGATAATTGTTAAAAGGGTCAATTCGGACAATACTGTTGTCACTGTTTTGCAGTATTTTGAAGACCATCCAAGGAACTCGATTCGTTAGGCTTGTCGTGAATTGAATTTAAAATATAGTTCGGTATGAAAAATATTTAAAGAAAATAGTTGCTTATCACGATTATAAAATTTATAACTTAGAGCACTTGTCAGATCAACATCAACAACGAAGAATTAATTATGTTACCAAGTGATAGTAAACTTAGAGATTAATGACAATCGGTTTTTTCAGCATGTGTTGTAGACAAGCGAAGGCCGTTTTGTTAGTAATGGTAAGCCCAATAAAGAAAATGAACATTTTTGGGCTATTGAAAATCCACATTTTGTCAATCCGATTGAAAACCAAGGATACTTCGTAATTAACGTTTGGTGTGGTATTTATTAATGGGTATTTGATTGGTCCATATTTTTACGAAGGAATTTTAAATAGTGAGCGATATTTGCAATTTCTTCAGGAACAACTTCCTGTGCTTCTCGAAAATGTGCTATTATAGCTGCGAACAAACATGTGTTTCCAGCATGATGGAGCTCCACGGCATAAAGCAAGAATTGTCCAACAATATTTAAACGAAACTTATGGTGAAAATTGGATAGGTATAAATGGACCGATATAGTGGGCGCCTATATCACTGGACTTGACCCCACTAGACTTCTTCGTATGGGCAACTTTGAAAAATAAAGTTTACAGAACACCATCTGTTAAGTTGGAACATTTAAAATAAAAAATCAGAAATACTTGCGATGCACTATCTAGAGAAATATTTCGTAAGGCTTCAGTGAGAGAAGTAAGGAGCAGATTGAATAAGGGTTTAAAAGTAGGAAATGGTCACAATGAAAATTTGTTGTAGTGATTGCCCACATACTTTATTTCTTTCTGTGGGAATAGTTGTAACATATTATGTGTTTTGTAATGTTAAATTAATAAATAATACTAATTAATAATGTTTCATTATTGACAGATGCGACTTTGTTATTTGTCTGCAAAGGCTGCTTGTTTAAATCGTGACGATTGCGAATTTTTGATAATACTTTTTTTTACAAATTTGCTTATAATTTTTTAACGGAAAAAGAGCAAATTTTTTTTACAAAATTTGTTTAGAAATATTACCTTTTTTCAAATATGCCAAAATATAGGTATGTTTCTGGAAAACAAAATTTGATGACGTCATTACTTCAGTTTCCAAATATGGAGAAACATGTAAATTCGGCTTAAAATGGACTTTATTCAATCCCATTTAAGAACCCCTTTTCAAAATTTTTCTATCGTTTTTCCTTTTCTTATAATAGAGCTGAGACATCGAGTTTCGCTCACCCTGTACAATGAACACGACGGTGACGTCTGCTGTAATTTCACGACCTTTTGGTATAAACTTTATTTAAATTATACACTTTTTACTATCCATATTGTATATTATTACAACGATTACATATTAAAACGGAGATAAAATTATTGTTAAACGGAATATACTTTATTGTATTTTTCTGTTTAATTAATTTATTTATTTATTGTGCAAGCCTCGATTAAATGTACGCAGTTTGATTGTAGTACTAACGGTGCACGTACAAAATTCATTATTTGATAATTGAACACGTTCTCTATAACATTAATATGATATTAATAAGCGAACAATAAGAATGGTAAATGTAGAATATTTATGTACGTATCACTTCAGTACTTACTCAATGAAATCCGTCAGTGACTTTGTCTAAATTAATCAGATTTTTTATACATCTAATATCCATTAGTTGTAATAGACCTGACCACATTTACTTCACATAGGATAGATTGGTTCGGGCATAAATTGATTATTAAAAAATATTAAACAAGCACAGCACCTTGCTTCAAGTTGTAACAATTGTTAATAATTCTTCTCATAGGGATTTTGTTTGAAAATAAAAAAAAATATGGTAATATTCTTGGTGAAATTTATTAAACAATAAGTAGATAATATGCGTTTATATTACCGTGTTTACTTCATCGTCGTGAAATACAAATAGTTATACCTATTCGGTATTTAACATATTCGTCAGTCAACTAGGCAACAATTTATTTTCTTGAGATATAATAGCATTTAAGTATAAGTTGGTTAACCGAAAATCAAGAACAAGCATGTTGCCTTACGTTTCGGCAGTGTCAAAGTAAAGACCACATTATAATTTACTTCATGTAGTGTAATATGTACTACATTGTGATATTTTTATATTAGTTTTATATACTTATTTTATACACTTATTTATATAATGGCTTTACAGGTGTAGTGGTGTAAAATGTTAACAAATGCCTAGTGTTACTAATTAATTGTTGGTGGTGTTTATTATTAATTTTATACCAGAAAGGGTGAAATTTTACACTATCTTCACACCATTCAAAATGGTAAAGTTTTACTCCCGAAGATTTTCAACTCTGTAGAAAATATTAAATTTAAAACTTGCACTTGTTCGACTTTGTCTTTTTCAGTGAAAAAAATCATGCTTATTACATATTTACTCATCATTGGTATTCACAGTAGATATTTATGCAAATTTTGAAATTTGGAGAAATTATATTATACTTGATTATTCATATCTTAACGGATCTGATGCATCGACCTACTTTCCTTCTTACCACAAATCTTGAGAACCTTCTTAATTTATTAGATAGTTATTCAGAAATGTGAAATCACCCATTTAACTCGCTATAAGCCAACGTTATGAAATTATGTTAAAGTTCTACGACTATTTATGATGCGATTTCTGATAAACTACCTATTTATTCTTTTTTTTATATTGGGGGCTCATAAGTAAATTTACAAATAATTTTTTTTACAAAGTATTATTATTTCACTACATAATTATTTGTTGATGAACGATATCGCTTTGTAGATACGTACGTATGTACTCCTTCTATAACTCTAATGATACTGAAGCCCCTTAAATTGTCAAATTTGTCAACGTATATAAATCATTTGACTAAATCAACTGATGTCAAATGAGGAAAGAATGTTAGTCGTAGTAAGTGACATAATTTACATCTAAAAGTTTTGCCTAATCCAAAATCGGAGCATTTAGGAGTTAGAGAATATATTCACTTATTTTGAGGCAATATTGAAATGAAACCGTAGTAGTAGAGCAAGGGGGCTACCAGCTCACCCTCGGATTTGTCCGCGGACATTTGATGCGGATGGCATGTGTCCATCGGGAGTGACCAAAGATGTGGGTGGGGTCGCGAAGAGTTCTTGTGGATGATCAACAATGACCAGAGGGTGTAGAAAAAAGCGGCGGAGGGGGGCGAGGGGAAAAAAGCATGGTTAAGAAAAAAAGGGGCGTGGCTGCGTTAAGAAAAAAAAAACATGGCTGTATTAAGAAAAAAGAGGCGTGGATGCGAAAAAAGAGGGTGGGGGGAAAAACATGTCTGCATTAAGAAAAAAAATGTGGTTAGAAAAAAGGGGGCGTGGATGCGAAAAAAGAGGGTGGGGGGAAAAACATGTCTGCATTAAGAAAAAAAATGTGGTTAGAAAAAAGGGGGCGTGGCTGCGAAAAAAGAGGGTGGGGGTAAGAAAAAACGGTGTCTGCATTAAGAAAAAAACATAGCTGTATTAAAAAAGGGGGGCGTGGCTGCTTAAGAAAAAAAATGTGGTTAGAAAAAGGGGGGCGTGGCTGCGTTAAGAAAAAAACATGGTGGCAAAGGGGTGGGGACGCAAGGTCAGTGGCTGATGCAGTCAAAAGGGCCTTATCTTAAACTTTATCCGATTACAATCGAATAAAGACTAAAATTCATTAAAAAATTAATTGAACATAATCACAAGAAAGAATATTTTTAATAAGTTAATAAATAAAAAAGTTATAGACAAAGAAAATATATTTATGGTAAAAAAATAGTACATATATTTAGCATTACATTTAGATTCAATATTAAACATAATAGAATAACTTTAAAGAAAATTATTAAGATACAATATTGTAGTATTATAAAAAAACTTAAAATATTAATGTAAAAAAATTAATCAAATCTCTAATTTCAATACAAATGTAATTTTTATTAAAAAATAATTTTTGAGAAAAAACAATTTAATAAAAAAATAATTTTGAAAAAAAAAAAAACATTATTGATGACCTGCCCAACATATTACAGTTGGTCGAACCTCATCCTCCTCCACGTCGCTAATCTCGACGACTTCGTCTTCATCATCGGAGATGACAATCACCGTCTCATCGTCGGTGTCGTCGTCGTCCACGACAATGAAGTCGATATCACGATCACTGAAAGAAATATAATTGAAAAAAAGAATACAAAATAAAAGAATAACTTACTTTTCCTCCAAGTAAGGTGGAGACGTAGGAGAATAACTTGGAGGAAATAGAAATCCAGGTGGTAGATCTCGTATTGGAATCAGAGGAGGTGGTAGATCTCTGTAAGGTGGAGGCAGGTCATCATCAATGTATGGTGGTAGGTCCCAGTAAGGAGGGGGATCCAAATTGCTGTAAAAATAATTATAATTGAAAAAATGAATTAACTATGTAAAAAATTACTTACTTTTCTCTGAAGTAAACTTCAGGATTTACCGGTGGCGTATATCGGTTCGTTAATTGAACCATACGAACCCAAGCATTAAATTCACTAAAAAAAGTAAGTATAATGTAAAATAAGTTGAATAATGAAAAAAAATAACTTACATATCTTCAAAGTTCTCTTGCAAAATATTCAAACACTCAGATGACGACATCTTTCGTGAACTAGATTTGATATTTAAATAAAAAGGATTCCGTTAGACTTCAGTATTTATATCGAATTGCAGATTTTGTTTAACCTAAACACTTTATAATCATCAAAGCGTAAGTATAAATAGTCGCAGTAATATGAGAAAATTCAACAACGTCTATTGAAATATGCTAAAGTGATTAAATGAACCATTAAAAATTAATTTATAACTTCAATAAAAATATCGTAAATGCAATAAAGAAGTCACGTATGAAAATTTTTGGTAATATGAGAAACACAAACAACGTCTATGTGATTATAAAAAATAAGAGTAAGCAATCCAACAATAATATCAACGTCTTCAGATTAGATTGCGTTGCGTATATATTTGGGTTATCAAAATGATTTATTATAAACAAAAACGTTGGCGTTCGAATTATTTCTACATGGAACGTGATTTAAATGTAAACAAACTGCAAAAATGCCAGATCGCTTTATTTCTAATCTGTGGGTCAATCAATAAAAATTAATTTATGACTTAAAACTGTCAATTATAACATATACGAAATATAAATTCTGCGAAATAAAAAAACTGCTAACTCAACAAAACAAAAACGTCGCCGGCTGGTTTAAGGAACGTAACTTAAATGTAAACAAATAGCAAAATTTCAGCCTGATAGACAAAACATTTTATTTCTAATCTGTGGAGAAATCAATAAAAATTAATTTATGACTTAAACCTATCAATTATAACATATACAAAATATGAATCCCACGAAATAAAAACTGTCAACTCAACATTATTTTTCACACGTGCTGATGGTGACGTATGAAAAATTGACGTCACAGATGATATAAAAGGTTTACAGCCGGCATAATTCATATGTGTTTATACTTATACGCTATACGTGACGTATTATAAAATCTTTATTTGTGTGCTTTATCTACGGGAAACAAACGTGAGTAAAAAATTGTTTTTATTAAATTTCAATAAAATTAACAAGAAAATATTCTATTAATTTTAGATGGATTTAGAAAAATTAAACAAGGTTTCACTTCTAGAAACTAAACAAGTTCTTAAGATATCAGACTTGGAACAAAATATTCCACAGCCAATTTATGGGGCTAGAATAGTGAAAACTCGGTACGGTGAGACTATATTACTTGAATTACAAGAGACCAATATATTCTTACCAAGAAGAGTGCTGCATGAAATAAGAGAAAATTTGGATGAATTTCAATGTGAAAGGAAGTACAGCATAATTTATGAAGGTTTGAAGGATGTAAATAAGCCTTCTATGGGAGTGCAGTTCAAGTTTATCAAAAGTAAGTAAACACACACACACAATTTTTAAATATTAAGTTTTTATTTGTAATTTTTTTAGCTGAAAACAAAGAGTGAGCCCAGATAGTTCTATATAAAATATACATGCAGACAGAGATATCATCATTTACTTTTAGAACCCTTCAAGTGAATACACGCAGACACAGCTATGGACTCTGAAGAAATTAAGCATATCAGCAATGATATTATTAAAAAGTTCAAAGAAGTGGAAACACTTTTAGGAAATGGTTGTTGTACCCCGCAGGAGAGAGTGCTATGGATAAAAAAGGTAAAATCGCACATTAGACTTTTAACTAGAGCTATCAAGGGATCTAATTTATCAGTAGGTGTACTGCGTAACCTTCAGACTAATTTAGGACATTTAAAAAGGTTTAAAAGTATCATTGAAAAAATAAATTATATTGGGGGGGCGGTATTGGTAAAAGAAAAACGTAGTAATCGGGTCAAATGGGAAGATTTAATATCGGTTTTTAATAGTAGAGTTCGTACTGGAGTAATCATTAATTTAAAACATAAATATTTGAACGAATTTTTCAATGATGCTTTTCACCTTTTCAAAACTAGAATAATGAATGCCACGAAAAAAGTACCAGCGCTTAAAGTTAATACTACTTTCTGCGCTGAATTTATAAGAAAGTCACAAGACATAGAAATTATTGAAAAAAAATATTTTAATACAAAAAATAAGGTAATTGATGCAGGGAGGGATTTACGTCAATGGTTTGAATCTAATGTAAGGGATGATATTTTTAATGCTTTATCTGAATTTTCTGAATCTGGCAGTGGGTGGGCTTTAAATGAAATAATTAGCTTAGAAATTAATATAAATAAATATGAAGTTGGGAACGGTTCATCCTACATTAAACTACCGGAAAAAATTGCAAAAAAGCAGGCTTGCATTAATGTTAAGAACAACGATGACGCTTGCTTCGCATGGGCCGTTGTCAGTGCTCTCCATCCCGTTGAAAAAAACGCTGATAGAACATCATCATATCCTCATTATAAAACAGTATTAAACGTAAAAGATATTGAATTTCCTATGACGTTACCGCAAATTTCCAAATTTGAGAAAAATAATGCAATCTCTGTTAATGTATTTGGTTTGGAAATGGATTCAAAATCAAATTTTTCTGTTGTGCCCCACCGTATAACCAAGCGAAAACTAGACAAACATGTAAATTTATTATTAGTTCAGAATAAATATTTTCCAAAAATAAATGAATTTGAACCGCCGCCACCGATGTCAGATAATGAAGAGCTAAAAATTAAATATCATTATTGTTATATTAAAGACTTATCTAGACTTTTATGTAGGCAGCTCTCTAAAAAAAAAATTAAAAAATATTTTTGCGATAGATGTCTGAATTATTTTACATCTCAGAATAAGCTAAATAATCATGTTGTAGATTGCGAAAAACTTAACGATTGTAAAATTGAATTTTCTCGAGAACGGTACATTCAATTTAAAAATTTTGCATACAGAGAAATGATTCCGTTTATTATATATGCAGATTTCGAATCCTTGCTTGAACAATTTAATGGTGATGATAGTCATTGCAAAACGAGCAGGTATCAGAAACACATAGCCTACAGTGCTGGATATTATTTCAAATGCGGTTATAACAATGACTGGTCGTATTATAAAAGTGCTCGAGGAATAGAATCGATGTCTTGGTTTGCAGAAGAGTTACGCAATGTTGCACAATTTGTCTCCTCGAAATTAAAACATGTGGAGCCCATGAATACTGAAGTTAGTTTACGGGATGCCAGTAAAACTTGTCACATTTGCGAAGGAGAATTTACCGAAACAGATAAAATTGTTAGAGATCACTGTCACCTCACCGGAAACTTCAGAGGTTTTGCTCACAATAAATGTAATTTAAATTATAAAAATTCTTTTGTTATTCCCGTGGTGTTCCATAACCTCGGAGGTTACGATGCTCACTTTATAATAAAGTTCTTAGCTGAACGAAATCATATTACTTTATTGCCTGAGAATAAGGAAAAATATATTAGTTTCACAGTTCACGATAATGAAACCAAATTGAAATTTAGATTTATAGACTCCTTCAGATTCATGGGTTGTTCTCTAGAAGAACTAGCTTCCACATTGAACAACGAAAACTTTGAAAATCTTAAACGTGAATTTTTGGACTTGGACGATGAAAAATTTCAGTTATTAACACGAAAAGGTGTATTCTTCTATGACTATTTGGATAACATAGAAAAACTAGATGAAACGCAATTACCTGACATAAAATACTTTTACAATAAACTAAACGACAAGAACATAGAGGAGACTGATTATGAACATGCGCAAATTGTTTGGGATAAATTCGGTATGAGTACTCTAGGCGATTACAGCGATCTCTATATGAAAACAGATATCATGCTATTAACTTGCGTTTTTGAAACTTTTCGTAGTACTTGTTACAAGACGTACAACCTCGACCCAAGCCACTATTTTTCGATACCAGGTTATACGTTTGATTGCATGCTGAAATATACAGGGTGTAGGCTAGAAACTATTCAAGATGTAGATATTTTAATGTTTATTGAGCGTGGTATTCGAGGTGGGGTGAGTCAATGTTGCAATCGATTTTCACAGGCTAACAACAAGTATTTAGATACTTATGATGCCAGCAAGCCATCCACATACATTGTTTATTTCGATATAAACAATTTATATGGCTGGAGTATGAGAGAATTCCTTCCATACGGAGAATTCCAGTGGACAGATTGCAACATAGACATCACCAGTGTGCCTGATGACTCTGAAATTGGTTATATTTTAGAGGTCGATCTCGAATACCCAGAAGATCTACATGATTTACATAAAGATTTGCCATTCTGTCCGGAACACAGAACTCCACCAAATTCAAAATTTTCTAAATTAATGACTACCTGTTATAGTAAGCAAAAGTACGTTATTCACTATAGAAATCTTAAACAAGCTCTACAGCATGGAATAAAATTAACACATATCCACAGAGTTCTACAGTTCAAACAGTCTCCATGGTTGAAGTCCTACATTGACTTAAACACATCACTGAGAACTCAAGCAAAGTCAAACTTTGAAAAAAACAATTATAAACTAATGAATAACGCTACGTTTGGTAAAACAATGGAGAATGTTCGAAAACATCGAATCGTTAAGCTAGTAAACAAATGGGAAGGGAGGTACGGAGCTAAAAATTTGATTGCTAGTCCTGATTTCCAAAGCAGATCCATTTTCGGCGATAATCTTATGGCCATTGAAATGAAAAAATCTCGCATTATATTCAATAAGCCCTTGTATATTGGAATGTCTATTTTAGATATTTCTAAAATTTGCGTATATGATTTTCACTATAAATACATGTTAACAAAATTCCCCGTGGAAAAATGTAAACTTTTGTACACAGATACAGACAGTCTCTTATACGAAATTCAGTGTAATGATGTATATGAAGATGTTATCAAAAAAGACATTAATAAATTTGATACTAGTGATTATCCCAAAGATAATCGTTGGAATATTCCTCTAGTAAATAAAAAAATCCCTGGTTTAATGAAGGATGAAAATAATGGGAAAATAATGACTCATTTCATAGGGCTACGTTCTAAGCAGTACACCTATAAAGTCGAATCAAACAAAGTAGTTAAGAAAGCAAAAGGTGTAAAGTCTAATGTTGTGGCAAATAAAATTACTTTTGAGGATTATCTCAACTGTCTGGAGAAATTTGTAAACAAAAAGCCTTACGAAGAGTGTTTACTAAATAAAACTCAACGCTGTATACAAGCAAAATTACATGAAGTATACAGCGTCGAACAAACAAAAATTGCTCTTAATCCCTTCGACGATAAGAGGTACACCCTTCCTGAAGTTCATGATACTCTCCCCTGGGGGCACTACTCCATAATGGGCATGTCGTAATTTCATTGCTGATATTCTTTTTTTTTTTGCTTTACATCAAATTTAAAAATCTCTCAAGTCTGTTGTTATATTTTAATATTTTTATGTATTTTATTATTATTATTATGTAACCAATTTTATGTATTTTTTAATTTATTATTATGTAATCACATTTTTATTATATGTATTTTTTCTTTATTATATGTATTTTTTCTTTATTATTTCATTATATGTATTTAAATTATCATGATTTTTTTATTTCCCCTAACCTAAAAAAGAAAACTCACATTATATAAATTTCTTTTTATTTAAGCACTTGTTTTCAGTACATACATTTTTCTATCTAAATCATTAAGAATATTATCTTTATTATAAAATAAACATTCACGTATACAGTATGATTGAATATTACACGGATATAAGTCACATAAATTTAACATAACAGTATATGGTGACAATTCATAATTAGATTCACTTAAGATATTATTAGCTACATTTAAAAAGTTATTATAGAACTGTTCAAAACTTAAACTATTTAGTAAGTCCATATGAGATGATACAATTTTATTGGTGTAGATGAGCTCACGAACAACTTTGTCAGATAAATGAAATGTGCAGAAGCCGTTACTCATTTTCAACAATTTGATTCCAATAATTTGCGATGATATTAAAGCATAATGTGAAAACTTCATTTCTATTTCTTCGGGTTGTTCTTCTGTCACCACATCAAAGTAATCCACAACAAATTGTTGAAGGTAAGTAATAAAATCATCCCAATCTTCTCTGTTAAATGAGATGTTGTCTAATGTGGTGAAGTCTGGATTCACATTCAGTAAAATTCTTACGGCAGGAACATAACCTCTTGCAACACTAAATCCTGTAGTTATTTTATATACAGAATTTTTTATGTCAGTATTATATTCTAAAAGATATCGACCCTCATTTTGCGCAGCTTCTTCATATTGTGCACTAATTCTATCCACTTCATGCCAATAGTCAGAATCGGCTAGACTAGATGTTACTGATGTCATAATTGCTGTAGACTAATGAATGATTATGGTTTCAACCCCTTTTTATACATATTTAAATTAATTGTTAAAAAAAAAGGCCCCTCTGCAATCGTAAAAATGTTCGTGTTTTCCATAAGAATCAATGCATATTTGATTAAAGTACGTTATCTGAATCAATCCAGCTATTGTGAGATGCGTCGAAACCTAACCATTTTACGTAAACTTGTTTACCTCGTCTACGTAATACCTTTTCAACGAGATACACATCGGGAGTTTTCGTTTTCTGTAGTTCTTCTTCGTAGAAACCTCCGCTTATTCGAATACCATGCATATCCTCGAGCAAATAGGTGGTGGGGTTGGTGAGTTGTACTTTAATAATTTTAAATAGTTCAGTTGTCCAATTAGGTGTATATCCTTTTTTAAAGACATGCTTATTCTTACTGATTCGTACAATATCTCCAACTTTGTAGTGTCGCGATGCTACCAACTTAATATTGTTATAAACTGAATTAAGTATTTGTTTCTCATTCTGTTTAGTTACATCTAACGGTTTCATTCCTATTGTTCTGTGATGACTGTTGTTGTACTCTTTGACAATATCAGGGAGTATATCTATCCATCTGTATGAGCCATTTAAACTAAAATATTTATATAATTTCTCCTTTAACGTTCTAATAACTCTTTCAACTATAGCTGCCTTCTTTACTGTAAATGTACTGTAATGGTTTATCTTATAGTTTTTCATCAAGTTTTTAAAGTGAGCATTATAAAATTCAGTACCCTGGTCCGTATTTAAATTTTTACATTTCCTCTTGCTATCCTTAAAAATACCACTCATTGCTTGTGTAACTTCTAGTGCACTCTTATTTTTTAGGGGTTTAGCCCACACAAATTTTGAAAAACAGTCAATCACTATGAGAATGTATCTAAAACTGTGATTGTCTTTAGCATAATTACACATTTCGGCTAAATCTGCTTGCCACAAATCGTCTATTCCTTTTATTATAATACGTCTACGATTGAAATTTTTGCGTGCAGGCTTATGAAGCTCATTAACCAATTGAATTTTTTCTCTAGATTTCTTCATCGGGTTGGCTGTAAATTGTTTCATTGATTGCATTTGATTCAATGTCTTTTCCACCAACACTATCTAAACCTTTTTGATTTAATTTTTCAATAGTCCTTCCTATATCTGTTAGATATGTTTTCTGTTGATATAAATCTGATGTCACATGTTTTATACTATCCTTAAACTTATTTAAACGTTCAAATAGCACATCAATATTGTTTGATAGAATAGAATTTATATGATCATCTACATATTTCTTATTAACGGCATCACCCTCGTCAGTAGGTGATAGAACATTACACAGCTTTAAATTTTCAATGTTGATGTTTCCATCTTCGGTAAATACAAATCCACGTTGTGGTTGGCTGAGATATGAATCATTAATTTCACTACTACGTCGCGAAGACCTTCCAAACTTATCAAGACTCATCCTGATAATGACTCGAATTGTATGTACATCAAATATTTAATAGATAACTCCAGCCTCACGTAGTTCACTAATGATAGCTGATATTTCATTGTCATGTGAATCAGTATTTCCTGCAATCTTTGACGCATTCAAAAGTTTCAGTCTATCAACAAGCTCATTGATGTCATCCCAATAAACATATTCGATTGGCTTTTGATTGTAAACCATATTCAGACCGAATCCACTAGTTGACTGTGTTTTTTTCTTCTTTTTACTATCCAATAATGGTCTTATTATTTTAATATACTTGAAAGATCTAGTTCCATTAATTTGTCCAGTCGTTTCGTAATTTCTTCTATGTACATTGGTAATTTGCAAAATTTCCTTATATTCAGTTAAATCATTTCTATCATAATCTGTGGGATCCTTCATAAAAAGTAGATTGTATAACCCCACTTTGCCATCATATACTTTATCATTAATAATTATTTCAGAGGCACGACCAATTTTTAATTCCATATTACCAATATACAGTTTATTCATTTGTAAATCCAATCTAATGCCATAGGTTTTATCATAGTCTTTGCGTTTAGTAAAAAACCCCTCTATATAGTGTCTAGCTAAAGATGGATACTGTTCAAAATATTCATTAAGAGCAGTTTTCTTCGTTTTGCCATCCTGAAAGTTAGCATCTCCTACTTCATACTGAGGATCCAGAGACAATATGTCATCCTTAATATCTGCATTTGATGTATACTCTGCTGAACTAGAGTCACGCTTTTTTTGTTGCGATGAATCTACACGCTTCGTGTCTGTTTTCTGTAATATATTTACAGATTTGAGTTCTTTTATAATGGATCGATAATGGGCTTCAAGAGTCTATTAAGAGTTTCGTCTTCGTCGGATTTTCCTAGTTTTAATGCTAGATACTTTTTTCTGATAGCCTTTGATGCCTTATTAATTTTATCTTTAAGCAATTTTTTCTTTGATAGATCCAATGGTTTAACCTTAGATACTCTATACTTTTCAAAAGTTATTTTATTAGACTTCATTGTTACAACCTTAGCAGCAATCTGTTTTAAACTGAGCCTATTAGCTGTATGACTTGTTTAAATGGGGCTGTATGAGCTGTTTAAATGGGGCTGTATGATCGGTATGACCTGTTTTTAAGCAGAGGTTATCTCTTCAGTTCGATTGTCTAACTAATAATAACAGACACAGTTTACGTTACACGCTTATATACTGATCAAAACCTTTTCGATACCGACCACCATGTAAATCAAAATCTTTTACGATGACCATTACTCCATGCTTATCATTCCAACATTCTCTACACATGTCTTCAAATTGTTCGAATGTCATATCTGGGGCCACGTGATCATCATACACATGTCGTAAATTGATTTTATCTTGTTTAAATAAAATGATGAAGTTACAATTATCACGAATGAGATGTTTAGGTATCCTCGTATATGTTTGACAGAGATAGAAACAGTCTACAAGTTTATGTCTACCCATACTGAAATATGCTCTTATTTTGTCTTGTTTGTCACATGCCACATCGTCGAAAATGAATATTGAATTAGATTTAGCCTCAGATGGATCGATAATACTCTCACTACTTGCATACGGAAAATATCCAACTCCATTTACGTTCTGCAATACCCGCTCCAATAGTTTGTATTTCGGTTGAAAAAGTGATTTAGAGTAAACGTATATGTTTTCAAACCACAGTCCATTAGAATTGAATAATAAGCTTAGAAGCAAATTGGTTTTGCCTGCCCCACTGGGTCCGCATATAATAGCTCTTAGAGTACTAGGAAATAACTTTCCATGTTTTTCTTCTCCTCTCACACAATGGTCTGTCAACAGATCTAAATTTTCAACGGGTAGGGACACCTGTTGTCTTTGAACACGCATAGTAACATCTGAACTATTTTACTGACTGTAATACTTTATATATATATATATATATATATATATATATATATATATATATATATATATATATATATATATATATATATATGATTAATGTCAGATATCATCATTCACAATCCATATGGCATCACGTAAACACGTAGTAGGACGTGGAGTAGTCAATAATCTAATTAATAAGTTACCCTTTGAATTGCATGTTCCGGGATACCAATTTTGCGGGCCTGGTACGAAGTTACATAAAAGACTCGCTCGAGGGGATGCAGGTATAAACCCTCTCGATAAAGCTTGCAGAGAGCACGATATTGCATATAGTAAAAACAAAAATTTAGAAGATAGACACAAGGCAGATTACCAACTCGAACAACGTGCTTGGGAGCGTGTTAAAGCAAAGGACGCTAAATTAGGTGAGAAAGCCACCGCTTGGGCTGTCACCAACGCAATGAAGGTTAAACGTAAACTAGGTATGGGTGTAGGGGGACGTAGAAAAGTCGCATTCCAAAAGGCTGTCCTGACAAATATATCTAAAGTACTGAAAAGACATGCAAGTAACAACTTAAAAAAAGATGCTGCAATGACGTTAAAGGCAGCTCGAATTGCAGTCAAGAATGCAGGCGGTAAGAGAAAAATAAATACCCCTCGTATTCTACCATTACCGAAGACTGGTGGTATTTTACCTTTGATACCGATATTTGCTGGCTTAAGTGCATTAGGAGCTCTGTCGGGAGGAGCTGCTGCAGTGGCGAAGACCGTAATAGATGCTAAAAATTCTAAGAAAAAATTGGAAGAAGACGAGAGACACAATAGAGTTTTGGAGGCAGTAGCGTTAGGGAAAAGAGGATCCGGACTCTACATGAAACCGTATAAAAAAGGATATGGCTTATATTTGAAAAAACAAAAAAACTCCCATTGAAGCTACCCAATAGAGCTCTTTCCGACATTGATTTAGTAAAATATGTTAAAAAATTAAAAATTCCATATTTCAGAGGTGTCTTTATGCGTGACGCCTTACCTACTACACCACCTACAAAATACGAAAGTGCCATTATTAATTTAGACAGCGTAAAAGGCTCTGGAACACATTGGGTAGCTTACAAAAAAATGAACAATTCTGTTTTATATTTCGATAGTTTTGGATCTTTAAAACCACCTATCGAACTAGTCAAGTACCTTGGCTCGAAATGTAAAATTAAATATAATTCTGATGCTTATCAGACATACAATACGATTAATTGTGGACATTTGTGTTTAGAATTTCTCTATAAAAATAATAAACATGTGTGATTTTCATTCATTATGTCTCAAATATTCACGTTAAGAAGTCGAAGTTCTACTCTCTCCGTGGACTTTTATAATCCAATAATTCTTGATCCTCAGTACGACTATTCGTTAGCATTAATAGGACTTCACACGTACAATAGTATACCAAACATTGAAGAGGGGATAAATAATAAGTTTTATTACCGACAACTTGGTGGTGAAGAAGAAAAAGTTATACACATACCGACAGGCTCATATGAAATAAGTGATATTGAATCATATCTGCAGACCCGAATAATACCCAGTGGTGTAGCACAGACTGAAGACTATTTCTCTCTAAAGCCTAATAATAATACGCTTAAGTGTGAAATTAAAAGTAAGCTCGAAATCGACTTTACTCGCAAAGACAGTTTAGCCTCCTTATTAGGTTATAGTTCTCAAGTTCTAAAACCTGATATTCCATATCAGTCAGATTTACCTGTTAAGATAGTTAAGGTGGTAACAATCCACGTGGACTGCAACCTTACAACAGGAGCATTTTACAATAATAAACCATCACACACCATTTTTGAATTTGGATTGAAAGTCGATCCCGGATACGCAATAGACATTGAACCCTATAACCTAATTTTTCTACCAATAAACAATAAAACAGATATACATAATATCACATTGAAAATACTTGATCAAAATTCTGAGCCAGTTAATTTTCGAGGAGAAGAAATTATAGTACGATTAGAATTAAGAAAGGGACTATGAGGTTACTATTTGAACAAAAGAACTATATAAACGATAGTTATTCTAATCTGTGGCATTCAGTCAGTGGAGGGTGTTTGAAGAGGAGTAATAAGAAGACCTCAGCGTTAACTCTTGCTAATATTCTTTATTTAAAATCTCTGGGCTATAATGTTAGAACAGCTACAGTTATTTCAAGACCCCAGTTACGATGAGTCCATCGTCAGAGATGAAATTCGAACGTATCACCCTTTTGTAAAATCATTTGGAAACAACGATGAAATAGAAATTGCTATTTATCAACAGGATGCATTATTATTGATGAGCGAAGCCGCCCTATCGATTGAGGGAACTTTAAAGAAGAACGTTGAGGGTACTGGCACCGTTGAATTCACTAATAATGCAGGAGCATATTTATTTGATTCAATTAGTTATGAACTAAATGGAAAGGAATTAGATAAAGTACGAGATCCGGGAACTGTGAGCCTATTAAAAAGCTATTTATGTTATGAAAAAGATGATACTTCTCTTAGTATTGCTGGTTGGAATTACCCTGAAGGACAGCTGGTAACATATGATGCTACAAAAACAACATTCTCTTTGAGAATACCGTTGTGGCATTTGCTTGGATTTTTTCATGATTATAAGAGAGTAATTTTCGGTAAACAAGTTTTACGTCTAATTAGAGCTCGAAATGATAATAATTGTTTTAAAGTGTCGAATGACGATACTATTGGCGAACTAACAATAACCAGCATAGAGCTAAAAGTCAAGCATGTGTTTCTGAATGATGTTTTGAAATTAAATTTGCTCTCTCAAATAAATAGCGATAAGCCACTTCTACTTCCATATAGACAATGGGAATTCCATGAATTACCAGCTTTGACCACTAGCACTACGAAAGAAATATGGTCCGTTAAAACGTGTACTAATGTGGAGAGCCCCAGATACGTTATTGTTGCATTTCAAACAAATAAAAAAGATAAAAGCATGCAAGATGTTACTTACTTGGATAATATCGATATATCAAATATTAAATTAACATTGAACTCTGAATATTATCCCTATGAAGATATGAAATTAGATTTTAGCTGTAAAAAATATGCTGAAGCCTATTATATGTATACGCAGTTCTCTAAAATGTTCGCCTCAAATAATAAACCGATACTTGACTTTGATGCTTTCAGCGGTCGGGCAATATTTGTCATAGACTGTTCGAAAAGAAATGATTCTATAAAATCTTCCACTGTAGATGTTAAACTGGAAATTGAAAGCAGAAAATCATTTCCCCAGAATACCAAGGCATACTGTATAATTATTCATGATCGCGTAATCGAATATTTACCCCTAAGTGGAATCGTAAGAAATGCAGCATAAAATAAACTTGTATCAAATAAAGTAATTCAGTCTTTTAAAAGTATTGTATCTGAGAACATCATGAAGTTGATTGTCGTCGATGTGCAAGGGTTCAGCCTTCCTGAATTTCATGCCAAAGAAATATCTTTTGTAAGTGGCATGCAAAGGGCTCATTATTTATTGAAACCTCCAATGGCATACAGTACGTTAAGTTCTGAAGTAAAGAAACAAGTAAACTATTTGGAACGTTTTCATCATGGTCTAAAATATAGCAGCGGTTATGTAAATTACGACATATTAAATGACATTCTAAGCGATCACCTATTGAATGGGGCTGACGTCGACATAGTTTACGTAAAGGGACATCAAAAGAAGGAATTTCTTGAACGAAAGCTACATGAACTAGCGGAAACTTCAACAACGTCACCTATTGTAGTTAATGTCGAACATATCACCAGTGTACCAAATTTTTTAAAAGACTTTCCACAATGTATTCATCATTATAATAATTTTAAATGTATGTGTAGTATAAGAAATAGTGTAAAACTATATGATTGGTTGTATTCAAATTTACCAAAATAAATACAAAAAAAAACTATTGGTCTCTAAAATTTTTTTATTTATCTCCTTGTGTGTATTACCATAATTTTTTTAGTTGTTTACTAGACGTCTGAGCAGTAAGATGCATCCTTCAGATAAATACAAGTTATTATTGAATGAACATTACAGAAAGTTAGATCAGTTGAAAATAACTATCAGCTTTTATGAACAAAAAAAGCGTATGTTCATTAGTTTTACCAATTTGAATATTACGCCACAGCATGAAAAAATTCCTTCAACAAAAATATAGAGGGAAAATGTTAATAAATAAGTATAGCCTATGTGTACATGCATAGTATATAATTAATCATGATGCCGTTAGGTCATCAGTTTATTCTATTATATGCTATATATCAAAATGTTCTTTATGTGCATCGTCCATATGATGCGAAAGAAATGTTTGTCTACTTTGATACAAAGAACAACTGGAAAAATATGACACCTTATATTCTAAATAATCATATTTCAACGTTTTTTTCTTCAATACCAAATGATGCTAAAAGATATAAAATAAGAGTAAAATTTCAAAATGGTACAAGTGGAGATTTAGATTGGAACATTTTTAAAGGCGCATGCGTGACCCCTGTCGATATATTCAATGATTATAATAGTCAACAATCACTTACAATTCTACTGTACTACATTACACTCTGTTCTTCGATTTTAATTCTGAAGTGTCTTATTAGAAATATTAGCAAAAAATGGTTGATGCTGAATTAAGAGGTGCCATCATAAGACTCTACGAAGATATTTCACAAGAAAAATTCAAGGAACTCAGTATCAGTGAGCCTTCCAACGTTATGTATCATATTAAAGACTGTCAGACTGATACCGTAGTTCACTATAATCACACTGAATATACATTAGAAACATATGGTCGTGTTGAAAATTTATGTAATCAAATTTTACTGGGATCCATCAATCTAGACGAATTTTGCGTAGGAATACTGGAAGCTGGTTTCTTCAAATTATTATACTCAATTAGAAAAACTATACCTTTTGAATATATTGTAAAATATAATCTTTATAGTGAAGATGTAGTTGATTAAATATTTTACTAAAATAATTGTTGTTTTTATTTTGCACACTTGTGTGTACAGTTTTCATTTTTAAAATATATAAATTACAGCTCCTAACTAGACAGACTTGTTTACGTAACGTGTTTTTTTTTAAAAGACAGATGTTATTTAATACGATTTGGATTTATGACCTTGATCTCAATTCAGATGTTAGTCGGCTTTAATCATAGTCTACAATAGTGGCAAAACACCAGTTTGTTTACATTTAAGTCACGTTCCTTAACCCAGCTGGCGACACTTTGTTCAACAAGTCAAGACTTGTTTTTAACGTTGAATTTGCATTCTATGTAATAAGCAACAAGTAGGTTAAAAGAAAAAAATGACTCAGCATTTTGCAGATAATTTTTGTTTATTCACCAGCTTATTTAGTCTACAATAGCACAGCAAACATTTTAGTTACGTTTTCAAGTCGTACCATCATACCGGTGTACCAACCCAAATATAGTGGCTTTTTAGTACCAACTTAGAACAAATAAAACCTCTGTTTTTACTATAAATACAGTTTCTTTGTCTATAACTTTCTTATTTATTAACCTATTTAAAGTATTCTCTCTTGCAATAATTTTTAATGAATTTTAGTCTTTATTCGATTGAAATCGGATAAAGTTTAAGATGAGGCCCTTTTGACTGCGTCAGATGTCCACCTACAAACTACCACAATGAGTAATGAAAAGAAGATAAAGCGAGTTACGTTCGATGAGAGTCGTAATCAAACGTATATAACGTTCACGTGGGCCTATGCATATAGAACATCAAGATTAAGATATTGGGAATTTTTTGTCTTGGACCGATACCGATTTCAACGCAGGATAGAAGCTGCAGCGAAAATTTTGAATCCTATTATAAATAAAAAAATGTGCTTTTATACTGCTATTAATAAACATACTGTATTATAATTATATATTATGCTCTTATATTTTTTATTACATAGTTTTAATTAGTATTGTATTTTTATATGTTAATAAATATGATTTTATAAACATTTATGTCTTTTTATTATTTTCCGATACCCCTCGTATATTACTTTTAATTAGCTTGAAGATAATTATTTCAAATTTCCCTGTATACATATGAATCCTGAATTGAATGTGTTAAATAATAAAACCTTATATGGAAACTCTATCCCGTATACCAACACCATTCGTTATCGGATATCGGATATTTTATTATAATAACAAACAAAATTTACGACTTTATTTATCTGAATAGTTTAGACTTGTCGAATCTGGGACTAAATATTATTTCATTTAAATATATGTGCATACGTCTTGAATATTTCTGCTATCCTGATGACTGATCACCGTAAATGTAGTGAAATAAGGCCTTTTCGACATTCATTTTTTTCTGTTTTTTGTCTTAACAGCCAACACTTATACTCTAAGACTATGACATCACAAATTTTTCCGTTATTCACCAATCATAGACGTCTACATTCTTTCTGCGTGCTATCTTAGGCTCTGACGTCACACTTTTTTACTAAGCTCTTTCTATGCTATCTCATCCTATATTAGACGTCAGACATTTTTTCCGTTATTCACCAATCATAAGACGTCATGTTTTTCGCAGCCACGGCCCCTTTTTTCAGACATGTTTTTCCCCACCCCCTTTTTTTCTTAACGCAGCCACGCCCCCCTTTTTCCCCCACCCTCTTTTTTTCTTAAGCAGCCACGCCCCCCTTTTTTAATACAGCTATGTTTTTTTCTTAATGCAGACACCGTTTTTTCTTACCCCCACCCTCTTTTTTCGCAGCCACGCCCCCTTTTTTCTAACCACATTTTTTTTCTTAATGCAGACATGTTTTTCCCCCCACCCTCTTTTTTCGCATCCACGCCTCTTTTTTCTTAATACAGCCATGTTTTTTTTTTCTTAACGCAGCCACGCCCCTTTTTTTCTTAACCATGCTTTTTTCCCCTCGCCCCCCTCCGCCGCTTTTTTCTACACCCTCTGGTCATTGTTGATCATCCACAAGAACTCTTCGCGACCCCACCCACATCTTTGGTCACTCCCGATGGACACATGCCATCCGCATCAAATGTCCGCGGACAAATCCGAGGGTGAGCTGGTAGCCCCCTTGCTCTACTACTAACCGTGTTGTCAAGAAATAAACAGAAATCTCCATTAACGATTTTACTCTGAAATGGTTTCAAAATGTTGCACCTAACCTTGTTACTGTTTATGAGAAGTATTGAGGGTAGATTTTCTTGGATATGTATTTATAGGAAAAAACGTTATCCAATTGTGTGCTTGATAAAGTGAATCATTATTACTTCACATTTCTCAAGATAGGACCTAAATCTGAAAATAGTGGTAAGGCAGTCAGAAGGCACAAGACTACAGCACTTAGGCCCCATGTGCATCTTCTCTAAAAAAATAGTCATCCCGCCTAGGCCATCAATCCTATTCTTGGTATAATAGGTAATGACGTCGCCTAAGAAATTTCTTAACGTCGACCATAGTTTTCTGACATAGGAAATATATTATTGAAGTCATGTAACCCTAGGCTAAGGTGTTTATAAGGTTTTATTTTCAATTTTTGTAAATAATTGACCAATTCAGATCGAATCATCACCTTCTTCTATAAGGTGGTCCAACTAAAACGCACGATGTTAATTGTAAATAAAACAAAAAGTTTTCAGAGAATTATCTTAATATTTTTTATTATGATAGAAGCATCTATGACAACTATGTGTGAAATAAAATATCGGCCAAATGCTTGCCACGGCTTCGGTGGTATACTTCTATCCGATGGTTCATATTTTCAATGACTCTGAGACATAATTGAGGTTCGATGTCGTTAATGTGCCGAATTATCTCATCCTTTAGCTCTTGAATTATTCTTGGCTTATTGACGTACACTTTTTCTTTTAAATATCCCCAAAGAAAGAAGTCCAACGGTGTCAAATCACATGATCCTGACGGCCAATTAACATCGCCACGACGTGAGATAACACGGCCATTGAATTTCTCGCTCAAAAGTACCATTGTTTCGTTGGCTGTGTGGCAAGTGGCACCATCCTGTTAGAACCACATATAGTCCAGGTCCATATCCTCAATTTCTGGCCACAAGAAGTCCGTTATCATCTCGTGAATTGTTGAGCACGACGACGAGTCGAGGTTGACGGCTCTTCTGCTACACTATCGCGAACAACAGAAATGTTTTCCGCAGAACGAACTGGGCGAGCATGCACAGGTGTTTTCACATTTTCTACAGATCCGGTTTGCTGAAATTTGCGCACAATTCTCCCGATTGTGGACACATTTGGTCGATTATGCTGACCAAAAAAGTCACGAAGTGCACGAAATGCATTTTGATTTGAACGCTCATTTTCGTAAAAGGCTTCAACAATCTTAACGCGCTGCTCAATTGTGTACCTCTCCATGGTTGAATTTGTCAAACACTGAAACAAAGAAATGTCAAATTAAGTTGGGCAAAAAACTTGACGTTAAAGTGTGACTCACAATTAATATCGTGCATTATGGTTGGACCACCCTTTATAAGAAATAGTTATGTTGTATCAGTTGTAAAAATAAAAACATTTAAGACCTATTAGTTTATATTTATCGATCCATCCAGTATCTCTATTATCTATTTATCCAGTACCTATCAATTTGGATTTTTGAATTGATTCAATATTAGATGGTTTTACCACAATAGAAATACATACCTTGGATGTACTCGCCTGTCTGGATAACCAAATATAAGTTGCTGTAGTTATTCACAGTATTCTGACTTATTAATAAAGCTACCTGCAGCTCCTCAAGAATAGGAACAAGTCTCAAAGCTGCTATATCGAACCGCCCACGAGATGCGTTGTAAATAGCCTACTCTTTACTCAGTCGAATTAAAAAAAATTTTAATTGCAGAGTAAATATCGTTGAATATATACCATGCTGAATGTGAATGTACACAGAGTTCGATCTGGCCGCGCGTAAAGTGCATCCTTTTCCCTCCGAATGCTGCCTCACTCTTTCTTCTACGCATACCTAAATAATCTCACACTTTCTCATATTCCTGATGAGCAGTACCTGCAGCAGCGGTGTTGCCTTCGAGTAACTCTGCAACAGCCAAGATGCCATCATGCAGAATTCAAATATTTGAATCGATGTAGGTACAAGCAGTACAACAACTCAATTTAGATTTACCGTCATGTTTGATTACCTATATGTTGCATAAATTCAGTAATACATTAATTATATAAATTATTATAACTTATACCTAGTTTCTTACATATGGTGCCGTCAGTGAGGAGGCGTCCAAGTGGGCAGCTTTTCTTAAAATATATTTTTAAATTTTACACAGCTCTAAATAGAAATAATTTACAAAACAATAAACATTAAAGGTTATAAATTTCTGTTAGGAATAGGATGAGGAAAAAATTATACATTATTCAAATTGAACGTTATTCAAATCACTTAAAGGAGTTGTTTAGATGAGTTTAAAATCGACATGTCATGAAAATTCTGACGTACAAAATAGAGTAGCTGTGTTTAGTGAACGAGTCAATACGTTCGTAAATATATTATATACGTTCCGTAAACTAAGTTATAATAGTAAATCATTTGATATTGTATGAATTCTGCATTTTATTATAACATTCCTCGAAGGAAATAAATTTTATAATAATCATGATTTTTAGCAACTGTACAGTTCATCACAGAAAGGGTGTAACTTGGTATGTAATTAAAAATTAAATCATCGCATTTTACTCTAGTTAGTTTGGTGAAGTACAGATTCGAAGTCCTGGTAATTGTAAATTGGGTTCATATAATGCTGCAACGTTTGCCCAGTTTTTATAAAAGTTATTAACTAGGTCGGTCCCTCTTAATGAAACATTATTTCTATTTTAATATCTACTTCATGTTATTATTGTTCAAACTATATTGTATGTATTTAAATCTTGTTAGATGTTTCGATAGATTCCTGGACAATTTCATTCGCCTGAATCATCATGCATTGATCATATCAACCAAAGCCCCATTAAACAGTTCGTAAACTACTTGCCCTCAAGGTCCATCTCTAATGTTTTATAAATGAGTCGGCACAGGAGACATTTTTAATAACGAGAATGGGAAAACCTGATCTCCAGTGATGGCGGTCTTTCCGAGAACAAAATCTGACTTCATCGTCGAACACTGCCAAACGACGAAGGTATGCGGCGCCCCTTTCACCGTCCCATATTTTATTTAAAAGACATGTGCTAATAGGTTTTCTTTTCGCATGCAAGCGTTAACAGACAATCTAATTGTGTACAAACGTATTTAAACGTGTTGCTTAATCTTCTAGGTTCGCGTGTTAACTGCACCTTAATATCATTTTATTAATCCATTACGTTACATTATCCTACCTATTGCGCTCTTGCAACACAATGGTTTTTGCTGGTTCGACAGCATTACGAAATACCGCATAAGCGAATTAATAAAAATGCCGATATTGTTCTCGTTACACTTCTTGGATTATCTACTAACAATAAGTAATTGATTGCAAGTGAACAAAGCTGTCCAGGTGGAAGTGATGTCAAACTGGTTTCAGTTGTGCGATATGCATACATATTCTATATATGACTGAATTGTTTCATTTCTTATTGTAATAGGAACGGGGATACCATCCTTTGTTTTATTACTGTTGACACAAATACGCTGATTGGAAATACAACTGTCTTAGTCCTACTATTTCTTAGAATATAATACAAATAAATGGATAATAAGAATTACTTGGTTCATTTTTACGGTAACGTATACGAGGAGCACTATTTATATTTTGAGCCTTGGCATCTGACGCCATCTGACGTTTGCAATGGAAAGTTTGATAACCTTCTTCTGTTCTGAAGAAGAATAACCTTCTTCAGAACATTTTGTCATTTAAGCGCGATTTGTGTTGATTACAGTGATTTGAAAATTGTATCTCAGCGAAAAAATGGAATTAACGACTTTCGACGTGGATTATTAAGACAAGAGTGCATCGATCAACTTACTTCCACTATTGGCGATAAAGCCCCATTCCTTGCCACTGTGAAACGCTGGTATAATGAGTATAATCGTGGCCGCCATTCGCTCACCGAAGAAGGTCGTGAAGGTCGTCCAAAATCAGTTGTTGTGCCAGAAAACATTGATGCTGTGCAAAAAGTGATAATGTAAGATCATCATGTGGCATACCGTGAAACTGAGGTAACTTTAGGCATTAGTTCGACTAGAATATATAAAATATTGCATGATCATTTAGCTGTAAAAGAGGTTTGTTCTTGTTGGATCCCACATAATTTGAAAAAAATCTCAAAAAGATGTTCGTGTCGATTGGTGGAAACAAATGCTCAAGAAATACAATGGCGGTGCTTCATTGACCACAAAGACGTATATAACATTTAACAGGTGACGAATCATGGATCTATACGTATGAGCCGGAAAGTAGACAGCAGTCGATTGTATAGGTGTTTCAAAATGAAACAAATCCAAGAAAAGTTGTTTGCGTTCGAAGCACTTCGAAACAAATGGTCTTCTGTTTTTTCGGAAAAACTGATCATGTGGCAACAGTGTCTTTAGAGGAACGTAAAACGGTTAATACTGAATGATACATAATCACTTATTTGCCGGAAGTCTTCGGTGAAATAAGGAAAACAAACAAGCGCCGTCGGATCATTCTTCATCATTATAATGCGAGCTTTCATACATCTCGTCTAACAACTGAATATTTGAACACTCAAAAAATCGAATTAATGGGTTATCCGCCGTACAGTCCTGATTTGGCACCCAATGACTTCTTCTTGTTTCCGAATGTCAAAAATAAATTGCGGTGGACAACGATTTTCGTCGGCAGAAGAAGCCGTTGATGCGTTCAAAAATCATGTTTTGGGGATATATAGGGCGGAATGGAAAAAATGCTTTGAAAAATGGTTCGAACGCATGCAAAGGTGTATAGATCATGAAGGAGAATATTTTGAAAAACGATAAAGTAATTTTCAATGACAAATTAATGTTTTCCTATATGCTCAAAATATAAATAGTGTTCTTCCTAAGATATGAATATATATTTTGCTTAGATAATGATAAAAATAAAAGAAACAATGATATGATTTACAATTTACCGCAAATAATCTCTTACCAAGTAAATTGATGAATTATGTTTCTTGTATTGAATTTTGTACGTCGTATTATTTATTTTTTAAATTATTTATCTACGTTTCTAAAAATTAGATCCCATTTATAGAATGTGGGACATTGGTGTTATAAATTAATGGACAAAATAAATACCCTCAGTAATATTATTTATTTTATAATAGTTTGATAACGTTTGATATACTGAGGAAGCTTTCATCATATTACGTCTAGCAGTGGCAAGTTTAAAGATATTATATCACAGTCAAGTTTATTATCAGCTAATTTAAAGTCAATTATTAGCTAAATAAATTTAGTAAATCTATGTTTTATCAAGGATTGTTAAATTAAAATATTCTGATAATTCATGCGTATGCTTCTAGTATATATAGTACAACCTTTATGAGACAATGTTGTATTCTTTATAAATAATGCATTATAGATGGGTTTCAAGTAAAATAAATTGGGATGGAAGAAGCGATAAAGATATAAAACAAAGAATAGCGCAGGGTCGAGTAGCTTTTAACAAAAAGAAAGCACTTTTATGCTGGGGGGAATAAACTTAGAAACAAGGAAGAGATTTTTGAAAACGTATGTATGGAGCACGGCACTATACGGTTGCGAAACCTGGACGGTAGGAGAAGCAAGTAGAAAGAAATTAGAAGCTTTTGAGATGTGGTGTTACCGAAGAATGATGAAAATACCGTGGACTGATAGGGTTAGAAACGAAGAAGTATTAGAGAAAGTCGTCGAGAAAAGAAGTATGTGGAAAAACATAAAGAAGAGAAGAGATAGAATGGTAGGTCACTTGCTGAGACATGGGGGAATAGTCCGCGATATTTTGGAGGCAGAAATAGGAGTTCAGACTGTTGCTTTAAATTCAAATTTGGATCTTAGATAATGTAGTATGTTTCACACATTTTGTGAATGTTAATTTATCAAACATAATCCTGACATATTTTATATAGTCTAGTATTTAATAAATCAACGATAAATAATTATGGAAATAATAATTTAATGTAACCTTTCTAGTAATGTGATACAGTGATTTTCATGAACCACAGATTTATGCTGTCTACTTTACATTATATCCAAATTCAACCTCACAAAACAATTATAGTAGTATATAACAGTAGTATGTAACAAATAAAGTCAGTAGTATATAACAAATATTTGATAAAATTACAATGCAGTATATCATTGACAAATATGGTAAATAACACTGGACGTAGAATTGAACCCTGTGGGACTATTGATTTTTGTGAGCAACTTACCTACCTATGAACATTGTGCTGTATAATTTGGTACCTATTTGAAATGAGATCGTAACGATATAGTTAGATAAACTAAAACTGTTTAATTTACGGACTAGATTATCAGGATTCAGTCTGTCAAATGCTTTGTAGAAGTCAATGTGTATTACATCAATTTAATTTTTATGGTTAAATTTTTCAATTGCACATTGGAATCTGGAACGACACACACCAGAAGTATTGCAAATAAAACCATTAAAATAATTTTCAATAATTTTGTAAAATTAGAAGTTCGTTTTTGTATTTTTTTAAATGATACAAAAACTATCTTTAAATGATACAAATTCACTTTTTAGTGAATTTCCGTAATTCGAGAAAATAAAGGAATCTGTTATTGTTACAATAATTCTATTATTGTTACTAACATCAATTGATATTATATAATTTTGAGTAACGCAGTCTTTCTAAATAACTCTATTTAGAAACTCCTACATATTTCTCTACAATTAAGTATCTACGAGTACTCACAATATATATCAAATATCCACATATAACCAACCTAATATAACCAACCATAAAATCGTATAAATGGAGTATACTAAATATAAGTTTGTTATCAGCAATAGTTATTACTAAATAATACATTTCTTTGAGCAAAATCATCAAGCATGCTCGTAAAATTAAGCGTATTTCCATTTTTGTTTTAACTTACCGTTCGATAAAGACAGCTAAATACTAGAATTAATTATAAACCTTTCTCTCAGTGTAATTATAGAATACGATATTTTTAATTTCTAGTACATATTTTAACGGCATTATTAAAATGTAGTATTAACATTGTTACTTTAATTAAAAATAGATTAATTTCATTATGGAATTATTATACGAGAACCCCGAAATCAATAACGTTACAAATAACTTACTAATAAAATATTTTAATTAATAATTTAATAAAAATATTTTATTAGGAAGTTATTTGTAACGTTATTGATTTCGGGGTTCTCGTATAATAATTCTGAATATTTTGTAATAAATACATGGTAAAAATGAGCATCATATATGTATGTGCATACTACACTGGATGTGTTCCTTTCTAAAATATTCAGTAATAGACTCCAGTACATCCGTGTTGTGCATTTATTACGAAATTCCCATAATTATTTATCCAGGATATGCTATAATTTGCCCCAAGATATTTATGCAATGAAAGCAAATCAATAAATTGATAGATAGTAATTTGCAGCTAGTTGTATGCGCTAAGGTTTGTGGGAAATACCGTGCGCTCAGAATCTTGCATCCCACTTATTATGCATGGAATCATATCCAGACTATATAATATATAGTATTATATAGTCTGGATATAATATCCATATATATTACATTACAAAGTACTGGGTTTCCAAGAAATATTTTGTTGTATGAAAGTTTTCCCCTGGAGCTGGTGCGGAAGTGGAGAAGTTTTGAAAGTTATTAGGTTTAAGAAAAGTTGCTTAAACGTGGGTATACATACGACTGAAGAACATTTTAGCATTGGTTTTGACTTATGAGGCAAAACACCTGCAGGGGCTTAAGCCCGAACGCAAAACAGGCTTTGCCGGTCCCTGTCAGATTCAAACATTTATTGTGTTTACGACGAACCTCCGTTTTGGTGTTTTCAAGTCATCTATTTCAACACCTGTCTTTGAAGTTACGAGGATACGCTTAATTAAATTGATTCACTAGCAATTAATACTGGAGTAGTTAAAAACTATTATTCTACGCTAAAGATACTATTTTTTCGCACGCGTTTGGTTTATAAACATGTACTTATTTACACTTTTTTATTCATTTCATTAAAATATACGTTCATGTTCGATGTTCCACTGCTTGATCAAGCTCCGGTTTGTTTAGTCAACCGCAATCGCGTGGGGAACAGTACTACTTTCTGCACTTGTTAGGAAAATAACTATTTCCTAATTTGAAAGTTATTTATAGTACACATATGTAAACTACAAAAACAGTTTCAGTAATTGTTATATTTTATTAGGAGTATACATTTTCTATGTTTCTTATGTACTTATTATTGTTAATTGTTCTTTATGTATTATCTAATATATTGATTTATCTTTTTTAGGTAAGTATCTGCAAGACTATTTTTCCTGGTGGGTGAGTTATATTATGAGGAGTATATTATGTCAGTTATATCTGATTAATTATTAACAATTATTAACAATTAATTAAAGCAAATCTAGTCTACTAACTTCGTATGTTGTAGTAAGAAACGCTAAACGCCTTAGACGTGTTTAAACAGTAAGGTAATAAAATTTTGCACAATATTCATAATTTCGTTATTAAATGATTTTTTGAAAATCCCACTCAACTCACGTTAATATTATTTTTTAAAGAGATAAAACTCATATATTTTTAACTAACTTTTTTTGAAATTGCAATTCCCTTTTTTTAATAAAGTCAGTACAATAGTACCTCATTCCTAGGGGTTCCATTTACTATTTATATTTGCTAAGATTCCTATTTACTTTACTAATTGTAAGATATTTACCTATTATATGTATAAGGATGTTTTTTTTTTAATTATTGTTTTATACTTTATTTTATTGAATTAAATATTTTATCTATTAAAATAAATTCGTCATCTTAAGTAGACTTACAAGTATACTATATATATCCATCCCTAGCCCTATCCATCCACAAGATAAAATATATTCTTGAAATGAGGAACACCATCACTATCATTGTTTGAATAACGAACTCTTAAACAGCAGTAACATTTTATGGAAAGAAATAAGGCCCTATAAAAAAACGACGAAATAGGATACTTCTGAAGGAATTAATTTTTGTTAAGAAAAGTGGGGGTTGCATTTAAAGAAAATAGTACAGTGACTCAAACACATAACGCTCAGTAGTCATAACTGAAATACAAAATCACAAAGAAATAAAGTTTATACGTCAATCGGTATCTTTTAAAAAAATCATCATCATTAGGTCATCAGTCCTAAGACTGGTTGGACGCTAACCTCCAGCTTCTCCTATCTTGTGCTAACCTACGCATTTCGCTAATTGTGCTACAACCTACATCCCTTACTATTTGCGAGCAGTAGTCTAATCTCGGCCTACCTCTGCCTTTCTTCACTCCTATTTCTGCCTCCAAAATATCGCGGACTATTCCCCCATGTCTCAGCAAGTGGCCTACCATTCTATCTCTTCTCTTCTTTAAGTTTTTCCACATACTTCTTTTCTCACCGACTTTCTCCAATACTTCTTCGTTTCTAACCCTATCAGTCCATGGTATTTTCATCATTCTTCGGTAACACCACATCTCAAAAGCTTCTAATTTCTTCCTACTTGCTTCCCCTACCGTCCAGGTTTCGCAGCCGTATAGTGCCGTGCTCCATACATATGTTTTCAAAAATCTCTTCCTTGTTTCTAAGTTTATTACCCCCGAGCATAAAAGTGCTTTCTTTTCGTTAAAAGCTACTCGACCCTGCGCTATTCTTTGTTTTATGTCTTTATCGCTTCTTCCATCCCAATTTATTTTACTTCCTAAATAAGTGAAGTCTTTAACTTCCTCCAACCTTTCGTTATTAATTTGTACTTTCGTTTTTGCTCTGCTCTCGCGCCCTCTGCACACTAACACTTTAGTTTTGTTTTTATTCACCCTCATTCCGTATTCCTCTGTCAACACTGCCTCCATTTCGTTCAATGCTGATTCTAATTCCTCCTTACTAGATGCTAATACTGCTATATCATCCGCGAATCTCAGCATTTTTAGTTTCTGTCCCTGTACTTTCTGTCCCTTAACTTTAAAAAAATAAGGTTCACATATTTTAGACATCTCATAAAATTATTTAATATCAAAATTATAAATATTATACGAAAGTTTATCACCATACTGTATTTAGTTCATGTATAATAATGACTTACTTACATTTGTGTGTTAATCAACGATACGGTATTATTTCGTTTTTTATTTGATTGGATATCAGGACATGGCTGTCTAAAATGAATATCTGTTTTGGCTTTATAAAATTGAAACCTGATATAATCTGATATTGGTTACATCGGAGGTTTATCGAGCTAGTTATAGAGCGACTGTATTATACATAAATGTAAATTATATCAAAAATATTTTTGAAATGGGACTGGTACTAAATTTTTCAAATTTATTGTTAATACAAAAAAGAGATACGGCGGCCATTTCCAACGCGATCGTATTTATCCATAAAATTCTCAATAAATAATGAGATAAAACAAGATTTACCAGAACAACACTGTAAATTATTTTTTGTAAACTGTAAAATAAAATGACACAGGTCCTGCGATCCAAATGACCTAGATCCAGTCTCAAGACATCCTATGGTTCCCATTAAACTTTAAAACGATCATAAATTTATCACGATTTTTCCACGGATCATTTTATTATTTCCTTGTCATTAATTTGTTCAACATAGATATGCAAAATTGTAGCTAATGCAAGATATAACCATAAAATAAATGGTCACAAACTTAATTAGAAATAAATTATTTATATTCTTTATTATTATTCAGTGTAAAATTACGACCTACCAATAATTTCCAGCCAAAAATATGTATTTCATTAACCGGAAATACATTATTTCTTTTGCATAGTCCCTGGCATCTTTTCTCTTGAACAAATCTTTCGTTAGATACTCAAAATATAATTATACGTTTAACAAATTCGGTATTAAAATTATAATTTGCTTTGCGCTGTAGTATCTATCAGATACATGAAATAAGTTGGCATAAGATAAACGGACATTGATATAAACATGATAGTGCCACAGCTGCATATACAATTGAATTCAATTAAGAGTCTAAGATTGTATATCATATAAATTACCTGCAAATTGGAATAATGTGTACTTGTTTCTGTAGCATATAAATATGACAGATATTTATGGATAGTTTACTCCACTCATAAAAAGAATAATTTAAGATTATATATTATATTATGCTTGTGATATATAATTTAGAAAAAGGAAATATAGTAAAATATATTTCCTAAAAACATTTTTTCATATATTCCTTTTATCTTGCGACTTTCAACGAGAAGTATAGATAGATGGTATAAATTTGATACGTGATAAATACTAACTTATTCAACATCAATCTACGTAGTATATGGCAAAGATTAAAGTAGTACTACTTCATATGTTAAATATTCATCAACAGTTTTATTTCAAATCTAACATTTGTTTCAATTACACAAATACGTAAACCTATCCGAAATATTCATGTTATAGTAATATGTTAAGAGTTGTGTCCAATCAGGGTCAAGCTTTTTGAAAAATATTTGCTTCTGATTGGCTAAACCTTTTAAAAGCCACATGTTGCAATAACTTGAATATTCCAAATCCTAAGCCCGATTACTTGTTTAAGATAAATTTATATGTATTTATAGCCATTAGGCCAGGCGACAGGTAGTTCAATAAGGAAATAATTAGTGGAAAGCTGGAAATTACTTTAATCGCTTTATTTGGACCCAGATATTACTCTCCCAAGTTTTCCCCCTCGAGCGAAGTCGGCGTAGGCCCTTCTGGCCCTAAGAAGGTACCATTTTTCGGTTTTTTGCAGATATCTCCCAAACCATCAACTTTATCAACAAAATACATATTATAAAAAATAATGTGGAGTAAATTTTCCACAAAAAAGTTCTTTACCGTTTGTCTCTAAAGTGTACCGTTACGATCCTACGACCATTCAATGTGGAGCCCTTTTTGATTCTTGCGGAAAAGTTATCGAAATCATATGCCATATCAAAGTTTCTACATGTTATAAATATTGTCAGCATTCCAGCTGTTTTTAATGCAGGTATCAATAGAAAAAAATGGTCAGTAAGTACATTCAGTTCAGATTCAGTACATTTTACAAGTAGACTTGGTCATATCCTGGTCATCTTGGCTACTCGTATGTCACCCTCCACGAAAATGTATTTTATGAAACCCGGCAAAGGAAACCCGGAAACCAAACAACAACTACTTTGCACAACAAGTTTCTCCCGCCGTGTGTGCAAGAAAACATCCTCTTTCTGTATGCGTTTAGTGGGTGCGATACAACGTCTTCGTTTTTCAGGCAGGGCAAAATAAAATTCGTAACACTGCTGAAGAGTAATGAGGAACTGCAGGCAGCTGTTAGGGTTTTCCGAGACGTGAACGTAAACCCCCATGAAATTGACAAAGCGGGCCAGTTGATTGTGGCTAGGCTTTATGACAACAAAACCACGGGAAACACCCTGAATGAGTTGCGGTTCCAACTATTTGCAAAATTTCTAAGCAAATATCGATCTCGCAAGCCTACCTCCCACCGAATCAGCGGCACGTGAGCACTCTTTAAGAACATACCATCAAGTCCAAACATGGTATGGAAATGATACAAATCCACTGGATTGGGGCTGGAAAAATTCTCAATGTGGTTTGGCTCCCATACTTACGACAAGGGATCCGGCGCCACAAACGCTTCTAAACACAGTGTCCTGCAAATGTTCGAAAGGATGTAAGACAGCGTGTGGTTGCAGGAAAACGGACCTCCGATGCTCCAGAATCTGCATGAATTGTATGGGATGGGCATGTACAAATGCTGCCGAGGAAGATGATATGGATGATTGTGACGGAGACATCGATGTTAATCTTGAGCGCCCTGTGACGTCGGACAAATGTACCGATGAAAGCGATGACGGAGAAATTGAGGCAGACGATCAAGACTGCCAGCCTTCATCAAAACGGTTGAAAATCGACTAACTTTGACATATGAACAATGGATTAGGCCTCCTGAGGACACCACTTACAGAAAAACGCTCCATTTACTATACCGACAGGTGGTGTGGAAAAGAGTGATTTTATGTCAATACTAGTCAATAATAATACTAATCGTAGGTACTTTGCCACAGCTGTTTACATTGAAAAGCTGTTATACTTGTAACAAGTTAACAGCTTATGTACCTGGAATGCTGACAAATATTTATAACATGTAGAAACATGATATGGCATATGATTTCGATAACTTCCGCAAGAATCAAAAAGGGCGCCATTTTGAATGGTCGTAGCATCGTAACGGTTCACTTTAGAGACAAACGGTGAAGAACTTTTTTGTAGCAAATTTACTCTAGATTATTTTTGTATTTTGGTGATAAAGTTGATGGTTTGGGAGATATTTACAAAAAAACCGAAAAATGGTACCTTCTTAGGGCCAGCAGGGCTAACGCCGACTTCGCTCGAGGGGGAAAACTTGGGCGAGTAATATCTGGGTCCACATAAAGCGATTAAAGCAATTGCCAGCTTTCCACTAATTATTTCCTTATTGAGGCTTTTTTTCGACCTGTCGACATATACAAAATCAGCATTAGTTTGTTCTAAACGTAATGCATTAACAACAAATAAATTGTTTTCTTAGTGTAATTCTCGAATTAAAAAAAAACGTAAAAAATTGTTTATCAAGGGAAACAAATCCCCGTTTTTTAGATTATCTTAGATAATGTGAAAACGAACTAACGTTACTTGCAGTAATGCCTCTTAAATAATATTTTTTACTTCCTGAGTAATATGAGCGAGGCATCACTTATATTCCACACATTGCTCCCATTTTTCATTGTAGAAAACAGCATTTAACACGTCACTTTTTGCTGTCGTCTCATCCTGAGATCTTTAACAATCTATATGGATTTCCTTTCTGAAATCCCACTAAATATATTTTTGACGATCAACAACAAAGACATACTTTTTCAATCAGATCCTTTGTCGGTTTATGGCGGCGGAGTTCTATTCGCAGTAAATGGTTTTCCCTGATCGTAATAATTTTATCAAGAAAGGCCACCCACTTTTGATACAATCAGCAATTTTATGGCCTAGTCACGATCCAGAGACCGCAGAGTATAAGGGAAATAACTGCGTTCCGTAGGTGCTAACCTCGGTTGGACCACCTCCGAAACAGTAAAGTATAATCGTACCTTATTAGACGCAATCTGGCTTTGCATTTTTATCCATACAGCTAGCGGGTAATGCGGTTAAAAGGGACAATTATACGGAGCCAAGTACGCAGTAATAACGGAATCGGGTCGTCCTATTCTTTATCTTTATTTGCTCTTCATTTGAGGCCGGATTGTCATTTATTATCCAAGAAAATAATAGAACCTCTGTCGGCGTTGCCCTTATTAATAATTTAAGCATTACGTTCGGCGATTTTTTTTTAAGTTTCCTCGAGGAGACGCACATTTTCTCCGAGCAGTTCGAGGACAATTAAAGGACTTTTCGCTATGGCGCAGTAGCGTTTAAGCGGAATTAAAATTAGGAAAAATTACCCGATCCTAAGCGGAAACGCTTTCGTGTTTATAATTATGGCCCCGTTTAATCCCTGGGCGGTTTTATATCTTCCAAATCCAGTCTGAAATATTTCAGAAAATTCAGGAAATAAGTAAGGAGGCCTGGCCTACGCAGCGTTTTCCTAACACCTCATAAAATATTTAGGGGCTGATATATTTGGATATGGGGTGTTTTCCATGTTTTACGCGATGTAGATCTTGGGAATGATTATTTGTAAGAAGAATAGTGTGAAGACGCTGTGATTGGTTGAATTATTGCTGTACAAGATCGATGGCTATATAAAAGGTGCATCAAAAGTTTCTACATTAGTATTATTAATACATACGAAATATAGTTACACTGAAAGAAATTACAATTAACCATAAGCGTAAATTGAATAACTTCTAAATAATATCTGCGATAAGTAGGCTGTTGTAAGAGGGGAGGATTCCAAACGATTTAGGAAAACAAATTATTATTAAAAAAAAATAATTATAATTTTAAATTTACTATAGCCAATTACACTTAAATAATTATATAATATTCATGGTTTAATTAGATGAACGACATTTCTTTATAAATTAAATATATACTTCAATAGTTTTAGTTGATGATTAATTGATTATAATACAGTGTAGTAAAAAAAATTCGCACAATAGTCATAATAATAGTATTAAATATTTCTTTGAAAAACTAAAATACATCAACTTATTTTTTAAAAAGAAATTGAGTGAGTTACAAATTTTTTTAGATTTTGTTAGTTGAATGTAAAATAAAAATTCTTTTTTGATATAGTACCATTTATATATGATGATTATTATTATTTTATGTCCTGTTCATAGACATCTTTCATTGTAAGAATCTTAGAAATAATCAAAGACAATCGATTAACTTACATGACAATTAAAGTAACTGTAAAAGTTTTTACAAACCATATGGTGTTTTGGTTAATTTTCGGAAAAAACGTTTAGTTGTATTTCAGTATTTTAATGCTAGTATACTGACAGAAAATACTCGTTTTAATATATGCTACCGGATGATTACTAAAGATATTTCTTAAAACAACTTTTCTTGACAAAAAATAACCTAAAATGCCGTCAGTGATAAATGATACTATTAAAAAAAGCTTGCTGATGATAAATTGATTTTGTTCAACAAACTTCAAAAACTTCAAACTTTTGTTCAACTGTTTTAAGTTATAAACTACATTGACAGTCCATATTAAAAAAAAAAAAATGTTTGTTACTACTTAAGACACAGTATTTTATCGTTACTAAATAATTTTGCCTTGATTCCTATGAAATTATACAATAAAGGGAACATCAATTCAATATCCGTAAAAGTCAGTGACATCGATATGCTTCGAAAGAAAGCAGTGAATTTATTTTGAATTCAAATAACAATTCAATTAGTTACTTTTAATTCATTAGAAACTGGTAATGTTATCAACTTATCAGTAATAGTTTGGTAATTATCGATACCCCCGGCCAAATTTAAGTGTACGTCTATTTTCAGTGTTTTAAATAAATATTCGCAGGAGGGAAAAAATTATATCTAGAAGTGGAGAAACTGTATTATTATTATTTATGAATTATTTTTTATTTAATTTTAAACATATATAATATTTTTTTAGTTTCCATTATATTTAAAAACAGGTCAAATTATTATGAATAGCCAAAAATTAATTAAAAACCAAATGAAAAATTGAAAAGCCCATATAAAGCTAATAATCGATGATATCAACTTTTGAATCAAGAACATTTTAAAATCTTCTGTTTGTACAACAACAGAAGGTCTCAAAAGACTTGTTGAGTTTATTGTTGTTAGACGCTTTTAAAATCGCTCGCCATAGTTCTTCATCAAAGTGGTACACTCTATTCTTGTTGACTTCTACGGATAGCCCTTGCTAATAATTTTCAATCGGATTAAGGTTGGGAGAGGGTGTGGGCCACGCAAGAACTTGTGACAAAATTCGTGGTCCTCTAAAAAAATAATCATTATCACCTGGAAACAACGATGACATCCACTTCACAAATTTTTCTCGCAAAAGAGTTAGATATCCCTGGCTGTTCATTCGTCCAGAGGAATCCCCTGAAGCTGTGCTTGCATCCGAAACCGTCACTCCTTCACCTTTCATTTGGCAAGTTGGTGCGGTTAAATCATGCCATTGGACCATCTTCCATATAGCTGCACTCATTGCCTGGACCATCCTTTTGATTACTATTTTTTTTTTCATCGGTGAAAGTAGTTCTTGTCCAAAGTCCCCTAACGACAATCACTCTTGAAGCTTTTTTACTCAAAATTCTCGAGGGGCTTTTGTGAGGAGATTTTTTTATGGATTTTTCCACCTAATACCCATTTGAGGAAGAAATATTCTTAGGGTTCTTGGGGATGCAATTAAATCGAGGTTTTCTTTTAAACTTCTTTGGACGTAACGAGTTGTCCTTCTGTTGTTAATCGACGGATTTCTCACTTAATATGCGCTTCACTTCACCAATTTAACTTAAATTTGGGTCATCTCTTTATTTTCATGGGGTTGTAACCAGCTTTGGCCATGTTAGCCACTGTAGTATGTGGAAGACTAAATTTTTCCGCGGCTACTTCTTTTTTAACACGAGGAATTAATTCTATAGAATACATAGCTCTATAATAAAAGACATTGTGCGTCTCACTCAGATAAAAAATCAAACCGATTTAATCTCATGTTTAACTTGCAAATAAGAGTGTAAAGGGTGTACGCTTTAGTTTAGCCAGGTTTTGTTGTTTTCTTAAATTCTATTTTCATTTTAAAATACTCCTGGCGAATAAAGTGAACAGGCCAATGACCTTACAACTGATCTCAAGGATGTGTAAATAATGACTTTTGTCCATTAGATGTAAAAATGAAATAAAATTTACTTGTTCTGCAGCTGTTACAAGTGTATGTACACTTAAATTTGGCCAGGGGTGTAGTGATATTAATTATTGGGAACAAATATAATGTACACCAGATTAAACCATGCATCCCTCGCCCTGTCCACCAAAAAAATTATTGAACAATAAAAAATCTTAATGGATCCCAAATTATTATACTTCGGAAAATGAGAACAGCACTACTAAAATTGCTATGTTGCGTATTATTTTACCATTGCTTACATTTTAAATTCTATATGTCTATCGATTTTACTAAATGTTCACCAAATTCAAATCGCTCAAATTCCGCGTCCGTGCTGTATATAATAAATATTCGTGGTATCCATTTATATTTATTCTTTCTCGAAAAAACTACTTGTGCGTCAAATAATTATTATGTTACTCCAAAAATTAAATATGCTCGCGCATCTCTGCCTGTTGGTTCCAGACAAGTTTTTGCAGGCTTCAGCTTGCAGTCGCACACTATGCCTGGTAGCTTTTATAGTGTGTGTAACCAGTGTATTGCTATATCATAAACTAAAATGGCCGATGAAAGTTTACCAGGGCCGAGTAGTGTTCCAGACGAAGTTCCGCTGTTTCGTTCTTTTTCGGAGTCAGATGGAGAAGCTGATACGGTACAGCCTAAAAGACGGCGCAAGCAAGGTAGGATTTGGTGTCTCGAAAGAAAATTTTCGAACATTAAAGTGCCGAAGAATTTATTAGAAATGAAAAACTGTGGTCCTTTCACAAATGCCACTCTACGGAAGAAGGCGTAAAGCGATATTATCGATGTAATAAACCCAAAAGTCGGGCAATCCAATGTTCAGCTGCACTCTATTTATTGCTTGATGCATCCAGCGGCGAGATAATATTATTTCGAACTGAAAAAGCTCATGACCATCAAAATTTGGAGTCCCAATCGAAATGTGGGTTGAGTAATGAGACGAAAAGACAAATTGTACGAATTACGTTTGAAGCCCAAATCTATTATGAGCAATTTGAGCAAAATACAAGGGTTGACTCTATGCCTATGAAACAATTGAACAATTATCTTACAATTTTACGTAAAAAGAAGTATGGATCTGCAGTAATCAGCTTAGGAGAACTAGAATCCTGGTTAGTGACCAACTCAGAAATACCTTCCGATGATCATCAAGTTTTTGTTGCTGCATATGAAGTTTCTAAAGCCGATTCAAATTCAAGCTTCAAATTTTTGTTATCGACCAAATATTTAATTGGTCTATCGCGGCAATGCAAAGTTATTCATGCTGATGCGACCTATAAACTTATTTGGAAGGGGTTTCCAGTACTCATAGTTGGAACCACGGATAGAGATAAACATTTTCACTCCTTTGGTCTTGCTGTTACAACCACAGAACAAACAAATGATTTTGTGTTTTTATTTCAAACTTTAAAGAATACAGTTCTCTCACTGTTTTCCTACGATTTAACTTGTAAGGTTTTGGTATGTGACGCAGCCAAAAGTATCCAAAATGCGTTTGTGCAAGTATTCGGTCAGGATACAATTATACGAATGTGCTGGACGCATGCAAAAAAGAAGATGCAAGTACGAGTTGAGCAATCTGTGCAAAAGAAGTACCAGAGGGACAAACTAAAGGATATTGATTTTTTGCAATATGCTTCAACAACAGAGGTTTTTAACAGGGCCTGTGAAAAATTTCTAGATAAATGGAAAGACGAAAAAAATTTTGTACTTTATTTCAAAAACGAATGGCTCACTAAAAATCGTTGTTGGTATTTGGGTGCCGCACCGAGGACACCTGCCACAAACAATGCATTGGAGTCTTTTAACAGAATAATAAAAGACAAAGGTACACTTTCAATGAATGGCGTAATTTGGTATCGTTAACTTTGTTATTATTTTTAGGTACACTTCGTGAACGCCATCCGCTGGCTCGATTCTTAACAATTGCTTCAGAAATGGCGAGGGATTGGTCTAATGAGTACACTATAAACAACGAGCGAGAGTTTAGCCATTTGCCAACGATGGCTTTGAAAATGTAGACAAAAGCTTATCAGTTGGCCAAACTGCCTAAAAAAATATCGTTAAAACATGCTAATGAAATGAAACGGTGTTACCGAATTCCAGGTGGAGATGCAATGGAATGTGAAACTTTTGAAGATATGTGGGAGACGTTTGACGACTACAAAAAACAACATTTCAGTGAGTGGGAAGCACAGTTACCACAGGACGACTTTGACTGGTTAAATGGCACATGCAATTGTCCAGATTACCTTAGAAATTACGTTTGCAAACATTTAGCGGGGTTAGAAATTCATCTAAAACTTGTTGAACCACCTACTGAAGCAAGGAATGTACCAATTGGAGAAAAACGAAGAAGAGGACGGCTAAGAAAGCCTTAATAGTGCAATAAAAGTGCTTGTTTCATTTTCATTTTTGTTTCGTGAATGTTGTGTTTCATTTTATGTTAAAAAATTATATTGTTTTATTTCTAAGAATTCGTAACACTAAGTTTCGTTTTTGTTTCGTGAATTTTATGTTGAATTTTTAATATATTGATTTATTTTCATGAATTCTTTACTTATTTCTTTTCCCCCATTTATTAACGAGACCTAATAAAATACGATAGTTTTTACTTATAAGTGAAATTTAGGGTAACAAGAATAAAAAATCTGGGTATACTTTTCAAATTGAATGTGGTATAAAATATAGTAAACATTGTGTATTTTTGCTCAACAAAGAGTGTTTTTAACTGCTAAATAATATAAATCACCGACGAAAATGAAATATCTGGGTATCATGTTAGAATTAAATGCAGAATAAAATTTGGTGATCATTTAGCATTTATAACCAACAACAGTTATTTTTAGGAATAAATAATATGAAAGACTAGCATTATGTCAATATTTGGTTGTCGTTTTAAGATTATGCATTTTCTTAATTTTGGTGAGCATTTAGTATTTTTGGGAAATGAAAGTATTTTTTTGTATGAAAATATTGGGTAAAGTTGGTAGACTGTTAAATACCACCCTTAATTATTCAGCATTGTAAAAACCATTTCAGAAGTAAACATTTACTGTACGTGAATCTTAGACTAATCGATATTTAACTGAAAATAGCGAGCCTTTTGGATAAAATGCAGTTATAGATTATCGCGCTGTATGAAAAATAGATTGTTATTATTGTACCTAGATTTTAAATTTAAACAAAAACTGTTGTTTGGACTTTAAAATCATTGTGCCACCGAATTACAGTATAAGCCGAATTAACGAGAACTGTCGGCGGAGCGTTAAAATCCTAGCCGTTTTGAAATTTTACAAATGTACGACATCCATTTGATGCATTAACATTTTCAACTGAAACTACCGTAGAAATATTACGGAACCGCCGTTTCACACGTTCCGTGCATAAAACAGGTTACTTAAGTTATGAGAAAATGACTAAAATGGCTTCCATTATGTTTCCAAGGTAAAATTGTATATCTGTACATACGTATCCGTTTCCATTTTCATTCTGTTATATTATTACCCGGCTACTGGATTTTTTAAATCGTATTTCCCATGTCTCTTGCGTACCACCGCGGTCGTAACTTTATTCCTTTCTCAGGAGAGCGATTTTTATTTGTGTTTTCATATCTGCGCAACAGTTATAATCATTGCCCGAGTGCCCGGAGCCAAACCGGCCATATTGACCGGATAATTTTCGAATCTGCAGTCGCACAAAAAAAATTGGCGAATAAGGTCCAAAATCCGCGGCGAGATTTATGGGGTCGAAAGGGTCATAAAATAAAAGGAACACCGGAATACATATTTCCTATTGAATATAGGTCGAATTTGGAAATATATATATTTTATTTATTTATGTGGGCCTTTGTAACAAACACGAATAGATTATATCGAATACAAGATACATAAAAAGCGTATAAATTTGGCCCGCCATTAAAGTGATAACATACAGGGATACAATGAATTTCTATCATATTTTATATATTTCTATTGTGTCATATATATATTTCGTCTTTTTTTATCACAAACTTTAGTGAAATGTTTCCGATAGTTGTACAATACTTTTTTAGTTGCTGTTTATGATTAAATGACTACTGTAATGGAATTATTTATGTATATTACGTCCCTTTACATACTCTATAAAAGCATGTAAATTAGTTTTTTGTATGTTAATATACTATAATATCAAGGACATAAATTTAATTAGCATTGGTATATACTATAGCGACTTCAGAAAGGCATATTAGCAGATTGAAATCATATGTTTAAACAATTTATTTTTTGTTAATGAATTGCGTTCATGATAAATAAATTATCTCTCTGGATACTGCGAAGCATATGTTTCACTTATATTAATAATTACTTCGAATATAATAATTGTTGCGTTGTAGTATGCTTCTCCGCTTTGCCACTGCTATTATTCAAAAGACTGCTGTTCACAGAAACTACTGCATTTTATTCTGCCCTAACAACAATAACGGTTAGACAATCTGAGCCTAACTCTTGACGCAGTTTCAGAAGCAGGCGAATGAGCAATTTTGCTGAAAACGTGTTTTTTAAGTCGTTAAATAATAATAATAAATATGAGGAGCTTGCGATAGAAATTAAGCACACCTGAGGCCTGGATAGCGTAGATATTACTCCAATTGACATCTCGAAAACAGGCATAATGACCCAAGAACTTAAGAGCTAACACCGAAAAGAAAGGACTTCCAAACTACATCTTTAAACCAATTTAGAAAAGTGTCATATTGCAGACCTGTCATAACAAAGAGTTCCTGAACCAGTGGACCAAATGGAGCGAAGTGGGATATAATTATTTCTCTCCCCAATCATCTATTAGATAGTTTCAGAAATGTTTGAACATTTTCCAAAAATTTTGCTGAAAAAATGCTTCATAAATCCATAGTAATAATAATAATTATAATAATGGGTCTTTTACCCATTTTGGGGTCTTCTAACTTTAAGGAAATTACAGTTCATAGTAAATATATTTGAAAAGCAGAAATGGCGAGGATTCAACATAACTGGAGTTGCTCTTTCACCGTATTCGAGAAACTAACATAATAATAAACAACAATAAACAAAAGGAGAGTAAAAACAGCTTTCTGTTTGCTTCTCAAAAAAAAAACTCGGTGACGATTTGAGAGGGAGGGGTAAATAATTATATATTTTAATGGTTTGGCAACTAAAAGAATTTTGGAAAAATGCTGTGCGATATCTGGGAACACTATAAACAGTAACCATGTCGAGTATACCGAGTGTGCATGTTTGGAAGTTTTTGGATATTGTCAGCTTTATAGTCAAGTGGGGATAAATGAACACAAAATGTCTGGTCGAAGTTCAACCAATCAGATTCCAGAAATTTGGCAGAAATTAGTTAATTTTTTGCAAATACATATCTAAATCTAAGACAAGCATTTTGAATTTGAAGAATAACTCTTCTCATTATCTTCTCTCCTTATCGTTAGGATACAATATATAGAACGACATTAATTATATCAAAGTTCAATGCCTGTTTCAGTTCAACTATGCCTCTTGTTTAACGGCACAAGAATAAAAACTAAATATTTTTGATTGAAGATATTTTACTATATTTTCTTTCTTCATACTATGTATATTCCCCTAACGTCGCGTAATTGATTATTTTAAATTAGCGTTTTATGTAGTTGCATTAAAATAGATAAGATACCTATAACCGATAATATTTACCCACTACACGGTCAAGAAAATACAAATCACCCCAATATGCATCTGAATGAACTTTTAGCAGTATGTAGGTCAAGTAATCTAACGGTATACAGTTTTAATCTTGAATTTATTGAATTGAATAGCTCACGCACCGTCGTGTCTATACTAATGTTTAGCTGTCTTTTGTCAGACCGATATAAAATGTCACACTTCAGTTACCTGATAGCAATAAGAATGATTTTCTTAGGATACAAAATATAGACGGATGATTCCTGAAACCAAATTAGTACCAAACGGGATTTCTTAAGTATAAAAGTACAGTTTGTGCTTTCAAAGGAATTATCTATTCACAGGAATAGATGGAAGGACTATGCTAAGAAAATTCATTTTACACCGGTCAAATATATTTGTTTAATGAAATAAGTTTAATTGCAGTATTAATTATGACCAAAGTTAGGTTATTTTACATTCATATAATAATTAGATATATAAACCAAACACCGTATTACAATAAAATGGCTTTTAAACCGTTTTCGCATTCATATCCTATTTAAATTATGTGGACCAATGCTGCAGACTCACTTCGCTTCAGATAAATACGGAAACGAACCGTTACGTAGACGTTCCTTAAATCGTTCATTCTTAATTATATTGCCAACTAAGGAAGCAGTTTCGGAGCACAAAAAACTTGTTACGTCTGCGTTACGATTTAATTTAAAAGTAACTATACTTGGTGTACATCAGCCAGGTGGTTTCTCCTTAACGGGATTAATCAGATTCATTATTGATTAAGAATAAAATCGAAGGAAAAAAGGTATTTGTATACATATATAAAAGAAAGTTATTTTTAATAAGTTACAGTATGTTTAAAAAAATATTACCAAATACCAATTCAGATACCTTGTGAATCATGTGTTTTATTCAGTTTAAATTTATTTTAATATTTAACTTAAAAAATCTATATCTGATATGTTTAATATCTGAATCGTAACATATGCCTCACTTTTATATCTCCTCTACAAGCTCAACTAGAAAAAGAAGTATATATTGTACAACTAACGTTTACATCACAGTACCCAGCTGGCTGGAGATCTGCATTATGAGTGCAACATTAGCTACTACTGTGTACTAGCTGCGAATATAATGCAGGATGATGTACCATTGGGATATAAACAACAGACATTACTATATAGACAGTTTCGATATGTTCACCTCAATTTCACCACAATCACCTCATTTTTGTTCACCTCAACAATGATTAATTAACTTTAGAGTTGCTACCGACAGGTAGCATGGTTGTTTTGAGGCTATGAATATAAATAACTTTAAAATTAAATTATTATTGCTTACGTTTTAGGGGAAAGGATCGAAAATGTCTTACATTCTATCTCAATGGCACATATGAGAAATCATTACATAACAACAGAAGCATTTGCATTATCTCGAACTATTTGTGTAAGGATATTATTTATATAGAAATAGTTAAGATATACCTATTTGTCGTATGCAGGAAAGTAGTTCTGCAGGCGACTTTCACTAATTATTGTTTAAGCAAGCTTCAACATTCAAAACAGTATATTGTTCAAAAGTATAACCACATAATTATATAATATATTAATCTCATCGCAATCGTTAGAAAGTTTAAAAACATACAGTGACTGTATTAAAATGCAAGAAACTACATGTTTAACTGTACTGTGAGATGTCATATTTACTTTCATATTTACTGCAATGAGCGTTTTTTTCTTCTTAGCATTATATTAAAATCTTTTATATAAAAATATAATTTATATAAAACTAATCTCTCTAAGATAAAACATTATCAGTTCGTTTGGCGGCATTTAAAAATACAAGAATATTTACAATTTTCAACATAATTAAATTTGGTTTTCTGGTTACAGAATAAGTAACAAGGAAACCAAAAAAGTTCTAAACGTATTTATATATAGTTTATTTCATCGCTATTTGCCAAATAAATAATCCCAAATGGCTCTTATCTCATACCGTGGCTTGTTTTTATGGCTAGGCTCAGGTAGACTGTTCCGTTTATCGGCAAGATAAGAGTTTTTCATTAGACAAATAGCGATGAAATGAATAGTACACAGATTAAGAATACACAAATTTAGAAAGGCGACATCACTGGTACATAATATACGTATTTCTTTTAATGTTGAACATACGATAGACGATTTTCTCTAGTTTAAAAAAAACTTTTGCCCTCTTATCCACACTTATAAAGTGGCTCAATGAAGGTAATAATACAAGATGTCTCTCTGTGTACTTGTTGGATAATCAAACAATAATAAACATCATTTTTGCACCTTTTTATAAGATTACTGTTTCGCCTCTTATTTCCATTTCATATTATAATAAACAGTTTTAAAACCTTAAAACGGACTTTTATCAGAATTAGTCAAAACCCGATCAATCCGACACGATTTAGTTGAGTTATTGTGCTAACAAGAATAAATGCCGACGACAACGACGACACACACACAGCAAAAACATTTTAAAAACCATTTTTTTTGTGTTTAGGTCTAAAAACGAAAAATAACCCAAAAAAAGTTTTTTCACTTTTTCCTTACACGATTACATTACTTTTCCGCTTATAGTGGAGTGCGGAAAAGTAAAAAGTAATTAAAATATCTTGTAGTGTTTAAATACACCAATAAAGTGAAATGGACATTAATAAGAGCAAATATAATTTCTGTGAAAGCCAACCAATATTTTTGTACAATTTAATCCTCAACAAGAATTATAGAATGATGTCGTTGATTCATCGACTGCAAATGGCTTACTCTAAATATTCTCTTACATATATCGGTATAACTTCGGATATCTATGGGACAAAGTCCCCGGAAATTCCCGGAGTTTAGTAGTTGTTGTCCATAAGTTTGAAAAGTCATAACAGTACTTGTATTATGACTTTTTATTGACTTTTTTCAAGAAATTTTACTTCTTAAGATTTAATATTATGACACATTTAAACGGATAATTATTAATAGGAGATAGTCACAGTTGGGTGTTTTATTATTTCATGTGAAGCATGCCCCTTAAGAATATTCAGAAGTGTTAATTTTCCACAATTTCCGCAGAATGTTTCGCTATATAATGAAATGTCCGATATATAAATATGTTCGTTACAACCAACAATTATTTCTCAATACCACTGAATGTTGATTAGCCGTATTGTAGCGTTCTTGAACGCTACTCCACTTTCTGAATATCGTGAGCTTCTATCATCTATAATAACTCTGAAATTTATTTATCACACCACTGAAAACCGCCAAGAGTCTGAATGATGAATATTAATGCAGGTACCCTATCCTTGAACCGATGTCAGATTTTCCACTTGCAATTAAGGTTAATCTAAAAAGTTGGTCCGGCACTTTCTCCCTGCGAAACCGTTGTTGAATTTATTTAAAGCGTACAAAAAGCTTGCCTAACCTTGACCATCTCATTCGATTGTAAATTAACAGTCGTTAAGTTGAAATACAGGCGATAAAGGTGGGCTTAAATACAACGTGACAGAGCGAATTTGTTATTGGAATATCTACTGGAATAACCTTTTCAATAAATTTGAATCTCACTTCTGAGCGACCTCTCACATTAATGTATTTTCAGACTGGATATTTAAATTTGTCATATTTGTTCATTGGCTACTTGTTGTCCATTCAGTGACTGGTGTCAGTATACGTTAATCTCGCATTTAAATTTACACTTTTATATTACTATTTGACGCATATGTAATACTTGAGTGTTGGAAATAGTTGATTATTAACTGTAAAATTTATTTTATATCGAAAATAGACAAAAGTTCGAATAGGGAAAAGACGAACAAGAATATTTATCGTGTACTACTTTAATTTATTCTTGTTAGCACGATAACTCAACTAAATAGAGTCGGATCGATCGGGTTTTGACTGATTCTGATCGAGGACGTCTCCCAGACGACACTTATTGATTTTGAGGTGGATAAAACATACTCTACCATGTTCATGGGTCATGCGAAAGCACAATGGTGGACTATTTGAGAAATTCTTCTTGTTAGCACGATCACTCAATTAAATCGTGTCGGATCTATCGGGTTTCGACTGATTCTAATTAAGAGCGTTTACCAGACGACATTCATTGATTTTGAGGTCCCACTCTATCCATGGGTGATGAGAAAGCACGAGGATGGACAGTTTTAGAATTTTTTTGTTAGTACGATAACTTAACTAAATCGCGTCGGATCGATCGGGTTTTGACTGATTCTCATCGGAGACGTCCAACAGATGACACCTATTGATTTTGGGGTGGATAGAACACATTCTACAGTATTCATGGGTCATGAGAAAGCACAATGGTGGACTATTTGAGAAATTGTTTTTGTTAGCACTATCACTCAATTAAATCGTGCCGGATTGAACATGTTTCGACTGATTCTGGTTAGGGACGTCTACCAGACGACATCTATTGATATTGAGGTAGATAGGATACACCACACCCTGTCCATTGGTCATGAGAAAGCACGATGGTGGACTATTTGAGAAAAATTGAAAAAAAAAAACTGTTGCATAAAACACATATTCTGTATTTATGTGTTGGTTTATTTTTTCTCGGTCATTCAGTTTTGTGATAGAGATGTTCTACATTGCAGAAAAGTCCATTTTAAGGTTTTGAAACTGTTTGTTTTGAAACTATTTTTATAAATAACCTATACATACATAAATGAAAACTGATTGATAGACAATTGAATTTTCGTTACAAAAATTCCCAGATATTACTTGTACATTCTTCATATGTGTACTACATACTTCTCCTATTCTATTTTCTCATTTTAATGTTTGTATTTATACAGAATATTTACGAACCTAGGAGTATATGATAAAAATGCCAAATTCGTTTTATTAAAAGTTATTTACAAATAACAAAATGAAAATAAAGTGTACACTATTGTTTCAGTATTTATAACTTATTTCATGGAATAATTAAGTGCATTACTTCTCACAGTTCTCCGTAACTCCATATTCAACACATTCAGTTTCAGTCATTGTTTACCACAGGAAACTCATTCTTAGTCTATTTAGTGACTGTCATCTACATATCGTATGATGTCAACATGTCGCGACTAACAGTTCAACAACGAATAGTTTATGTATGTCGGAGGCTAGCAGGAAAGAATCTGCTTTGGGGCAGATTTACTGGACTTTGGTCGCATTTTCACACACTTTATTACACTTAATAATTAATTAAACAATAACGATGAAATAATATAAAAGTCACTAAACAAAACAAACGAAATCAATAGTTAGTAAATATTAAAGCTAAAATATCAGATCATTAAAACGATAATTAAATTGCACGAAAGGAGCTAAGCAGTCCGCCACCAATAGTCCCGTGATACCTCGTCTCGCTATCTCGAGTCTTTTCTAACTGAATTCCTACACGGGACCCTCAACTCGGTTTTGTTCTGCCCGCGGGAGAAATAGGTTCCACCGCTAGCTCCGTCACACATTCGACATGACCATTTATGGTAATGTTTACATCTTCTCGTAACCGTGTTTATGTCTGCATTCCATGCATTCCTATCTCGATAACCGGGGTGGCATGGGCCTATACAGAGGGTTGTCTCCGACATGTATAACTGTTTCGTGAAAGCGATACAGTTGCATTAAGAAAAATATGCAGAACATTAGGACAAAATGAACCCTTACAGAGTTAACAGTTCGTAACTTAGTCAATAAATTTAGTGACGTCCTATCTTTTGCAGAACACAAATGGCGTGCAATTCAAATCTTATAGTTCCAACTAAGACACACTATATAAATATATCAAAGTAGATACCCCTCAGTAGAAGATATACAATAGATCTTATGTAATACAGTGATGTAGAAAAACAACTAAAACGATAATCTATAGTTACTAAAAGCACATACACAATACCACGTTCTTATCACATTACATCAGAGAAACTACAATAATTGCTACTACTCGTATGTCCGGCTTGGCTGAATTATACAGTATTTATATCACCGTTGGTTATGTTAGACGACTGCAAAGTGTGTAATTACTGTAAGTATCTCTTACTGGAGCTAAATATGTTTTGTTATCAGAAAAGTTATCACTGTAGTAACGCAAAAGAGAGTTTACAATAAGTCTGTAAAATTTACTTTGACTTGAAATTCTGATGATTTGCAAATATTATAAAAACCTTTCAGAATATTTAAGAGTATTTTCCAGGATGCTTTAGAGAACGTCCAGATATTCCTTTTTTAAGCTAATATTTGGTTTGTCTATGTCTTTGCGTGTGCGTCACAGGTAACAATCGTATGAATCAATCAACTGACATTTTTGAACAGTGTCGTGCCGAAAACACATTTTAGGATAACAATTAGTACAATATAAGTCCGTCAACCTATGATAGACTAATGAAAAGGTTCTCCACAAAAACATTAAATGGATGTGATATTTCCATCAAAATAAATGAAATGAATTCAACAAAAATCAAAATAAATGAAACAAAATTCAAATAAATTTTACAGAAATATTGATACGCCAATGAATCAAATTATACAATGAAGCTAAGATGTGACTTCATAATTGCATTTTGTTCGGCAAATTATCAACTGTCTATGCCATACCTACGTAGTTGATTGAAACATATGTCGTTAGATGTACGTGCTGGTAATAATTGTGGCATATTAGTAACAATTGCGAGTGGTGTAGCATGTGATCCGTGTGTCGTCACTAAATTGATTCACACGCAAAGATCCACTATACAAATTGTATATATTATATAGAAGATTTCACATGATCAGTGTGAAATTTTCATATAATCTTCATATAAACCCTTAACATTTAGTTAAGGGTCGTACTTGAATATGGAGCCTTTTTTACCGTGTTAGAATTGCCACAAGGACAAGACAGTTTGATAACAATCTGATTAAGAGTATCAATTTGAAATAAATACTGGAGCCTCTACATTCTCAGGTATAAATCTTATCAGAAATCATTATCCCACGTGATCCATATTTGTAACCACAACCAAAATTCTCTAAGGAATTTCTTATTCTAATATGTAATCTGTAATTTAACATTTTTGTGGATTCTATTAGTCAAACTTCATATCCGCGACACAAGGAGCTAAAGCAACGTAATTTATTCCAGCAAGACATTTATATAATACTCTAAGAGTTAATTTGGGGGAAGCCGGAATAAAGCCTTTACAGTTGAAATTGTTACACTGTATACATTATTTTAATTCAAATCCGTTCAGCAGTCCGAACCGCTAATGCATCAAATAACAAACAAATTTGAATAAAACGCCGCAAAAAGTTCGAAATGAGGCATAGCTTAAAAGGTTTCAGCGATACAAAGCGCCTAAAAAGCATAATTGCTGCCAACCATAGAAAATGTAAAGTCATGCGGCCACAAAGACCACTAGATCGTCGAGAGGCTTTTTATACTCGAAAAACTTTTTAATGCACGCTACCAATGTAATTACCTGGGCCCATCTTGTAAATCTCTTTCGTTCGGTGTCTCTGCGGGACAATCTTGGATTTAGAGACGCCGTTTCGGCGTCCCCTTTAATAAACGGTAACATTTTGTTGTGACATAAATGAAAGGTATCCCCCGATTCCAATTAACTCGATCGACACGGTTTCTTTGCAAGGGGGCGCTCGTTTCATATTGACTGCAATTGGAAACATAACCTTGGTTTCGTTTTCATTTGAATTCATAAATTTTCACATTTATTGTGAAGAATATCCTAGTTCCTTGGAAAAAAGTCACGCAAGTTCTTGAAATCGACGGGGCGTGAAAATTGTTTCCACCACAGATTACAGCCTGAATTAAAGTCGAGACTTAATTAAGTTATGAAAATATATTAATGACGCTGAGAATATTTCAGGAAACTTCAGCGACTGGAAAATGCCAATATCTTTGTAATTAGTCATATAGTAATATAGGCGTAGATACGTTCAACACCAACCGAACCTAAATTATGTTAATGACGATCACACACTGTGTAATGTATAACTTAAAACTAATTATGGCGTCTACAATATAGTGATACATTTCTACTAAAGCAAGTATTTGCAGCAATATAGCAGATTGTATTATCAAACTGTAATGACTTAATTAATATATATGTAGTGTCAATGCTAGTGTTAATTAAGGCCCATTTTATTCTGAACCAAAAAGTATAACACACTTAATATATTGAATTGCATTTCTTCATAGCTGAAAGCATTATTTTTAACATCATATTAGCATTGTTATGGGTATCCCAAAATCCCAGCAGTCCTTTGCAGTCAGGAACTAAAAACTATTTTAAATTGTATCAAGAACATTGTCTGATTTGTCAAAATTCAATCATAATACGATTTATAACCAAAATAATCAAACTGAGTAATTTAACATTTGTAAGTTGGGGGTGCTCTCCTAAGGGTTGGAAAAATCATTAAGGTATTGATACTGCAATCAGTACAATCTTTAATACAGTTTAAAATAATTTTTGTTTCAGTTTTTTATCTATTCAAATAATAAAGGTATCGACTGTAAAATATATTCCGGAACACTTTGTACAATCCACATTTTTATTTTAAATAACATATCCAATAGACATATTACATACTTTTTCCCATTGACAAACAAAAACTATGGACTCTATTAAACAGCAGACATTTTCCAGACGATCAGTAAATACTTCAATTGTCCAGACCGACCACAGCACAATTCATAAATGAATTTGATTAGTTCACACACCGCTAATTACTGACAACGATTATATGGCTATAATTATATCTCACTAACAACATAACTAATGAATAATATTCAGTTCACTTTAACTATATTAAATGTTTAATGATAAATATCACGCTTTTTTTAGAACATTTATTTCGATGACAAAGACTGTGTTACCGTTGTATCTGTAATAACATTTTTTTCACAAATAAACACATTTCTATAATTTTTACTTTTCCGCACTCCACTATACTAGCGGAAAAGTTTCGGTTTATTTTTCGTTTTTCGACCTAAAAACCAAAAAAAAAAATGGTTTCTTGTTGGCACGATAACTCAACTAAATCGTGTTGAATCGATCGGGTTTTGACTGATCCTGATCGGGGACGTCTCCCAGATGATACCTATTAATTTTGAGGTGGATAGCACACACCACCCCCTCCCTTGGGTCTATGTGAGATATTTTTTTTGTTACCACGATAACTCAACTAAATCGTGCCGGATCGATCGGGTTTTGACTGATTTTGATCGGGGACGTCTCCCAAACGATACCTATTGATTCTGAGATGAATAAGACACACCCCACCCTGTCCATGAGTCATGAGAGCACAGTGGTGGACTATTTGACCAATTTGTTTTGTTAATACGATAACTTAACTAAAACGTGTCGGATCGATCGGATTTTGACTGATTCTGATCGGGAACGTCTCCCAGGCGACACCTATTGCTCTTGAGGTGGATAAAACATACCCCACCCTGTCCATGAGTAATGAGAAAGCGCGACGGTGGACTATTTGAGATTTTTTTTTTTTTGTTAACACAATAACTCAACTAAATCATGTTGGATCGATTGGATTTTGACTGATTCTGATCGGGAACGTCTTCCAGACGATACCTATTGATTTTGAGGTGGATAGGACACACTCTGCCATGTTCATGGGTCATGAGAAAGCACAATGGTGGGCTATTTGATAATTTTTTTTGTTAACATGATCACTCAATTAAATCGTGTCGGATCTATCGGGTTTCAACTGATTCTGATTAGGGACGTCTACCAGACGACATCTATTGATTTCGAGGTGGATAGGACACATCTCACCCTGTTCAGTGGTCGTGAAAAAGCACGAGGGTGGACTATTTAACAAAAATAAAACTGTCGCATAAAACAGATATTCTGCATTTGTGTTGGTTTATTTTTTCTCGGTCACTCAATTTCGGGATAGAGATGTTCTATGTGCGGAAAAATCCGTTTTAAGGTTCAAAACCATTTATTACCAAGTGTACTAATGTACCAAAAATAGTAACACTATAGAGGTATCGATTCGTTAGATATCATGGGTTAAAGTTATAGACATGGGCTTACATAATGGAAATATCATCGTTGATACATAAATAATGGGATTGCAATCTTTCCATATTGTAATATATACACACTTATTTGTTTGCCTTCTGGTGACAAGTAAATTAGGTTTGTTCTTCTAGGGGTTTGATTGACAGTAGAATATAAATTGGGAAATCTGGATTAGCGCCATTTAGGGGTCTTGTCCAATCAACTGCTGATAGATACATCTATTTCATAATGTTCAGCTCAGCTCGCAAATAAAATCTGTGTATCCCTTTGCAAATATATTCTTTTGTGTGAATTATATCTATCATTAATATCTAATCAAATATGGTCATATCATCACATATAATTCACATTAGTCTTTTTTGTATATAATAAGCTGTTGTTATTGGTTGGTTAGAAACATTTCAAACCATCTTACGTACTAATTCTAGGTAGTCACTTGCCTTGTGATGGTTCAAACAATTTTGAATTACAGATATATAACTAATCTATGCATCAGATTATACAACGGTCCTGTTAAAATTTGGATCTTTTACCACTATTCGAATTTGTAGATCGTCAAAAATATCTGCTTTCAGTGTTTTCATACTCTGTGCTGGAAATGCTTAGTAAATGTATTTAAGACAATCGCCTGACGTGTCCAGTGATTTTACTAACTGTTCCGTTAAACTCAATTTGATGTGAAGAGTTGACAGTATTATTTTTTCTCTCTTTATTAAGGGCTCGTGAACAATGGCTTTTCCAACGTTATTTGGTATATCCACTTTGCTGTTCAAGAAGCATGGTGACCATTTTTAAAACCGACTGAAACAAACCACTGATGCTGATAATAAACAATTTTTTCTAATACCAACTTAATATATTCATATTGTTCTGTATAATAAGTATTGTTGAGTGACCGATTGGAAACAACGTAAACTTATTTCCATTGTGTAGTAATACACATTTCAACATTTTTTTTAGAGATCTACGAAAAGCAGCAAATCATCTGTCAAATTTCAGAAGTCTCTATTATATTAACAAACGTAGTCAATTTAGGTAAAATAAAGATATAATGTGAAATTAGGGTCTTCGAATACTCAGAAACCCGTCTTAAATTCGTTAAAATATATTTTTTTATTATTCAGTGTTGTTAATAATTGTTAATGTTAGTGTTAATTATTAATAATTACCTCGCTGTCCGTATATCGAGCCTTGCTCAAATAGACATACACAATCTTATATTTTGTGAATTTTGTTGTCATTAATTAATGTATTTCAAATTATTCGTTATGAACTTAATTATCGCTCTAATTAATATGGTATCTCGTAACAATGGAATATAGGCATAATTGTGTTATATGTTTGTTATTGTTTCATATTTCACAATCCAGTTGAATTCAAGTCATAATTATACATGTTTACCATCTGAATAAATAAAAGAAATAAAAGGGGGTTATCATACAGTGATAATAACTGAACCACATTTTTGATTTTAATTTAATTAGATTTGAAAGCTTAACCAAAAATATTTTGTACGAAAATATATTAGAAGTTAAAAGTAACTTGATTAGAACAAAATTTCAATATATTTTCTGCATATTTTGTATGCCCTATTATTATATAATAATTACGAGTTTATTAGTAAATGAAATTTGTTTCCAATCATATGTAAAAAATAAACCCGAAAGCTAGACGTTCAACTGCCCAGCAAAATTGATGAACATAATGTTAATTAAATATATTTCGAATGTGTTATGGTGAGAAGAAACCTGTAGAGTTAGAAGACATTAATTATAAACATAATGGAACTATTCGAAAAGACTCGGTGGATTACATATTCAGAATTAATGAATAACCTAACATTATAACGAGTTACGTAAGATGTAATTTTTCTTGTTCTATATGAAATCAACACATTCGTATTTATATAGTGCGAATATTAGTACTATTCACAGATAAGGTCTATTAATAAGACCATATTAAAAGTATTGCTCCTAAAAATAACAAGCAGGATTGTAGTTTAATATCTAATTTTACCTTGAGGTGTGTGTGGTTGTATTTGAGGTTTAATGTACCATTTGTTGGACAATGCACATTTTGGCCGTAAAAGTATATACTGTAATAGCAATATCGAGCTACATAATCGATAACATAAGCAGCTCATTATTCTAAGGCCATGGTAGCAGTAAATGTTATGCCCAGCAAGCTAAAATATTATCAAAAACTGAAGCCCAATTTGAAGTGTTCTGTAAAGCGGTATATTAGAAAATAAATCTCTTTCATTCCATGACTCTATAGAGGTTATAGATGGCGTGGAAACTCCATTGTCTGTGCACAAATATCCTCCTAGTACTACAATAAACAAAATTGCAATTTACTTTAAAAGAAATTTGGAATGTGCATTATTAGCCACGTTACAAGTTTAACATAAATTAGCTATATCAAATAATATCACCCCCCCCCCCTCACAAAGTGCTTTACTTTAGATGTTATTAAAAATTATGTCAAAAATCTTCATTGTCATGGACTTTCTTTCTATTTTCTACGTTTACTTTCTTCTCTTTGGTTTCTTAACCGTAAATATGAATTATATTTCACTTGCGTTTCATTTCTTCGTGATTCCAGTTAAAATTAAATATAAAAGTTTTCACTGATACATTTCAGTTTTAATAACCATCCTCAGAGAATATTCGTGTATTTGTTTCATGAATGTACTTAATTACTTGATTTTTGCCTATCTAAGCTTTGAAATAGATATGCCAAGACCCTCACATAGAGTGGACAAAAGTAAAATAATTACATATGTCCATATAATTCCATATACTTCATTTTAATTGACCTACAAACAACAAGACAAAAGTGAAAAATACAATTAACCGAGTGTTGAAAAATCATTAATTCTTATACTATAAATGATTTTCACACTAATAATGATTTTTGGTCGGAGTTAAATTATTACGAACAATACTTTGCCACAGTTCTTTTTTTTTTTCGTTTGAGGGTACTCTGAAATAATGCACTTTTTCGCCTTCTATGGAACGTTCTTTTTCGTAATTGCATGCGGGCACTATGCAACGTTGTATCACACTAGCATTTTATTTTTTACTTTCGGCGGATCATCTATTTAAACTATTATATTTATACACTGCAGATTGATTACCACTCGCGATTACGCGTTTGTTTACATGTACGCGAGGTTATGTTTACTGTTACTGTTGGTGCGGGACGCAAGAGAAAGGGGGAAACGAGACTGCAAGACCGGCAAGACCACTAGCACCCCTGGCGGCCGTTGTACAGGTACTTGCAAGATCGCACTACGTGACATATAGGGAGCGTCATCTCTCTGGTCGTAACCCTCATATATATATGAAATGCCTCACCCTAATCCGTACTAAAATGTGTATACATCCTGTAAAAATCAGTTTTACAGCGACATCGACAGTGAAAATACGTTAGTGGACTGTTCGACAGATTTATTTATTTTGTGTTCAAATAAAAAAAGTCGCCTATCGTATTGATCTAATTTCAGCGATGACTAAGCAACTACTACTTTGTAAATAGTGCATTCTCGAATGGTTTTTGTCCATATTTTCTCCTTGGATGATGACAACGGCATTTTATTCAAATAAACCATTTCTTCCGACATAGACTTTATTACGGTCCATTGAATCCGAATAGTTAGAAACAAGAAAGTCGTTTTTTTCCTATTGTATAACCTAAAACGTAAGTAATATAATTCGGTTTCGTTTAGCGAAACCACAATTGTAGCTGGCGTGTCTTTCAGAAAGTATCCGTTGAAATTCTACCTACGCAGTGCACAACAAACCAGCTGCCATCCCAGAATCATTAACGTCGAGAATGGGCATGTCTGTGGCTGTGGTATCCGAAATCCGAAATATAAAGGGGACAGATGGCAATCGTTAACATTTTTGAAATATATTTAAGGCATGATCAAATAGCCTACGCTAGAGGTTAATTTCTTGGCTTAATGCTCAAGTAACTGCCCACTTCGAAATCGTTGTTGAAGTTAAAAAATTTCCTGCCGGGATATATTAGTGCCTGTATATAGGGTGGAGATAAATAAATGTCTTTAATACTTATATTTAATACTTGTATTTTATTTCTAACCAAATAACATTAAATTAATGATATATCAAATTCTTAGTAGGAATAAAAAATTACGACACAGAAGACGTTTCCCTTGATTTACTTGAACATACAATCTCAATTTGTTTGAATTCTGCTTCATTCGTTTAAAAAAATATCCGTTATTGGAATAGTTAAACTTACGATTGATATTTCTTTATTTAGAAGTAATATATTTTCAATAAACTTTAAATATTATATTGAGCTAAAGAAAAATAGATCTTATTTGTCATCAAATATATAATAAAAAAGCTTAGACACACAAAAATCGACTTTCAAAGACCTGCGCAACGGAATTTGTGCAACACACATACGAGGACAAATACACCCAAGCTCAGTGAGATTTCAAACTTCTTCGTTGGAATTTGACTCCACGCATACAATAACCCCCATACAATACTGAGCCCAGTCCGTTATCACAATATGAATGACACTATTGCAGCTACGTGAAGGAGGTATAATTCATATTCACTGATCCATACGAGTATTTTAAATGTGGAGAAAGTGATTGACTTCACATTATTAGCTTCACATCAAGCAACTGAATGTCCATTATATTGACTAATGAAGCATTTGGTACTATAAAGGAATGCTTCATTGTTTAAATAATTATTTACTTCATATTTCAACGATATCTGTTTATCGTTGTAGTGCCGTTATTTACTTTAATACAAGAAATTTTACAGTTTTGGAAAAACTGTTTATTTTTTGAAGTGAACCATCATTTTTTATTCAATGAATCCTTTTTCTGTGTATAGGTACTACTGTATGAGTCAATATATATTATTGACCATCTTCAGTGACTAACTAAAGGATACATTAACAATTAAGCCTTCATACAGCATAATATATATCATTATATAAAAAAAGATACTTTCCTATATCAGATTAAACATACTTATATAATAAAACAAGACTTACCCAGTTCAAAAACATTAAAATAAGTCAATAAAAAGGACTGCTTAAAACAGTGAGGTAATATTAAGGACGATAAATCGATAATAATCTATAAACATTCACAGATCATAGAACACTTAATTAGGGAATTTTAGTAGTAAGAAAAGTAAGTTACTGTATGAATTTAAAATATAAATGTTAGAATAGGCAAAACTCTATACCTATTGAAATTTAGATACAAATTATGATAACAATTAACAGTCAATATGAAAGTAAAGGGTTAGTTTTAAGGATAAAAGAAAGTCCAAATCATAATTGAAAATTTGATAATTCACCTTTATTTAGTATTAATTGATATCAAGAAACCAATAAATATTAATTACATGCTCATATTTCAATTTTAACATTTGAACATTAAATAAGTGTATAAAATTTAAAATAATTTCTTTAAGTGGCATGTTTGCTATGATATATGATGACTGTCTATGGCTTTAAACCGACTACTGTGATTAAGAATCTTATCTAAAAAAAAAAAAGAAATTAGAGCTAGTAACGGAGCGTAAAATAAAAATAAGTAAAATAATTAATAAAAAAGTAAGTATATAAAATAATATTATTATTAAACAATTATATAAATTATAAAAAATATATACATCATTACAATATTGTTTTAAGAAATATAGTGCAAGAAATCATTAAAAGTGTAATAAATAAAATAAACTATAGTTAGTTCCTGTAATTACAAAATATACGTCATTTTTCAAAAAATCTATTATACTGATTTGAGTTTTAAACAATCATTGTCATATAAATTTGGCTACTGTTGTTGTCTATCATATCACACACCTCTTCGCTTACCAAAAGGATTCAAGAAGTATATTTAAACGTTTAAATCTTGTAAATTTAGTCAAATGGAAACGTAAATACAGATTTCGTGTCGAATACGATTTTCGAGGAAATCCGCGCAGTTTATGCATTTCCTCAAGATGCAGTTAAATTTGTATATTCCAAATAATCTCGGTTTAAACTTCCAGAGGCCATAAAACATCCTAATGATTGTAGATAGACGCGATAAAACTATAACCGAGATAGAATTTAAGTTAAACTCTCAGACTGAGCAGGAGACTTCAACGGTGGGTAAGCAGACAAACCCAGCGCACGGTAAACGAGTCTTCAATCTAGCAGTCCACGACCGGTTTGAACGACAGTAAAAACTAGCTCTGCGACGTTGCCGTGTAGTGCGAGGTCAAGCGAGCACCTGCCGTCGTTTAGGCCACCGGGAGGGCCAACATCGCCGAAGCAGACTTTCCAGTTGACTCCATCAAGTCCATAATGCAGATGAGGTGGGCTTTAAATTTCATATCACTTATGTATAGAGAATGTAATAGGAGACAGCGGTACTTGTGTTACTTTGGCAACGCGGCGCAAGATGCAAACAGATGCAGGGTCACGCTAGTACAGGGTCAACAACTTACGTGTGTTGATTGGTTTTGATTTTCCGTTTGCTTCCGAGGTGCCTGTTAGGCCTTTTCTTTGTTCTCGGTGTATATAACTGTCGATGTATTGCCGGCGGTTATTCTTGAGGACCTGTACAAATTGCGACAGTCGCACGTTGTTTTCAGTAAAAGAAACCTAACGTATGGGAATTGCATTGTTCATGATAGGAACAGGAAGTTGTATGTTTCAGTCAATGTACTTTTTCCGAGAAGGTTGTAAATTTTGGTTAGATGAATATCATTGTTCGCCGTTTCGTTAAGTGAATATCATTGTTTACAGAAAGTCGTTGCACTTTAATTAAAGTTATGTTAACTATGTCATATTTTCTATAAATATAGGTATATTTATCAGTTCGGCAAAATTGGATGTTTCTACAAAAATGGACCTTTGCGTCCTCATTTTCGATTTCTTTTTTCGAGAAGATCTCGATGGCAAACACTAGAATTTTTGCAATATTCTTCGTTCTCCAGCAATAAACCAAAATTGTTTTTCGTCATATTACATTAAAAAATATGATTGTTATTAACATCGAGATATAAATTTAGGAGTGACCTCCCATGCCCCATATGGTTCAAGAGGCAACAATTTTAATGGTAATAAATATATTAAAAATTATTATTTGAGGGCATTTTATTCTACCGAAAAAGTACAAACTTTTCTCTCATTCCACAAACAAGCCTTATATCGCCATATATCGAAGACTTAAAAAAAACATATTTTGGTTTATAACTGGAAAAGATACAGTCAGTTGTTTCACCCTTGAGTTTTACTCGAAAAAGGAGATCGAGAAGAGATTCAGTTTTCAATACTTCCTGCGAGATTCCTTATGATATGATTATCAAAATTTTCATCAGTGACACATTATTAATTTTATTTTTAATTTTTACTTGTCAGTGACTATTTTTAATTACAATGAACAATCATAAAAAAATTAGGAATGTTCGATTTAATAATTATTACTGAAACTTATATCGAACACACACATTCTGCATTAAATACATAGGTCGTAAGTGAACTTGTCACTACCGCACTCCAGGTCGAGCTAGTTGCAATTACGTACGGTGTTTTGGGGCCGACCAAAATCGGACCCAGGAGAGGGTATGTAGCTGTTCGGATAGCAGGGCGGCGTTAACAGCCCTGAATTGAGCAACGACAAAGTCGAAGCGGGTCTATAATTTCTATGAAGCATTGAACCACTTGGCAGGGAAGGCACCGGTGGAACTCTTATGGATACCTGGGCATAATGGCATTAAGGGAAATCTAATTGCAGATGACCTTGCCGGACTAGGGATCAGAAAAAACCTCTATGGACCAGAACCTGCAGTGGGAATAAGTCGGAATCTGATCAGAGATCACATCAATGACTGGGCAAGAGACCAGCACAGAGAAAGATGGAGAAGAGTAACGGGTTGTCGAATAACCAAACTCTTTATCGAATACTCAGAGATTGAGAAATGGGCCCAAGAATTTATTAAATTGAACAGGCACAAAGTCAGAACCCTGGTGGGAATCATAACGGGCCACCATAGTAGCCTGAATGCATATAAGCACAAGCTGAGGCTGACTGACAGCCTGGCATGCAGATACTGTAGAGAAGACGAGGAAACCTCGATTCATCTTCTTACACCCCGCACTGGAAGAGAAGAGGTGCCTTATATTGGGGACCCCTGTTATCCTAGAAGAGGCGAGGGACGTGTCCAAATTTCTCCATTTATGGGATAGCATTTTTGGATAATGACCCGGATAAGAGGGGATCGCCAAGGGACCACCCATGCGATCAGTGGCTGATGAGGCCCAAACCCACAAAACATAATAAATAAAAATTAGTTAACTTGTTATTTTATATATGTTCATATTATAATTTATACAGTACGAATACTAAAGCAATACTATGTACCCGTATATATATATATATATATATATATATATATATATATATATATATATATATATATATATATATATATATATATATATATATATATATATATATATATATTAAAGTATAATACGATGTAATACACTAATTTTCTTAAGATAAAAATAGTTCCTTGGCAACGTACTCTTTTGTTTATATTTTTTCTTTCTTTCAAGAATAAAAATAGAAATCTAAAATACAATTATAATAATATAATAATTATACCCACCAAAAAATATATAATTATATTCTTAAAATTAAATGGTTGTTTAACTTTTGCACTTTTTATAAACTTGTTTTCTCGTATTTATTTAAACAGCGATATAGAATATATGATCAAAAGTAAACCAGATACAATGTTATTATAAATATATTCAAGTTAATATATTGGCATTATTTGAGTTACTCAACTATTATACCCCCTGTTAAAATATCCCTACGACTTTGCATTGTCACATTTTACATGATTTGATCATAAGGGTACAAATAATTTGGCACATTCCATTCTCTGGTCAAGACAATAAAAAACTTTCAAAAGTACATTCTACTTCTATTATCTTTGTTAATTGTATTACATTTATTTTTTATTGCCACAAGAGCTATACTTAAAACACTGACATTATATTTACGTCCTATAAAAATGCTGTCCTAATAACAGTAGTTGTAACTTTTTACCCTCATTATATCTATTTTATAATTTGAATTCCGGTCTTTCCTTTACCTGTGTTAAATTAAAGTCCCTTAGCGGCATCAAATATGTTTATAATGAGCCTTCACTTAGTTTCAATAGTAGTTCTTCGTAATTATTTTTAAGTTATATCTCATAATTTCTATAAAAAACTTAACAGGATAAGTTCTAGTGAAACAATTTGACTATACAACATAAGTAGGCATCATAAAATGTTTTACGTTACCTGTAGTTGTTTAATTCGATATTTAAAATAATGAAAGAACGATTTATCAACAGTTAACAATCATTTCCTTAAATACAAAATAATTTTGTAATAAAAAATATTAATAAACAAGCTTATTATTAAACATGCTACTAATAGTTTTAGTATTATTAATTTATTACTTAGTATTTAAAATATATATTTCTGGGAAACCAGTTTCTCAGTGTATAATTAATATAATATGTCCATTAGTCTTTCGGAGAATATGTTTACATTTCTAATGCAATAGCTACATTTTTTGTAAATATATTTTTATTAACTATCATACTAGTTGCATGATTAGTAAATATACGCATCGTCAATTTAAAATATCGTTCTAATGCCCTATTAGAACTGACATAGTTGTTTCTTGTCATGTTTGTTTTACTGAAATGTGTATCACGGATGGATTTCCAGGCTTGTTTGTTTATCTAAATCGTCAGTTTTCAATTTAAAATAATAGCAAAACAATCAGTTCTACCGCAACGAACATTGATGTGTTTGTGTAGTATTTTTCTAAAAATAATAAACTAATCCCACATACAGAATATCGTATACACATAGACTGCATGTTAATTGCTTACATAAGCGTATATGTCATGAATACCAATTCAAGGGAGGAGTTACCATGAGAATATATATTTTATGCAGATCGAGTTTGATCGTCTAAATGTATATAGGTGCCTGTAAGATTTTAATGAAATAAAATCGATAAGAGCGTCTTGTAAATATTAATAGATTCATGCCATGGCAAATATACTAACGTAAGAAAATAAATAATTGTGAATGTTCAGCAGACTCGAGATACAGTTAACAAACAGTCTTCTTTAGTGTTTTAGAAGCGTTTTATGAAAAATTTCTAGAAGAGTTTCTAGCTCTACATCGCCAATATTTAAGCAATAAATTTTAAGCATGCTACTTAATTAATCATTCCGAAATTACAAGTATACGCTGATACAGATTTATTTATTATACCTAATATTTGATTGCCTCTGTTCAGTAATAAATTTAAATAGAAAATAATTAGCTTTAAAATAGTCATATGGCATATTTTATCGGTTTCTTTGTCAACATTACTAGAAACACCTGGAATTTGAAAAGCTGTGAAGTCGTTGAACAACGACCGATGTAAATTGGGAATCTTGTTAAATATTCTTCTTTTTGGTGTCATCTAGAAATATTACATAATTTGGAATGTATATAGTGCACATCAGAATATAAGATTCATATGTTTTTAATACTTGAATAAAGATATTGAAATTTAGAAGTTGGAATCATGAAGAGGATTAACAAAATTGTAAACTGTTGCTTACGTCTATCTATATTGCTATGCAAATTTAATAGATTGTAATTAAAACTGCTCACTTCGATGTCTCATCACTCATCGGTGACGCTGTCATATAGAGAATGACGCATAAAGAGGCTAAGGCTCAAACGTCGTCATTTATGATACGATTTTAAAAAATTAAAAAGCAGATTAAAGTAATTGAACATACTATAAAATGACATAGAGTGCACTTCTAAATGGACCTCAGTTTAATTTAGGTTAACGATAATAAACTTTTCTTAATCTCAAGGTATATATTTTTTCGTTCTTTATTGTAGATTTTCTTTTATGTAAAGACAAGATTATATTTGAGTATATAATTTTGAAGAAAAAATAAGTAACGAAGCTACAGTTATAGCCGTTTTTTGTGTATCGCCTTGTATAATCAACCGCGTATAATATATTATAATTTATATATTACGTATTACTACATTTATATATTTAGGTAGTCAAACACGACAGCAAAACTAAATTGAAATACATTGAATTACTTGTACCTATACCGATTCAAAATATTTCAAATTTACTGGACAGCATCTCGGCTATGGCAAAATTATCCGAGTGACCTAAAAGGATAGTAAAGGAAAATTGATCAAATTACCAATTTGATTTGCGACATGCTCGTGTATAGTTTGTCAAGAATAGCAAGACGTGTGAGATTTCCTATGTATGTGTAGAAGAAAGAGTGAGGCAGCATTCCGAGGTAAATGGATGCACTTTCCGGGTGGCCAGATGGAACTCACTGTATATTCATATATACTAGTCATTCACTATGCACAAGTCTCAATGCGACTGTGTAAATAACAAGATATTTACTGCGCATCTCGTGGGCGGTTCGATATCGTAGTTTTGAGCCTTGTTCCTATTCTTTACAAGCTGTAGTTAATTTTGGGTAAAGATCAGAAACCTTTTTCGGTCTATATCCCATATCTAGCGACCTCTGCTTCTGCCGGAATCTTGGCATAGTTCATTTTTTCAGTATTCTGTGATAAATTGCTTTCTTTTCGAGATCCCAACTCAATACCAAAGTAGATTTTTTTATTTAAAATAATAAATGAAATATTTTATGTATTATAGGATTCTATTACTTTAACTTACAAATTTAAAAAAAACAGTTAACTTACAAATTAATCTAGAGGCATTAGTCGACTTGTGTAGAAAATTAAATGGACGGTAAAGAAGTCTTATACAATATATGTAGTACATAAATATGTACATAAAACCGTTGTATTGTGCCATAATATCACTAAGAGATTATTGTACTTCTACCACTAAATTTAATTATAATTCCAGGCTTATAATGTAAACGAACGCGTCAACTGACCTATCCTGACCCAATTTGTAGCATATTTGTGCCGGCGAATTAGCTTAATTTGATTTCATTCGGACAAATCCAGTAATAATTCTGGCTAAGAAATACGGCGTTATGTAAACACGACCACGAAATATACTGCCGGTTTATCGGGATTGTAAACGAAATTTATATCAATTAAAACAAAGCGTTCGGATTATCTACGGTGAATAATGTGTGGCAAACGAGCAAGGAAAGCTCATTGGGGCCGGCAATAATAAAATGGAATAGAACGCCGTCGCAATAAGGAAATTCGAGACTACTGGGAAGCGTGCTAAAAACTGGGAATTAATTGTTGATTCATCGTTAGATACCAACTGTATTGGGATTAGATATACCGGGTGAAAATAAATAACTTAGGTAATGACTGAAATTTTGATTGTACAAGGGATTACTGGTTTTTTCTTTGGTTACAATTCATAGAATTCACGGGACGAATATAATTCACATAGGAGCTTAAGAATACACGCGGTATTCAAATATAAGCGAGATTTTTTATATTCATTGAAAATAAAAATAAATTACCAAAAATGTTATTTTTATACATGGTCTTTATCTTTATTTATACATGTTTTCCATCGAATCGGGAGTTTTTTTTATGCTATCACTGTGCATGGGTTGCCGAACTAAATTTTACCTTAAAAGTCTGTCGCTATGGAACTGCCTATGGGAAACGTTAGACTAAAGGATCCTGAAAATAATGCTTCAAACCGGAAAATCAGAATATGTGCCGTTTTTTTGAAAATGAACGTTCGTTCATTTTTTTGAAAATAACAAATAGGAAAATGGGAAAAAAATTAAATATTGTAAAAAAATATTTTGTGGTGCTTTTCTTACAATACCGTAGGGTATAACGTATATTCAGGAGCTATAGTAAACATGGATATTGACGGCCATATAAAAATTATTGTTTATTACAATAGTAACTGATAATACTCTTATAACTTAGCAAAAAAGGTGTAATAACAAAATCAAATGTATCGCAAATCAACAGATCAGCTTTGTCCTATTACACATGTTTGCTATTATATTCGAACATAGCTTTCAGTAATTTCTCGGAATATTCAGGATGATTACGGGATACCTTATATTTATTCCAAGTAGCTGTAAAATCAAAATGTACCAACTTCATAGCTTCACAGTAATATTAGATTTATTTTGAGTTAGTAGGAGAAGAAGAATCTGAACGTAATTGTAACTGTAGGCGATGTTTCTGTATTTAAGTAAGGCATTTCATTATAAAGCTTGGTTCTTAGACTAGAACTTACGGAAATGTTCCTTGAAAAAGACTCATGGTTACCGAAATTAAGTTACTGAATGTCTTGAGTTCTCATATTAGAATCTTTATCTCTTTATTTCCGACAGAGAACTTGAAATAACGATGTTGCTAAATGCCCGATTTAAGTAAAATAAATTTTGTTCCAGTTGATTTTTAAGCAATACAATTTCATACGAAATAACCATTTATATAATTTGTATATTTCAACTCAAAATGTAATAACACATGTAAACAACATTTACAATTATTCAAATATATACTTTATTTTAAATAATGGAATGATAGCTATTAAATTATGGCAAAGCTGAGTTAAGTGTTCCATTACCCAAACACATTAGTATTTTTTGTTGCATTGAACTCGGACATTTTTATTTGAAAATACCTATTATAACCCACTTCGTTTAACCACTGAGAACTAAAAATATAAATAAATACAATATTATATATACAGTGTGGGAAATAATGAAGCCGGAATTTATACAGTAGTGTGAATCATAAAAAAAAACATAAAAATTATTATAAGTAAACAAATTTGATTTATCTGCACCGAGAAAAATGTTTATTTTATACGAATTAATGAATTTAGCTAACAAATGAACTAAACAATACACAAAGTTTCTTTATAGTAGATTAATGGTAAGCAATTAATAACCCTTAATCCATATTTAACCAAATATATTTCTGTAATTATTTAAACCACTAACTCCTTTGTATAGTTTACTTTAAACTACCAACAATTTCGAAAACAATGCCCTTGAATAAAATTTACTGTAGATTTATCTTTAAATAACACGTTAAAAATATTTCTGTTAAATAAGACGACAATGAATAATGAACAACTGAAAATTATAAAAACTATATCATATCATACAAAACAGACTCATACAATTTTTTAAATTTGTTAGCTTTTAGATATATAAAAGGATTATCTATGGCTTCTGTAGTCAACATTCCCATAATTTTTATTTCTAAACGCGAAACTGAGGATTGTAAAGAAACGTAATATCATTACTATACCAGAAACAGTTGTAACTTTTTTCAAGTGGTTGCCTTCTAATCAGTTGTGATGTTAGATGTAATGTATTCTGAACTATATTTGTTTTAAAGAACTAAACATCCTAACCAAAAATTCTGTTTTTTATAATTTTAGGTATACATACACAAAACGATGAAAATTAATAACCTTAAGAATAATGAACAATAAACGTTTTGAACTTTTCTGCTGAAAAATACTAATGTGAGCTGCTGATAAATCGCTGTTAAACGTTCAGATTTGTCCCTGTATAGCCAGCCATCACGAAGGACGCACAATAAAACGAAATTCTATAGATTGTCCTCACAATAAGGAAATTCTATACCGGTAAGCTGATATCCTATTTCTTTTTAGGAAATTATACCCGCATACTCTTCCGAGCGCTTTTAATATCGCGTCCACGTACGCCCAGCCCGAAGGACTTCGGAATTTCTTAGGTAGACAACTCGAGGGATGAAAAGAATATATAATTGTTACCAACATGTGGAAGAATACTAATGCCGTTTTGCCCCTCGCGTTATCAATTTATTCAGCAACCTGTCAGCTTAGCTTATATATCGACTTTGTATTCAACAAGTTGCTTCGTCGAAATCGTACGTTTTATATCAAATTATTTATTGAGCTAAGGATCCGCATTTCATGGGCTTACACAGTTTGCTAGGTACAGTTTCGTCGAGTTCGAATTCGATGTACACGGTCTGAGTTAAAATTTTCCACTCGTTGTGTTTCACATGAACGGTATAAAAGCCATTTACAAACGTGTGAGATTACTTTTTTTTTTTTTTTGTTAACATAATAATTGCTGATATTGTGATCATGACGAATAGAGATGAGAAGATGAATATGTGCAAGAAAAATCTTATAGAAAATATAGGGTCTCTGATGTAATATGGAGAATCCGAATGATTGTCAAACTTAATCAACTAAATGAAGGAAATGACATCGTCAAGAGAATGCAAGATTCTAGAAAAACAACGATTGCAAACATATTCGAAGAAGGAAAAGGGGGACATCTAGGATGACGTGGCTAGGTGTCGAGGATGTCAAGGAAGACTTATCAATATTAAAGGACCTCTCAATAAGAACGCCCAATTTTTAAATGTAAATAAAACAAGTTGTGTGTGAGATATCCGCTTAATTTTTTTACTTGGAAGAATATTTTATGGCATTAAGTATGAAATATAACGTCGCTCAAATTTCCGCCTCGGTTTTGCTCGGCGGCACGTATTCGGGAGGTCCAATTTTCGATGACTTTGTCGCATAAATCGGGTTGAATTTATTGGATGGCGTTAGTTATGTTGACTTTAAAAGCATCAATTGTTTGCGGTTTATTCGCATAGACCTGCGATTTAAGATAATCCCAAAGGAAGAAGTCTAAAGGCATTAAATCGGATGATCTCTGTGGCCAGTTCACGTCACCGCTGCACGAGATAAACATGCGCTCAAATCGCTCTTGCCGAATGTCCATCGTGGTATGCGCTATGTGGCACGTAGCGCCGTCCTGTTTGAACCACATATCGTCGGTATCCATATCATCTAGTTTAGGCCACAGGAAGTTGCTTATCATTGATCTGTAGCGCTCGCCGTTGACGGTCATGGCAATGCCAGTCTCGTTTTGGAAGAAGTACGGATCGATGATTCCGCCAGACCAAAATTCACACCAAACAGTGACTTTCTCGGGATGAATTTAGTACTGAGGTATCTCGTGTGGATTGGTAACGTCCCAAATCAAACAATTTTGCTTATTCACATATCCACTCGTCCAAAAATGGGCCTTGTCGCTAAATATAATTTTTTTTGGCGAAATTTGGATCAACTTCCAACTGCTCCAGACCCAATCAGCGAACACACGGCGTTGTCTGTGTTCGTTTGCCTTAAGTTTCTGGGTCAGTTGGATTTTATACGGGTGCAGACCCAAGTCCCGATGCAAAATTCGCCAATATGAAGTCGCAGAAACGCCAAGTTCCTGTGAACGACGAAAAATTGACTGCCTCGGATATACCTGTACATTCTCATGCACAGCAGCGATGTTTTCAGCAAACCTTAGATTTCGTGACATACGGGTGTTGGCTGATTATTTATCAAATCGGTTGACTTGAATTTGGCCGCCAAACGTCAAATACTCAACTCGGCGGGAGGGTTGTGGCGAGAATGAAAATCACGCAATGCGCGGAACGTTACTTGAACGGAGCACTGATTATAAAAATAATATTTAATAATTTATATACGTTGTCGAACGCCATAACCTTCCATGATGATTTGCCATACACTACTGAATGATCCAACATAAATTTCATAGATATTGCTTTAACAGCATGGTCGCTATAATCCAATAAATTTCGAGCGTCCCTATTGAAAGACCCTATAGAAAGTGGAAACTTTTTTTAAAGAGATGGGTTATAATATAAATAGTTAGAGACACAAACTCAATTTAAAGTCAGTCTCATTCTCAAGACATTAATAAACCACTTGTCTTTTTCAAACTCTGCAAGGAAAATCATTTTAAACTTATTAATTAGGAATAATCCTTGTATAGCTTTTTGCCAGGAAATATTGGAAATATAATTAAGGTATCTACGTGAAACTTTTAAAGGTATTGAACTTTCTTGAATCATGCAAGCGTACAGCTATGTTTATTACAACACGTTTTTATTAAGAAAAATTAATTTCCCTAAATATGTTTTTGAGTATACTTTCAAATCATATGATATATTGTGTTTTATAAAAAATAATATATGGCACAAATATGGTTAAAGTAGTTTAAAATTAACAACACTGAAACAATGATCCTATGTTATGGTCTAAAGAAAATGTGATGGTGGGTAAGGCTAACAAATATTTTTCTAAAAATCGGCTCCCACTTATAACGTGTGAATTGAATACTACAGTGATTTTATTCTATACGCATTGATGGACAGGATGTTACGTGTACGAATAGGAATGTCTTCATGCTAAATGTGTTTTATATTCATTATGGGATTATCTTCGCCTCCACGAAGGTAAAATTGAATAGCTCTTTTTTCAATAGTTGGAATATCTTTATACAGACCAGATTCAAAAATTTTATCAGAATGCAAAATTTTGCATTTTAAATAGCTTCTAAAGAAGTGGTTATGAGTATAAATTATATGTGGGTTGCATATGAATGGACAACCCACGACACTCGTGTTTAGTTGAAAACTTCCTGAGAAATAAATTTATTTAATACGATTTCTTAATGTAATAAATTCATCAAATGATTTGAACAATAACCAGTTTAAAGGTATTTAATATAAAATGCATTCTCATTCTTAGATAGTAACTAAAGTAGAAAATAATAAACTGAAACGTGCAAAACTGATTTTATTTGGAACGGTTTTCATTTATATAGAGTGGAATATTTAACTGGAATAAATTCTCTAAGTCGAACATGGAGATGGAGAACTTGAAAAGGTCTGAAACGAGTAGATTTTTAATTTTGGTAGATATTTCGTTACCTACTCTATTCTAATAAAGAAGTTGGACTCTTTCCGTTTTTCCAACAATTCCTATTATTTTAGTCCTACTTGCAAAATAAACATCAGTGTGGCCAATTTCCCAATACAAAATATGTGAACAGTAATCAGTTGGTCCACAAGGTTCTATTTTAGGGACACTCCTTTTCGTAATATTTATAAATGATGTAATCGATAATCAACATCCTCAGTTTTTAGTGTATGCAGATAATATAAAAATGTTTACATGAATAAGTTGGAAGATTGTTTGACACTTCGGAAAGTACTAGAACACAACAGTGTGTTCACAACAGAACATATTCGTCAGAACAAAACAGAACACAACAATTTCTGTTAACGGTCTGTCTTTAAATTTATGGAACTGTAATGTCACGTTATATATCAGGAAAAACCGAAACCTCATCTATAATTACACTTTTATTAAACATAATTAAATTATTGTACGAATAGAGCAATACAATTCTAAGCAGATCTGAATATATTCTAGATATTTTAAATCCTGGAAATCAAAATTATGTTTTGTAAAACGTATAGAAGAGGGCAATATCCTCTGCAATCATTATCTTAGGTTTTAGTATTGAAAATTCTAGAGAATATAACATCTAACTGGTCTATCTAAGTTTAATCTAATTCAATTAAAAATAGTTTTCGATGACTATTATGTTATTTTCATAGATGTAAATTAGAATATTCTTCGGCTGTCTGGACTCCAATGTAATAAGTTCATAAATTTTTCCTCGTGTATAGTTTTCCTATGTATGTATTATTTCCTATGTATTACTTGCCAGATTCAGTTTGTCTGCTCTTGATAAAAGATGGTGTATTTAGCAGGTCATTTATACTATGTAAATTAATCACTAATACAATCGATTTTCATGATTTACTTAGTCTAATATATATCAGAATACCCATACCAGGTGCGCGATCTTATAATTCTTTAAACCATCTCCTAACCAATAAAAATTTAATATCTGCGTCCCCAATTTATCAAATGATTAAATTCAGCTTTGGAGGACAGCTTGGACACATTTTGTAATACTATTCATCAAGTTAAGAAATGTATATAAATTTAATTTTATGTTTTAATTCTAATTCACTTTATAAATTTATTTACTTGGTTCTTGTATTCGTCGTAGTAGTCTTCGTTTTACTGTTGTTTTTTATATACATATATCTTGTTTATACCATTTTTACCCATTTATTTGTCACTACAATTGTACAAGTACAAGTTATTTGTCAACGTATCCGTGTATTGTTAGTTATTTTTCTTTATATAGTATTTAAATCTCGTGTGTGCAATAACTTATGTTTTTATGCTATTTTTCTTATTCTGAAACTGGTGTCAACTGTAGGGTAGTGTATAAACGATCTTTAGTTGATCAATATTCTAATTATTTTTCGATATGAGCTTAAACTGTAGAACGTAATTTAATACTACAATAATTCCAAAATACATATGCAAACTAAATACATACATATTCAATCAATTTCCGTAAGTTCAAGTAACTTAGTAGACAACATTTATAGATTCTGTTTTTAATAACATTGGTCGATCGACGACCATATATAATTCATATCAATTTGCCCTCGATTACAAAACCTTTAGCCGTAATCTATTTTCCATAAACCCATATAGAACTGACAGAATTTTATTCAAGAATTTAAATGTAAATGTATATTTAAAACGGAATTAGAAAAGTATACAAATTTTCATGGATTTGTGTGCTTGCATTGAAATAAGTCGATTAGACAGATACAGTGCCGTCAAAAAGTATACGAGTAGACTCGAGCTTATATTTAATGGCATTTATTATATCTCGTGCAAGAAAGATTCCTTAACGTAATTATCTAATAGAACAGGCTACTATTAGATAAGTAGCGCTGGTTTGTAATTTCTCTGGAACTATAACGTGCTTACGTGTTACTACTGGGAATTTGGCAAGAAGTCCTGCCGCGTATTTGTGAATAAGTATAAACTTTGATAGGAGTATAATAAGTGGTATAATAAGTTTTATTTAAACAGTGAGTGAGAGTGCACACCTATACAAATTTTTAGTAAATACTTGAGAGAGTTATTTACAAGTAATTTTTAAAGTATTAGCGATTAGTGTTGAAACCTTTGTTTTATTATTTTTTTTATTATGCCGCGTGGCAAATAATTAAATGACTTAGAGAAACAACGAATAATCCATTTATGGAGTTCTGGAAAAACACAGAGACAGATCGCCGCTATTCTTAATCGTCCATAAAGTTTTATAAACAAATTTCATAAACTTCTAGTAAAAATTATGGTAAAAGAAAGTGCTCCTGGTGGCCGTCTAAATTTTCACCTACGACAAAGCGTATTATTCTGGGGGAATTATCAACTACAGAAGCGTCATCTTCTCAGGTTGCCCGTTGTCAGGACATTTTAAATACGAAACATTTTTAAAGAAACCTACACTTAAGCAGAGTCACATAGAGGCCAGATTAACATTTGCAAAGGAGTATGTTCAAAACAAAAATCTTTGGAACCATGTAATCTTTACCGATTAAAAAGAAATTTAATTTGGATGGACTAGATGGGTTTAGCTATTACTGGCATTTTTTATGAAAGGAGCGAAAAATTATGCCAAGAAAACCTCAAACAGTTAGTTCTGTTATGATATGGGAGGCTTTCAAAACGGGTATGAAAAGCCAGCTGGCATTTGCAAATGGCAGAGTGAATGCGACTGCTTATCACAACCTGTTAGGAAATTACCTGTTACCATTTTTAACCATTACTGAAGATGATGGTGCAATAATTCAACAGGATAATGCACCTATTCATTCTGCAAGATCCACAAAAAAACTAGTTTCAACAGTATGGAATCGACCTTATGCCCTGGCCAGCTTCAAGTCCTGATCTTAACCCGATAGAAAATCTATGAAGGATTATAGCAAGAACAGTATACAATAAAACAAAGCCTTCAATTAAAAGTGTTGATGAACTGAAGCGTCGAATTGTAGCTGCCTAGGATGAAATTCCAGATGCAACTTTAAACACTTTAATAAATATTAACATTAATATAAACATTCGCTTATTAAATGTAATAAGAAATAAGGATAAATGGTATTAGTCCAAGTAAAATATAAAAACACCAGTGAGTTTATAATTTTTTTACAAACTACAGACCTGTTTTTTCATAAATTTCTGTTATTCACCAATACATGATAATAGAAAAACTCGTAATATAAAACACTGATTTCACCTAATATACCAATATATCCATAAAATTATTTTCCGTTTTGAGTTTTATGATATAGTCCAAATTAAGGGTGAGTCTATATTTTTTTCACAGCACTGTATATTGTTAGTGTCCTTAGAATCGAATTTATAGAAAAGTAGTATTGGCTCACATAAAATATGGATATAATCTTGGAACATAAGAAGCGATTTTTTATTCACTATAAGAAAAAGACAACTGTGTTATTCAACTGTCATCCCGCATGGTCGAATTACTAACTTCCGTTTCATGATGTAGGTACGTTTTTATAAAAGAGCGTCGAGAATTGCTTTATTGCAGTTTCTAGACATCCGCCACTAGACACCGAACTGCGTTCACTTATATGGGCCGGGGTAATTTTAAAACGAATCCTAAGTGATGCCTCCAGATTGGCAGTATTAAGTAATTACGGCTTATTTTGTAAAATTTACGTCTGCGAAATAAGTATCTAATGATCATAAATTATCCTACCCTTTTAGTGCTTCGAAAGAGATATAGTAAAGTACGGAGACGCAAAAGCACGTAGCGCTCAAAGAGGTATACAATATTGACGTTAATGATACAATCTAAGTTGGCTAGGTATAAAAACAAAAAGCTAAACCAAGCGCGATTCGCCGATCCGCCTGAAAAGGATAAAAACGAATAAGGAAATTGCGGCTTTTTCTGCAACTGTAGCGTTGGCATCTCGCGTTTGCGGGATCGAGTCTTATTAGGATTCTTCCTTAAATTACTTGCGACGTGCATGCACGAAGTAAAACTAAAAAGCTCGCCTAATTATTTTGGTTCTCTCCGAGAGAAGAATGTATTTCTTATTTGTTTTATTTGGTGTTCAAATATCTTCGTTTCTTTTTTATGCAAACGTGCATTCTGTGATGGTTTTAAATACCAGATTCGTAAAAATATTACATATTTTCTGCCTTGTAAGCAAATTATGAAAACTAAAATATGCATTATTTGTTTTATTTATTTATCTATGCTTTTACAAGCTTGAGAAAATGCTTTGGATTTTCTCAGACTTTACGTGGTATCTTCTAAGTGGAAATAAGCTTTTGTAAATGTCATGTAGGTTTATTGAAGACTTTTTCATTGCAAGTTTAGGTTTGAAATACAATATATTTTAATTTATTGTCCCCTCATATTTCAGTTTTAAACAGAAATCCGCTTTTGAACTAGAATATTAAATTATTACAAAAATAAAAAGAAGAAGAAACATTTAATATAAATCAACACAAGGAGACAGAAAATTTCCACTACGTATGTTTATGTAAATAAGTTACATGGCAGACATATTTATATATTATTTAGCAGATATACGGCAATAGAGTCCCGTAATATAGAGTCTCGCAAATAAACTATTTCTATATTTACACACAAATATACTCGTAAGACTGTAACTTACAAGTCGGGAATCGAGAAAGAAACTACCAAACCGCAAAGCGGTTATGAAGTGGTTCCTGAATAGCAAGGCTTTTACATAATCGTTGTAGGAAACAACTACTACTCCTCGGGCTAAAGCCCCGTCAGATATTGAATTATACCTAACAGCGATCCTCGACCCCTTTCTAGTATTTCTGCATGACCAGAGCTTTTTTTTCTTGAAAAGGGACCCCACCACGGGTAGGATTCGACATTTGTCCCGGATGGAATCCGAATAACAGCTATTTCGAACTTATTAGTTTTCATTAGTGCCGTACACGATAAACCGATCCAGAATAAATGCCGAAACAAATCCATGGGGTTTTCATCTAAATCGATAAGATCTATGTCTGTAACTTACAAGTCGGGAATCGAGAAAGGAACCACCAAACCGCAAAGCGGCTATCAAGGGATTCCCGAATAGCAAGACTATTACATAATCGCTGTAGGAAACAACTACTTCTCGGGCTAAAGCCCCGCCAGGCATTGAATTATACCTAACAGCGATCCTCGACTCCTTGTAAGACTATGTATTCTCCTCGATACTAGTAAGACTATGTATTGATGATTGGTAGCTGTAACTAAAGTAATTTTATATTATTAAAGAAATAGGTATAGTAGTAAAGTTTTCTCTAAATGCATACATACTTATGGGCTCATTTCCCACAAAATTCAGTTCAATATTTCTTACTTCTGTTGGTGTTATACATATAATGTGGTATTATAAAGAACTAAAGTTGGATAAAATAAGAATATATCATAAAACTGTTGGCTAAAACATACTGTTTACTTAAATAATTTTTTTTGTCATGGTTCAGGTTACTTTTTTGATTTTTGGATAATTTTCTTTTGGTTATACGTAAAACTGTCTCTTAAATTATGCTATTATTACAAAATCTGAGATAATTGCTCTAAAACTATTTTTCTCTTCCCATTTCCGCTTTTTATATAACATACAGATTCCTCTATGAATGTGCCACCATTGTGAAAGCCTGTTCTATTATTACAATCTACTTGCTTCGTGAAACTGCGAATTGTATTTTTAAAGTACTCAAACAGCTTAATAATGAGCACTAAGAATTACAAATGGTTATACGCTCTAGCGTAAAATACTTCGTACCAAATTCATGTTTCGTCTGGGAATTTTAAATCCAGCGCAAATTGAATGTTTCACTGAGAAAAAAACACCAATTTGCTCCTAGACGTTCTACTGCATGTTGATCTTGCTTTCAGCTGTTTATAACCAGGAGAAGCACAATCTTTCTCGCGTACCATGTTGCGGACGTTTAAATTAAAAAACATTTGTATACTTTTAGGGAAAATATATAGTGCAAAATATATCACACGGTAAACACATATCGTCGCTCTTTTATTATTCGGAGAGTATGCTAGGGTGTTAATTATTCTTTAGATAGATAATGCATATATTGAAAGAGCTGAGGACATCTACAAATGAATATACAGTGACCATGAAGAAGTTGAAACAGTTTATATATATATTTCAATATATATTTAAACTATCTGTTTGCCTTTTCCGTTTGTATGTTAATATTTAAAGCATCGCTATTGTTACAGTTACATATAGATAACACACTAGGTGTTGTCAGACGCCATCTAATGTTTCCAATGGAAAGTTTGATATTTTTGACCATATAACTTTCTTCAGAACATTTTATCATTTAAGCTCGATTTGAAAATTGTATCTCAGCGAAGAAATGGAATAAAATTTTCGTGTGATTATTTATTACGACTTTTGACGTGGATTATCAAGACAAGAGTGCATCGGTCAACTTACTTCCACTTTTGGCGATAAAGCCCTATCCTTTATCACTGCGAAAAGCTGGTATAAGGAGTTTAATCATGGCCGCTATTCGCTCACCGACGAAAGTCGTGAAGGTCGTCCAAAATCAGTTGTGAGAGAAAACATTGATGCTGTGCAAAAATTGATAATGCAAGATAGTCATGTGATATAATATGAGAATTTAGGTACTAGTTTGTATCATATATAAAATATTGTATGATCGTTTAGCTGTGAAGAAGGTTTGTTCTCGTTGAATCCTATATTATTTGAAGAAATCTCAAGAAGGTGCTTGATTGGTGTCGTGTCATGTCGATTAGTGCAAACAAATACTCAAAAAATACAATGACGGTACTTCAAAAAGGGGTATATAACATTGTAACAGGTGTCGTCACCTGTTACAATGTTATATACCTTTTTTGAAGTACCATGGATTTATGCGTATGAGCCAGAAACTAAACAGCAGTCGTCTGTTTAGGTGTTTCAAGATCAACCAAATCCAACAATAGTTGTTCGCGCTCGAAGCACTTCGAAACAAATGGTCGCCTGTTTTTTCGGAAAAGCTGGTCATGTGGCAACAGTGCCTTTAGAGGAACGTAAAACTGTCAATTCTGAATGGTACATAAACATTTGTTTACCGGAAGTCTTGGGTGAAATAAGAAAAATAAACAAGCGCCAACGGATCGTTATTCATCATGACAATGTGAGCTCTCACACATTTCGTCTAAAAACCGAATGTTTGAACACTCAAAAAATCGAATTAATGGTCATTCGCTGTACAATCCTGATTTGGCACCCAATGACTTGGATTTTTCCCGAACGTCAAAGATAAATTGCGTGGACAACGATTTTCGTAGACAGAAAATGCCGTTGATGCGTTCAAAAACCACGTTTTGGAGATATATCTAGTGCAATGGAAAAAATGCTTTGACAAATGGTTCGAACGCATGCAAAAGTGTATAGATCATAAAGGAGAATATTTTGAAAAATTATAAAGTAATTTTCAATGACAAATTAATGCTTTTTGTATTATTAGGCTCAAAATATAAAGTGCCCCTCGTATAGTTAATAAAATTGTCTCAGTTTACTCATTCTGAATATAGTGGAAAATAATTCTTCATACGCTTGCTTAAAGATAACGTTTATCATAGTTTATTAAAATAAATATCTTAACCAAAGCAACTTTTAGCAAATACTAATTACATTTAAACCGTTTTTCACAAAACTTCTGTTGTTGGCAAACATGATATTATAATACTGTATTAGAATATTAGAATGTATGTTGACGTTGAGCATGCCCTCAGGCACCGTCTATAACTGTGGTCTGTTAAGTATCAGTTGCCTTTCATTTCACTCCGTAATTTTATTATGCAGAACGGCAGCTGCAACTGGCAGAAGTAGGAAGAAATTACCTATGCAAACCAAAGCACGAGTTGATTTTGTGGTCGACTACGCAGGAGCGGCCATAATAACCAAAACGTGACGATCGAAAAAACAAATCAATCTTATATCGAGCAATGGTATCACGATTGTAACGCTCCAGCGACTCCGCTGTGCAAGATATACTTTCTTCTGTCGTAGATATGAATGAGCCGGATTGTAAGGCAATTCGGTGTATACAGAGAAGTGGAATAAGGATAAACAGAAGTACAATGAAATTAGGGTATGTAAGGGGAAAATCTAAAATCAAAGTTTCCGGGCACAATTTCGTAAGCACTTTTAAAATTCATTAAATCGGCAAATAAGCCTAAAGTTTTAAAAGTGAAATTAAACCCTTTAATATCCGGTGTTATCGAAATTAAAAGGGCAATTAGGTGTTTAATCTTGTATTCAAGACGATTTTTCTTTCCTCGCTTCCTGAAAGATTTATGCCGCTCTAAGGAACAGTAGTCCCTGTTCGAGGGTGCCGATGCTCCATCTTACATCGTCGATTTTAATATAAAATAGAAATAAAATCAACTAAACTTATACAGTATATTCAAAAAGTGAAGAATAAAGTTCATGATTCTCTGTTTCACTTTCTTGAGTCTCGTCTTCTTCTGTCGTGTTTTGGCCTAGGAATTTGAGTATATATAGCTCGTTCCGATCATAATAATCTTTGTCTTTCGAAATTTTTAGTTCGGTATTAATATAAGCTATAAAAATGCATAAATGAATTTCAATAACACACTTTTAAGAAGCTACAATATGGAAATCATATTGTCACTCCAGCGAGTGTATGAAAAGAGAAATAAATTTTAAAATTCCAAAATAATTCACTATCGTAGCCGATAGTACTCGACTTGGTCAAACAAGTCGTATTCTGAAAGATTAATAAATTGCATTGGTCGATGAAAATCGGGTTCTTCTTCTTCGTTCAGAGCTATATTCCTTTGTGAACATAGATTAGTTGAAAAATATTCATCTATTCTGTTCTATTTATGACCTTCCGCTTCCAGTATAGTTTATTTCATCGCTATTTGCCAAATAAAAAATCTCAAATCGTACCGTGGCTTGTTTTTATGGCTAGGCTCAGGTAGACCGTTCCGTTTATCGGCAAGATAAGAGTTTTTTATTTGGCAAATAGCGATGCAATGAATAATACTCTATTCTCATTATCACTATATTCTCTAGAACATCATCTATTTTTTTTTTTGTATTTGTATGTATTTATATCTCTATGTCCTGCAGCTGCTAATTTTGATATCCTTTTTGCGCTCTTTGCTATTATAGTCAATGTTTTGCGACCATATGTTACCTACCACGGGTCTTATTATGGTTCAACACATCTTTTTTCCTGCTCTTACGAGCCAGTATCTTATTTTTAGCAGGTTATTAGAAACATCTATTATCGCTGAATAGTCTGACATCGATCCTTCAAACTTGTTCAAATCTTTGGGTATCTATACTTAGGTTAGGGTGGATCCTTACCATTCGTATGGATTCTATACATTTGGATTTTGACCTGTTCATTGGGGGTCCCATCGTTAAACCTTCCAGTTTTATATCAATATTGTTGAGATATTGGTGCTACATTCTTCAACAGTTCTAGCCATTGTGCCTGCATTTGAGTATCTTTCACTTCTCTCCTTATTCCTCGCACCTCGCCTTAAGCGATTATCATATATTTGGTCTACTTAAAGACGTTAGATGAGGACTTCAGTAACTGAGTAATGTTGAAGTGATGTTGGTTGAAGTTGATGTTGGTGCTTTGTTTCAACGGTGGTAGACTTCCAAATTTAAGTGCTTCTCATATCTTCCTTATTTCGATGACCTCATCTCAAGCGACTGTCATATCTTTGGTCTTAAGGGCATTAGGTGGGGTAACTGGGTAATAATGAGGTGATTATGCATAAGTAGTAGTACGTACTGCTGTAGTACGTAATATCCAAAGCTCCCAAATAGGATATATCCCAACAGGATATAATAAGGACTACGTGCAAGAGTTACATACTTGTTTTTGACATTGCTTCAAAAAATGTTGTTTAACAACATTTTTAAAGTTTTGATTTGACTAATCCGCACGTTTTGGTGTACTCACAGGTGGAAAAAAGGAATTAAACAGAAAATGAAGGGCAGATACGCCTTAAATGGTTATCGAATTATTAATAAACTAATTGAGGAAGCTCTGTGATGCAAACTAATAACAGTAGAATAAATAATACGATGAAAAATATGAATATCGCCAGTAAACATAAGTGAAAATGAATAACGCCGTCGTATATAAACAGATCAGTGTTTTGAATATTACTGTTTATTTGATGTTTGAAGTATTTATTCGCTTTATCTCCCGCATTAGGCCCGGAGCATCCTCTGGTGAAAACAAGCACAAGCGGATTCAAACGTGAACCAGAATGTATTCCCGCTTAGGAAAAATGATATTAACATGTTCAAATATAACTTAAATACAAATCAATAAATTTTAAATTCATATATTAGAAGCCGAAGTCGAAGACATAATAATAGGAGAAATAATAGAAGAAAATTTTAAACATAACAAAACGTAGAATAAGGTAACAATAAGAGAGATTTTAGGGTTGAAATTAAACCACGTATTTAAGAGAAAATAGAGGAATTGATGTAGTTCAAAATATTTTATTACAATATACATCTTTTTTGAAAAAGTTTTAATGTAATGAATCAACAATAAATATGGACACTAATTTATTTAACAATATTGTATTTGTTGTTTAAACACTGTTAGTCTTTTTTCCAATTAATGCAGATGTCCTCTTGTTTTGGTAATTATTTGTATCTCTTAAACATAGGTCACGAAATGGAGGTATAAAAATTGACGAAAGTATATTCTGTCGATTCCTGTATTGAATAGTATACTGTATATATATATATATATATATATATATATATATATATATATATATATATATATATATATATATATATACTACTACTTAAACACTTTGGAGAACACCCTGTATACGTATTTTCTTGCAACCCATTTACTAACGATAAATAAAATACTATTTACGAATTTCTGAAGGATTGGTAATTTATCAAAATATCCTGACTATTAGATAACTTTTAAAGAAATCTGAGTTAAATGTTTTTTATGGATGTATGTATGAAATCCTTTTTATTTGGATGAAAGTAACAATATCTTATTTACATACGAAAATAACTTGGGAACAATCTGGTGTGAAAAAAGCAAGTAGGTTAGAATATGTCATATACCAAAGACTTCTAAATACCTATTATCACTCTCTTAAGATATTCCAAGTTGCTCCAAATATTCTCCGTCACTTGTTCCACGGTCGGAAATTATTACTAAGATCATATATAATACTTAATACTAAAAATATAACTTTGGTATCCTGCTGAAGTTTGATTCAGTTCTTTTGGCTTATACTCCACAACCGCAAAATGATGTGAACATATTGAAAACCGCCAGTGGCGGATCACCTGGTTTACTTTTAGTATATATTCAATTTTACTGAAATTAGTACTTGGAGTAAACTGTCAAAACTATATGTTTTTGACATTTATATATTGTGAGTAACTTAGGCATCTTAGAAATATCATCAGATCAGAAGTCCAGAACTAATTTATTTAGCACAACTTAGAACTTTATTATTTATTTTAGCACAACTATTATTCTTAAATTCTTTTCAAATATACAACTTCAGTCTACAAGTCGTATATTTAAACAGATTTGGAATATCGTTTTTATATTTGCAGTTCAACACCATAGCACTTGTAGAGTTTATCGAAAATCATTCCATTGAAGTTTTGAAGGGATATAGATGGATAAAGAATGATCGATAATTTGAAATTTTGTTACTAATACTACTAATACTACATCAGAAAATTTTGTGTCCTGAACAGCAGTTCCTCCACGCAATATATTATTATCTATTATGAAATACTATATTGATCACAGCCTACTTTGATCAACCAAGAAGCTGTCACTCTCATTAAGGTAACCCATTATAATGGAAACACTTAGTAATAAACCTAACCTAACCCATTATAATAGAAACACTTAATAATAAATACTGAAATTTTCATATTTCTTGTAATTCTAACCTAATATAATTGAAACCCAACCTACTTTTATTGAATCAATGACTATTTTAAATATTAATTTACAATTGAGTTTTAATTGTTAATTAACTTGATTGAGTTTAAACAGACTTCAAAACCCTATTTAATATTATTAATAAACAGTTTTAAAACCTTATAACGGACTTTTCCGCACGTAAAACATCTGTCTCTAAATTTAGTGACCGAGAAAAAATAAATCAACACATAAATGCAGAAATATGTGTCTTATGCGACAGTTTTACTTTTTTCAATTTTTCTCAAATAATCCACCATGACCCATGGACAGGGTGGGGTGTGTCCTATCTACCTCAAAATCAATAAGTGTCGTCTGGTAGACGTCCCTAATCAAAATCAGTCGAAACCCGATCAATCCGACACGATTTAATTAAGTGATCATGCTAACAAAAACAACTTCTCCAAATAGTCCACCATTGTGCTTTCTCATGATCCATGGACAGGGTAGAGTGTGTCCTATTCACCTCAAAATCAATAGGTGTCGTCTGGGAGACGTCCCCGATTAGAATCAGTCAAAATCTGATCGATCCGACACGATTTAGTTGAGTTATCGTGCTAATAAGAATAAATGCCGACGACAACGACACACAGACACAACACACAAAATGGTTTAAAAACCATTTTTTTTTTGTTTTTATGCCGGAAAGCGAAAAATAAGCCCTAGAAAAAAAATTTTTTACTCGATTAGATTACTTTTCCGTGTATAGTGGAGTGTGGAAATGTAAAAATAAATCCTTTTTTATGAGAATAGATAATGTTGAGATTTTTTTTCCAAACTTTATTCACCAGTCTAACAAGTAAATGTCAAACTGTGCATAGAACTGTGACTGTTGAACAAAAACTGTGAACAGACGCAACTAAAAACACAACATTTTTAATAAAATGGAGTTAACGTGTAACATCAGAACCTAATGCAAAGTACAATTTATAGGCAAAATAGGTGTTATTATTAATATATTGACATATTAAATAACCTTAACAGCATAGGGCTTCAAAGAATTTTAAACTATAGACTAAAGACGAGCAACTATGCAGACAACGTATTTATTGCAAGTTTAAGTTGATTTTCATATGAAGTTCAGAAGCGCCTCTAAAATCGATCAATATAACTCACAAGTGTTTGTACGAATACTTGGAAAGAGACCAACCACGTAGCCATTTAAGAGCACTTTATTGTTTACTATAATAGCTCTATAAATTTAACGAATTTAATTTATAAACAATCTAAACTCCATCGAACTATTTCTTGAATATCCATAAAAACTGTTATACGGAATTAATTTCTCTATGTATGTTTTGTATTGTATTTTTCTTGCTTCATTTCTATAATAAATTTTATTAGCGTTTAAAGTTTCAGAGTAATAGTCTTCAACCCACTGTATATAACAAGAAACCTAGTTTACTGGGCATCTGGATTTACAACCACTAAAAAGTATTATATCCAGTAAAACTTGTTTTTAACTTTTAACAATCGTAAGCAAGCCATTCTTAGCTTCGCCTAACGTTACTCAAGGTAAAACCATACGAAATAAAGACGCCAAGCATGTCCCTGGTTATACGTTTTTAATTAATGTTTCGATCGTGTCCAGCCTATTATAGCAGTTAGTGCGATATTAGACCCCTCTCGCATATGGCAAGTTTCACAAAGTTTTACCGTTAATTTTTAAATCCGATAATATCGCTATAAACGTATATTTGTTCTGTTTTATTAGTTAGGTGTTAGAGAGAGTGTGTGTGGCTAGTTTTTATGGTCAACCTGAAATGTCATTTCTCAGCTAATATAAATTGTACGCTTCTTAGAAGGAAAAGTTTTTATAGTTCGTTAGTCTTAATAAAGTTAACGTCTACGGGTATTTGTTTGTTTCATTAGACCTTTTTTGACTTGGACAACAGTAATTGCAGAAGTGAGTTGAATATGAGTTTACATTTTAGTAAAAGGCATTAAAAGTTCATCAGTTCATCTATTTTACTTATACGAGAGATACAAATTTAAAAAATTTAAATAATATTATACAGAAGAGACTTGACAGGATGGTAAACATTGTGACGTAAAATTATCGAAAAAGGAATTGCTAGTATTATATTTTAAAAACCCGCAACGAAAAATGTCATAGCAAGGCATGATAGTGACCATACTATATATAAATACTACGTGTAATTGGATTATAATTACTGATGCTAATTTCAGTGCAGATTCCTAATCCAAATTACCTAAGCTTGATTTTTTAATGTATATGGTATTATCACTAAAATGCAAAGGGGAACTGGAATTTAAATAATATTAATATTATAAAATACAGTACAATACAATACAAAAGCATTGCTGCAAGCCAATAATTTTCCAGAATCTATATTGTATTTCAATCTTGCTTTTATTGTACATAATGTACAATAAAAGTACAGAAATGAAGAGTTAAAAAGATACAACAGGTACAGTTTTCAGACACGACTACTTAGAATTATTATGAAATGTGTAAAATAGATGAGGTGTTCATGTGGAAAAAGTTGTATTTATCAAACAGGGAGGAGAGTCCACTACAGAATTAGGGAACATAAAAGGCATTATGATAATATAAAAAGAATTGGGTAGAATTTCTTATTATTGTCTATGCATTATTAGCGAATCATTGGAAATTATTGAAAATAAACACAATTTCAATAAAGAGGATATCGCCTGACCGATATTTCGATATTTGTTTATCAGGCACCGCTGGTGCAGAAAGTTATAATCAACCAATACTATCACCATCAATACCAAACTAACTAGCACTGTCATCACACCATATAACTACTAAAGCGGAGCATAGCCACAATATATAATGGCGACAGAAGACACAATATTAGTTTTCCTCTGAAGAAACTCATAGCCCGATGATATGCGTTAAGACGAAATTTTCAACAATGATCATAGCGTATATGTATAGTGTCCTAACCATACCCATAATAGTCTTGTAACCTATTTGGTTTTCAACTTGAATTGTCTCAAACGTGAATTGTAGTCTCGGGTGAACTAAAGAATCTAGTTGATTCTTCAAAATGTCTGACATATTTTCCGTGATCCGCCTATGCTTGGTCTGAATATAAATATCCAATATCTCAAGTCCTGCATCGCGAGTTTTCTCTTTTTAGGCAAAGGCTTTTTTTATCTGTATATGAAAGATGTTCTTTATTCAACCACAAATTCGTGGCCTGCGTTCGTGACGAACCCCTTTGTGCAGCATATGCGTGGAAATAAGAAATATCACCGGGCCGCGCTTTTTATCACCATATGTTTTGATATTTATCATTTGTGTTTTCGTGACGTTCTATAGAGCTATCAGGGGCCCGTGAAGTACGGCGCGCGAGAGCGCCGTCTCGCCAGGATATAACAACGATCTTAACATCCAGTCGCATTGCTTCAGAACGAATAACACTATTTCGAATTTATATACCACCTGGTTTTCTCTAAGTAACGGCACAATTGGAAGTGCAGCCCGGGAAGGATGAATTATTGCCACAATCATCGCTGTTTTAAAGATATATGGCCGCACGAAACGCCATATGAGCCACAGGAAAGTATCAAAATTAATCTGAAACTGCAGTTATATGTACTTGTATAGTGTGCTTATGAAACTGTTTTTCATTTCCCTGTTTATATTTATTTAGAGAAAATATGTTCAAAAAACAACAAGTGGGTTTAATGTATGTGAGTGGTGGTAGTACTTTATACGTGACATTATGTACAGTTATGTACAATAAACAAGCCTCTGTACGTTTACTTTGTCTCTTACAATCTTTTCACCCATTGTCGTCATTCTCTATTGAATGACTTCCCTCTCAAAATCGTAAGGTTTCTATTGAAATATTCATGAATTTTATAGTTTAATATATTATGTAAAGATAACAGAAGATTATGTAAACTCCGTGATCTCCAAGTCCTTGACAGACAAAACCATTTTCGTAACATTGGGAATCACTAATATGATGCCTTCTGAATAACTACTAAAAGTATTCCTTTAGGTATCAATACCAATACCTAAATATCTGGACAATAATAATGAAAAACAAAGCTGCGGAGGAAAAGGTTACACATTAAGACAAGGACAAACACACCCATGCTCATGGAGAGGTACCAAATTCTCTCCTGTTATGAGTCAAATCCAAGGATAGAATGACCCTGATACTGGATCCAGTCCGCCACTGTATGAATGACATCATCGCAGTCACCTCTACAGGAGGATATGATAGGTGGCCATCCATGTAGAGGCCGCGGAGCAACGTGCTGCACTTTGATAGCTCCTCGTCAGACAACTGACCAGGAGCGCTTGTCATACATGACCCATTACAACGCGTTGTAGAAAAATAACGTCTTATAAGTACTACATTGCCACTGAGAATATCTTGTTCTAGAATTGTTTTGTACACCTTATAACTTCGACACAAACGTGATCTAATATAAATATGTCTTTTGTATCTACGAGTATTATTGCCTCCTTTGTGAAATGATACAGATTCAAAATGAATTCCTGAAGCAGGACCTTATTCCATCCATGCCTGGGTGAGTTAATGAGTGCATAATTCATAGAGGAGGTTCAAATTAGTATCGCATTTTACTTGGTAATTCACGATACCTCAGTGGGTTAGATATATAGCAAATGCGATCAACCATATAACCTTGGTTCGAATCCAAGCACTAACATTGGCGATGTCGGTGGAAAAGGATGTAGTTCACGTTTATTCAATCTGTATTCTCTCCCTAGACGTCATCAGCACTTAACTTGGAGGATTGTCTCACTGTAAAATGAATATATGAAGAAATTGACATAGAATAGATACATTATGCCCTTGCTGATTTAGTATTTGTCATTACGATGATTATGTTTGTATTTTGAATTGTTTTACTACTAAATGTATTTCCTATACTTTTAAAAGAATCTCCAAGAATGCTCTCCCATTTAGTTTTTGAAACTAAGTGTGAACGTAGCGATTCTGAAAACTTTGATATCTTATTTCACTTATTAATTTCGTGAACTCGAAATAATGTCGTTATATTGATGCCTCCATATGTTACAAGATACAGTAATTAAACATCTATAATATATTAGCACGTTATGATAATTGGTACAAAACTAAACCTATTTATACTTGGCGAAATGGCCAATATGAACTATCGCATTACAATTATATCTAAAGATTTTTTCGAATAATGATGTATCTGTAAGGATTAAATTATTACTCGGGTTGTAGCATAAATATTTGACAACCCCTGGCCTCCTTGATATATGATTTAAGATGTCCTGTAATATTTCATTTCAGGGGAGAAATTTATGATTTATTGTTCACCCTCATTTTCGGCACAAAACCGAGAAACAAAAACAATTTTCTATATGTAGTTGATTATTCCTCTTCAGTACTGGCGTTTTTCATTTGACGTCGATGTTTTTGTCAGCGTTTTAGCGGCCCTCTGAATGATTTATAAAATCGCCTTTAAGTGCGTGGATATCGTTTTAAACATAAATTACAAGTTAGATATAAATGGAGCTCGTGAAATCGAAATCTCATAATTTAAATAACGTGATGGATTAAGATTCAAATTACACGCAATGAATGTCGTAAATCTATTTATTTATGTTATTATTTATTTACATACGTCATAAAGTAATCAAATGACCACTTCTTCTGAACCAAGAGAGCAGTTATTATCACATAATCTTATTACATATTAATACAAATCTTAACAAATTAATAATATAAGTGAAATAAATACGAAATATGCATAATAAACGTAACTAATTAAATAAATTTATGAAAAATAATTAATGATCACCTAATATTGTTTTTAAATAATCTGCAAATACAGACAGACTTTGGAGGCCATTGGCATCTATCATAGATTAATTAACACCCATGAATAAGATCCCTGTTTATAAGATCAATATATATCATGTATTCTATATATTTGATAACAATAAAATCACGAACACCAAATATTTTTACCACATGCTACCTAATATAGGTAGGAAGTAAAGTAGGAAGTAAAATAGATTGAGATGGAAGAAGCGATAAAGATATAAAACAAAGAATAGCGCAGGGGCCAGTAGCTTTTAACAAAAAGAAATCACTTTTATGCTCGGGGGTAATAAACTTAGAAACAAGGAAGAGATTTTTGAAAACGTATATATGGAGCACGGCACTATACGGTTGCGAAACCTGGACCAAAGTTTACAGAATTAGTTATTCTGTAAACTTTGCCTGGACGGTAGGAGAAGCAAGTAGGAAGAAATTAGAAGCTTTTGAGATGTGGTGTTACCGAAGAATGATGAAAATATCGTGGACTGATAGGGTTAGGAACGAAGAAGTATTAGAGAAAGTCGGCGAAATAAGAAGTAATGGAAAAACATAAAGAAGAGAAGAGATAGAATGGTAGGCTACTTGCTGAGACATGGGGGAATAGTCTGCGATATTTTGGAGGAAGAAATAGGAGTGAAGAAAGACAGAGGTAGGCCTAGATTAGACTACTGCCCGCAAATAGTAAGGGATGTAGGTTGTAGCACCATTAGCGAAATGCGTAGGTTGGCACAAGATAGGAGAAGTTGGAGCTTAGCGTCCAACCAGTCTTAGGACTGATGACATCATGATGATGATGCTACCTAATAGAGAGATGAGCGCGAGATTACACCGAGAAAGACGTGAGTGAATCTATATACTTCCGACTCTATTTTTTGTACTTTTGTTGTACTCTTTCACATAATTGTTTTTCTATTGATTATTCACAGCTTTTAATGCCTTTTAAATTTCCATCATGAATTGTTTTTCTTGTAGACGCTTTGAAATTTATAGCGCTGATTAAAATTATTTAATAATCGACAAATACATACTATAGTATGTATGTAAATGTAATGATATTATTACTTTTTTAATCCATAATACATATGGACATGTTTTCAAAGATTTCTCAGCGAGAGGTATCAATACAGTTTTTGGATTTAAACATGGATCTAAAAATCATTAGTTATTATTTAAGAATGTCAAATTAAAAAATTCGTAGATTATATATATTTTGTTATTAAAAATATCGTTGGTAGTACATTTTCTTTTAGTTCATTTAGAATATATATATATATATATATATATATATATATATATATATATATATATATATATATATATATATATATATATATATATATATATATATATATATATATCATCTAATGTATTCTCAACATAATTTTAGGCCACTCCTATTGACTTTCAACCATATGACGTTTGGAAATCATAAAATTTCATATAGAATTTCTAATAGCAATACCGAAGTTTCTTGAAACAATGTCAATGTGTCAAGAAGATCGAATAATAAAAAACTAAGGCTGTATTCTATATAAGAGTTCACCATCATGAGGTCATCAGTCCTAAGACTGGTTGGATGCTAACCTTCAGCTTCTCCTATCTTGTGCTAACCTACGCATTTCGCTATTTGTGCTACAACCTACATCCCTTACTATTTTCGAGCAGTAGTCTAATCTAGGCCTACCTCTCGTTTTCTTCACTCCTATTTCTGACTCCAAAATATCGCGGACTATTCCCCCATGTCTCAGCAAGTAGCCTACCATTCTATCTCTTCTCTTCTTTATGTTTTTCCACATACTTCTTTTCTCGCCCACTTTCTCTAATACTTCTTCGTTTCTAATCCTATCAGTCCACGGTGCTTTCATCATTCTTCGGTAACACCACATCTCAAAAGCTTCTAATTTCTTCCTACTTGCTTCCCCTACCATCCAGGTTTCGCAACCGTATAGTGCCGTGCTCCATACATACGTTTTCAAAAATCTCTTCCTTGTTTCTAAGTTTATTACCCCCGAGCATAAAAGTGCTTTCTTTTTGTTAAAAGCTATTTTTTTAGGAGTAATAAAAAATGCTCGAAAGGCTTTCGCTTCTATATTGGCGAATTATCTTTGAGATGTTCAATTAATATTCAAGTTGTTCGAAAGTTTTCACAATCCAAAAATTTGGTAACCACATCAGCATTATTGGCCCTTAAGAAGCCTCTGAAATTAGAGCGCTCAAACATATTTTATATACTGATAATGGTTGGTAATAGTAACGCTTTTAATCTTCATACAAATCATTTAAATATTGTTCTAAGGAAGCGTCTCCAGTGAATAAAAAAATGTTGTATCAAGATTGAATTTTCCGTGAGATATGTCTAGAAATTGCATCACCTTGTTGATTTGCCACCTTATGTTAGTCCAGAAATTAATAGTCACAAGAAAATTCTAAAGAATAGAATTTTTATACTATGATCATTCTAAAATATTACCAATTAGGAGTGTCATAGGAATAAGTAATAACGAACTTCAGTCAGAGCGAGTAAATTTTTCAAGTGAATTTTTTTAAATAGCCCGTTAATATACCGCCTTATATAGACAGATAATACATATAGGTGATAATATTGACAATGTTTTTAATATATTGAGGATCTAAGTTTGGAAATGAACAAATTAACGTCATTGCTACAGTTATTCTTAGATGGACTAATAGCGATTTCCTTATCTGGCATTGCACTACTTGATATGTAATACAATACGAGTAGTTCAAACAAATTTAATGTTTTAACATGTGGATATATATGAATAATGCATTTAAAGAATTTATATAACTAAAGAGCGTAATTTTGCTTTGCACAGAGCTTACTTTGTTCTTAGATGCACATAACTCGACTTTCTTCCCCTTAGAAGCTTTAGAATGAGAGATACTCTCTCAGAGACGAGGATAAATACACTCGTTCTCAGGAAGAGATGCCCATTGGGAATTGAAACCAAGCATAAGGCTCTCGAGAATGGGCTCAGTCCACCACCCCGTACCATAGTACGAATGTCACTGTCACAGCCACCTCTAGAAGAGAATAGAATAAATCACCCATCCATATTGTGGATGGGGAATAAAGTTCTCGACTTTTATTAGCTCTGCTATCGTCGGTCCAACGACCTAAATGCCTATCATATTATCAAAGATTTATTTCATTTCTTTAGAAATATTCTTCAGTTTATCTTCCCAGTTGATTACGAGAGAAAAGTCATATCTTCTAAATAATTATACAATACACGTTATTATACAAGTTATTTCAAATGTTCAAATATTTATATTAATATAACAAGAACAATAATTGATGGAATCGATTATGAAGATTGACAAGATTTCTAGCGGATGTATTTTTTCTGTTCGATTCCAGTTACAATTTTATAAGAATGGAAATATTCTGATCTCTGCTTACATAACAGGCAATAATTAATGGACAGGGTAGATTATTAAATTGCAGGCATTTTGAAAATATTAAACAAAACGATTAAAAACCTTTCAATGTATTACTTTTCTTGACATTGGTAGCTACAAAAAAACCATATACTGAATTTGATTTTCAAAAACAAAACCCAACCCGAAACAACTTTTCTGTGTCTTTTGATGATTGATTTAAATATAATTCGTTTATTCCTATTACTGTATACTTCAGGGTAGGATAAATATAAAAAGCTAGTTACAATGCGAATTCAGAAGTACCATAACACCCACAATTGAAGTGCAGGTAGTATTTTGATACAACGAGACAGCCTTGCTGAAAAATCCAATTGACCCTTCACATGATTCTAGTTTATGCTATAAATCACAAACACAACATCAAAGACTGGGAACTGTTTGTCCCGATCTATAGGCTTTGATCTATTTACTGAATTATGTACATATATGATTATAAGGATTACAGGCTACCGATATAACAAAGCATTTTTAACATGTTAGGCGTTGTCTATAATTTCGAGAAATAATGTATTGGCACGCACAAAATTGCAACCGCTTTGCCAAGCGATCATACATATATATATATATATATATATATATATATATATATATATATATATATATATATATATATATATATATATATATATATATATATATATATATATATATATATATATATATATATATATAATTATGTACTAGCCTAAAGCTAGTTGGTAATATATCGTATAAGCAAAAGGTTGTTGACATTTAAGAATCTGTTTTCTTTGATCGGTGTCATCCAGTACCACGTTTTTGAAAATAATCTCAAACTAACGTAATATCTGAAATGTTATCTGAGATGAGATTCAAAACAGTTTCTCAAAATGCACGACATGGAATTTTTAAAAAAATTTGCATTTCTAATGTACTTTAATTAACTGCAGATATATTTGTTCTTCGACAATTCTCGTAAATGAGGGATCATAGTTTTTTGTGACAATTTTATCAAACTTTTCTGTGTGTAAAATGATCCATCACCTACCATCTGTAATTTTAGATGAAGCGTTGGTATAAGGCTCAAGTTGTAAATAAAACGATACGTCGATGTTTGTCTTTTATGTATTTATTTGGGTTTACATCCTTGGTGTTTAAATAACGCTTATAAATATATATTCTATGTATTCGACGATATTTTTATTTAATACAAATGAATAGCGCGGGAAGTATAATTTCCAGTGAAACCCAATTTAGAGTACATCTAAAATGTTTGTGTATAATTTACATATTACATCGACCAATAAATATTTATATCAGTCGAAATTAAATATTTGCCTCGTTAATTTCGATTACATGTGGTAGCAAGCTGTAATCCACACTAACAGAGTAAGGACCAACTGAATATATTTAAGTACCAATAATCTAAAACAATTACATTCAATTATGTATTTAAAATATTTATTTTTACATAATACTTTTTTTATACAAGCCATTCATTATAGCGAGACAAAGGTTATTGTCTATAATTTATAGAATATATTGTTTCTAACGTTCAGTAATTTAAGCGTGTATGTGACTTATCATAAATAAGATATTGTTATAATCTTCAATTGAAAAATGAACTGTATGATCGCTTGGCAAAGCGGTTGCAATTTTGTGCGTGCCAATACATTATTTCTCGAAATTATAGACAACGCCTAACATGTTAAAAATGCTTTGTTATATCGGTAGCCTGTAATCCTTATAATCATATATGTACATAATTCAGTAAATAGATCAAAGCCTATAGATCGGGACAAACAGTTCCCAGTCTTTGATGTTGTGTTTGTGATTTATAGCATAAACTAGAATCATGTGAAGGGTCAATTGGATTTTTCAGCAAGGCTGTCTCGTTGTATCAAAATACTACCTGCACTTCAATTGTGGGTGTTATGGTACTTCTGAATTCGCATTGTAACTAGCTTTTTATATTTATCCTACCCTGAAGTATACAGTAATAGGAATAAACGAATTATATTTAAATCAATCATCAAAAGACACAGAAAAGTTGTTTCGGGTTGGGTTTTGTTTTTGAAAATCAAATTCAGTATATGGTTTTTTTGTAGCTACCAATGTCAAGAAAAGTAATACATTGAAAGGTTTTTAATCGTTTTGTTTAATATTTTCAAAATGCCTGCAATTTAATAATCTACCCTGTCCATTAATTATTACCTGTTATGTAAGCAGAGATCAGAATATTTCCATTCTTATAAAATTGTAACTGGAATCGAACAGAAAAAATACATCCGCTAGAAATCTTGTCAATCTTCATAATCGATTCCATCAATTATTGTTCTTGTTATATTAATATAAATATTTGAACATTTGAAATAACTTGTATAATAACGTGTATTGTATAATTATTTAGAAGATATGACTTTTCTCTCGTAATCAACTGGGAAGATAAACTGAAGAATATTTCTAAAGAAATGAAATAAATCTTTGATAATATGATAGGCATTTAGGTCGTTGGACCGACGATAGCAGAGCTAATAAAAGTCGAGAACTTTATTCCCCATCCACAATATGGATGGGTGATTTATTCTATTCTCTTCTAGAGGTGGCTGTGACAGTGACATTCGTACTATGGTACGGGGTGGTGGACTGAGCCCATTCTCGAGAGCCTTATGCTTGGTTTCAATTCCCAATGGGCATCTCTTCCTGAGAACGAGTGTATTTATCCTCGTCTCTGAGAGAGTATCTCTCATTCTAAAGCTTCTAAGGGGAAGAAAGTCGAGTTATGTGCATCTAAGAACAAAGTAAGCTCTGTGCAAAGCAAAATTACGCTCTTTAGTTATATAAATTCTTTAAATGCATTATTCATATATATCCACATGTTAAAACATTAAATTTGTTTGAACTACTCGTATTGTATTACATATCAAGTAGTGCAATGCCAGATAAGGAAATCGCTATTAGTCCATCTAAGAATAACTGTAGCAATGACGTTAATTTGTTCATTTCCAAACTTAGATCCTCAATATATTAAAAACATTGTCAATATTATCACCTATATGTATTATCTGTCTATATAAGGCGGTATATTAACGGGCTATTTAAAAAAATTCACTTGAAAAATTTACTCGCTCTGACTGAAGTTCGTTATTACTTATTCCTATGACACTCCTAATTGGTAATATTTTAGAATGATCATAGTATAAAAATTCTATTCTTTAGAATTTTCTTGTGACTATTAATTTCTGGACTAACATAAGGTGGCAAATCAACAAGGTGATGCAATTTCTAGACATATCTCACGGAAAATTCAATCTTGATACAACATTTTTTTATTCACTGGAGACGCTTCCTTAGAACAATATTTAAATGATTTGTATGAAGATTAAAAGCGTTACTATTACCAACCATTATCAGTATATAAAATATGTTTGAGCGCTCTAATTTCAGAGGCTTCTTAAGGGCCAATAATGCTGATGTGGTTACCAAATCTTTGGATTGTGAAAACTTTCGAACAACTTGAATATTAATTGAACATCTCAAAGATAATTCGCCAATATAGAAGCGAAAGCCTTTCGAGCATTTTTTATTACTCCTAAAAAAATAGCTTTTAACAAATAGAAAGCACTTTTATGCTCGGGGGTAATAAACTTAGAAACAAGGAAGAGATTTTTGAAAACGTATGTATGGAGCACGGCACTATACGGTTGCGAAACCTGGATGGTAGGGGAAGCAAGTAGGAAGAAATTAGAAGCTTTTGAGATGTGGTGTTACCGAAGAATGATGAAAGCACCGTGGACTGATAGGATTAGAAACGAAGAAGTATTAGAGAAAGTGGGCGAGAAAAGAAGTATGTGGAAAAACATAAAGAAGAGAAGAGATAGAATGGTAGGCTACTTGCTGAGACATGGGGGAATAGTCCGCGATATTTTGGAGTCAGAAATAGGAGTGAAGAAAACGAGAGGTAGGCCTAGATTAGACTACTGCTCGAAAATAGTAAGGGATGTAGGTTGTAGCACAAATAGCGAAATGCGTAGGTTAGCACAAGATAGGAGAAGCTGAAGGTTAGCATCCAACCAGTCTTAGGACTGATAACCTCATGATGGTGAACTCTTATATAGAATACAGCCTTAGTTTTTTATTATTCGATCTTCTTGACACATTGACATTGTTTCAAGAAACTTCGGTATTGCTATTAGAAATTCTATATGAAATTTTATGATTTCCAAACGTCATATGGTTGAAAGTCAATAGGAGTGGCCTAAAATTATGTTGAGAATACATTAGATGATGAGGTGAGAACTGCTCTATAAAAAATTTTGAAAAAAGAGAGGGGTGGACCACCCTTTAAGAAAGTGATAAGCAGCTTTCAAAACATATTTAGCGTGCAATGATGATTGTAGGCTCATTTTCTTCTAATTTATTAACATAAAAAATAACTCTGAAGAACAACAAAATGTGTTTAGATTGTCATTAGCGATATAATATTTTATATTCATTTGTAACAAGAATACAGACGAAAAACACAATAAGTTGTTGATGTAATAATTCTATATATTGACAATTTTTGACATCATCTTTATAGAGTGAGATTTATTAAACCGAAGTGACAATAGAAAAGTATGACTATCTCAACTATTACGACTAACTTATAAATGTAGAGTTGATCCACCACAGAACTAGAATTATAAAGAAATGTTATTACATTTATAATACGTTTTATACAAATTTGAGTAACATTATGAATTATATTAAATCAATTATACGCTAAACATAAAAGACTTATCTACTTAGTATAAAACTATTGTCATTGGCTGAAATTCAGGAAAATAATCATAATTAGAACATTTCTTCTAGTAAATATAATTTCGGGGTTTTAGGACTAATATTTCTCCATATGGGTAGTTCAAGGTAGGCACAGTATACGAGAAAGTTGCTGCTCTAATTCACGATGCTTTTGACGTATGTCTTCAAAGCGCCCTAATATTATTCTTATTCCTTATTATATATATCCGAGTTGAAGGGAGTTCGCAGCTCAAGCATACTTAAGCAGGCATGATGCTGTCATAAATTGATGATATTTACTTTTTGTTTCAGGTACATTTGTTTTATCGGAGGAAGGCATTAGAGACACGAGGGAGGGCGAGGACGTGACGCTGGAGTGCAGGTTTCCACCTCAAACGTCGAGGGACACTTTAACGTATTATTGGGCCAAGAAAAATAAGCAAACTCACGACAACGTCGCTATCGGAAATGTGCCACTCGACGCCAATTACAAGTGAGTATTTTCTTTTAATTTGAAATCCTCGTTAGGGTTATATACGTTTAGCTCTTTACAACGGCTTATTATTTGAAAAGGACATAGCCCATTCCTGGGGGAGAAGAGTATAAATGGATACAATCAATTATGATGACAACTTAAATAATTAATTGATATATAAATATATATATTAATGTTTCCCATTATGTAGGTAGTTGTAATAAAGTCAATTGAAGTCGATGAAATTTCAAAATAGAATTTCATATAAACTAATATATAAATGGCCTTACATAAAATGAATTACTATTCATTTAATCGCTATTTACCAAATGAAAAACTATCTTATCTTGCCGATAAACGGAAGAGTCTACCTGAGCCTAGCCATAAAAACAAGCCAAGGTTATGTTTTGAGATATTTTATTTGGCAAACAACGATGAAATAAACTATATATAGAATGAATTATAAAAGTATATAATACCATATAGGGATCACAAAAAAGTGTACCAAATATAAACTAAAATATTTTTCTTGCTAATAATGATGCCCATATAAAAACTAAATAAACGTATTGATTACATCCAGCGACTTTTAATTTAAGAAAAAACATTGAACAATATCCTTCTCTGGTTTTTTTCAAAATTGGTCTGTCGACTATAAATTTTATATATTATTATTAATGTTTTATTATGATATTCTATTAATGAAAAATACAATTATTCTGATATTTGCAGGTAATTACAATTTTACTATTCCTTTTAATTTTTTTTTTATTTATAACTTGATTTTAATAATAAATAAAAAATTTAGGTCAATGGCGTTTTGTTGGTTGTAGATCAACAATATATATCAGGATTTCAGTATACAAGTTTTCTTCTGACCCAGCGACTTAATTCAAAGATTCACTAAGTGCAATGCAGATCTTAGCCTCAACAAAAACTTCCTTGGAATCTAGAATCACATAACTAACATCAAGATAAAGTAAAAGTTTGGACTAGAATTATAGACAGTCGTCTTTTTAGGTCGCTACTTTTTTGAAAAATATATGTGAATAACTGCTTCTAGATATTTTGCATTTCTATGCTTCGGTTTATCTCTAGCTTTAGTAGTTCTTTATCCAAAAAAATTGGTTTCAACAAGATGGAGGTCCTCCTCATTTTCGAACTGATGTTCTATCATCATTTCTTAACGATACAATATGAACTTTCTCTAGTAGATGGATAGACGGATGAAGGTCGATTGACTAACCACCATAAACTTACAATTAAATAACAATGCAATAAAATAAAACTCCTAACATTTTAATATATATTCCAATACGTACAAAACGTAATATCTCGTTCGCATATTATAAAAAAGTACTATTAAATATATAAATACGAAGTATATCTATGCAATTATACTAATTTATCATATACAAATGATTGCTGGATAATAACAAACAAAAATACCACCAACATAGATATTGAAGTTAGTTATTCAAGTTACAGATATTCACATGAAAGAAGAAGTTAGTCTAGACAAGATGGTATGTAGTATGGGTATCTACAAATGCCAATAGACTTAAAAATTAACACTAAGAATAGTCTGGGTGGACCAGACAGGGAAGATAGAAAGAAGTAAATGAAAACGAACAGAAGAAATGAACTACCATGAAAAAGTTAAAATAGAATCATTTACCTCCTATTATATATTTTTCATCATTGTACTATTCATTTCATCGCTATTTGCTAAATAAAAATCTCCCTTATCTTGCCAATAAACGGAACAGTCTACCTGAGCCTAGCCATAAAAACAAGCCACGGTATGTTTTGACATTTTTTATTTGGCAAATAGCGATGAAGTAAACTATACATACTACAGTTTAAAAGTAACACTTGCAGGACGGTAACCAACGTCGCTAAGGATTCGTCGATTATCAGAAAACTTCATCTGATCAATTGAACAAGCCAAGGAATTCATCGCAATTATCTAATTATAGATAGATTTCCAACCTGTATAAATAGTAGTCAAGTGAAATTGAGATTCCTAAATGGCATCTTTAGAATAGAAAGTTTCTAATGGGACCAATTTAGGTATCTGATTACTTGCTTAATTCTGTTAAATTTATATATTGCAATTATAGATAATGCAGTTATTTATAAATACGTCACCAACTTATTAAATATAAAATGACACTATGTTGCTGTTTTATAACTAAGAGACCTTAACGCGAAGGCCCGCCACCGTAAATTAGATAAACTTTTAAACTTATCTCGGTAAACATAAACTAGTTAATTTACTTATGAAAGCTTGCAACTCTTGTTAATTATTGCAACTAATTAGTACGAGCTCGGTGTGAATTTTCATATCCACATCGTTGCCGACAATTTATGGAAGAAATATTTCTTCTGCCTCGCGTTAATGACGCTTTGTTGCATATGGAGGCGTTCACGGGAAAAATAAAAATGTCGCGTAGAGTTCCACAAAAGCATGACGCTAATTGCAAGTTTAAAACGTAATTTATCATCCTGAAATGGTGTTAATTTCAGTTATTCACATGAATTAAGTTTGACACGACATGTTTCTAATCCGGTAATTATGGTATTCCGCGCGATTTTCTCATAATCTGGTGTATATTTTCGTCCCACTAATTTACCAATTTTAACGGCTCACAATTACGTTATTCATAAGTGTAACGAAGGTAGCCGGAACTGAAAAAATAGTTTATTATACCTAAATTGATGTAATATTGTTTTTTTTAATTTAATAAAAAGATATGTGGGAATATTTTGTGCCTATCCTTATTTCACAACCTACAGTATTGCTATAAATACTTTTAATTATCATCTAAACTTAATTTTGTTCTACAGATCCTCCCTTATCCTTGTTTCATAACAGATTATAGAAAGAAATTTGAAAAAATAATTTCACTCGTGTTTTATTCTCGTAAAATAAGTCTTGTAATAAGAGTTTTTGTCTACATTGTTTGCATTGTAAAAATTCATGAAGGAAGATGACTAAAACAATAAAACCAGTCTTCCACAACGAAGTTAACATTATCAGGATATGATTTAACCAGTTTTAATTATCCTCTGATGATGTTAAGTTGATAATGCGCGTCGAGTAGCGTGTAATATTTTGATGTTGGTGGAAAACTGAGGTGGACTCCTGTTTTGGTTGCTGCATAGAAAATTGAAGAATCTTCCCGGAATTAAATAAGAACTTCCGGTTATAATTTCTAGGTCTGTTTACGTTTCATTAACAACCGTTTATAAAGTATTATCGATTTTTCCTTTACAATATTTCCCTGCTATAGAAAGATGTGTCAAAAACGTATGAATTTAAGAGACGAAGGTGCGATACTGGACTATAAATAAAATTATTAATATGGATTCATTAACTGTGGAGTTTATTGTACGAAGATTACAAATGAACTGTCTGTTTACTCTCACTATTAAATTATCAAGAATGTTTTAGTTTCTTCACTCCCTACAATCATATTTCAACCAAGGCAATTTCCAAAGGAACTGCTTTCTATATCCTTGAGCAACGATACTACGACAACTTATTCAATGAGAAACTTTGTTACATAGTTTCTAAATCATAAAAGAAGTAAGTAGTATACATAATCATCGAATTTAGCCACCTATAGAACATGTCAGTCGGAGAAACAATTGATACAAAACGATCAACATAAGAGTGCAGCATGTGTTCCAAACTAAATCTGTTGTCTAGAAGGTTATTAGTTCAACAGGATTGTGGTAGAAAGTGGATTTTAATATAACCATCGTAAACTTTCATCGTTTATACGAGGATAGTCCCAGATGTACCCAGCCTAACAAAGACAACAATAAATTTGTAAAAAAATAACTATTCTCTACATAGATCCCTTTTAGCTCGATACACTTTTTCCAGTGATGTTCAATAACTTCGGTACCCAATAGCTTCGATACTTTGAGCCTATAACTTCCATACTTCGATACCTAGTTTATAATGAGCATCGTCGAACTCCACCATCAACCGTAAACTCCTCTTTTTCACTGTTGGAAAATCTTTTACCACCGAACCATTTTTCAAGTTTTGAAACAGAAAATAATCCGAGGTAACTAAATCTGGCGAATAGAGTGTGCGAAGAAGCAATTTGAACTTTAACTCCATCACGATAATGGATGTGTGAACTGGTGCATTTATCTTGATGAGACAAAACTTTCTTTTTCGCCAAATGCAGCCATTTTTTCTTGATTTTATCAGTAAAACATTGCAGTAAGTTCGCATAGTATTCGCCGTTGATTGTTTTTTCTTTCTAAAGATTGTCAATGAAAATTATCCAACACGTATCCCAAAGAACTGACGCCATGACCTTACCTGCAGATGGAACTGTCTTCGCCTTCTTTGAAGCCGATTCTCCTTATTCAGTCCATTGTTTCGACTATTCCTTCATCTCAGGTGTGACGCAATGGACCCATGTTTCATCCATGGTTAGAAACGGCGCAAGAACTCGGCTTCATTCTTGTGAAACTTCGCTAAACACTCGATTGAAACATCGTCACGACGCTGGTTTTGTTCCATTTTGAGTAATCGTGGCACCCATATTGCGCACAGCTTTTTAGTGTTTTTCGGTCAACATGCGATGTACAGCACTTTTTTAAATCCGTACCATATTTTCCAACTCGCGGAGTTTCAGTCGATGGTCATCTAATAGCATTTTGTGGGTTTTCTTAATCATTTCTGGCGCGGTCACCTCATTTGGTCGACCACTACGATGTTAGTCTTACAATTAGCAGCTCGTACGGCCTCGTTTAAACTCTACCACCCGATATTTTACTGCTGTAAGCTAAGAGCAGTCTCCCTCAGAGTAGAATATAGCTCCGCTTTGATATCGGTTGGATCGAGGCCTGTCAAATGAAAATATTGTATCACGTAACCATGACCAGTTTCCATGGTTACAAATTCACCGAGAGCGTTCAGTATTGATGGCTGCCAAACAAATACTAAGCAATCTAAAACTTTAAACTAAAGGTTTATAAGGTTGGTACTTTCTACCATAGTCATTGTTTTCAAACAACAACCGCCATCTATACATCAGGTTAGGTACTTCTGGTACCTCCACACATTTTCCGAGTCGATACATTATTCAGTCAATAAATTATATACAGTCATCGTTTGATAAATCTATAAGCAAACTAAAGTTCACTAAAGAGATATATATATATATATATATATATATATATATATATATATATATATATATATATATATATATATATATATATATATATAGGTCTTTTGTTAAAACGTGTCAGGCATAAACCCCGTATGAATAACTGCAATTCAATAAGAAATTTTCCCGCAGAATCAGAGAAGTGTTTCCTGTGATAGCAGGGGCCATTGTATTTCCCTCACGTCCCACACCATTCATCAGAAGTACAATACTCTACGTGAGATGTTGTGTAAAGTAATACCACAAGCGATATTTTTAATAAAAATATCGGTACAGAGGAGCCTGTCTTTCTTTGAGCGTAACTTCGCGATTCCTGCACTTATACCGGTCTATTGCGGAGAGAAGTGAAAAAAGGACTGCCGCAGTCTCTGTACCCGAAGCGCAAAAAGAATGTATTCAAAAGCTTTTGACGTACGCTTCCTCCTATTATACACAGTTACTTTCAGGACTCATTATGTTCCTATGTACGGGTTTGAAATAAAAGATTGCACATGTTTGTCAAAGTCAAACTACGAAAGCACAGATGTCTGAAGGTTTTTATTCCACATATACCCAATGAAAGAGAATGCAGTTTTATTAATTCCTCTATTTTTACAAAAAGAAGCTCTGTACGTTGATTTAACTAGGAGTTTGGACAACCTCTCGAGTATATATATATATATATATATATATATATATATATATATATATATATGGCGAGTTTTGCAACTTTTAGTGTCGCTTCTCGCATCCCAGACGCCATCCTTTCCTATTGTTCCAGTCTCCTTCGTGGAGTCCTCTACTTTCCATTGCGGTTCGGATGATTGAAATCCATTTTTTTCGTAGCCTTCCTCGTTTATTTCTTTGTGCTGGTGTCCAGTTCCAAATCTTTAATGGTATCCTTTCTGCGTTCATTCGTTGCAGGTGTTCATACCAGCTTAACTGCTTTTCAGTTATATCCAGTTATATTCGTCCATTATCGCATTTTTTACTTCCATTTTTTTTCTGATGGTCTCATTTCTTACATGGTCAAGTAAAGTTAAACCGGAACATCTTCTCCAGGACATCATTTCGGTTGAGATAAATTTTTGTGACATATTTTTATCTATAACCCACACTTCTGACCCATACATCAGTGCTGGCCATCTCATAGCCTGATATATATTTCTTTTTGTTTTTTTTTTTGTTAGATTCTTACTCCACAGGATTGGGTGTAGTGCTTTAATCATATTTTTTACTTTTCCTATTTTCTTTAGTATATCCTTATGATCCTTTCCGTCTTCATCTATTGTAACTCCTAGGTATTCGTACTGTCCAACGCTTTACTATTCCTCTTTCTGTTTCGATATCTTGTCCTGTGCCTCCTATAGTCATGTATTGTGTCTTTTGTATGTTTATCTCTAAGCCCTATTTTGTGAATTCTTCTATGAGGTTGTTTATCATGTAAGTCATTGTCTTGCTGGTGTTCCGCAAGAAGTACCTGATCATCTGCAAAGAGGATTATATACAAGTGAATGTCCTCTATCCATATCCCCATGGGACAGCATTTTCTTATTCACTGTTTTAGAGCGTTGCAGAGATAAATTTTAGACGTGGTTGGAGAGAGGCAGGAGCCCTGTTTAACTCCTTTTGTTTGTGAGAAAGCTTCAGAAGTTTGATTTCTGACTTTAACAACTACTTGATTTTCCCTATACAATGTTTTTAGGCCATTTATATATACACTATTTATACCTGCTTCTTTCATTGCGATCCATAGTTTCATATTAACAGTTCTTATAATTACACATTTACATTAATACTAAATAAAATAGTCACATATTATTGAGACTCAATTTTCATATCGTACACTTAGCTGTTACCTGTGGACCGTTTGGTATATAATTTAAACTTACTTTGAACTCTGATTTTCATGAAACTATATAGAATAAAAATGTTTTTTGACCAAAGACATAAATTATATTTCCTTTGTCTTTTATTGCGTGGAATTTCGGTCACTTATAATGAAATAAAACCGTATTTACTCTTATGTTTCGGATTTAGTAACCATCTTTAAAGAAAGTACAGTAATTAATAAAGTATGGAGTATTTTCTGAATAATTTTCAGAAAATAATCTATATTTTCAGAATATATCTTCAATATCAAAGCTCATTTTTTTCAAGTACAAGTGGTCATCGGCGTAGTTCATATATTTTAAAGAATGTGATTTATTTGATAAAATGTAATAACAATTTATTAGCGCTTGTAGTATATGACATTAATAAGTAGATTTAAATAGTTTTTAATTTTGCTTTCTGTAATTGAGGCAAATAGAAATATTAACATGCAGATTTTAAAATGTGTTGGCGTTGCATTTGCATTTTGAATATTTTTTATTACTACCAATTGTCTCGCCTCTTAATCTGCTGTAATGTAATTATAGTTCACGGTATAAATAAATGTATGCATTTTCTCGTGCATTGAATTGATTCTCAATCAGGGGTAACTAAAGGATGGGTAAAATCTAATTTTTCAGATGGCGGAATAATAAATGCATTTTAAAATAATTAAATTGGAGTAGTTGGGTAATACCTAATAATACCTGAGAGAATTACAATAAATACATTTAAAATATTTCGTTGACTATTTAAAATTATTTTTGGTTATTTGGTGTATATTTTATAAGTAAAGAACAATATCCAGTGTATAGTGTGCTCAATTTTCTGTACAAATAATTGTTCACAAAATTATGTTTCGATTTACAGATAAGGGCTGTATCATTTTAAATGCAAATCGTAGTTGGCCGTTGGTTAGTCATGATGACAATTTCTCTATTTCAAATAAATACAACTTACCATAATCACGATAAATAAAAAAAAGAGTTTTCTAAAAAATGTGAAAATATTTGTATAATATATGGTATATGCTCATTTAACATTTTTTTCTTTAAGAAAGGCCAGTATCGATTTTTAGTAAGATTAAATGAAGATAAAAGATAAACAAGATCATATAAAAGAACATAGATTACTGCCTGATATAGCCAAAAATAAGTCACAAACTGAATTCATAACAAATTGAGGCTAAAGTATACATTATATTCAAATTTTGTTACAAGTGTATAAGAATACACGCATTGATTTTAGTATATTTATTCAAATAAAAATACACACGTAAGAGTCATTATGATTACTTTACAAACACAAAACATGAAAAAATCAATGTAGGAGTAAATATTGTTCAAACTACTGTTCTCTGTATTGAATACATAATTGACATAAGCAAGAGATACCCTCTGCCTTTATAAAAGAAGTATATCTTTAATTGTGTGGCATTTAGCAGATTCTCCCGAGTTTTGCTGTTGGTAATTTTTAGTAATGTTCATTCAAAAGTGTGACATCAATCTACAGTTAAAAACACAATACGCTAAAATTAAATTTGCCTTGTCAAATAGATAACACGGCGGTCCTTATCGGCCCGATATCAATTATTATGTGTTCAATATGTTACCACTACTGATATGGATCTTATAAAATCAAGCATCCAAAATTATTGTCGGTCTAGATGTTGTCCAAATAGCATCTATAGAAATTAATCTTCGTCTCATCTGTACATAATGAACTATTTTTGTTTTATATAGAATATCTATGTACCTACATAATGTAACTATATTTGTTTTATATAGAATACGTCTATGCGTCCTCAAGCTTTTGTACTTACATTTAGAAGGCACCTACCACCTCAAAATATTTACAAAACGTTCTGTGATTTTGTTCTACCACGACAGGAACAGTTATTTCATGGATTTTCTGAAAGATCCATGGTCTAACAAGATTTGTTTAAACCTCTTAAAAATGATTTTGCTAGGCTGTCTTCTTCCAGGAAACCTTAAATGGGTACAGTAGACTCGTAGAATAAATATATGATGTTTTTATTACCTGTTCAGGTAGTCAACTACGACTCTCATTTAAATATACACAACCCAATGAATTCTACACTAAAAACTTTGTGAGAGACATTTATGGAAGACCTGAATATTTTCCTGTTAAGGAAGAATATAACGTTTGAAATATTTGGCTATAAATCAAAGACGAAATAAGTGTGCAACAGATTGTTTATCATTTTGTCTTTCTTAAAAAACGATCAACAGTATTTTATGTTTGTGACAACCAAATCTTTGCATCTCTAACGGTTTGCTAGATATACAACGATTACAGTGAAAATGGAAAAACAATATTTTCTTAGTATTTAGTATGAAAACCACATTTTTTCATCTTTTAACAGTTTCCTATATATCTAGCGATGATCGAAAATGTGACACACTATCGTTCAAATAATATCTCACATCATAATCATGCATGTTCAGACTATATATGTGAAAACACTTGATTCCACTTGAACATATTATCGATGATGCCTTTAGTCGCATCTAGAGTGAAGAACACAGGCAGATAACATTACATATTCGAGAATTCATTTACTCCTATTGCGCATTCCATATATTCATGCAATTACCCCAAAGCGTAATAAACCACCCTAATATTGTATATACCCAAATCAATTACCCATAGTTTAACCCGGAATATCCTATTTTGCAGATTGAATTATCAAGTAGAGAAGGGTATCTACGATCTCTTAATATCCAACGCCAGCTACGACAGGGACAATGGTAAATTCGAATGCAAAGTGAAGGCGGGAGGGTCTGGGGCCAATCTGCACGTCCAGAAGTACACCCTCACCGTGTTGACGGCCCCGCAAGAGCCCGCCATCGCTCCCGGCTCTCACGTGACCGTCACCGAGGGAAAGCGGCAGGAGTTGACTTGCTCCAGCATAGGGGGATCGCCCGACCCCCAGGTCAAGTGGTATAGGCAAGGTGAGTGTTTTATGAGTAGAAAAGCCTAATAATTTTGGAAATAGTCTCAATATAGTATTTTATGTCGGATGTTAACGAGATCATGTATCAGCTCACTGTTTTTAAAAAGTTAAAAAAAAATTATAAACAGTCTTAAAATTAAAACTCACTTATATAAATAAACAAATTTATTTTGACATACGATTATTATGAATACCACTTCCCGTTTCATAGGAAGCATAGGGTGTCTCAGTTGGAACTATAGGATTTGAATTGCGCGCCATTTGTGTTCTGTCAAAGATACGGCGTCAATATTTAACGACTGTCTTCTACAACTCATACCACATCCATACGCTGCGATTAACAATTCAACAACGAATAGTTTGTGTGCAACTGTTTTATGAAAATGAACGATCATTTACAGTTGCATTATGAAAAATTCGCAACGCGAATACGTCTTCGTCGTGGTCGGTTCGATGAAAATATTTCTATAGTAAGAGAAAGTGTACTGGAGTATCGTAACACATCAATTCAATGTCGTGCACAATTGAATCTGTCAGGAGTCACCAGGGATTTTAAAGAAATATCTGTGTCTATCAGTATACAAAATTCAGTTGACACAACAGTTAAAACTTAGAGACCATTTACAGCGCTGCACATTTGTTAACTGGATATTAGAATGGAAAGAAGGTGATGCTGATTTTTGCAACAAAATTTAGTTCAGCGATGAGGTACATTTTTATCTTCACGGATACGTCAACAAAAAATTGTTGGATATGTGGTGGTGCTGAACATCCACATTTTATTCACAAAAAAAGAAATGCATTCACAGAGATGCACGGTTTGATGTGCATTTTAGAGTGGTGGAGTAATTACAGCATACTTCTTTGAAAATGAAGCTAGTAATGCTATCACAGTAAATGGGGAATGCTATCGTGATATGTTAAATAATTTCTTTTTCCACCAAATCGATGTTTTGGATTTGAACAACATGTGGTTTTAGCAAGTCAATGCAACGTGTCATACAGCAAGTATGACTCTGTTGCATACTAAATTTCCTGATCATGTTGTCTCGCGGAATGTTGACATCAATTGGTGTACAAGATTAAGTGATTTAACACCACTGAACTTTTTTCTTTGGAGTTACGCCAAGGGAAAAGTATACGCCACCCAGTCAGCAAAAATCGATAACCTCAAAACGAACATTCAACGTATTATTCTTGAAATAGGGCCAGTTTTATGTACCCGTATCATGGACAATTGTGCTCATTATGCTAGTAGATGCGGTTATATGAACGATATTCTTTTCCATTTGTAAACTATAATATCTATATCTTGAAGAATAATAAACTCAGTTTATCAAATTATTACTAGTTTTATTCACAAATCACATTCTATAGTTCCGAATGAGACACACTGTATTATCAATTTAGAGTTTTTAAATAGAACACCCTGTATATTATAACATATCTCAACTGTGAATTTCCCTCAAATACCGTAAACTTATTTAATTTTTTTTTATAAAAATCTAAATTGATTATTATATAAAAATTCTCATCATTAAGTTCTCATCATAAAATTTAAGAAGAAATCAAATAAGTTCCCTAGCCTCCTCTTAAATTTTAGAATCATTTTATAAAGACTTACTGTACAGTAAGTGACTAATGAGTATGTTTGAATTCACACTCACTTTTAAACTGTGATAATATACACAGTAAATTTAAGTACGGTATTAATTTAAATTAATAAAAAGTATTATGTGGCATCTGTTATTTTGCAGATTTTTTTGAGTTTCTTGTATTCTAGTAGCGATATAGTGCTGTGGATTTTTTATGAGTGTATTACCATATTATTATTTTGGTTAAATATAAAGTCGTCTTGTATTTTCTACTTGTAATCTTATTCAATTTTGTATACTATTCATTTCAGCGCTATTTGCCAAATAAAAAACCCTTATCTTGCCGATAAACGGAACAGTCTACCTGAACCTAGCCATAAAAACAAGCCACGGTATGAGATAAGAGCCCTTTGGGATTTCTTATTTGGCAAATAGCGATGAAATAAACTATACATATATAGCTGCTTCGACGTATTGTTATATTATTTATCTTCGTATAGTTGTAAATTTTTATCTACAGTATGGTTTTTTAACTGAGTAGAGTTTTGGAACTGAGAAATGAAAATAAAATGAAAAAAAGATTATGATGGTTGACTTGTAATAAACAAATGTTTTAACTTTCAATTTAATTACCCGGTGATTTTTATTTTACCAAATTTATATATGTATAGCTCTTCGAATAGAAATTTTTCTGAGGGAAAGGCTATATCTGGTGAGTAGTATAATACAAAAGGAATTACAGTTATTATCGACTAAATATAATACGATTTACGAAAATCACATTATCGAAAACGAAAAATTAATTAGATGTGACTTCAACTTATAGCATACCGGTTAACTTCATTACCATTATTAATGACCCAAAATGGAAGACTCGAACCTGTCTAAATATAAAAGCTCTAATATGAATGATTGATGTGACGTGATGCTTGAACGCTATAAGATATAAGAAATAATAAAGAACGTCGCATCACTCTAACATAAAATTGAAAATGGTTATTATTTCGCCCATTATTGAGAGTGGGATATTTTCATTATAGCGTGAAATTACAATTTTTTCAAGTGTAAACCTGTTAAAATGAAATTCAGTTGCGTAAATGAAATTTCCGTGTCTGTTGCCAATGTACCATTATGAAATGTGTCACACCAAAGCTCTTTTTTCTTAGTTAACTGAAACTGGTACCGTTTTACATCAACTTTGCAAGGTAAAAAAAATGTAGTAATTAAAATTTAATATTCGCAAATAACCGACGGCAGAGCTTTAAAAGAATACTTCTGACGAAATATGGAAGAGAGAAATAAAAACGTTTAATTCAGTTTTTGAATTGTTTTTATTTGTTTACTAGGATATGAATATATATTCTTTAAAACTGTTGCGTGATGGTGAACTTTCCTCGTTTAAACTTGAAAGTACATCAGAACATTGGTTATAATTTTGGAAATGCATAGTCGAGAACTGAGTCTGAGAACTGAGACTGAAAATTTGGGTCAAGACCCAATGTCTGTTTGTACTTACAATTAAAGATACTACCTTGACGAATCACGTAGCCTCTTGGTTCCTTTTGTATAGTAATTACATTGCCTCTAAAGTTGTTGCATTTTATCTATTAATTTTATAAACCAAAGTAACATTTTCACAAAATTCTAACCTTATTTATAATTAACTATCGAGCTTTGATTGGGCGTAACAATCGTGATATGAATATATCCAACTAAATTTTAGGTTAAGGGAATGCAGGAACTATACTGAGAGCGCTTTGTAACATTTTATTTACTTCTCATTGTTCATATGTGTTTCTTGCATTATCGTAATTTGGTGTACCAGATATATAAATATGAAACCGGAATTTGTCCATAGATGGCCTAGCTGCTAATGTAGTTACCGTCATACCGCGTCATTGGCGCCATTTTCTTGTTTTGACATCTGATAAAGGTTTTTATTTCACAACAATACAAGTTTCATACAACAACATCGTTTTAATTGCTTTGAACATGTCGAATTTTGTGCCTGGAAACTACAATTTACGGATAGCATTGATTGATTGAATTTATTTTGTTATTTTATGTTTAATCGCATCGAATGGTTGTCGAAACCTCGCATGACTCGAAACTGAGCATGCTCTTGGTAATTCGCAGTGCTCTGAGTGGTTTAAAAAATTCAAAAGTGGTAATTTTGATTAGTCAGAAACGAAGAACATGGAAGAACACCGAAATAGTTTGAAGATAGCACATTGCAATTGTTGGATGAAAATGACGCTCAAACGCAACAAGAATTCGTGTATCAATTAAATGTATCACGAGAAGCTGTCTCCATACGTTTAAAAGCCATGGGAAATATCCCGAAGATGGGAAAATGGGTTACACATGAACTGAGTGAAAGGCAGCAGGAAAACCGAAAAACCATTTGCAAAATGCTGCCAGGTATAGAAGAAAGCCATTTCTCCATCGAATTGTGACTGGTGATGAAAAGTAGATAAATATTTCGATATCTTAAGCATAAAATATCATAGGCAACTCCAGGTGAACCATCGACATCGACTGCAAAACCAAATCGCTATGGATGGAATACAATGCTCTGTGTTATCCAAACAACCAGAATATAAACAAGGCAACACAAAGTAATTTTGCTTCATGATAATGCGCTAGCACACACAGCAAAACCGGTCCAGGAAACGATTGAGGCGTTTAGTTGAAAAATACTTTTGCATTAGGCTTACTCGCCATACTTGGCTCCGTCCGATTACTACTTATTAGCATCGATGGGACCCGCACTTGCTGAGCAGGGCTTCACTTCTTACGAAAATGTACGAAAATAGCTCGATGGCTGGTTTGCCTCAAAAGAGCAAGAATTTTTTTTGGCATGGAATCCACTAATTCTCAGAGGAAGAAATGAAAACATGTATATCTAACAATAGGCAATACTTCAAGTAAAATATTTTTTATCATATTCATACAATAAACGTGTATTTTCTATACAAAAAATTTCTGTTTCATATTTACATACCTGGTAAATATAACGTTTTTAGGTTAAATGATAAAATCAATTTTGATAGGTGATCATGGTATTTTTTATATCAGACCAACAAGCCTTTATTTTATTGACTAACTAGAATTCAGTATCCACATGGAACATCGACGTGTTTTCTGTAGTCATGTATAGTACTATATATAACAGAATCCTTTAGAACAATACTTTGAAATACCTAGAGAACAAATTAAAACACAATGCCTTGGGCATATAAAGGAAAATCAATTGATTAGCCAATAGTTTTAACAAACAATGTTGTTAATTATATTGAACAACGGACGGATGGAAGCTCTAACAAATTTATGTAACAAAATATTTCAAAGCTATAATATTAGATTTTATTATTCTGCAGCTTGTACTGCACTGACGTTGGGAATTTTCCAATTAATTAGTATCAATAGCGCAATGTTCGTTGCCTGAATTTGGTGGTCACGTGGTTTGTGAATATTAATGAAGTCAATGTATAATTGTATTGTATTATACAGTGTATAAGGCAGTGCATTATATATCGCTCCTTTAAATATTTACTGAATACTATAGCCTGCTGTTTTTAAGGGAATTGAATTTCCTTTACAATCAATTTTAAAAAGAATTCATTCCTTTCCTATAACGACCGGTAACAATACAGAGTACTTAGTTGATAACTCTTGTTCTCTATTTCTTTTCATCTGTCGAGCTTTATCCATATTTAAAAAAGCAGTATTAAATATTTAATATGCAAATGGGGCACAATTTTTTTTTAATTGAACATTTCTTAAATATTTTCTGGACTGTGAAACCATTAGTACGTTTTGTCTGAATATCTTAAACAATTATTATATACCGTGTCCCAGAGCATAGGCTCACATTGGAGATATCGGAAGCGGTAATCGATACAAAAAAATGTAAAATTGGGTTAATATTACACTCACAATTGCATGCCCAGTGTAAGTATAATTATAATTACATTATTGCAATTGCATGCTCAATAATATAATACCACGAAATCACAGATACCTAGATAAGTTTTGAAATACATATATTGGAAGAAAGTTATTCTAGAAAATATATTTCCATACTTTCTGACGTTATTTCAAGATATATAGGAAAAGTATTCTTTACCACTTCTTATCATTAGTCAGATACTGTGAACAGATCTTTGTCTAGAGGTTTTCTCTGTCCTTGACCGTCATCTAAATGCATCAAAATATAAAGTACTTACCTGTGTCAGTGATACCCTACAATATATAATTATACTCTAAATTATTTCACACTCGAGCTTTGTAATTCTGTAAAAGATTTATGACATATTTTTAACTAAAAATTAAGTTTTGAAGTTTCAGATCATATATCACATCATTGGCATTATAAGTATTTACTTTATTGCTCCTTTATGTTCTCTAAACTTAGTTTTGTCCACATATTTGGTGTCCATACTACAGCTGTCAAAGAACCATTGAAAAGTTCAATGCCGATTTCTTATATTATTATAATTTAAGTTTATAACAATTTTATCCTGTTCTGAACAGAAGATTTTCTTCTGTTACTTGAAGACTTCAGATCTATTTGATACTAATTATTGTACCATTTCAAATATGTATGATAGGAATTATTGTATCTATATTTAATAATGATGACCGTAACATATAAGTCGGAAATCGAGAAAGGAACCACCGAACCGCCAAGCGGTTATCAAAGTAGTTCCCGAATAGCAGAGCTATTACATAATCGCTCTAGGAAACAACTACTCCTCAGGCTAAAGCCCCGCCAGGCATTGAATTATACCTTGAAGCGGTCCTCGACCCCTTTCTCGTCAGAGATCGTATCGATAAAGATGTATACCCCATGGAGTTCATTCCGCATTTGTTCTGGATCGGAGTACCGTGTACGGCACTGATGAGAACTACTAAGTTCGAAACAGCTGTATGTCGTTCGGTTCCGATCCGGGACAGATGTCGAATCCTACCTGTGGAGGGCTTTATTTTTTGAAACCTTATCTGATCGTGCAGAAACACGAGAAAGGGGTCGAGGATCGCTTCAAGGTATAATTCAATGTCTAGCGGGGCTTTAGCCCGAGGAGTAGTTGTTTCCTGGAGCGATTATGTAATAGCTTTGCTATTCGGGAACTACTTTGATAACCGCTTGGCGGTTTGGTGGTTCCTTTCTCGATTTCCGACTTATATGTTACTGACAGAGATCGTATCGATAAAGATGTATACCCTATAGAGTTCATTCGGCATTTGTCCTGGATCGGCGTACCGTGTACGGCACTGATGAGAACTAATAAGTTCGAAACAGCTGTATGTCGTTCGGTTCCGATCCGGGACAGATGTCGAATCCTACCTGTGTAGGGTTTTATTTTTTGAAAGTAATAATGATGAATTAATAAGTTTCTGTGTTCAAGAAGCTGTTTCAAAATATGATGAATTACATCTGTTAATGAAAACTTATTAATTCATCTTGATTGAGAACAATTTTTTGCTTTTCCCATATGAAAGGCGCTTTCAGTAGTTTTGATTTTCAAAAATCATTTTAAATTTCTGCATCAACAAAATCAATCGCTTGATACTATCTATATTTATTAAACGGCTGTTTTCGTGTGTATGTCACGAAATTTTTAGGTCGATGTACGAAATGCTTTTCGTTCGAATTTCGGCATCTTGACAAAATCAATATAGTAAATCGACCCTTGGGAACAACGTGGTAACTTTTGATTTTTGATCCGAAGTATCTAGGGGCATGCTCCGGAGGTGCCTTCGATATAAGCGAGGGGGCGCCGCAATATTATTGCGATTTATTTACTCGTAGTAGGTATTAATTTTAAACAACCAACCATGGATTTAATTAGTTGTCCTTTTCATTTGATCGTTATGATAGTAATATTATTCCCGAAAAGTGCGTATAAACTTATCATTAGCTTACTTATTTTTAAATTCAGACGTTTACAGTACCGTCTATTTCTAAATAAAACGGTTAAATGTAGCATGGCGCCATTTAATGGAGTTACCATTTATCATTGCCTTGTAACTTCTAAAACTAAAATAATCGTACACAAATACATTCGACATAAAGAAAATATTAAACGACAAATGTGACGTTGCTATACCGAGACCCGTCAGGCTTGTCAGACAGGAAAGACATTTTTCTCATTTAGTTTTTCTAATTATTTTACTGCGTACGAATAGGAAACCGCTGTCTGGCGGTTTTGTAGACAGCTGTTAATTACATAGCTATAAGAGGAGACCGGGGTATATTACTGATTTAGAATTAATAATATAATACGAGTGCAACATTTCTAGATTTATAAATCTGATTCAGGGCAAAATGTAATGCTATGAATTTTTCGCTAACACAATAAGGAACATAACTAACATACAAAAATTGTATGTTAGTTTTGGCTATCTCTTGTCTATTAAAATATTATATGTATATTATCTCAAAATGTACTTACCCATATCATACGAGTCCTACTTGTAAGGAGATATACCTTAAATTAAACCTCATAAGCAGCAGTAGATGACAGATAGTGAAACGGTACATGTTTTTAGCGTAAATACATCCATAGGATGTCAAATAATTATATTTCATTAAATTGTATGCATTAAACATGGACGTTCTAGCTTTATTAGCAATAAAACTCACTATTACCACTATTATTATGTTTTAAGGCACTGACTTTTATTTATTTTGTTTGTTATAATAATCGTTTGTGTACTAAACATAAACTATAATTGCTTGTTTTTGACATTTGTATGTATATTAATAATATGATCTAATATGACTATTAAGGTTAAACATATCTACCAGATAACCTGTTCAACTTACATGATCTGTTTACGTGTAATTTCACAAAGCAAATGAAAAAATGCTCCTCCTCACTATGTTCGTATTGTTCGTGCATATTTAGCTGCTATATTTCCATATAGTTAGGTAGGAAAGACTTAACCTGCCAAGTCAACAGACCTAACCCCATTGGACTATTTTTTGTGGAACTACTTGAAAAGTAAAGTATCCGTTAACAGTCCCGACAATTTGGTTTAAAGATTTGAAGGAAGGAATTCGAGAGGAAGTGCGCCTAAAATTCTAGATATTATTGAAGGTATACAGAGGATATTAATTCGACATTTTGGACATTGCCAAGCTCTGAATGGAGCACATTCTGAACATTTAGTGTTAGTTAATTTTCTTTTCTTAAATATTTACATAATCATTACATTTTCCTTTGTTTTGTCAAATTATTACTCAATAATCTGTCAAAATGGCATTTAAAATATACATTTTGACATATCCGAGAGATTTTCAACAAATATATTAGTACCAATTTTATCTAATTTATACAATACTTCGGCTTCCCTCTATATGTGTTACATATGCATTGTTAAAGTTTAAATATTACAAATTATTTAATTATAATTTCATTATGATAATTATTAATATAACCAACTGTTCCCTATTTTTTTTACTTGAATGAGTGAAATTATTCCCCATACCATTTGCATATATTTTTTACATATTAACGATATTACAGGTTTGAATATAGTTATATATTCGACTTTGTTAATTAAAACAATAACTAGAAAAATTATGTATACTGAAACATTTTTTTAAATGTACATGTTTGCAACACACAGTTTATGTTCAAATATAAATAACAGAACGAAATCACACATAACTTAAAAAAATATTGATGTTAATTTTACTCTTCAATATTTATGAAACTAATATAGACATACTATTTTAATAATAACTTTTAAACATAAATTAATAACAACTTCTATAATATTACGTAACATTTACGCTAATATAAGTTATGTTTTGAAATCCATTATATACAAAATAAATACTGAACGATCACGAATGTACATACATAAAAGTAAATATCCATTAAAAATGGAATAGCATTGTTATGAACATATGTATGTGTGTAGCTTCCATCCATAAAAATAAATATTGACTATATTGAGTATTTTTTTTAAAATTCACTAATGCACAGGAAATCAACTTGTATGTATATCTTCTTCAAATATAATATTCAAGCACACAAATGAAAATTAAAACGAACAGGGAGTTGAAAAATATGGAAATTAAGTGTAACAGTTGGAATCTTCAAGACGGCAACAAAAACAGGAACCCAGTTTTCCACAAGAGTATACAACCCCCTATGCACGTCTCGCCAATCTAACTGTCATTATCGGGTGATAATTAAAACTCAGTTTGTCATGCTGATAGGTTGACATTACATGCAAAATGCTCATAATTTTCACTAGGCACAGCCCTCTCTTCGACAACGCTCCTGAATTTGAATTTTTGACTTTTTACTGAAATGCTAGTTTTTTGCAAATATTTTATACACATTTGACACGTCCGTACACAAAAAAAGGTCGATTCCAAATAAGAACTTACAATAGTGTGATGCCATTTAAAAAAAGAAAATTGATTACCATTGCAAGGAATTGTAATTTCCTTGCAATGGCAACCAGTGTTCTCTAAAATAAAGTCAAGGTGACCAAAAGAATAAGAAAGCTTAACCAAAAAAACCTTTGAAGAATTTCTTATACAGGGTGTTTTTAAAAAGTTATATGCAAACATTATTTCATGCATATTGGACACCCGGTATAGTAAATATAATAAGCAAATTAATATGTAAGCAACCCCTTTGTGTTGCTCTAAATTGGAACAGTTCTTTGTTTTCCTTTTAAGTTCAATGCCCATTCTCAAATAACTGTCAATGTTTTAATGTCACGAAGCAGATTGAATGTGAAATAGGAATAAGGCGTACTTGAGTTGAACTCAAATTAACGCTTTGTTTTATTTCTTTTATTATCTGAACGAAGCATTTCGTTCACTTAAGCTGGAGATGATCCTTAAGGGGGCACGTCAGTTTTCAGCGCCGTTTTTTCAATGAACTTGAAGAATTTTTATCTTAGCAACTAATAAAGATAGGAACATGCGGTTTATTGTGCATTAAAATTTACATACTGGTGTTTAAAGTTACATAAAAAAATTTATCTAGCTAAAATTCAACCTCCCCCCCCCCTCGGTTCCGTGAATTCTGTCGTTCCCGATCGGACCATGCTCATGGTTCCTAAGACTGGCAACGTACGGTTCATCTAAAAGCAAAAATTGATACGCCATTTTCAAGTGTATGAGAATGCGCATCGTTTGACGTGGGTATTTTTTCAATTCCAAGTTTGTGACAAAATGGCGAACGCTCAAAGTTGACATTGCGTTTTATTTTAAAAAATTTCACTTTCAGGCGTGGCAAAAAAATGGAAAAAAATTGAGATATCGAAAAAAGCCCATGTCAAACGACGCGAATTTTGATAAGTTTTGATATAAAAAAAGAGAGAAAATCGAATTATTCTGTATTGAGATATCTCAGGAACCGCATTGAAAAACATGGTATCGAGAAAAACGTGTTTAAAGTTGTGGAATCAATTTAAACTGTATTAAATTGCACTCATTTCATTACATCATCATCATCATTAGGTCATCAGTCCTAAGACTGGTTGGACGCTAACCTCCAGCTTCTCCTATCTTGTGCTAACCTACGCATTTCGCTAATTGTGCTACAACCTACATCCCTTACTATTTGCGAGCAGTAGTCTAATCTAGGCCTACCTCTGCCTTTCTTCACTCCTATTTCTGCCTCCAAAATATCGCGGACTATTCCCCCATGTCTCAGCAAGTGGCCTACCATTCTATCTCTTCTCTTCTTTAAGTTTTTCCACATACTCCTTTTCTCGCCGACTTTCTCCAATACTTCTTCGTTTCTAACCCTATCAGTCCATGGTATTTTCATCATTCTTCGGTAACACCACATCTCAAAAGCTTCTAATTTCTTCCTACTTGCTTCCCCTACCGTCCAGGTTTCGCAGCCGTAAAGTGCCGTGCTCCATACATATGTTTTCAAAAATCTCTTCCTTGTTTCTAAGTTTATTACCCCCGAGCATAAAAGTGCTTTCTTTTTGTTAAAAGCTACTCGACCCTGCGCTATTCTTTGTTTTATGTCTTTATCGCTTCTTCCATCCCAATTTATTTTACTTCCTAAATAAGTGAAGTCTTTAACTTCCTCCAATCTTTCATTATTAATTTGTACTTTCGTTTTTGCTCTGCTCTCGCGCCCTCTGCACACTAACACTTCCGTATTCCTCACCCTCATTCCGTATTCCTCTGTCAACACTGCCTCCATTTCGTTCAATGCTGATTCTAGTTCCTCCTTACTAGATGCTAATATTGCTATATCATCCGCGAATCTCAGCATTTTTAGTTTCTGTCCCTGTACTTTAATCCCGAAATCTACTCTATCTTTTACCACATTAATCGCCACTTCGATGTACAGATTAAAAATTAGTGGTGATAGCGTACATCCTTGTCTTACTCCTTTCCTAATACCTACTTCCCTTTCTTCCCCTTCTACTTCTATAACAGCAGTTTGCTCTATGTATAGATTGTGTACTACTCTCCTATCTCTATACTTCATTCCCGCGCTCTTTAGTATCTCGAACATTTTTTCCCATCTTACGTTATCAAAAGCTTTTTCTAAATCTACAAATCCTATATAAGCGTTCTTTCCTTTTTCTATTGTTTTCTCTAACATTACTCTTAGCGCCAGAATAGCTTCGCGAGTTCCCCTATTTCGCCTAAACCCGAATTGGTCTTCTCCTAGTATTTCCTCCGCTCTATTTTCCATCCTCTTCTGCACTATTCTAGTTAAGATTTTTGACGCATGGGAAGTTAGGCTAATCGTTCTAAAGTTCTCGCATTTGTCGGCTCCTCTCTTTTTCGGTATAGTAACGATAATGTTCCTCTTATAATCCTCCGGCATCTCGCCCGTTTCGTATATGTATTTTACCAGTTCAAACATCCTATTTACTACTTTCTGTCCCGCACATTTCAAAATTTCCGCCTGTATTTTATCTACACCCGGCGCTCTATTATTCTTTAGCCCCCTTAGTGCTATTTCAAATTCCTCTCTCAATATAGGTTTTCCTACATCTTCCCTATCGATGCTAGATTCTTCCTCTAATATCTCTCCTAATTCCTGACCCTCGTATAAATTTCCTAAGTACTGCTTCCATCTATCCGCTTTCTCCTCTCTTCCTATCAGTATGTCCCCCGATTGACTCCTAACATTTCTACTTATTGTTCCTACATCCCTGAAGTTCCTCTTAATTATTTTGTAAGCCTCATCGGTCTTACCTACTTGCAACTTATCTTCTACTTCTTTGCATTTCTCCTCTATCCATTGTTCTTTCGCTTTTCTACATTTTCTAATGATTTCCCACTTTATTGCCTTATACGTTTTCAGTCCTTCTTCGTCTCGTCTGTTTTTGTAGCCTTTACATCATAACACATCTTAAATCTTGAAAAAAAAAACGTCGTGTACACTATACATAAACAAAATGTCTACACAAAAGTCGAACCCGACTGAATTTGTGAGCTGTGCGAGTCTGTATTTGTTAGTGATTGGGCACGGCCGCTGGGGCCGCGCTTCCTCAACGGTGCTGTAACTAAGCTATTTTTGCGAATTACGTTAAGCGGCTTTGGGAATATATTCTCCAGTCATTAACCTTTTACAATATGTGAAAAAAAATATTTTTTTAGCGACAGAACTGACGTTCCCCCTTAACTGGATCCTAACAATTCATTAATGCCAACGTTCGCTATGGACACATCATACTAAAATATAATCACCATCAACGTCGGCCTAGTTTAATTTTAATCTAATGTACATGTTTATAATGACGGCAAAAACGGGAAACCGGATAAGAAAATTGTGTCTGTATAATCGGAACCGAGCATCTATCCCGTGCTTAAAAAACCTATTAAAATAAGAAAAAAGTATTTTGAATAATGGTGCGTGTTTACCATTTATTTTTTTGTGGCGTCTTTCCTTCTAGCTAACACCGGAACGGGAATATTTTAAAATCTGTTTTACGTCCTTACGGCAGAACACGGCCCTTTGACGTACATCTAATACCCTTGGGTTGATAAGATAAGAAGGTGAAGTGTCGGCTGTCGACAAGATTAGCTCGGGAACAGAGACACCGACTAAGAGACCCGAAGCTAATACCCTCGTGAAAAACATTAAAAACAGGAGAAATGTTGCCTTTTTATTTAAGCGCTCACTTTCAGGTGGAGAAATTATTCACCGACGAGAGGATTCAGCCACGTGACTATAAATATCAAAAAATAACGTAACGCTGTTTTATTTCAAATAAATCTTACAAGTCTTTAGTTTAAATGACTATAAAATTACCTCAAAACTGGTGGAAAATAGTGTGTTCTATGGAGGAAGAAAGCAGACATCTGGCATACAGGTCAACGATTTTCACCCGCAAACTTTATTTTACAGCCAGCTCCAGATTGACTAAACGAGCCGCTCTTAAAGATTTTTTACATGCCATGTGTAATTTGCCTAGTGCTTCCTAACATTTTCCAGTCATATAGTTAGCAACAATAATTTGGCTAACAGATGAGATGACCGGAAGCCTAAATTCAAATAATGAAGTAAAAAAATACGACGTCAATATGCTTCGATTCACAGTTCCACAACCAATAGTTTGTGTACAACTGTTTTATGAAAGTGAGTAATCACCTACAACTGCATTAGGAAAAATTTGCACAAAATTAGAACAAAATGAAGCACCTACAGGGTTAACAGTTCGTAATTTAATCAAGAAATTTAAAGAGACGAGTTCTGTTATTGTTAAAACAACACCAATACGTTCTCGTCGTGGTCAGCTAGACAAATATATTGCTGAAATGAGAGAGTGTACGGGAGTAACCACACATCATCTCAACGTCGTACGCAACAATTGAAACTGTTGAAAGCCAACACGCATTGGATTTTAAAGAAATATTTGGATCTGTCACCATACAAAATTCTGTTGTCAATAGGATTTCGAGTAAGTAATTAAGTAGGTATTAGTAAGTCAGAATTGGGTTTTTTGATTTGACCCACGATAACTCACTGAAGAATTATCGTATAAAGCTTTTAGGCCACTCAAATTAAAGAGGATAAATTATATAAGAAAGGTTTCTTATGAAATTATTGAATAAAAAATTATTGAAGTCTATGGACCTGTTGAAAGGCAAATCAAAATTTAGGATTTTTTTACATCCTTTAATTTTTGTGCCTAGTATATTTATACAAATCCTAATGTCCAAAATACTTAACACAAAAATATAATTGTGTCATAGGATTATTTATTAATAAGGAAGAATCATTCCTTAGAAAAATTTCATTACACCAGCATTAAATATTGTACTAATACAAAGCTAAGGACAATTATTTTTTTAACATACAGTGCAGTACAGTAATAGATAGTGATTTTATAATATAAACAGAGTTAATATTACAGTAAATATATAAATTATATGTATATTACTAATACGTTCTTGTTATTTTTATTAGTAGTAGTTTATATTAATATCGTTGTAGTAATGTTGTCAGAGTTTTGTCCAGGGGAAAATTTCGCGATATATATCGTGATATCTACGTGATATATAGTGGGTACAGCATGGAAGCCTTTCCGCTTTTACCTGGCAAAATATGTGTCAATTTATTTGATATGAATATTTTAAAACTAAATTATATTCCTGATGCAGTAGCTTTGAGTCGAAATCATCCCTGGAGACTTCTCATAATCGTCTCTGCAGTTTTGATGGAAATGTATCCCCACGAATATGGTTGCCAATTTATTATGCGTACTGTAATATGCATAGAACTACATCAGCAAAGACATTTGCAGAACTTCGTACATATTTATCAGCTGAGCATATTTTATTTGTAGTAAAAATTATATTCATAATATCTATATATTAACACACGTAATATGTGTTACCAATATAATAGTACCAGTTGAAAAATATATCTAGAATAATTAAAAACGTAAGAATGCGTCTGATCTTTGATAAATAAACTTCAAATGCAGGAAAGTGCCCATATTAAAGGAAAATGATCGCAAAACTTTGTTCGTGAGATAGACTTTTTACCGGTGAATAATAAAGTCACGACGTATTGGGTTCACACCAAACTTAGAGCAGAAGCAACTGCAAATGACATTATAATTTACTCTCTCAAATAAGAATTATGGCTGAGACCTGAAGAAAAGTTGAATGAGTGGGAAGACAACCGAATAAGGCTTTGGTAAAAAAGCACACGATTCACAATGTAACCTGTTATTTACCGGCACTAATGATTGTTAAAGATGTAACATGAAGTACCGAGAACAATCCTTTGTCATAAACTCGTAACGGCTGTTCGTAATGGACATGGATTCAAGGGGATTGTGTGTCCAATACTGTCGCTAATGTTAGTACAGGGTGAGCGAAACTCGATGTCTCAGCTCTATTATAAGAACAGGAAAAAATATATAGAAAAAATCTGAAAAAAGGTTCTTAAATAGGATTGAGTACGGTCCATTTTAAGCCGAATTTACATATTTTTCCATATTTGGAAACTGAAATACTGACGTCATCGAATTATTTTTTACCAGAAACATACCTATATTTTGGTATATTTAAAAAGAAATAATAGTCTTTTTTCGCAAATTTTCTTATAATTCCTTATCGGAAAGAGGTAGCAAATTTCTTTCTCTACAAAATTTGTTCAGAAAAATTACCTCTTCGTCACGATTTAAACAAGCAGCCTTTGGAAACAAATAGGAAAGTCGCATCTGTCAATAATTAAACATTATTAATTAGTATTATTTAGAGGAGCATTAATTTAACATTACAAGACACATAATATGTTACAACTATTACTTACCACAGAAAGAACAAAGTATATAGGCATTCACTACAACAAATTTTCAATGTAACCACCTCCTACTTCTAAGCACTTACCCAATCTCCGCCTTACTTCTCTCACTGAAGCCTTACGAAACATTTCTCTAGATAGTTCATCGCAAGCATTTCTGATTGTTTCCTTTAAATGTTATAAAATTAACAGATGGTATTCTAACAGAGCTGTTGTTAACATATTAACATATTAGCAGAAAGTTCCCCACAAGAACGAGTCTAGTGGGGTCAAGTTCGGTGATTTAGGCGCCCACTGTATCGGTCCATTTATACCTACCTAATTTTTCCGTAAGTTTCATTTAAATATTGTTGGACAATAATTCTTGCTTTATGCGATGGAGCTCCGTCATGCTGGAAACACATGTTTGATCGCAGCTGTAATGGCATATTTTCGAGAAGCACAGAAAGTTGTTCTTGAAGAAATTGCAAATTCGCTCACTATTTAAAATTCCTTCGTAAAAATATGAATCAATCAGATGCCCATTATTAATACCATGCCACACGTTAATTCCGAAGTATCCTTGGTTTTCAGTCGGATTGACAAAATGTGGAATTTCAGTAGCCCAAAAATGTTCATTTTTTTTTATTGGGCTTACCGTTACTAACAAAACGGTTTTCGTGTGTCCACAACACATGCTGAAGAAACCGCCAACTCAAATTCAACCTACGACAGACTTGTCGAATCGAATTCCTTGGATGGCATTCAAAATACTGCAAAACACTGACAACAGTATTGTCAGAATTGACCATTTTAACAATTTTTCTTCCCTTTCGAGAAGAAAATGCCTCGTTATTTGCACGTAAATTACATTCCAATCTTGCAATCTTCAACAATCTTGCATAGTAATTTTTAAGTTTGGAATAATACTCTCAGGATGTCTGACTGGGCGTATAACTGAACTGCTCTTTTAGGGTTCTTCTGAGATTCCCCGTAAACTAATAACATATATTTTCGTTGTGCGTGAACATTTTTCAAAGTCAAATGATAACAAAACAATATTTGTCAACCATTAGATTAATTATTGATAGATGCGACTTTACTATTTGTTTCCAAAGGCTGCTTGTTTAAATCGTGACGATTGCGAATATTTGATAATACTTTTTCTTCACAAATTTGCTTATAATTGTTTAATGGAAAAAGATAGCAAATTTATTTCTTCACAAAATGTGTTCACAAAAATTAGCTCATTTTAAATATGCCAAAATATAGGTACGTTACTGAGAAAAAAATTATGACGTCATTACTTCAGTTTCCAAATATGGAAAAATATGCAGATTCGGCTTAAAATAGACCTTGCTCAATCCAATTTAAGAACCTCTTTTCAGATTTTTTTCTATCGTTTTTCCTTTTCTTATAATAGAGTCGAGACATCGAGTTTCGCTCACCCTGTACATCTACAGAACAAAAGAAAAACGACTCTAATCATCTAGATTTTTCCCCCAAATTCTCACCCACTATGGACCTATTGTAATCTATCAAAATTTCAAATAATTATTATATCATGTACTTCCATAGTAATTATCCTTAGTGCTTTATGCGTATATCATCTTTATGCGTATATCGTCTCAAAACTAAAGTGCGTTCCTCAAACTTGATTTGCGATACTTTGTACTAATTTATTTCACTTAAAAAATGTACATACATATAACGTATTTTGTTGATTATTTACAACCATCAGTCAATAAGTTAGCTATGGTTAAAAAGATTAGACATATCATCTCGAATAAACAAATTAATTTCATTTCGCATCTGGAAATAATGAAACAAACATTGCGAGTCGTATCTGGTTCCCCAAAAACCGAAAAACGTACGTTTAAATATCCATTTAATTAACTGTTTTCTTACGAAATGCCCATAAAACATGTCTACTTTACATGCTTGGCAGTATATCAACAAACGCCGATAAAAACTTGATAGCTGGGCATAAATTTAAATATAAGTACGCACATAAAAGTTTTCATTGCAGGCGTTTCCTTATTTCAGAATGTAAGAGGACATGTTTAGAATAATTTAGTATGTTTAATACTCAAAATGTAACTGCATATGTTAGTTTGTTTCGTGTTGTAATATTTATCGATGCATAAGTGAAGTGAATATTAAATAAATCAAGGATGTTTTAAAGAATAGCAAACTGAAAGCAGTGGCATCGATGATGATATCATGTAGATATACAAATGTATATTTATATCAGTGAATATAAAAACCAGACGGAACATTTTCTTTTTTCATTATTTCAGTCTAACAAAATTTTGATAACTTACTGTTCTTATACGATGCATTATCAAATCAAATAATAGTAGTTAAAACAGGTTAATGAAAATCATTCCTACAATGGGGAAAAGTTTGTTTTTCTCCATTTTACGCTAGTTCATAATTCGTAGTGAAGCTAATTAGCTTCAGCTGTTATGAAATAAAAAAAAAACATTTAAGCAAATGTATCCTGTATGTTAATTATTGTATAAAAATTCTTTAAATCTGTAAAAAGTATGTCAGTTATACTTTTGACGTTGATTTTGACGTACTCTCTCGACAGTCGCGGCGACAGTGGTGGGTACGAGTGGGCGAGCGCCCAGGCAAAATCCTTTTCGCCCAACCTCTTATAACACCATTATATCACATTCGCCACATAAAATTATATATTTAACGCCCTTGCCCACCATATTTCCTGCCTATGTTCGCCCAACCGCAAAATAATGCTAGCGCCGCCACTGCCTCTCAAACATTGCATCAGGGTGACTTATTAATGTGTAGCAAGTTCTACACATTAATATGCAAGCGAATTTATAAAATGGGGAACTATCCACAGAACCCCTTCTCGATAGCTCTGTTATAATTGGAATCACAATCATTAAGTTCCAACTGACATTTAAGCGACTATCATTCGAGGAATAATTAGTGCATATCAATATGAATTTATAAAATGGCGATCTACTAGTACAGATATATTTTGCTTAATACAATTTATCTCGAAATTTGTAGGCGCAGGACAAGTAGATGTTATTAATACAAAAGTTTTGATATATTTGGCCATTCTATTCTCCTGCATAAGCTTAAATAATCAGGTTTTTTTCAAACAAAATAGTTAATCTATTTACATGTTATTTACATGATAGGTGTCAGCATGTTGAATACACTGGTTTTCGGTCCAAACAATTTATCGTTAATTACGACGTCCTGCAAGGCACAGTACTAGGACACCTCCTTTCGGCTATTTTTATTAACGAGTTTAGTTTGTTTCTCTCTCCATCTTTTAATTTGTGTTATACTGTTGGATGATATAACTGAAGGCGAAGTAGATTCTGTATGACTTGTGGTTGTATGAATTGGTTGGGGTTTCAAATAATTAAAAGAACCCAGAACAGTTTTATATTTCTATCACATTTCCCATAGGGTGAAATGTAAATTTATTAAGTATTTCAGTGTGTACATTAGATGGGTACTGCGTAACAACTGGTAATTTACCTGATCACCTTTCTATAGCTAGCGGCCACACCGCCGTTATAACGGTTTTTTTTTACACAAATTGCAGCGTTGCCTTTCATGGCTATTAAAATCGAAACGTTCAGTCTAAACTGAAAACAATTCTGCGCCATTAATATTCTCTAGCAAGACCAAAAAATAAGCGCCGTAATTGCTTAGATTTTAATATAAGCGAAAATATAAATGCAAAAATACCAATCTATATGCAAATGGATATTCAATATTTAAGCACATAACGAATTTCTCCGGGTTCTAACTATCGCGTAATTTATTTTGCGCACAAAACAATCTAACCAGGATAAGTGCATGCGATAGACCAATTGCTCGATTTACATAAAATACAAGTATAACTCCTGGAGCTGGCTTCTTCAGTCGCGTCCCGCTTCCATTAGTCGGTTCTCACAGAATGTGCACTAAACAAAGAATATGACGGGAAGTCGGTTGTTTGGGATATTCTTAGGAAATGAGTAATCGGCGGCACATTAATTCAGCCATTCTTAAAGCAACTGCGGAATAATACCGTTTCGTTTTTCAGTTAAATTTAATTTAACCCGAATATCTTACCAACACCCGGCGAATAGAGTAGTTTATTCGAGCTAGTTTTATTCAAGAACACCGCCAGCAATTTCTGTTCTTCCGCTAATCCGGCTGAGTTTAATAGCGGCCTTTAATTTAACCGAATGTATTTTAGTTTTTCTTTGAATTTATTTATATTACCAGTACGAAAACTCTTTGTATGGAAATAGCCAGACAACTACAGCGAGGCAATGATCTATTTATTGTTAGTACAACCTATTTAATGAAGCCATATTGAATCGGAGACCGGTTTTGATTAAAACTTTTAATCATCCCCAGATGATGTCAACTTGGTTGACGAGACGCGCGTCGAGTAACCTGTGATCTTTCGGTATTCGTGGAAATCTAATCTTCTGTTTTTGTTGCTGCATTGAAGGTTCCAGCCCCTCCCAAAATATTGCATTGGATATAATTATCTCATTTATTATGTAAGAACGAAGGCCACTATTTATATTTTGAGCCTAATAATACAACAATATTAATTTGTCATTGAAAATTACTTTATCGTTTTTCAAAATAGTCTCCTTCGTGGTCTATACACTTTTGCATGCGTTCGAACCATTTGTCGAAGCATTTTTTCCATTCCGCTTGAGATATCTCCAAAATATGATTTCTGAACGTATCAACGGCTGCTTCTGCCGACGAAAATCGTTGTCCACGCAATTTATTTTTGATGTTCGTGAACAAAAATAAGTCATTGGGTGCCAAGTCAGAGCTGTACGGCCGGCGGCCCAAGTCAGGACTGTATGACCCATTAATTAAATTTTTTGAGTTCTCAAACGACGGCACTCGTTTGTTTTTCTTATTTCACCGGATACTTCTGTCAGACAAATGATTGTGCACCATTCAGTGTTGAGCGTTTTACGTTCCTCTAAAGGCACTGTTGCCATATGACCAGTTTTTCCGAAAAAACAGACGACCATTTGTTTTGAAGTGCTTCGAGCGTGAACAATTTTTGTTGGATTTAGTTTATTTTAAAGCACCCATACAGTCGACTGTTGTTTATTTTCCGGCTCATATGCATAGACCCATGACTCGTCGCCTGTTACAATGTTACATACGTCGATTGAAGCACCGCCATTGTTTTTCTTGAGCATTTATTTGCACCAATTGACACGAACATTTCTTGAGATTTTTTCAAATTATGTGGGATCCAACGAGAACAAACCTCTTTTACAGCTAAATGATCACGTAATATTTTATATATGCTAGTCCAACTAATGCCTAAGGTTGTTTAAATCTCACAGTATGTCACATGACGATCTTGCATTATCAGTTTTTGTACATCATCAATGTTTTCTGGGACAAGAACTGATTTTGGACGACCTTCACGTCTTTCGTCGATGAGCGAATGGCGGCCACGATAAAACTCGTTATATCAGCGTTTCACAGTGACAAGAGATGGGGCTTTATCGTTAATAGTGGAAGTAAATTGATCGATGCACTCTTGTCTTGATAATCCACGTCGAAAGTCATAATAAATCATCGCACGCAAATTTTTATACGAGTAAATTTTTTCGCTGAGATATAATTTTCAAATCACTGTAAACAGCACAAATCGTCCAAAACATTTTATCATTTAGATAAAATGTTCTGAAAAAGGTTATGGTCGAAAATGCCAAACTTTCCATTGCAAACGTCAGACGACATCTGACAACACTTAGTGTTGACAAAGCTCAAAATGTAAATAGTGCCCCTCATATTACCTCAATAATGAAATAAAACTGTTGGTTAATATTTAACGTATCAAATAATTATGTCTATGGTAATAGGGTCAAAAAACAAGCTGTCTTTTCAATAGTAAATTATTCTCTGGGTGTATCATGTGTATCACTTTTGGTATTTCTTCCCAGATATGCTACTCCTGCCTGGCATCCCTGAACGATATGATCATTTATCTCCCCTGGTCTGTTGCATTTGCGGCATTTACCTTTATACCTTCTTTCTTAATATATACTTCTGTAGTTGCGAGTAGATATCAAGCCGCGCGCTGTCTTGGGATGCTACTACGAAGGCATCTCGGGTTCAGAGTGTAAATCCTTTTCCTTTAGTCAGTTCAGCGGACTCTAATTGGCGATGCCCCTCTTCGTTTAGTGGGGCGGGATTTTTTCTGTCTGGTCTTATTTGCGCTATACACGTTCCCCTCACTGGGATTCAATGCAGCGTATCCTCGGTCAATTACACGGCTTTTTGATGAAGTACAACATGACCGGGGTTTTAGAAGTACTTCTTGACATCCTTCTCCTGTTTTCTGGACAACTTACGATATTAGATAGACTTTGTCTTCACTGATATATCCTTATATATAAGTTTACTTTATAGGAATGGTGGTTCCTAAATTTAATTAGTAGTCGACGCATTAGGCTATATAGCTGGATCAGATCTGAGTTATTTATTTCAATATGCCGAAGGATCCCGTGGGAGCTAAAACAGGTCAGGTGTTTACAGTTGTAGTCATGTTTTATGCATTTCGATGTATTCAGCAGTTTTGTCACACAATCTCTATATATACCTTTGAATTGTCGTTTCAAGGTGGTGTGGTCGATGCAGTTGTTCTGCGCAATTCCCAGGTATTTATAGACATCGTCTTGTCTTAGGTTAGCAAAATCTTCTATTGGTTTCGCATATCCTTGCACCTTTTCTCTTTGAATGCTCATTGTTGCTTACTTATTCAGTCCGAACGACATGCCAATATATTATACAATCTGTAATTGAGATTAGTGACTGTAGTGTGTCTGTGCCTTGGCCTCAGCGTAGAACTTTTTATCGTCCATGAACATAATGTAACTAACTCTAATATTGTTCTTAAGACCAAGACAATAACCGCGTTGCATTTCCTTCAAACAATGAATTTGACGAATTGTATAACAACGGATTTAATGTTTGCATGAACCATAACGAGGTTAACGAGATGCCATCGTGGAAAATGTTTCTGTCTATTTTCTTTGATGTACATTCGGCTATATCTTCCATTGGATGATCATACGCCTCAATAAGTGGATGGATCTTATAGATTTTCAGAAATATTCTCAACCATTCTTGCGGTGCAGGAGTCCAATGCTTATTGTTATTATCGTTGAACTTTTTGGAAGTTCTTTCTAGAAAATGTTGACCTATTTCTGAGATTATCTCAGGGGTTAGGCTCCGACTATATGGAAGTGAATGCATTCTATCCCAGTTCGTTCCGTTTTGTCCATTAATACTGGTTCAGGAACTTTTTTGTTATGTGACAAATCTAAAATATGAAGCTTTGCATTACCTTAAAAATGTAGGTCAAAAGACCCAGCTTATCAACGAACTGAATTTAGGATTCTATTTTAGTTCACATTGGCATCTTTTCTGCCAAATTTGGATCCTGTACTTCATGCAGGCAAGACGAGATATCCTATTGTTTCATTTCCTACTCAATCTGAAATTATAAATGAGCTGTTCTCGTTATTTGTAGTACTCATTAATGAATTTCGTTCACCATATTATATACAGGGTATTTTTTACGATGTGAGGGTATTAAATGGCAACTTTGAAACTAAAAAGGTGAGGAGTAGGGGATTATATAATTAATCAATATTTTTTAATTATAATCAAAGTTTTTCATGTAGTAAGTATCAGTATCTAGATTCTTAGATTTACTATTAACTATATTGAAAAATGTTGATCAAAGGCATACTCTTTATTCTTGTCGTTAATGGCTTGATTTTGAGAATCAAATAAACTGAGAACATGGTATATTAAACCGCATCTAACTACGACTATACGCAATACATAAATTTGGTTAAATATAAAATATGTCAATATAAATATAATTTTAAATTGAAATACAAATTTGCTTTCCTACGCAAAATTTTTCTCAGCGTAAAATATAAAATTAGTTTCATAATAAACTTCATAAATCGTGTATCTAAATGCCTCGTCGATGCTGAATACATATGTATAAGTAAACATCCGTCACATCTGTGACAAATTTATACACGTCCAACTTGTAAGAAGTCTTTTCTATTCTTAGTAAATGGAACATCTGTTATTCTCTTATGAAGTTTCACAAAAACAATAGCGCACAATTATTTGCGCATTAGTCAGTAATAAAGGAATTAATTTTAAACTCATTAAAACTAATTTGAAGAAAATATCGAGGGCCTTTTATTCGATGTAAGTCTTCAATTATTATTCAATAATTAAAGACCTACATAGTCCATGTGGCTTTTAGCATAATGATATTTATAAACAATTATGAATACTTATATTCAGACATTAAGTGTTCGTTTAAAAGATAATTAATTATTTAGGTTATTTCTCGTACAATCAGCTGTTGCTAAGGAAATCTGTGAAGTTCGGAAACACTATTTCTATGTAATACCGAGACTGTCAAAACTAATATTGTTTTCAGAAGACTAATAGAATACAAAATGTACCATGAATTTCCGAAATAATTTTTGTCACAGCTACATAATTCAATTTGTAGCACATTTTAAAACAGTTAATAACCGCATTTTTTTTAAACTAGATCTAAACTCAAAGATCTAGATAATTTAGCGCTATGTCGTTTTTGCTTCTTCGGTAAATATTTCTGCGTAAACTAATGTAAAATGGTTGGAAGGGTAAGCGTTTTAGACAGATTTGTACGAAAGTTTTATCTTGTAGTTCTCGTCTTCACGGCATTATAATTTGGGATTACGTTTAGTAAAAAAATAATTCTACATAATGTAGACCCCCTTTATATGCATAAGTATAGAAAAATATTTTTTTTATATTTTTTGTCAAATTACGAGTATCTAATGACTGTAAAGGCTAAGATTGCTACTTTAATGGTGTATACAAACGAATTAATCTTTATAAAATCAACAATGTTTTAAATGAAACACTATGAGCTAATGATGAGCTAATTTTCGTAATTTATAATATCGTACTTATGGTTTATATGAATAAATAATGGGTTACATTTGCGTAAAAACGCAACAGTAGGCAAAGTGAATGTTTTTAAATCACTAAGCACGTTTACAGTACACCCCCTGATATTTAATACCAGCAGTAAATTAGATGTAAGACGTTTATCATCAAAGTTTTTTACAAAAATAATTTGACCTGCAATTAAAACACCTACGCAATTGCAAACAATGAAAGAATGTCAATAAATATGTCTACAAATAGATATAAGCAACATCTTAGTAAATTGTCTCTTGAACAGTTATATTGTGCTTAAAATGAATCAAATTATTAGTTAATTATCTAATATACGAAACAGATAAAATATTTATTCTATATAAATCTCAGTTACTACCCATTAATTTTGGCAGCACATCTAATAATGATATTATTTAAATGGTAAAAGGTAATTAGATTTATTATATACATATATACCCATATTTACATACCATATTGACAATTTTTTTATTTACGGTTAATAGTAATTTATTTAAGGTGCGCTTTGCCATGTACTGGCATCGATCTATGTATTTTTATTATTTTTGATCATCTACAGGAGAAAATAGAAGATCTTGACGTTACACTAGCCTTGTCTAGTCTGGATTACTTGATTTAAAGTCTCACATGAACACTTGAATTTTGGTTTCATAAAAATAAATTAACAAACATAGAATACTTCTAAGCCATGGTCATAGACTACATTCAATGTTGCCAAATTTACTACTTCATGAGGTTACGTGAACGTACGTTACGATAAATCGTATATTACTACTATATGAAAGGAAATATGAAAACGGGTGCAATACAGACGAGCTACCAGACACGTTAAAGGGATGCATAACAGACAATAGCAATATCTTAAAAGGAGTATAGTTTCTTAGAGTTATAGTTTGTGTTGTATAAAATATGAAGAAAATATTCCACAAAAAATATTAGCCAATGATCATAGATCTAACATCTTTTTATATATCGATAACCAGTAACAATTGTGAATTGTTTTATTTTACATATGTTGTTATAGTTTAATTGTTATTATTTTAACAACTATATTGTTTCTTATTTCTCGTTTTATTTTATGTTATTATAGTTGTTATAGGTATTTTAATAACTATAAAAACTATAACAACATGAAATAAAACAAGAAACAATTGATAACTGTTACTGATTACCGAGATATAAGATGTTAGTAGATGTTCATAGTAAGACGATAAATAAATAGAATAAATGATTTCCAGTTGCCAGAAAATGATGAGTTTTTATAATTTTAATAAAATACATAATTTGTGTTATTGAGGAAGTCAAAAAACTCGTTTCCCTTTAAATTAACAATCGCTCAGTGTATTTAATTTACGTCTTATTGGCATTCAGATATTTAGTTATATTTTTTATAAGTCATTACATGGGAAGGGGATGGAACCTTTGATACAACATCAAAAACAGGAAATTACGAACACCGAAATATTAGAAGGTTCTCGACGCAGGTTTCGCCAATCAAGTTGGCATCATTGAGAGATGATTAAAACTTATTCATAAATATTCATAAATGTTTTAGACAACTATCGATGATGCATAAATTAATTGGTAAAACGCCAGTAATATGTATTCTTTTTTTTTAGTCTCTACATACTGTTCGAAATTATGTATTACTTATTGGAAGATACTAATTGTAAATACCGATCTATAAAATATGATATAATAATTTAAGGGTGGATATTCAAATATAATAGATAGCATTATAGTTGAATTTCCGCTATTAAATTAAACGTTATCAGCTGAAATTAGGCTTAAATCCCACATACATATAGTTTCGATAAACAAAGAGACCCGCAAATTTGCAAAATTAATGTCTATATATTTTTTTTCCAGGATCTACATACCCTTTGGAGGCAGCTCTAAAAAATGGCGGCTCCAGGGACCAGCCAACCACCGCCACCCTATCAATTATCCCTTCGAAGGAAGACGACGATGCCGTTTTTCATTGTGAAGTATGGAATAGGGCTCTACCCGAGGACAAAAAATTAATTTCGACTGTATCCTTAAGCGTGAACTGTAAGTATTTATATTAATTTGCCACGCGATTCGTTGTTAATCTTCGCACCTCTACGAGGCGAACCAGGCGCAGTTAATAATTCCGAAAGTCAATTAATCATAAGTTAATTAAAATATTTACATTGGTCTACAAAGGTTCCCATATAGCTTCGTAAACTAGATTCCGTTTTATTGTATACAAGGTGTTATATTCTGGGTAAATTATAAACATCTTTCGTTTTTTGACACCCAAAAAGCGTTACGACGCCTAATGTAAACACCGATAAACACAGCATCCGGGCTGTGTGCACTAGACTTCATTGGGTAAAATTACCAGATGTCTTTCGTCTAATAAAAACTCGGGAATGTGTATTTTATGCTCCTTTTGAAATCCAAGACGATCTCGCTGCCGCACCGAGATGTACGTTCTCTGTTTAGACACATTTATTTAATCAACAAATTGGCGAAGGTTTTATACACACCATCTATTTTCGCGGAAATTTAAACATTTATTTTACATTAATTATATACATATAATACGCCAGCGTAATGGATGGGCATCTAATTTTGTATGCACAGTTTTCAGGAGTTTGTTAACGATATTTCTAAATTATTTATACCACCCGACGAAATTTGTTAACAAAATTCATATTAATATCTTCCTAAGTTTACTTTGAAATGATTTACGCCAGCCGAAGCTTTATAAAACTAATTAAAACACGGTTTCAAAACAGGTTTTGCATGATTGATTAACGGAAGCGGATCATCCCCTTAAAATAACGTATGGTGAAATAAGAACTGTGATATTCAGGAGAATGACGCTTGCAAATAAAAATATGTCAGATATTGGTATCGCGTAATACTGTCACAACTTTTCGTTCGTTATGCCTTTTAATGAAATAAAACAAAATATTCAGACTTTTTATTGCAATAAAATATATATTTTCTAATACATGTCAGTAACATATAAGTCGGGAATAAAATGGAACTACCAAACCACCAAGCGGTTATCAAGTAGTTCCCGAATAGCAAGACCATTACATAATCGCTATAGGAAACAACTACTCTTCGGGCTAAAGCCCCGCCAGGCATTGAATTAATGATGAATACTTATTTTTCTGAGAAGATGAATGATATTATTCAATAATTTGGACGCCAGTTCAACAGTTTGGTAACATTTTTTTTAAGAATTATAGTCTGTTCTGTAATTCGTTTTAAATCAATTTTCTTTATCAATATTGCTTTAAATCGAATATGAAGATGAACATTATGAGCAAAGGCCATTTTCAATTTGAATAGATTAGGATTGTGATGTGTAAATTAAAAATAATTTCTCGATAACGCCTTCATCAGACTAACTTCAATAATTTTGCCCTCTTGAAGACCATTTAAAATTTTCTCTAGTCTACTAGATATTTTGTGTCCAAAGAAAGGTATAATTATTTTATCATTTACGTTGAATTTGTGTTTTTTCTCGAAAGTATACATATTTGTGAAGTATGTAATAGACGAACAAATTATCCACGGTCAGTTAACGGTGGATATATAATGATTGGTTGAGGATATTGCGTTTTAAATAGGTAGAGCAAACTAGAAATAAAAGTGTCAATATCGCTTCAAGCAATATATAAATTGCATAAAAAAGCTCTCTGGAAATCATTTTATCTCTATGCAACTTTAAGTCATTAATATATTCACGCTTTAAAATATTGTTGCGTGAATGTCTAGGTGATATATATGCATATATATATATATATATATATATATATATATATATATATATATATATATATATATAAAGCATACATGAGAATGCATCAAAGTTGATTAAAAATATATTACGGTGGTATTATATATATATATATATATATATATATATATATATATATATATATATATATATATATATATATATATATATATATATATATATATATATATATATATATATATATCTTCTTTCTAAGTTAAATTATCGTTTTCAGGTGTAGTTTACGGTATAGTTAAGATACAATTTGTAATAAAGACATCGTTGTGTTCAATTTCATATTATATTATAGAAAATAAATTACTGATTATAATTAATTCGTTAAACGCAAGAAATATGTAAAAAATCCATCCTGCATATTCAGGGAGTAGTAACTTACAATTAATATTAAATTATTGAGAAAATGCGAGCAGCAGTAGTTCATATATACATATATGTAGGTACAGAAATAGGTTCATCGCTTGCTGAATAATTTCTCTTGACTTTATTTGATATACATATTTTGTCCTGTTGGTACTATTTTAAAGTGAATATTTAGCAGTAGGTTGCTATATATTTTTCGAAACAATCTATGTATAATCCATCTTACAAAAGACCATTCATTGGTCTTTTGTAAGATAATTTAGGAAATATAGTTTTTTTATTAACTTTTAAACATACATTATTGTCTATTGCATATTTGTCATATTCAATAAATTAGTGAAGAAATAAATAAGTAGCAATGCAGAATCATAATATTTGTACAATATATAAATACTATAAGTATTTAAAAAAAATCTCAAGTAACTGCAATATTCGTCCTTAAAAATTTATTTTCTTAATATAAGATTCTCATATTAAATGTATGTTCAAAATTTATTCATAGCCAAGAGCCCATTTATTTTATGCCACATTTTTTATATATCTGACCTACAAGCAATGTAATAACATGTGGAAGTACCTGACTATGTCTCTAATAGTACCTTAATTCCATTATTTTACTATTAACAAAATGGGATTTAGGAACTTATTTTAGTAAATAATCAGAAGGTTGCGTGTTCAGATCACGTCGGGGTCACCACTTTGACGATAGCAAGGATAAAAGTGCATTTTGCCTCGACCGGGAATTGAACCCGGCTCTCCCAAATTCCGGTTAGTTGCTCTGACCGCTGAGCTATCGAGGCACACTCATTATCCCTGCTAATGCGCCAGTTTAATGCGTCACTACAGTACTCCCTCCTTAGAGACATGGTTTGTCTCGATACAATTTAACGGAATGTGCCGCGTTCGCCATTCTTATGAACCGTTGTTCGGTAACCTCCGGGACTATAGGGCGATGGATAGGACGGGAATCGAATCCACGAATTTGAGATGTAAGGGAGGTTGCACATACTGGAATGAATCACATCACGTTGGGGTCACCACTTTGGCGTTAGCACGGATAAAAGTGCATTTTGCCTCGACCGGGAATCGAACCCGGCTCTCCCAATTTCCGGTTAGTTGCTCTGACCGCTGAGCTATCGAGGCACACTCATTATCCCTGCTAATGCGCCAGTTTAATGCGTCACTACATATACATATTTTTACTGTGAAATTAAATGAATGAATTAGATGATTTTTTTTTGGAGGATTGCTGACGAAAGGATTTTTTCACAATTGTACATAACAAATTTTAGAAATAATGAAATTGGTACAGGTACTCTTTATTGAAATGAATGACCAATTTAATAGATAAGAGGGGGAGATAGATTAATAGTAAAATCAAATTAGCATCAACCACGATCTGCTAAATACATTTTTAAAAATTACATTTTATTCTTCCAAAGAAATATATGTACAAGAGTAATTGATAGGACTATGTAAAATAAATAAAAAATTTCTAATTATGCTCAGTCATAATTTTACAATGAACAAACATATTTCTGATACATAAAATTTTACCAAATAATGAATATATTGCTGACCAAGCTTGCTATAAGTTTACAACAAAATGCATGGCCTGATCTACAATTTTACATATTTATCTTCAACAAATGAACGCTAGATAAATGCGTTTTCCAATAAAAAATAAAATGTTCTCTGGGTGTACTAATCCCAACGGGGAAAGTTTAGCTCCACCCCTGTGAGACTGAGGTTTTAAGGGAAGGAAATCGATTTCTATATGTATGAACTTTGAAAACTTTTTTATAATATTAATAAAAGGTTATGTTTATTGTTTGCCTTTGTGTGGAAGATTGTGAAAGCGTATACATAAAATTGCGTCAACTCTGTTTAAATTAAATTCAATTAAAGTTCTCTTTGAGTAATTAACTCTGCGCGAGAATAAAATGGCATAATAAATTAGGTAGCATAATAAGTGACAATAGTTTTTTGAAGCCTGATAAGTCTCATGTGAAGTCCACATAAATACAATTTCACACGTAGTACATCAACTAACAGTGTCGATGTTAGCATAATGAATTTATTTATGACTAAAAGTGTCTCTTTGTCGAGCTAGCGACCTGTTTTCTACTCGTATAAGTCAGTTTTCTTAAAGCCCTATCGACACATTCCGGCCAGGAGGAGATATGAGGCCCGTCATGGCTCGTGGCTCTCATCCAATTAATGTCAAGTCGAAAATATGCAAGCCACCATTCTGTTTGTTTTTCTTTGCGAAGTGGCAAATTAAACAGACCCGTAAATAATTAACCAGAACTTTCGTCTGTTGGGAAATTCAGCGCAGCTTCGGCAAATTACTTTTATATTAAACCGAGTTTTAATGTAATTGGGCGATAATTGCATGGCCGACGATTCCCAATAATCAAATGAATGTGTATCGCTACATACTACGTGGTAATTGGCTATTTGAGTTTTACGAAACAGTATGGTCCATTAAATTTACGGTTACTGGCCGGCCCTTTATAGTCAATTATCGGTTGCGCTATTAGTTTGGAAAGTAACGAGGTTAAGGAATGGCATTTCAACAGATGAGTGCTAACTGAGATATTCGTTCTTCGTCCTCGTGGTTATAATGATACAACAGTTAATTGTAAACGTCGAATAGTATAGGACATATATTTTGAACCTACTGTCTACCAATATCAAATTGTTACTATGAGTATTTAAAATTATTCAGCGCTTTCGTAAAGAAATGAATAAATTCCTTAAAAACTCAAGGAATAACTTTTGGAGAAAACTATCTGACCCATCAAATTTTATTTTTAGTTGTGCTTTTTTTAAAATATAATTAATACATACAGGATAATTTGTATAAGAGGTATGACCTTTCTTATTACGGGAATATGAAAGAGGACTTTCTTCTATATACACTACAATAATAATTATATAATTTTATTATAAAAAAAATATCATGTGCAGAACAGTACACGTGATAGAAGTGAATACTTCTTTAGAATAGAGAATGAGAGAGATTAAGAGTGAGAGATTGAAAGAGAGAGAGAGAGAAAGGGAGAGGGATAATTTCAAAAGAAATATAACAATATAAAATTTGTGTAAAAAATATTCGGTTTATTCATTATCTACACTATCATTGGCTGGTGGTTCAATTGGTAATACTGATATGATTGGTGTGTGATAACTAAAATATGAAATATATGTTCGTGATTCGATATTTTCTAGATAACGTGTAAAAATTGCATCTATTGTTGTTCCGGATTTTGTTGTTGATTCTTTGAGATTGTTATTTATAAGCAGACCAAATGTTTCTCGAAGAAAGTCAAAGAATCAACGTCAAAGAATCATTGGATTCAAAATTTACATTGAAATCTCCCCCGAGAATCAAAGGGATTTTGTCTTCGCCTCTTCCAAGTGCATTTGCACCTGTGTGGCTGTAAACCAGTAGGGAGCGGTGAATGAAATATATTATATCTTCTATATTTTGGTTCGGTGAGATATAGATGGCTGCGATGACGATATTTTTTCATCGCTTCGTACTGAGTTTATATCTATCGCTCTCTCTTGCTCCACTCCCGTGTTATATATCTGTGTACTCTGTCTTGTAACGAAGCCTCTGTTTTAGGTATACCAAATGTATAGCTCTCTTTCTCCTTCTCTCTACGTTATATATTTTTTCCTCTCTCGTGTAATGAAATCTCGAAACGTTACATTTTTTCCAATTCACTCTCCATTCTCGTCAAATATCAGAACGCCGCCAAAGAAGTATTCACTTCAAAAATATATAAAAAATGTTTCTATTTCAAAATACAGGGTGGCACTCGGGAACCTAGTGTTTTTGAGATGGATTGAACTCGGGCGATCGGGAAGGGTCGAGCGGCAGGTTAAATTCATGTCCCTGGTTCATAGCATTTCTCGTTTAGTGATTTCCCAAGCAATGCTTGCAATTTATGAAGGCAGTGAAAATGTGAAGGTGTTGATGAGTGACGAAGCTCATTTTCATCTTAACGGAGTTATAAATAAACAAAATTGTCGTTATTGGCAACATAGCAACTTCAAATCCATGGCAACTTCACGAAAACCACTGCACCAAAGGTTACAATTTAGTGTGCAGTGGCAAATCTTGGCACCATTGGTCCTTTCTTTTTTTGAATAAAATGAAGTTACCGTTATTGTTATAGTCGAGTTATAGTTTTTTATCCCAGATTTGCAAAACAGGTAAATTGCTCTAGAAAATGTATGGTTCCAGTAGGATGGGGCTACAGTGCACACGGCCAGAGCGACGATGATAGTCCTCTGCACCCTGTTTCTTGGCCACATGATTTCAAGATTTAGTGATATTTCCTAGCCACCTCGGTCCCCCGACTTATCAACTTGTAATTTTTTTTCTATGGGGGTACCTTAAATCACATATGTACTAAACCGCGTATAGTGGAGGAACTGAAAATCTCAATCCATCTCAACAATTAACGCAGACCTACTGCAAAGAGTAAAAGGCAGTTTTCGTGAAAAGCTGCAACAGTGCTGTGCGCGCGAGTTTTCCCTTTTTTATCAGAAAAACACTGGCAAGATTGAGTTTTAATAAAGACACATTTATTTTCCTTTAGGTATATATTAAAGTAAAAAGATGACAAGTGAAACCGCATAATACATGTGAGAAACTGGTTAAAACTCTTATCTACTCTGGGCTTAAGTATAAATCTTATCTAAACGACGAGGGTTGTTTATGCATTCCGATGTAAGGGCCACGTGCGTGTTCCCATATCGATGTGAAACGTCCTGAGTTGATGCTGATATAATTATATATACACTGTAACCTACCACAATAAGTTCGTTAGTACTAAAAATGGACCGTTGCGGCTGAAGTTGATGACTAGGCTTTGTTTTGAATTTAACAATTTATTGATCTAACGGCTACTCTAAATCCAACGGTCAATGATATTAGGTGACATTAATAAGCAATAGCATAAAAAATACGTTGAGGATTGCACAAGTGCATCAACGAAAATCGGCGACATTTGCCGGACGTAATTTTTCACTCTTAGTGTATCATAAATACTATATTTTGTCAAAATTCTCTAATAAAAATGTTTTTGGAGCAAAAATAGTATTTTTATTGTTATTTTTATTGTTATTTCAAAAACACTAGATTGCCGAGTGCCACCCTGTACTAAATTTAAGTATTATTTAAAAAATCACCTAAATTAAACGTTCACATTGTGCATCGTTGGCTGCCTGACAGTAACATTAACGACCGATAATGTTTTTTACTGCTGTCAAATGAAAGATTTGGGTCGTACTTCGTTAAATATTTTCTTGGTGTTTGTACTTAGTTCTTTAAGTAATGCATTTTTTGTTTTGTTTGGCAAAAACAGCATGTTTGAAGTGTTTTTAGAAATTAGTACTTAAACAAGTTTTCGTAGCTAAGATAAAAAAGTCAGTATGTCACAAAAACCACTACTTTAGTGAATAAAAAAAAATGAGTTTTTGAAAACTAGGGAAAGCCTGGGAATTTACTTTTATATTTTTAGTTTACTTGTTTACTTTTCATTTTCAGTTTTGGTGTTTCGTACTTACTCTAAACGATTTCAAACTATGAGTACTAACTATATATAGACTGCATCTGTTATTAATATTAACGCGTTATTATTTGGAATAATTGTACTGGATAATATTCTAACTAATTCATTTCATCGCTAATTGCCAACTAAAAAACTCTCTTATCTTGCCGATAAATGAAACAGTCTACCTGAGCCTAGCCATAAGAACAAGCCACGGTATGTTTTGAGATTTTTTTTTTTTTTGGCAAATAGCGATGAAATAAACTATACATATGATTATTACTTTCATGATTTTTCTGTACTTTGTATAATTCATCTACTTTCTAATACTTATGTGTATTAATATGAAAAAATGAAAGTCAATATTTTTCGTTACATTCACCCACAAATATGTATTTCATATATCCATTACAGTATTTTCTAAGCATTTTCTATACACATTTGGTAGATATTTGTTTACAAAGTAAGTTTACTCGGTTATCAAAAGTTGTTTCAATTAAAGATAAATAATATACACAGTACAATTCTGTATACAAATAACCCATAAATAATAAGCCATTATATAAATAAGATCATTGGTTAATATCTTAAAGCATACCAATATAAATCTGGAATATAAATTGTGTAATTATTTACTACATAAATACGGATATAACCGATATAGTTTAACAGAAATTAATTTAAACCGTAAATTATCCTTCCAATTAGAACTGGCGTCATTTTTAGCGCTCGTTACTATTCAGATAGTAATTTGAATCCACTCGGCTAATAAAACCGAAATGAATTAAATTTATTGTGATCGATCCGACGGGCCGACATTCTAAAACTTCGGGGGTAATTAAGGATTTCCGTTGTTTCTTCTACTTAACAATAGACACCAAAAGGGATGATCATACGTTTTCGCTCTAGCCGCTTCGGCTAATAAGGTAGCTTTAATTATTCAGCTAAATTGATCCATTTGTTAAAGCTAGGTAAATATAATCCAGCGTTTAAAGCAGAACGTTACGTAACTGGTATAGGTGAGCGGTGGCCAAAGACTTAACGCAAACAATACTAATTCAATATCTGAGATGAAAATTTATGGGAGGTTGCTGGTGTGTGTTCTGTCAATAAATACGTAACCAGAATTGGGATAAATTCAGGATCGTATTTTAATATCTGAATTGTTACAGTCATATGTTCTGAATTTAGTTATACTTTTAAATCATATATAAAAGGTATTAACAATAAGAGCGAAATATGTGAATTTTAAATAAAACATGATTTTCCGTGGCAAAGTATTGAATTATTTATTGATTTATAATGTAGATATTTGGGAATAATGTATGGGACAACACAACCGGTAAATAGCCGCCACGGTTTTGATGACATACGAGTACCCTTTTAGCGATATTTCTAACAACGGCTTTACATGGATGTGGGGGTGTATTTCATTGATACAGCGTTCGGTTTCGGCTTTCAATGCTTGGGTGGTCGTGAGTTTGTTGACGTAAACCGGAAATTTCAGAAAATCTCACAGAAAAAAATCCATAGGTGTTAAATCGTGGCGGCTATGCGGCTATACCGTGGTTAAATTATGGTTCTATTATGGTTAATAGAACGGAAGATGATACAATGAGGAAAAGACTCATGCAAGACCGTCAATGTTTCACGGGTGATATGGCAAGTGGCATCGTTCTACTGAAGCCACATGTCTTCCAGAACAATATCTTCTAATTCAGGCACAAACAACTGAGTTGTCTCGTCACGATAACGGTCGCTATTTACAGTTAATGCATTACTTGCCTCGTTTTTAAAGAACAATGGCCCAATGATGCCTTCAAACCACAATGGACGCCAAACGGTGACACGTTGGGGATGCATTTTCTTATGAATGATTCGTAGATTTTCTGAGCCCCAAATGCGGCAATTTTGCCTATTAGTGAAACCATCAAAGTGAAAATGGGCCTGGTCGCTGAAGATGATTTTGTCTATAAAATCGGCATTAACTTCTTGTTGTTTACTGATCCAATTGATGAACTCTCTTTGCTGTGCATGATCTGTTGGCAGAAGTTGCTGAGTCAATTGTACTTTGTAGGCATGAACATGCAAATGTTTTATGCCGATATTAAGAGTATAACAATCGAGGATAGTTTGTTGATAGCCGAGGCCATTATATGGGATATGTTTCGATTAAAATTTGATGATTGGTTGTTTATTATTGTAGTGGAAATGTTGATATGATTGTTTAAAAGTATCTTGTTTAGAAGTAGATAACTGGCAGCATAAAATTTTATTTGATACGTCCACTTTATTATTAAAACTATCCTTTATATCACAATACTAACTGAGTATTGCACAAAACACCAAAACACTATACACTACACTCGACGCACGTTTCGCTAACAAAGTTCGCATTATCTGGAGATGATTAAAACTGTTCAGTTTTAATTCAGTTTTAATCATCTCCAGATGATGCCAACTTTGTTGACGAAACGCGCGTCGAGTGTAGTGTATAGTGTTTTGGTGTTTTGTGGAAAACTCAGTTAGTGTTATCTTCACATCAAAGGTTCCAACCTACTCCAGAACCTTTATATCACCTTTCATCACAAAGATAGACTTTCACCCTCCACGACTGTTAAGGAGAAGTCATGTCGTCTCCTGAATTAGTCAAAAAATAGCATCTTCTGAAGCAGTGGTCTGTATAGCTCTGACAAATTTCCTTTCCAAGCCAACTTGCGATCAAACAAGGCATCTCGCCTATTTTTTTGACCCTTACATATACACTAACATATTTTTCGTTCACATATTTTATGAACACTCGACGACTTGTGGTATATGGTGGACGGTGGATGCAGATCTATGTTTTTCGGTATACCTCAATATATTCCAAATATGAAAAAATATTAAAGTTTTAGAATCATGTAGTCTAACACACAGTATATTTCCCAAATCGTCAATATCACCTATGCTCAGTTTTACAAGCTCTTCACGACGACAAGCTTACATACCCAAAATTAGCACAAGTAGGTAACAATACAAAATATAAACCGTGCTCGAATGTACTCGTATTATTCAAATTGTTTAAATTATTACCTCTTAAGTAAATGAGTCTCATCGACATGTTTAATAAATCTATCATATCTTCTTTATCAGAACTTTTGATTTCTTTCCTCGATATTTAACCGATTTTTTCATTTTTGAGGTAAGGCACCAACTGGGGTAATCTTCGTATGCGGATATTTTAAAGTAAGCTGTTTGAGTGTTTTGGTTTTCCTGCAAAATAATATAAAAGTATATTTTCCGATACTTTCTTCATATTTCTTGTAGCCCACTATTCGCGAAATTGAGTTTAAGCGTTTTTATAGTGCAATTTTGCTGTCGCTGGTAAATTTCGTGAAATACTATTTATTAGTCAAATCATTAAACTTAGAATGCACGTTTATGGCATAAAATCTAACAAACACCCCGAAATTTGAAAATAGAAATTGTAAAATTATATGTTTATGAAAAATTGACACTCTGGCACTAGTGCACCATTAAAAAGACACTGATTTTGCGCACTTAATGCGCAGTATGCCTAGTCCATGTTGACACATTTCCTGGTTGCATAAATCTGGGCAAACCTTATAACTAACATTATAGTTTGAAGATAAACAAATATTTTACGTAGAATATTCTTTCAAACTGGTTGCTTCTAATAAACAAGATACCTACACAGCTACAAATTATTAACCTGGACAGCGTTAAGTTTATGTAAATGTTAGCAAGCCACTGCGCAAATTTATTATCGACTCCGATTCCCAGCACTCCATTATCCTCCAATGTATCGCCTCCCCATATAGATCCGTATTCTAATTTAACTTTGAAAGTAACACCGCCGCAAGTCCATTTTCACTGCGGCGTGTTTAAGGCCAGCATTTAAACGGAACTTAGCAGACAGTATTTATAATAATGTAACTGTTTTATTCTAGATTTCCCCCGTGTGGAAGTCGGACCAGAAAATCCATTGCGGGTAGAACGCGACTCCCAGGCCACCCTTCAGTGCACCGTCGACGCGAAGCCGAAAGTCACAACAGTCCGATGGACCAGAAACAACAGATTTATCAGCTCTTCGCACAACCACATCATCCACAGGGTTAGCATCCAGGATGCCGGAAAGTACACCTGCAGCGCCGATAACGGCTTGGGGAAAGTCGGCGAGAAGGAAATAATGCTGGACGTGTTATATGCGCCGATTGTCATGCTCGAGGCCAAAACCAAAGAGGCCGAAGAGGGCGAATCGGTCTATATAAAGTGCAACGTTACGGCTAATCCCAGTCCCGTCACCGTCGAGTGGGTCAAAGACGGCAAGCCGGATTTCCGGCAATCTGGAGACACTTTAAGGTTGAGTCACGTCACGGCCGAGAATACGGGCACCTACATATGCCGCGCGGTCAACATCATAAGCCCCAGCAGTCTCCCTATCAGGCGATCAGAGAAAATCGGGAACGCATCGATTGCCCTGCTAATCCGCCACAAGCCCGGTAGGGCCAGGATAATGCCCGACAAACCGATCGCCACGGAAGGCTCCGCCGTCACTTTAACTTGTACGGCGACCCCTCCAGGTTGGCCGGCACCACAATATCGCTGGTTTAGGATAGGATCCGACGGGCAAAGCACGATTCTGGCAATGGGCACCAAATACACCATCGCTAACGCCAACCTAGGCACCGAGGGCGTTTATAATTGCCAGGCCACCAACGAGCTGGGCCCCGGAGAGATGGCGTCTGTCGATCTAGAGGTCTACCAACCCCCCAATTTCAAATACAAGCTGAAACCTCTAGAAACAAAACGGGTGAGTGATCCCAATTTCTCAGTGGCCTGTAGCGCGAAGGGTAAGCCCAGACCAGTGGTCAAGTGGCTAAAGGATGACGAGGAACTAACGCCCGACGTTAATATGTTTGAGGTGAAAACTGATTATGCACAAACCAGCAACGGGGCCGTCAGCGTACAGAGCGTTTTAAAATTCAGCGGCAAAGCCAGGCCGAATGGTAATGAGCTGCTACCCTCCGACAGGGGCGTCTATACTTGCTCCTTTGAGAACGAAGTTAAAAAATCGGAATCGGCTATGCATCTCAAAATCGAACGTAAGTATCTACAATTTAATTTAACGGCTTATTAGTCACGGACAAACTTGTTTATAATTCAATGTCCCTTGGGCCTAGGATTACCTGAAATCCAGATCGAACCCTCTTCATTTGTACCAAAGTTTAAAATTAATTTATGTGCAGAAGGACGCTTTCTTGACAAATGTTTTATTTGCTGTAGACGTCATATAGAAATATTCTTTTCCTCTAAATAGCCCCTAGTTATGTTCTAAAATATGATTTTCGAAAAATATTTGTATTGTGAAAAATGTACAATAAAGTATATAATCAGATGATTTAGATTGTAATATAGAATAATTGACCAAGAAATAAAAATAGTTCTAGTTCGATTCGAATTCATTGCTTTAGATCATTTAAATGATGCACCCTATAAAAATAGATCCAGGATTTAAGTTAATCCATAAAAATAAATCCAGGGTGATCAAATCAGGTGAATGTATGGCCATTCAGTTTGTCCTCATCGCCTTATCCATTTGAAAGCATCGTCAACAAATAACCGGACATCGTATCCTCATTATTTGGATAAAGGAATGAAGTTGTTGAAATTAAAACTCTGGAACTAAATTGAGACGTAGAAATTCCAAATCCTTTAATTTTAACACACTATCTTATAAACGGTAAATAAGAAACCTCTAATGTGCGATACGGTTATATTCCAAAAACTGTTACTTTTGCAAAAAAAAAGGACAGTGTAATTTAAAAAAGTACTTGATGACAGCTTCTCACAGCTGACAAAATCTGAAAGAAATATTTTTTTACATCAATATCTTTTTGAAAAATCGAGTTTTTTATGCAGAGGTGTTTCAAACTTTTTCAAGAAATCATTTGATAAAACTATGCGAAAATGTATGATTAATCATTATGCTGTATACATTATAATACAATGCACAAACAGAATAATTTTACTGTATATTACTGTATGTTACTTTTTACCTTATTTTGTGTTAAGTACATCAATCTGGGTATTTTTCCTGCATTCCTTTCAATTATAAATAAAATTTTTATTTTTTGTAGATGAACCGATCGTTCTGCATCAGTATAATAAAGTGGCTTATGACGTATCTGAAACTGCTGAAGTAGTTTGCAAAGTACAGGCCTACCCAAAGCCCGAGTTCAAATGGTTCTTTGGCACGAACGTTTCCCCTCTACATTCCTCTTCAGAAGGTCACTATGTCGTGCACACTGCCAGCGACGATAATGACGTCTACACTAGCATTCTGCGAATTTCCAATATCAAGAAACAAGATTATGGTGAATACAACTGCCAAATAGTTAATAGTCTAGGAAAGATCGAAGCCAAAATCCGATTGCAACCAAAAGGATCACCAGAAAAACCAACGAAACTTGTGTCACTCCACACTGGTCCTAATTTTGTAACTCTAGGATGGGAACCTGGGTTTAATGGAGGCATATCAAACACAAAGTATTTTGTCTCGTATAAAAAGGTAGCAAGTGACAATGACATTGCAGTTGAGGGTTGCGGAATTGTGTCCAAAGCTAGCGATTGGTCCGAAGTGGATTGTCATCAGAAAGTTCCCTGTAACGTGACTCATCTAGATCAACACCAAAGCTATTTATTTAGGGTAAGTGTTGGAACTGTCAAAGTAAATATTTTTTTAATTACCATCATTGATTTCTAGGTCAAAGCTTTAAACACCAAAGGTACAAGCGAAAACTCTCAGGAAATCAAGGTGAGGACAAGAGTGGACAAGATTCCAGTCCCTAAAAGGGTAGCTTTTGACCGCACTTCGCAGACTCTATCGATAAACATCCCAGCTACTTGTTTACCATTAGTTGCTATTGTAGAAACCGTTAGCAATGAAAATCACCCGATTACAGCCTGGCAAGTGATAGACACATTGGAGCTACAAGTTTCTGGGCTAGTTCCTACATACAAAGAGAAAAGTTTAGATCAGATGGTGAACAGAAACTATAAGGGTATTGGACGATCGTTGGTGGATGAGCCAATCGGAGTTAATGAAGATTATATCCCTAAGGTTCGAGTGAAACTTTGTCTGCAAACTCATCCGGAACATTGTGGGGAGTTTGTAGATGCTGAATGTAAGTGTTTGTAGTTTTATTATATTTTGTTTATATTTCTGACTCCGCGTCTTCTTTCAGTGGGTTACGCGCACATTCGTGAAGCTTCAGCGTTAACAACACCAACAGTAATAGGCATTGTGGTCTCCTGCATAGTCTTCCTATTGTTCGTCGGATTACTACTAATATTCTGTAGGTGTAAGAGGAACCAATCGAAGAAATCGCAAGCGAAAGATTATGAAATGGACTCTGTGAGACCGACCATTGTGCCTCAACAAAACCAAGCCCCGCCTCCTTATTACCCATCGACAGGGATGGACAACAAAGCTCTGGAGCATTCTTTAGATTTGGCTTTGGCTATGGAAGATCAGAAATCAGTTTATGCTACGCAAAACGGATATGGATATCACGTGGCAAATCCTGACATGCAGTCTAGACAAAATATAAATAATGGAGACTGTAAGTATCTCTACTAAAATTACTTTAATGATGTACTGTAGTAAATAACTGTACTATAATTTTATTTTAGGGGCCAATATGGGCTACTTGGAGAACAGCTATTCGAATTCCAATAACGGGGGAAGCGTCAACTCCCAGGATTCGCTGTGGCAGATGAAGATGGCGGCGGCTTCTACCAACTCCAACAGCCAACTTCAACCGCAACATATGAACGTCGACAGGCAGAACTCTTACGGTTACGATCCGATCACTCACGGCGGATACGGCGCTGTCGACGATTACGCTCCTTACCCCCATATTACGACTCAAAGTAATCACGGAGACGATTACATGAGGAACAGTAACAATCCGTCCAGGCAAGACTACTGTAGTGACCCCTATGCGGCCGTACACAAGCCGAAGAAGCGCATTGAACAACATATAGGTGAGTCAAATTATAGGAAATTATTCATAGGAACAGGAGACTGTACACAAACACCGAAAGCGCGACGCGTGTTTCATCAACCGGGTTAGCATTATTAGAAAATTATTAAATATTATCTCCTGAGAATTATTAAAACTTAATCATCTGCTAAAGATATCAGTTTGGTAAAAATAACGCACGTTGGTTGACGAATGATATTTCCGTGCACATGGACAGCTCGTGTTCTATTTTTTATTGCTAGTTCGAGGATTCCAATCAGTCCTCAATTTCTGAATTCCTGACTACTCAATTGAAAAAATAAATATATGACAAAACTGCTTAGCTTATTACTAGAGCTACTTACTCGGATCGGTTAATGTTTGACAAATTATAATGGTATTATCGGGAAAAAAACAGGAATAAATAAAAACAAAAAGGAGCAATAATGCTAATTGCAATGAAAACGGTCTTAATGAAAAACTTGAGAAAAGAAATTCCTGATGAATATTCTCCCATTCGACAAGAAGGACTTGTTCGAGTTTCTTAATAATCATAAGGGTAATTCATTGTCTCCGGGAAACGGGGAAAATGGTATCACATGTTCTTCCGCGATGTTTTCTACATAGAAATGTAGAGGTTTGGCAGGAAATCTCTCTCCTGGCCTCCGCCAAATTTGTTGACTTCCATCTGGTAAATTAAGACTTACTGTTGTTTTGTCGTGAAAACAAAATTCACTTCCAGTCGTTAATGATCTAATTTACATGTTCTCTTGCAAAACGCAGTTTTGTAACTCTATGTTCTTTAGTGATCAGTGGTGCTATAACTGGTCTACTGTCCAATCCTCCTTCATTAAGTTTTCTCCTGCCCGTGCGTCGTCCAGAAATTACTATATTTCGAGTTGCTGTTAGAGCTCTGCTTAGCTCTAATAATAATTTAGTGGCAGTCAATGCTACTTGTCATAATTGAAATTTGGAAAACGTCTCAACATGGGGATATTGTCCGCATCAAAAAATTCGATTTCTTTTTCCATAAGATTCTTCCTCTTTAGAGAATTAAACTTTTCTCCTTTTTTTTATTAAATGTTTACTAAATAATCACATTTTTATGACAAAAACATACGATCATCATAAAAGTTTAAAAAAATATAATTTTAAAGTTTGTACAAACTTTTAATTTTGCATACACAGAAATAAATAAGGAAGATAAAGAAGTTGTGAAACATATACTACATTTATCTATAATATCGTGTATATTTTACAACATTTAAATTAAAAATGTTTCTTATTATACTTCGACAATTCGAGTTTTCGACAATAAAACCTTTTATAAGTAATTTAATTTAAAAAATATAATAATAAAGTAATAAAATATAAAAATGTTTTTTTAAGATTTAAAAAAATTTATAAGCAAGAGGTTTAGGTTTGGTGGAAATTTAGATCATAAATCCCTCTCAACACGATCTATAAAAAAGTTTGTAAAAGTTTATTTCCTTCTGCCAACTATTTTAACACAAGTCAAGCTTGTATCATCAATTTGAGTCGATGACGTAACCAGTAAGGTGGAAATAAGCATCGTCATCCATAATTATTTTCTTAAGAAATTGAGGGTCGTCTGCATGCACTTTCAATATACAATCAGCGATTGTCTATTGTCCCTACGCTTCAATTGTTGCATCTATAGATATATTTGTTAACTAAATTAGCTGGACAGTAGTTAAAGGCGCTTTATAGTAAACAAACGCATTTTACGAAATTCCCGTGAAAATTTTCATCAGTTTTCTGGTGAACTTTTACAATATCTGTGCGTTAGTCAATTGTGTATCGACTCATCTTATTTGATGGTATTTTTAGATGTTAAATGATAGATTTAATTTAACTAAAAATAGTTTAATACTGTTAAATATCGATTATTTCTCTATCACGAGTTTTTGTCACTAATATATTTTTCAGTATTGAGTTTTTATAATAAATAAGAAAATAGTCGAATACGTAAACATGAAGGATCATCAACCATTTTTTTTTAAATATTAGTAGTTTGACTTGGAAATATACTGCTTAATTGTTTGCTGAATATAAGTATATAAGTATACTAAGGACCAGTAGATACCAACATGTAAAACTAACATTAAATATTCCCTTTATCCTTTGATGAAATTACGACTGTTTGACACTTAATTTCATTTATATACTTTAAAATTAGTTTACAAAATTTGCTAAAAATTTCTTCAACAGAATTGGTGTACAATTTATGTCTTCTTGAAACAGTTTTTAACGGATAAAATTGTATATATTAGTAATACAGAATAAGATTTTCCAATATTGGATGAAGAAGAAGAGAAGTGGCCTTAGAAGAATTACAAAATATTAATTTTAAGGAGAACCCACCCACTAGATAGTCACCAAAGAGGATTATTATTCCATTTTGCTATTTCTGAAATTTTTTTTATCCTTTCCAAAGTTTAATTTTCTGATCTTAAACATAAATGACTACGAGTTTGATATATTTGTAATCTTGGACTATCTCGATTGAATTTTATATCAAAACAAGAAGTCTAGGTTAATGGAATTACTTCTTAAAATTCTATATAAACTCTAATAAATATTATTAGTCAAATAAGACCCTGTTTAATGTATCCTTTTATTTCAGACTCGCCATATCACGATGTCAGTGGCTTACCAGATCCATACTTGGAACAAATGGAAGACGAGAAACCCCCACAGCACATGTCCCTGAGTTATGAAGAAAGTCTTGAAAGTGGTTACTCGACTCCGAACTCGCGAACACGGCGCGTCATACGCGAAATAATCGTATAACTCATCGAAACGTATGCTAAATTTTATTCAACACCCCCGAAACGAAAGTAGTTGGCCCCCAAAACGTTATTTTGAATTCATCTTCTTAAGTACCTGAAAGATCACGATTTTAACACAGTGTTGTTGAGTTACCACATCAGTTTGACATCCTCGCATTTTATTATGCTGATTCTTCCATTGTTGCTCTCTGAATATTTGTGGAACATTCTTGTGTTATTATTTTTTGGTATTCTGTGAATATTATCAAATATATTTTTGTACAAAAATTTTTATGACTCAGTATTCGGATGTTCCACAAATATTCTCTGAACATTTACTATCGACTCGATTTTAGGTCTTAAAGTGTTTAAATTGATCATCACTGGTAACACTAACAACACCAAATATCCCTCATTTTAGTATTAACGAATATGTTTAATGTACGCGAATGTGTGTGAACTGTTAATTATGCCATTTCGAGTGACTTTCAACGCCATTTGCCCTGAAGATGGTCACGCTGGCCAGACGTTATAATGACGAACGATTTTAATAAAATGTGATTAACTTGCAATAAGTGATTGTTGTGCTCTACATTGTTGTATTTGTTTGAATGAGTTTGTGTTCTATTTATTGTGTTATTTTCCATAAATGTTTTGTTTGTTTTTATTTAGCATGTAGTACGGTTCAGCTATATACATAGTTCATTTGCCATCGCCTCTGTCTTTCTATGGTTTTTTAAAAAATGTGCCAAATGAAAGTAACACAATAGATAAAGCTGTTATATGTTTTTTATATAATTGTACTTAATTGGAACTAAATACTTAATTTTTAATGTAGAAAATTTTTAAGGCAATTATCTCTTTATTGCCTTACGAATTTTAAGTTTTAAAGTAACTTTTGTACTTCAATTTGTTCAAATTGATCTCAGAATTAATCATATATTTAAATTTACAATTTATTTGTTCCAGTTTTTAAAGTTTTATAAACTTTGAGAACAGAAATGAGTATATTGGTCATGTATTTCGTTTTCCATAACATTGACAGTTTTTAAAATTTCCTTTGAAATGCAGACATTTATTTTATTTATCATTAAAGTATATTTTCATAAAATATATAGTGACGCATTTTAAAAGAATATCGCTGACAATTTTGCGGATACCTAATATCAGCTTTGTAATTGTTTCTATTTTTCAATTGATATGGAAGCACAAACTTCGGAATATGACGTATGTTTCAAATTAAAATGTTTATTTATTTTGATATTTTTTTGTACATTTTTTTTTTGTAAATAAAATGCAGAAGACTATTATTTTGTAAATTTAGGGCTAGATGTTAAGATTAAGATATACAATGGTTTTTAACTTTGTAAATAAATATTACGCACTCCTTATTTGTATTTTTAATTCTTGTAAATAAATGTCTATTTAAGAATTTGTATCTGGTGATTATAATTTTGCAAAACCAATAAAATAACATTTTTTCTAAAATATTTTTTCTTACCACAACCAAAAGTCTCTGATAACGTTTGAAATATATAATGTAGACTATCTGTACTTAGTTCTAAAAAAAAGTGTCTCCTTTACTGGAAATTTGATATGATTTGGTCATTTGTCCAATATTTGTGAAACGACAATGACAACGTAAATTTTTTCGCCTTAATTTCCAATGCCACCCATAAAGTGCTTTGCTTTCAGATGTACAGGTATACAAATGTGTAACCAATCCTGCTACCAAGCTGTATAAAATACATAATTATTTTTGTCATTAATGTATGTATAAGCTAATATATAGCAGCACTTAAGTTGTTCCAAGACTGAAACTCACAGTGGGTAGTTATTACGTGATTTGCACTAAATATATGACATTACAGTTAAAGTCACTTTAAACTAGAATATTGTAAACCTTGTGCAGATCTTCCTATTGCCCATTGGAACCAAATAGTTTTATTACTTCTAAGTATATTAAATGGTGTATTAGACTTCTGAAATAAGGTACCTGTATCATCACCAAGCAAGTCAAGTTACTTTGAAATTATCAGAACCATGAAGTAATATACAGTAATATCTATAATGGTGTTATTTGTCACAAAGTTATTAGAACTTTGAAGTAATTTCAAAGTCAAGGTTACGTTGTAGAGACTTTACCTGATTCTTTAAAGTTATCAACTATGCAGTAATATATTATAGTGAAAATTACATTTGGATCGCCCATAAATAACTGATTTGTACTAAATATATGATACTACAGTTAATAACTAGAATATTGTAAACCTTTTATGGATCTTCCCAGTGCTCATTTGAATCAAATCATTCTATTACTTCTATGTATCTTAAATGGTGTCTCATACTTTTGAAATATGGTACATATATTGTCACCAAGTAAAATCACTTTGAAGTTATTAGAACAATGACATATTATAAAGTAGTACCTATAACGATATTATTTGCCACTTAGAAGGTTTTAAAATCTTAAATGGGTACCCCTATTTTTTATTGCAGAATCGGATTCTGCGGAAAAAACTACGTAAAGTTTGTCTGAAACGTTTCTTTCGATTGGTGACAGATGGCGGTGTAATTGCAAGAATATTTTTTTTCGTATTTTCTAAAAAATTCTATAGAAGAATGAAAAATAATAAAGTACGAGTTCATTTACTTAAAAACAGCCATTCAATAGTGTTAAATTTAATACCCTCCCACCACCGTGGGGGAGGGAGAGTGGAGGGCAATTTTCAAATGCTAAATGGAAACCCTCATTTTTTATTAACACTAACTTAGTTTCCCACAAAACACTATACTCAATACGCGTTTTGCCAACAAAGTTGGCATTATCTGGAGATGATTAAAACTGTTTTACTAAGAGTTTTGTGACGAAATGGTGAGACGATATGACGAAAATGGACAATTTTCTTTCAGAACATGCTTTTCTGATGAAGTCACATTCAATTGAGTGGAGAGGTCAATAGACACAATATGCGATATTGGTCCGATGAGAATCCTCATTGGATGAGGGATTCCCATACACAATATCTATAAAAACTTATTGTTTGGGTTGGAATATTGTGAAACTGAATTGTCGGGCCGTTTTTCACCGATGGTAATTTGACAGGTCAAAAATACGTCGATTTACTGAACAACCAGATAATACCGGAAATCCAACACATTGCTGGTATAGCGTTAGACAATGTTTGGTTTCAACAGGATGGGGCTCAACGTCATTTTGCGTTGATTGTACTCAATGTATCAAACACCACTTTCCCTGGGCTCTGGATTGATAGAAGGGGTGCGATTGAGGGGCTACAAAGATTACCTAATCTAACTACTCTAAATTACTACTATTTTGGGGCTATTTGAAAAACAATGTGTACAAAACAAAGCCGGCAGATATCGATGAATTAAGGGAAAGGATAATAGTGTTCTCATACGGTAATACGACAAACTTTGCAGAAAGTAATTAATAACATGTACGCACGATTGGGACACTGTGAAATAGCTGAAGGTCATCAATTTGAACATCTCATTGAGTAGCATAACCTAGGCGGTGAAAGGCAAGGGAACTCACCTTGTAAGACAAGCACTCCGATGGTGAGAGGAAAATTATGATAAAAAATATTCTTGTAATTACAGCGCCATCTGTGGCAAATCGAAAAAATCGTTCCAGACAAACTTGACGTAATTTTTTGCGTAGAATCCGAGTCTGTAAAAAAAGATAGGGGTACCCATTTAAGATTTTAAAGTTGCCTCCCGTCCCACTTTGTGGGGGGTTGTGTTTAGTTTCATTGGATAGCGCTCTTAAAGTTATCAAGGAAATATTTTTTATTCTTTGGATCCAATGTGTATTTCTCAAAATATTTGATCGTTTCCAGACTTTTTGGACACCCGGTATATCGACAGCTGAAATAATGTTGCGTTTACCTGTAATACTGTAATATTAATAAACATTATTTGATATTGAAATAGTATTATCACGATGGTAGCATTGATATATGTAGATAATAACAGTAATATACAAATTGTTTGTAAGAAACAAGGGGAGGGCTACAACATGGTCTACGATAGACTCATTAAAGTAGTGTTATCGACGCCACTTGGTAGTCATTCAGTAATTACGACGTAAAGGGCCTTGTAATGGGGTAGTTGGCAAAACGCAACAGCTATATGCTATATAAAAAATTTTCATTTTAGACTTATATCCGTAATAAAGCTGTGATATTTACGTCCATTTAATTAATGACAATTATTTTTAAATTTCGATGGCAGTAGTTGATACGCAGCAACGTCTAAAGTGGCCCGTGGAGACGTTTATTCATAGACGTGTGTTTATTTTCTTTTGTGATCTTTTTAGCTTTTATTAAAAACAAATTATATGTATACAAATCCATAGTTAATGATATTGCCATCTGGGCATCTTCTTAAAAAACAGGTGTGGACTATTTGTAGACTTTATAGTTAATTAATAAATAGGGTCACACAAGAAAGTAATAGACGAAGTCGTATTTTTCATTCATGGTATAACCAACACACTTCAGGAATATTAGTTTTCTAACTTAAGAGGACGTTAGGGAATTTCGATGCCGATACCGCCAATAGATTTGGTACCAATGTCAAGATAAAACTCTACCATAAATGGATTGCTGCTTACAACCTGATAAGCTCAAGACATTTTTGACACCAATAAAACCATGACCGTCACTAACTTTGACGGCATATGCACATGCAAATCATGTATTTGCGGAGAGTATTCGGCATTTTAAAGACGTCTTATCCTACTCAAAGAAAATGTTCATGATGATAATTTTCCGGATTTCAAATGAAATCGGAATATTTAAAAATTCAAAAGTACAAATAACATGAATAAATAAATTGTATTGTGCTATTTTACATACATATATCTTATGACATTCCTTGCAATTATAAATACTGCATCATTTCATATTAAAATGACTACAATGCCGCTATCCCCAGAGACCTACAGAAGAAGTTTAGTAAACAGTACTATGTGTGAAATACACTTAAGAAGGAATAATAATGGTATTAGGGTAATGTGAATGATAAAATAGTAATCTCGAACTTCTGAATTATACTGTAGGAAACCGTTACTGTAGTAAAGTGGAGTGAAAATTAGGAGAACATTATATATTATGACTAATTTAGCATGTTACATACAATATACATTAAAAAGAGTACTCTCTAATGTAGCCGTCTCACGATTAATAAAGATACTTATATCATGCATAACACTGCCGAAATTTTTGTCTAAAATGTAATATAATTTGACTAGTCTGAGTTATTGTTCCATGTAAGCTCCATGTTGACAACTAACCAATACAGTTATAGCGGTCGTATATACTCGTATTAAATATACGAATTCGACAGTTTATGAAATGTTACGCAATAACTCACTACTCACATTTTAATATGTACAGGGTGAGCGAAACTCGATGTCTCAGCTTTATTATAAGAAAAGGAAAAACGATAGAAAAAATATGAGATAAGGTTCTTAAATGGGATTGAGTAAGGTCCATTTTAAGCTGAATTTACATATATTTCCATATTTGGAAACTGAAGTAATGAGGTCATCGAATTGTTTTTTCTCAGAAACATACCTATATATTGGCATATTTGAAAAGAGCTAATTTTTCTAAACAGATTTTGTAAAGAAAAAGATTTGCTATCTATTTCCGTTAAAAAATTATAAGCAAATTATAAGCAAAACAAGCAGCCTTTGGAGACAAATAGCAAAGTCGCATCTGTAGATAATTGAACATTATTAATTAGTATTATTTATTAATTTAACATTACAAAACACATAATATGTTACAACTATTACCACAGAAAGAAACAAAGTATGTGGGCAATCACTACAACAAATTTTCAATGTGACCATCTCCTACTTCTAAACACTTATCCAATCTGCGCCTTACTTCTCTCACTGAAGCCTTATGAAACATTTCTCTAGATAGTTTAACGCAAATATTTGTGATTTTTTCTTTTAAATGTTCCAACTTAACAGATGGTGTTCTGTAAACTTTATTTTTCAAAGTTCCCTATAAGAAGAAGTCTAGTGGGGTCAAGTCCACTGATTTAGGCGCCCACTATATCGGTCCATTTATACCTATCCAATTCTCTCCATAAGTTTAGTTTAAATCTTGTTGGGCAATTCTTGCTTTATGTGGTGGAGCTCCGTCATGATGGAAATACATGTTTGCTCGCAGCTGTAATGGCAGATTTTCGAGAAGCACATGAAGTTGTTCTTGAAAAAATTGCAAATGTCGCTCACTATTTAAAATTCCTTCATAAAAATATGGACCAGCAAATTCCCATTAATAAATACCACACCAAACGTTAATTCCGAAGTGTCCTTGGTTTTCAATTGGGTTGACAAAATATGGATTTTCAGTAGTCCAAAAATGTTCATTTTCTTTATTGGGCTTACAATTCAACATGACAAGCCTGACGAATCGAGTGCCTTGGATGATCTTCAAAATACTGCAAAACAGTGACAACAGTATTGTCAGAATTGATCCTTTTAACAATTATCCTCCCTTTCGAGAAGAAAATGCCTCGTTTTGCACGTAAATTTCGTTTCAATCTTGCAAATGGTCTAAAGCTTGGAATAAGACGTTCGGAATCTCTGGGCGTATTACTGATCTGCTCTTCTAGGGTTCTTTTGAGATTCCCCATAAACTAATAACTTATCGACTTTTCGTTGTGAACATTTTCAAAGTGTGAAAGTCAAATGACAACAAAACAATATTTGTCAACCATTAGATTAATTATTGACAGAAGCGACTTTGCTATGTATTTTCAAAAGCTACTTGTTTAAATCGTGACCGACTGCGAATTTTTGATATTTGTTTTACAAATTTGCTTATAATTTTTTAACGGAAAAAGATAGCAAATTTTTTTCTTTACATAATTTATTCATAAAAATTAACTACTTTTAAATATGCCAGAACATAGGTATATTTCTGGGAAAAAAATTCGGTGACGTCAATACTTCAGTTTCCAAATATGGAAAAATATTCAAATTTAGCTTAGGATGCACCTTACTCAATCCCATTTAAGAACCTTATCTCATATTTTTTCTATCGTTTTTCCTTTTCTTATAATAGAGCTGAGACGTCGAGTTTCGTTCACTCTGTACCTACAATAAAAAAAGTAAGATGTACCATTTTACAAGGTTTATTTCGATCACACTGTATATCTACAATACTACAAGATTATTTTATATAACTTGAAGAAGCTTAATCTGATCAACGTTGCAAGTAAGAAAATAACAAACAATTTATATTTCCAAGTAGATTAACTTATCTGCAAAAAAAACTATTTCTTTTATTTTGATCCTATGAACAAGTTTAATTTTTGTTTTTCAACAATATAGCCGATATTAAATACATTTATATACTAACAAGGTAAGGTATACTAATTCGGACATTATTTATGTCATTCCAAAATTTCAGGAAACAATACCTGTGTTAATTAAACTTTAGACAATAACAATTGTATAATTGTTAAGAACAGTTTTATAGTGAAAACCTTGAAGATATTTAATGACATCGTATTGCACTTTACACACTTTGATAATTATTTTATTGTTCATTATAGCCAATTAACGTAAGCGATGTATAAAGAGAATAATATTCTTTTTAGTGTTTGTCAAAATTGTTTAAGGATATAGTTGTATTATTTTTGAATAACGCTACTGTTTCTACAGCAGAATGTTCGGTGTTTCATGTGGAAAAGTTTTGGTGAGTATGTTTTTATATATCCACAATATAAATTGTATAAACTGTTGTAATTGGACTTAACATATTAAACTTATTAACCATTTAACTAGATGACCTCATAGATATATCATTCATTAAGTAACACGAAAAAAGTTGAAATATTCCTAAAAATATATTTTTATTTTTATATTTATATTCTATATTTAAGATGTGATTGCATATGTCTGGCTAATAAATACTGATAAGGAAAAATTGGTAGTAATAACAACTAAATTAAATAAAACAAACGCCTAAATAATGGACTAGCTTTTCATGAATGGAGAAGTTAATTACATGGGTCAACACTTATTTATAATTATCATATAAAGCGCTATAAGGTCTGGCAACGCTGAGATGAGTTGATTTTATTTTTAAGAATTAAAACTGTTAATAGTTCTTATTAACAGTTTTAGATATATACATCAAATTTTAACCCAATTTCTTCCATCATTGTATCCCTATAAAATAATAATTTTATCCATTAATTCATGAAAATGTATCGGGAACCTGAACAATTAGTTAACTCTTAAAATAATCGACATGCAATAGTATTGTATTAATTGTATTACCTGCTAATTATAGAATTATATAAATGAATTTAAATTGATAGGATAGATAGACTATTCATTTATATTTCACAAATCTTCAGATTTAAAACTACATTTTTTTGTGGAGATACTGTGATTATTTTAATTAAAGTTACCCTCATTTCACGACAGATCTTAATCCTCAAATCATGAAGTATCTAAGGTATATTAAAATTAATTTTACTTTATCCTCATCAAACAAAATATGAGACCTGCACTAACTATAACTATGTAACGATAAGGGACTGTGTAGGTCACTTTATCATTTCGCTTATCTGCAGGATCATTTTCAAGCGAATTCCATGAAATCTGCTGCCTAAATGAAATTGAAAAATGGCATCAATCATTTGACAGACTCCTGATTAAAATTTAAAATTTCCTGATGTTGTAATGGCGTACGATTCAATCAGAGGCATCGCGTTGTTAAAAACTTTGGTAAGGTATAGTGAAAACTGACTTATTCAGTAAAATATACTTCACTAAAAATTGTCATGCGAAATATTAATTGCATTTCAATTTAAATTCATTACTCTCTAAATAATTGCCTATGAAAATTAGGCATTTTAAATAGCCAATATTAAGTTTAATACTGTGACTGCTGAATCAGCTGAATTGGTTCACTATATGGATGGTGAATTGCCGTACTCTTCTTTAAGAGTGTCTGCAACAATATCTTTCGTAGAGTGGTGGACTGCACCCAGTATTGGGGTTATCATTGTATGTTTGGATTGTAGTCCCAACGGAGAACTAGAATTTGCCTTCATCTCTATGTGTAACCTTCCCCGCCGTAGCCTGCGACTTTCGATTTTTGTGTACATTAGCTTAACGATTAGCTTCATGACATGTAATCAAATAAATTATCAATAATAATTAAATAGGGGTGGAATAATGAAAAATGAAAATTGAATAATGAAAAATATGGGCATAGAACAATTGATATATTATGAATAAATACAGTTTATCTGGTTGGTAAGTGACGGTTTTACACAAATTTGCTGGAAAAAGGCAGGAACGCCAAGTAAACTTCTTTAAATACCTTCTAGACGTCTAGATAGATGTAAAAAATATAGTCAGTAATTTAAAACCTTAAATTAAAAAACCCTATAACAAATATTAAATAAACAGTTTCAAAACCTTAAAATGGATTTTTCCGCACGTGGAACATCTCTATCTCGAAATTGAGTGACAGAGAAAAAATAAACCAACACGTAAATGCAGAATATCTGTTTTATGCGACAGTTTTACTTTTTTCAAATAGTCCACCCTCGTGCTTTTTCATGACCACTGAACAGAGTGGGGTGTGTCCTATCTACCTCAAATTTAACAGATGTCGTCTGGTAGACATCCCTAATCAGAATCAGTTGAAACCCGATCGATCCGACACGATTTAATTGAGTGATCGTGCTAACAACAAAAATTCTCAAATAGTGCACCATTGTGCTTTCTCATGACCCATGAACATGGTAGAGTGTATAACACGAAATTTTAATGCCGACAACGACGACACACACACAGCAAAAATTAAAAAAAAACCTTTTTTTTTGGTTTTTAGGCCGAAAAACGAAAAATAAACCCAAAGAAAATTTTGTTTTTTCAATTTTTCTTGACACGATTACATTACTTTTCCGCTAGTATAATGGAGTGCGGAAAAGTAAAAATAATTACTATCTAGCCACTTAAATAGAAGAATAGTTAATAACTTATATAGATGGCTTCTACTGATACAAACTACATAGGAGCTTGGTTGTGTAACTAGAAGGTTAGCACAAGGTGCAGATGAACTCTGAGCCAGCCGAATAGTTACACCTTGTACCATCATAACTACTCATAGCAATGCGTCCAGAAAGTTAATCAATGTTTCACATAACATCATATAGGAACGCTTCAACGTTTTAATTTTTATAGAAAAATTTCGATTACATCTGTTAATTCTGAGCGAACTACATGATAATTTATATGGCACAAAGATCGTATCGTCATTCAAAAACATACAGCTTGTCAAGAATAGGGAAATGTGTGATATTCTCTGTGTACGCGTAGAAGAAAGAGTGAGGCAGCATTCGGAGAAAAAAGGATGCACTTTACGCGCGGTTAGATCGAACTCTGTGTACATTCATACTCTTTCAATATTCATTCTGAAAAGGTCTCAATGAGACTGAGTAAAGACCAGGGATTTACTGCGCGCCTCGTGGGTGGTTCGGTATCGCAGTTTTGGGGCTTCTTCCTATTCTTGACAAGCTGTACGTCTAACTTTGAGGCTATTACCAGCAAATAGGGTCGATGCGAAGTTTTTGTGTCAAAAATTATATTAAATTTTAAGTCAACCACGAGTATTAATAAACACAGCATAACGAGCAAAATATTTAAAATTCTAAAGTTACAATTTCTAAGATTCGATCAGATAAATTCGATCAGTATGAATCTCAACCTTTTCCTAAGCATGTGTGTGTTTGTCCTTGTCTTTATGTGTAACCTTCCCATCCGCAGCCTGAGACTTTAGGGGAGGGAAGTCCATTTCTGCGTTTCCAGACTTTTAAATATAAAGGAGTCAATAGTCATATAATGGTTTTAGGAATATAAGAAATTCATATACAACTTCCAATTATAATGCAACAAAGTAATTAATATCACACAAACCCACAAGAAAATTATTAATATCACGCCAACAAATTCTTGAGGATAAGAAATTAGGTCTAATGGTCAAAACCATAAATTCAAACTGTCTACAGTTATAATAGCAAGGAAACGTCATCATAACTACTTGACAGATTTTAGTAACTTGTAAGTTTGGAATCGAGACAGGAACCACCAAATCGCAAAGCGGTTAAAAAGTAGTTCCCAAATAGCAAGAATATTACATAATCGCTGTAGTAAACAACTACTTTTCGGGCTAAAGCCCCGCCAGGCATTGAATTATGCCTAATAGAAATCCTCGATCAATTTCTCATGTTTCTGTACGATCAGCAAGGTTTCAGATAAGAAAACCCGTCACGGGTAGGATTCAACATCTGTCCAAGTTACTGACATCAACAGGTTACTGACATTGATCGTATCGATTTGGATGAATACCCCACGGATTTCATTCGGCATTTGTCCTGGATCGGCGTACCGTGTACGGCACTGATGAGAACTAATAAGTTCGAAACAGTTGTCTGTTACTCGGTTCCCACCCGGGACAGATGTTGAATCCTACTCGTGGCGGGTTTTCTATTTTGACAAATGTTAACAATCATAAAATGAAGACAAAAACACGAGATCAGATTTTCACGAACACATAAAAATTACACGTTTCCCGAAGCACGTTTCGCCAACCACGTTGGCGTCATTGGGGTAATGGATGATTAAGACTAGCTTCAGCTTATAATTTTCAATCATTTTCCGGTGATGCCAACCTAGTTGGTGAAAGGCACGTCGAGGAACGTATAATTTTTTGATGGAAAATTTTTTCGTCGAAAACAGATCTCCTCTTTTTGTTGCTGCATCAAAGGGTTCAATCCCCTCCCATAACCGAAAAATGATTAACCCAAAATAAAACCAAAATTTTACAAATATATTACATAATGTACATATATTATAGTACATATTAGTATACGTTATAGTTAATGTTTAGTAATATGTATATGTACATAAACAAATTTCACATGCATAAATCATTCATCAACACTGCCTTATATTATTCCTAAAATGACTCTACAACAACAATCTAATGCTGTTACTTATTACCCAACATTAACTGTATTAAAAAACATGCTGTTTTAGGAATATTTATGTTCTTTGTACTCATGCCGCCATTGTTATTATAACAAATTTGTTTAAATGATAATCTGGTTTCCATACGTTCAAATTATAACACCAGAGATAATTTAGGTCACGTCTAAATAGAGAAATGTGTTGCACAGTAGAATGGTGAAAAACAATGATAAATAAACTATGTATGTATAATATATGTATGTATATGGCACAATGTTTCTGAGATTATATGTATGTATGTATTTAAAATAGCGATGAATAAAATTCACATGGGTCAATTTATACCCTATAATGACTTCATCCGTCAGCAGACAATCTAAAAATGATATGAGCACAGATATTATTAGTAACTGACAACAATATTTTGGTAATCGTTTACGTGGCGACCTATGTTAAATTACCTTTGAAGGTTCTACTAGAGAAATAGTTTGTTTAGTTGTAAAAAAGATTATCCAAATGCAAATTAAGAAAGATTAATGATTATATTATACTACATAATTTACATATACTATCGTACCACTAATAGTACTATCTACTATTAGTGGTATTATTTATCGCATTCTGTTGAATAATATACTATTATTACATATTGAAAATATATATTTTTTCTGTGTGCGTATATCCATTTTTCATTTAACCAGTAAGCTATTATAGATATTCTAAGTATTGCGAAGACAATAAGTACAATATGCTAGTTTATGGCAAAATACCGCAAGATTAGTTCTTCAACATCATTTCATATTTTTAGAAACGATCCCAAAATGAATCAGAAAGAACAGACACTGTTCTTGTGAACCATACATTGTGTTCCCATAAACGAAAACCTAATAAGAAAATACGAGAACTGTATTTGATTGACTTGAATTGAAATTATTCGACCATTTCTTTGCTTTCTTTTTCTTTTACCAAAAACGATCCGGTTATTGTGTCAGTCTACACTCAGTAACCGATAATCGGACCATATTTTCACTTTTTTTTAGAGCTTTATGAATTGTAGAAATGAAGAGGCCGCTGGACATTTGGTGAAATGTTCTTGACTAGTAAATGAAAGAAAACAAGTGTTTTTTTTCATTTACGAGCTTTCTGAAATTTAGGGATCTTATATTTATGTCCATTTAATCAATAACGTAAACGTACTTATCTATATCATTTACAGAAAACGTTGCTCTATTTCCAACAAGTTTTTTAATCAAAAAAGAAGTCAGGTACCAAAAAGAGTTTCCTCTGATTGTTCATATTTAGTTCTACAAAAAAAAATGTATGGATGATCTAAAAATTATTTCATACCTAGAATCTCTTGTATTGTTGATGATCTTGTGTCGTATTATTGAAACTATGTAAAAATAGATCTATATAATTCTAGAGAAATAAAACTAGTTTTGATATTTGACATTTCATATCTAGTAATATTTTGTTCCTCTAAATTTCCAATAGTTGTTAAATTACCAACAAATCGCCAACATAAACTTTGATTTTATTTTCCTGAATTTATTGTACCTAATCATAACACTAGGGAACAATTTTTTTTGTCAGTCACTGTTGCAGGAGCATTTTTAACTGATTTCAGTAATATTTTCATCGCTGATTTCAAATAAATGAAATTTGATTTTCGCTACATGGTCTGGTTTCCACACAACTTTATAGTACCTATCTTACAACTTCTGACATTTCTTTTGTACAGGGTATTATGCCCTTAAGAATACTGTCTTGCCATTAAGATTTGGTCAAATATCACGAATACAACTGGACCATGTGTGGATCTGAAAATGTTGAACTTCCTCCTAGGTCAACACAGAGGATTTGCGAAGATTCCATGGTATATCTGCATGTCAGTAGAGCGCAAGAGAAACACTGGACCCAGAAAACACTGGACCCAACCATGAAACTCTGGAAGTAGGTATGCCAAACATTGTGAATGATTCAATCATCAACCGAGAAAAGTTAATGTTTCCTCTACCACATCCTGCACACAGCTTGGTCAGTTTGTCAAGGCACTGGCGGTTTATATTTTCCATGCTCTAACATTCGAAAAGACCAAAGGAGGTATATTTAACGGGCTTTAAATACGTATCCTTTTTCGTGACGAAGACTTTGTCAGGAATATGAATGGCAAGGAGAAAGCAACATGGATATCTTTTCTGGTACTTATACAAAACTTCCTTGGAAACGAAAAAACGCCTAACTGCGAAGTTCTGGGTACTACAATACTGTTAGCCTTTCAAAATCCTAGTTGCAATATGAGTGTCAAGCTCCATTTCCTGTACCTTCTCGAAAAATTCCCAGAGAACCTTGGCGCTGTGAGTAACGAGCATAGGAAGCGTTTCCACCAAGACCTCTTGATGACGGAAGAACGCTACTAAGTACGTCGGGACAAGCAAATGATGGCAAACTACCGCTGGAGCATCAAACGAGATTACCTTGAAATGGTCTACAGATGCAAGAGCTACAGCTACAAATCACCTATTATCTATCACGTTTATGTTAAAGTGTTAACATATGTATACGTTAATTTAAAGTAAAAATCATTTGTATAGTTTATTTCATCGTTATTTGCCAAATAAAAAATCCCAAACGGCTCTTATCTCATACCGTGGCTTGATTTTGTGGCTAGTCTCAGACAGACTGTTCCGTTTACCGGCAAGATAAGAGAGTTTTTTATTTGGCAAATAGTGATGAAATGAATAGTACCTACCCATATGCAATTCAGTGATAGATCTATTTAGTTAATAAAAAGGAAAGTTTGATTTAAAAGAATCCACAAATAAAAAAATAGTTAATCGATATCAATTCTGGTGTTTACCATTCAACTAATTATAGTATTTTGCAAATTCTTCTCTTACCTTTGCTAGGTAATTTTTACGTCATAATAAATAATATCCGATCCGATAGGACTTGCACCTTGACGAAGTTCTAGTGCAAACTAGAACGGGTGGGTCGGCTTGCACGTATTAATGATTTAAGGAGCCGTACCATAGGTTTAACCATAGTGGAGGGGGTCCTTATTGAAAAACCAGACTAAGACGAGTCCCTGAAGGAGGGCAGCAGCTCTTTCAGTAGTCATAGTGGCAGAAACCGTGGGGGTTGGTATGGTGCTATGACACACACGACTGCGATGTGGAAGGCAAGAGGAAACCACCACATTATAATCCTCAGAACAGCTAACAGAAAGCTTATCCCAAATTAATGATGGCGTCTCCTGGGGCAAAAAACACCGGAGGTAAAATAGTCCTCCGTTCGGATCTCCGGGTGAGGACCGGGAGACGTGATCGAGTGCAATAATAGTAAGAAGTGTAGCATTTCACGAGTCGGAGCGTGGAATGTCAGAAGCATGAGACAGGCAAGGAAGCTAGAGAATCTGAAGATAGAAATGGATAGGTTAGGATTAGATATAGTAGGTACAAGTGAGATGCGCTGGCCGGAAGTAGGAGATTTTTGGAGCGGTGACTATAGGGTAATACACACAGGATCGGTAAATGGAAACGCGGGAGTAGGGATCGTTATGCGGAAGAACGCAGGACAGTGTGTAGATAGCTACCTACAATACAGCGAGAGAGTAATGATTAGTAATGATTAGAGAGTAATGAGAGTTAGGTTAGATTCGAAGCCAGTGGAAACAGTAATAGTGCAAGTATACATGCCTACTTCTAGCCACAGCGAGGAAGAGTTAGAAGCCGTTTATTCGGACATAGAGCAGGTAATAGGATTTGTGAAGGGCAATGAAAATTTAATAATAGTAGGAGATTTTAACGCAGTCGTAGGTGAGGGGAAAGAAGGAGAATTTGTAGGTCCTTATGGATTAGGAAACACAAACGGGAGAGGTAGTAGACTGATAGAATTCTGCGAGAAGCACAAGATGGTAGTCGCGAACACATTGTTCAAGAATCACGTTAGGAGGCGGTACACATGGAAAATTCCAGGAGGGATAGACAGGTATCAGATAGACTACATTCTGGTTAGGAAGAGATTTAGAAATCAAGTAAAAGACTGTAAGAGTTATCCAGGAGCAGATGTAGACATCGACCACAACTTGGTAGTCATGAAAGCTAGATTAAAGTTCAAAAATCTGAAAACCCGGAACGATAAGAAACGTATAAATGTAGACATATTGAGGGATCAGAATATGAAAGATAAGTTCCAGGAGAAAACAGATCAATTAATAAATAAAGCGAGTAAGGACGAAATCAAGAACGCAGAAACTGAGTGGGAGTGTATCAAGAATAGTCTAGATTCCGCGACTACGGACGTTTTAGGACACGATAAAAGGGAAGCTAGGAAGCCCTGTATAACGGACGAAATCTTAAACTTAATGCAAAAGAGACGAGGCTACAAAAACAGACGAGACGAAGAAGGAGTGAAAACTTATAAGTCAATAAAGTGGGAAATCATTAGAAAATGTAGAAAAGCGAAAGAACAATGGATAGAGGATAAATGCAAAGAAGTAGAAGATAAGTTGCAAGTAGGTAAGACCGATGAGGCTTACAAAATAATTAAGAGGAACTTCAGGGATATAGGAACAATAAGTAGAAACGTTAGGAGTCAATCGGGGGACATACTGATCGGAAGAGAGGAGAAAGCGGATAGATGGAAGCAGTACTTAGGAAATTTATACGAGGGTCAGGAATTAGGAGAGATATTAGAGGAAGAATCTATCATCGATAGGGAAGATGTAGGAAAACCTATATTGAGAGAGGAATTTGAAATAGCACTAAGGGGGCTAAAGAATAATAGAGCGCCGGGTGTAGGTAAAATACAGACAGAAATTTTGAAATGTGCGGGACAGAAAGTAGTAAATAGAATGTTTGAACTGGTAAAATACATATACGAAACGGGCGAGATGCCGGAGGATTATAAGAGGAACATTATCGTTACTATACCGAAAAAGAGAGGAACCGACAAATGCGAGAACTTTAGAACGATTAGCCTAACTTCCCATGCGTCAAAAATCTAAACCAGAATAGTGCAGAAGAGGATGGAAAATAGAGCGGAGGAAATACTAGGAGAAGACCAATTCGGATTTAGGCGAAATAGGGGAACTCGCGAAGCTCTTCTGGCGCTAAGAGTAATGTTAGAGAAAACAATGGAAAAAGGAAAGAACGCTTATATAGGATTTGTAGATTTTGTAGAAAAAGCTTTTGATAACGTAAGATGGGAAACAATGTTCGAGATACTAAAGAGCGCGGGAATGAAGTATAGAGATAGGAGAGTAGTATACAATCTATACAACGAGCAAACTGCTGTTATAGAAGTAGAAGGGGAAAAAAGGGAAGTAGGTATCAGGAAAGGAGTAAGACAAGGATGTCTTATTTTTATAACTATCACCACTAATTTTTAAGCTGTACATTGAAGAGGCGATTAATGTGGTAAAAGGGATTGAATAAAAAATAGTGGATTTCGGGATTAAAGTACAAGGACAGAAACTAAAAATGCTGAGATTAGCGGATGATATAGCAGGATTAGCATCAAGTAAGGAGGAATTAGAATCAGCATTGAACGAAATGGAGGCAGTGTTCACAGAGGAATACGGAATGAGGGTGAATAAAAATAAAACTAAAGTGTTAGTGTGCAGAGGCCGCGAGAGCAGAGCAAAAACGAAAGTACAAATTAATAATGAAAGATTGGAGGAAGTTAAAGACTTCACTTATTTAGGAAGTAAAATAAATTGGGATGGAAGAAGCGATAAAGACATAAAACAAAGAATAGCGCAGGGTCGAGGAGCTTTTAACAAAAAGAAAGCACTTTTATGCTCGGGGGTAATAAACTTTGAAACAAGGAAGAGATTTTTGAAAACATATGTATGGAGCACGGCACTATACGGTTGCGAAACCTGGACGGTAGAGGAAGCAAGTAGGAAGAAATTATAAGCTTTTGAGATGTGGTGTTACCGAAGAATGATGAAAATACCATGGACTGATAGGGTTAGAAGCGAAGAAGTATTGGAGATAGTCGGCGAGAAAAGAAGTATGTGGAAAAACATAAAGAAGAGAAGAGATAGAATGGTAGGCCACTTGCTGAGACATGGGGGAATAGTCCGCGATATTTTGGAGGCAGAAATAGGAGTGAAGAAAGGCAGAGGTAGGCCTAGATTAGACTATTGCTCGCAAATAGTAAGTGATGTAGGTTGTAGCACAATTAGCGAAATGCGTAGGTTAGCACAAGATAAGAGAAGCTGGAGGTTAGCGTCCAACTAGTCTTAGGACTCATGACCTAATGATGATGATGAATAAATGATATATTTTTTTAGTTTCATAAAAATCTATTTGACTGACTATTTGAAAAATAGGTAGATAATATCCTGACGCAAATAAAGATCTAATAAGAAATACTTTTATATTTCTATTTACTACTTTTTATATTTTAAAAAATATAAAAAGTAGTATTTAAATAGAATAGGTTTACATGTGTATAAAAAATACTTTTAACTAAAGCGTAAACTATTTTGTAGAAAATAACCTCTTGCTGTATATATTTATAGATTACTTTCATGAGTGTTTTTACATTTTAGTCTCGAAAAGTGATAAAAGATATTCGTCATAGAAATCTTTAGCAACTCATAGAAAGATACATTATCTACGGCAATTCTGTTAATATAATAGTATCAGGTAAACAGTAACGAAAAGTATACAAACAAAAATAATTCCACATAGACTGTTGAAAAACACCTTGAACACTTCAGTGAAATCAGAAAATAAAGATTTGGCATCGCATAATTAACCATGTTGCTATTACCTACACTCATTGATTTGTTATCAGTAATCAGTCAATAAATAGTATGACTTGGCGCAGTGGAGAATCTGGTACTATGATTCTGTGATTTATTAATTACCAAAAATTAATACTTTTCAATAATTTATAGTGTTTGCAAAATTGTGGAAATGAGTAAGTGTAAAGTTTCTTTTATTTTTGCTGTTTTACCGTTGATCAAAATATTGTTGAAAATTATAACTTTTCCCCACTATTAAGTAGGTAAGATATAATATTGACCAGTGGCGTAGCAAAGAAGTCATGGACTGTGTTCCTAAGTCGTCAGGGGCTGGTGGAATTCGTGACGCAACGTGAGAAGAATCTAATTTCAAATTCTGTACGCTTATTGTTCTACAATAACATCTTACAATAAGTACGCTTATTGTTCTACATCTAATGAATAAGTCAGATAAAAACAAAGAAAAATTAAATAGAGCGAACAGATGATAACATAGACGATAAACAAATAGAACAAATCTAACTTTATGCAAAGGAACTATTAGCAATATGAATATAATGATTTATGGTCAAACAGGAAGTAATGCGATTGAAAACTCACTTTGTTACAACTTGTTATTTCGGATAATACCAATTATAATAGATATTAAAAACTCTATATTTGGATAGGACTCAAATAGTATGTTTTGTTCTTATCTCAAACCATCTTGATGAAAAGCAGTTAATTTTATAATTTTGTAATTTCCAGCAATCATTCGAAAGCAGTTTAACTATCAAATTAGGCTATATTAGATAAAATACTTATGAAATGCTGTAGTACTTATTTTACAATGAACTAAAAAATGACAAAATATACTAGGCAAAAAAATTTAGGGATGTGAAAAAATCCTAAATATTTAAGTGATTATTAATGGGCTGTAACTTGAAAGAAAATAGTCGCAGAGTAATTTTAGAAAAGCCAATTGAAGTTTCAAGTTTATAGTTTTCATATCTTGAGCTCAAAATGTTTTACCATCAGCAGTTCAATAAATTTTTTTTTAGTAATTTCATCATAAAGCTTTTTTTTTTTAAATTTTATACTATTTAATTTGAGTGGCCTAAATGCCTTGTACGATGATTTTTCGCTGCCGAGTTATCATCGTTCAAAGCAGAAAAGTCAGTTTTGACTTTGGTTATTAATTACTCGGGAAATACTGATCGTACAGAATTTTTTTTCTTACAATAGTATTGTGATAAAAAAATATGGATTAATGCTAAAAATATTTTCAACCTCAAAAAAATGTATAAAAATGAAATATTCGTTCTTAAATTGATTTTTAGCAAAAGCGACAAATTCAATAATTCCGAACACAACGAAAAAAAAAATCGCAGCACTTTGAAATGTTCACGGTTTCTTTGGGATACTTTGAGATTAAAAATAATTAGTTAACGTCGTTAGTCTTTCCATTATTTGCAAAGTTATGCCAATTTAAGTGAATATCCCTAAATACGCAATTTTTTACCCCTTCTTGAATGAATCTGTTCACGCCGAAAATTTTTTTTTATCAAAAACCAATAACTGCAACTTATAAAGAAGAACACTTTGCAGTTTTTAAAACCCTACCTGAATTTTCTGTGCGATCATTATTTCTGAGTAATTAATTACCAAAGTTAAAACTAATTATATTGTTTGAACTACAATAACTCAGCGAAAAATTATGGTATAAGAATTGATTGAAGTCCGTGCACCTTTTGAAAGGCATGCAAAAATTTGGAAATATTTTATCAGGTGGTTTTTGTATGATTACTCAAGAACTACTGACGATAAAACAGTTTGGACTCAAGATCTGGATCTTCAATTTGAATCTTCAGTTTTCCTTTTTTAAAATTGCTCTGCCACTATTTTTCTCCAAATTACAACCCTTTGAAAATTACTTAAAAATTTACATCCCTTAATTTATGTGTCTAGTGTATATAGGGGTTGCTGTAAAAAAAAAGAAAAAGGAATTTATAAACCTAGTCTTTATAGGACACATATATACTGTATAACAATAAAAAACTTCTAAAAGTACAAAACTTCTAAAAGAGACCAATTTTCCATAAATAGTTAATCATTAGGAGACGATTACAGCAATCAGTCTTAATAATCTTATGAAGATGCTAACTTGGTTGACGAAATTGTGTCGAGTAACGTGGAATATTTCGATATTCGTGGAAACCTATTGTCCTGTGTTTATTGCTTCATCGGATGTTTCAGATGCTCAATTATAATAGGTAAAACAAAATATCATACACCTACAAAGCTCGAAATTTAATAGAGAAACAGACAACGCAAGTATAACACCAGTGGGTAACAAGTAATTAAATAATACATATAAATGTGCAATAATATCAATAGCACCAAGTAGCAGCAAATTGTTTCGTTTAAACTTCGAAGAGCTCGCAATTTGTCAATAATTTTTATTTTGTCAAAATCGCTGTCAAAAAATCGCCTTTTCAACTGCACATGCCTTTCGCACTTGGTATAGCTCACAGCGGTACTTTGGCCAAAACAATAAATATATACAGTGCTATATTTGAAGGAAATAATATAATTGTTTTAAATAATACCAAATAAATGTGTAGCAACGCGTAAAATTGGCGCATTAGCAGGGATAATGAGTGTGCCTCGATAGCTTAGCGGTCAGAGCACTCAACCGGAAATTGGGAGAGCCGGGTTCGATTCCCGGTCAAGGCATATGCACTTTTATCCTTGCTATCGCCAAAGTGGTGACCCCGACGTGATGTGATTCGTTCAAGTACATCCAACCTCCCTTACATCTCAAATTCGCGGATTCGATTCCCGTCCTATCCATCGCCCTATAGTCCGGGGGTTACCGAGCAACGGTTCGTAAGAAGAATGGCGAACGCGGTCACATTCCGTTAAATTGTATCGAGACAAACCATGTCTATAGGGAGGGAGTACTGTAGCGACGCGTTACAAACTGGCGCATTAGCAAGGATAATGAGTGTGCCTCGATAGCTCAGCGGTCAGAGCAACCAACCGGAAATTGGGAGAACCGGGATCGATTCCCGGTCAAGGCAAACTGCACTTTTATCCTTGCTATCGCCAAAAATGGTTTAATAACGGAACGTTTTGAAGTTCAACTTTGGCCCTTTAATTTGCTCAACCTCCATCCGCAGAATATGTTACGTTACTGGTCCTGATTATAATTCAAATTAATTGAAATACATTACGAAACTATACATTATGAATAATCAATAGTACGATGAAAAACACATTGATATTAAAGAAATGATTAGAAACTCATTCTAAACTTTTCATAATAAAAAATTATTATTAGTATTATTATGTCACATACAAAAGTGATGAATTAATAAAAATCCTATTACAATAAAATGGGTCTTCTGTCTCGACAATGAGGTTATAATGATGTAAAATTGATTATTATTAATCGTCTATGAATATTTCTTAATAATAATCATATAAAATAATCTACAGTTTTCGATATAAATGTAATTCCATGATAATATTTTCCATTTTAATATTTTATATATTAAATATTATAATTTGATTTGCAATTATATATTTTATAGGTATGGTTGATAAATAAATAATATCTAATAAATGAGTATGCAACCCATGTATAAATTTCCTTCTTCCCCTTTTATCTTTGGAACTGAGAGGCATAAAAGGACGAAAACTGGCATACATACATACGAGTACATACATACATTAAAGCGTTAAAATGTTTTAGTTAATATATAGTGGTATTATGAAAGTATCATGAAAGATGGCGTTGGGGCGCCATTTTTAAAATAATTTTTAAATAGCAATAGTTACTAGTAACACCTCATTTGAAAACTACTTCAAACATGAAACGTTATTTTGAGTTTGGCATTGTTGACTGTCTTGACTTAAAAAAAAAATAATTATAGTATTGGTAAACTGGTACACTATCAAAATGTTTCGGCAGTACCTCTTCATCTTTTCTCAGTAAACGTGTCAGCTTTTTCTGATAGTCGTTTAAAAAGTCACTTAAACGTTTTTATATATCCGAATTTAATTTTGTGTTTACATTTAATAGGGTGTAGAAGTAGCATTCTGTTGATAATTTATTTCCAGATCTTTATATTCATCAGGTTTTTCTTCTGGAATCTCCAAAATTCGGCTCACAACTCTCCCGTTAAATTTCGATTTAACGGGATTTCGATTTAATCAATGGTCCAACTATGTGATTACCCAAGATATCTGCCCACGATTGGTTTTTTTCTGGAAAGTGTGTACGATTCTCATGAAAGACATTAAGCTTCGTGTGAATCTATACCTTACATTCTGAGTGACGTAATACAAATTACCATTAAGAATAAATGTGGGTTCATCGGTAAATCATTTTTTTTATATTTAAGATCTGAACTGGCGAAGAAAAATTTGTAATTTTTGTTTGTTAAAACACTTTGCACAGTTTTTGTAGATACTCCACAAACAGTTACAGTTTCAGATGTAGACTGTGTGGGATTCATGACTGTTTCAGCGATATTTATTTGTCAGTTCATTTTTCATTCTGAATACTACCTGTTCTCTAAAATTTAGTATCTGCAGTATCTGTTTTAGGTATGCCCGATATAGGTCGATCAGGATATCTGTCAATGAAATATATTTTAAACATACGTAGATTTTTTCTAGTCTCGCCAATAATTCGAATCGTATTAACTTTTCCTTCTAAAGTACGTACAATGTTATTATTAGATACACTCAAAAGTATACTAAATAGAATTCCTAAGTGTAAACACAAACTAAAATTCGGATATTTAATAACGTCTAAATGGCTTTTTATGTGCTTCCCAAAATACCGACACTTAATTTTACGGGAAGGCAGTGCCTATAGAAATTGATGGTATATCAACATTTAATGTACTCGATTTTTTCAAAAAGCAAAAGGTAGATGTGAAATATGGACGTGCACTATATACGAGGGGGTACCAGAAAGAAACCGAATTGATGGTGGACGGAGTTTTTGTAGTACCGTGTTTGACGGTCTACAAGGATGATGCTATTGGGAAAACTCAAGTATTTGAGTAGATTTAGAGTTTAAAAAGAAGCGAAATGTCAATTGGTGACAAACCTCGCTCTGGTCGTCTTTCCACGGTTCGAACTGATCAAAATGTTGCGAAAATTCACGAAATCATCCTGGAAGATCGACGACGGACCATTGACGAGGTTGTGGAGTTGTCTGGAGTAACTTGGACTGATTTTTTGCAGTCGAGCGGATAGTCTTTCCACCACGATAATGCCTCTGTTCACACAGACCAAGCTGTGCGCCAATTTTTGACAAAGAACGTAATGACCTCTCTCCCACATATCCCCTATTCACCCGACGTTGCCCCCTACGACTTTATTTCCCCGAATGAAAAGAGACATAAAAGGAAAACGTTCTGTCAACGTTCTGAAGGTGAAGAAAGAAACGACAGGAGCTATATCGGGTATCACAGAAGACGAATTTCAAAAATGTTTTGAACAATGGAATAAAATATTAGACTAAAAACTGTATACTAGTGCCAGTAGAGAGATCACTTTTATGTACAATATTTACAGCGTACGATCACGAAAGTTGTGCCTTCGAAATAAATAGTTTGGGAAAGCGAAATTTTTTATGTGTATATGTGATATAATATGTGCATCATATGATATCATTTGAAATGTAATTTTTTTTTTGAGTTATGGATATCCGCTGCGAAAAATTCTCCTCTTAACGATATATAATAAATTACAATTTGCTCCATAAATAACCCGATAGTCCGCATTAAAAAAAACCGTACTTTAAGGACAATAGCATAACAAAAAAATAAATAAACAAATATTACTAGCTATCGGTTCAATGTATACAAAAATAAGTGTACAGCATTCCATAAAAAATAGATGATGTCTATTCCATAAAAAAATAGTAGCATCGCAATAGTAACCTTTTAATGTGGTCTGATTATATAGGGTATTTGTTTTGTTAAGATATTTATTCTTGCGTTTCGTTAAATTTCTTTAAACATTTACGTAAATTTTACGCCTGATATATTCACGTTATATAATGTAATAACTAATTAAAATTATTAATTCAATATACCGCAGAATTTTTAAAATCATTAATAAAGGTGAACTTTATTAATGATTTTACTACTCGTAAATACTAGTAAATTTCGCTGTTTAAAAATATATAAAGTGTTTGGTAGAAATTTCCGTATTTGTTATACGTATATATATATATATATATATATATATATATATATATATATATATATATATATATATATATATATATATATATTATTTATTACTTTTCATATTTTTATTAACGATTCGCCTAAAATATTCCTTCCATATCTGGAACATTAATTTTAGAAATGACATTGATCATCATAACATGTTATGTATATTTATCTTCGTCGATACAAGTTAATTGAAGTGAATCAAAATAATGTCTTCAGGTGATGCTCTAATTAGTTATACAAAGTCAATATGTATGATATGAAATTAATGTAACAATTCCTATCGTACAACAACTGTACATTACGGGGTCACTTCATCGGCATATATAAATATTTTTTAAGATTTCTACATCACATTTGTGCGAGTAACAACGATTGTACTATATTTTCCAATATACGTTTTTTATCCCATTCTTTTTCACCTAAAGCGATAATATGATTTCAATGAAACATTAGGTACGTATAATTTAATATCATATACTCAATCATCAAATAACTCAATCAAATTATTGTCATCACATGAAATAATAATTATAAAAGCATAATCATTTATTTTCGTGCCTTTGGTTTCTTCAAATAAATGTTAATTTATATTCTAACTAAATGTGAATTAAATTATTAATTTGCTGTATGTTGAATGTTGTACCAATGCACAAAATTGTAGAATATTTATGAGTTTTAATTTAAGATAAAAAACAATGAAAACCATTCCACACAGTGTGATTCTTTTTTGAAAGTATAACTAGACAACGAAACTTAAAACCTACTGGGAAGGGGTTGTAATTTTCGATGCAACAAAAAATACATAGATTTAAAACCTTAAAATGAACTTTTCCGTACGTAGAGCATCTCTATCTCAAAACTCAGTGGCCGAGAAAAAATAAACCAACACAAAAATGCAGAATATGTGATTTATGCGACAGTTTTACTTTCTTCAATTTTTCTCAAATAGTCCACCATCGTGGTTCTCATGGCCAATGGGCAGGGTGGAGTGTATCCTATCCACCTCAAAATCGATAGATGTCGTCTGGTAGACGTCCATAATCAGAATCAGTTGAAACCCGATCGATCCGACACGATTTAATTGAGTGATCGTGCTAACAAAAAGAATTTCTCAAATAATCCACTATTGTACTTTCTAATGACCCTTTTACATGGTAGAGTGTATTCTATCCACCTCAAAACCAATAGGTGTTGTCTGGGAAACGTCCCCAATCAGAATTAGTCTAAACCCGATCGATCCGACACGATTTAATTGAGTGATCCTGCTAACAAAAAGAATTTCTCAAATAGTCCACCATTGTACTTTCTCATGACCCATGTACATGGTAGAGTGTGTTCTATCCACCTCAAAATCAATATGTGTCGTCTGGGAGACGTCCCCAATCACACTCAGTCAAAACCCGATCGATCCGACACGATTTAATTGAGTTATCGTGCTAACAAAAAGAATTTCTCAAATAATCCACTATTGTACTTTCTAATGACCCTTTTACATGGTAGAGTGTATTCTATCCGCCTCAAAATCAATAGATGTCGTCTGGTAGACGTCCCTAATCAAAATCAGTCTAAACCCGATCGATCCGACACGATTTAATTGAGTGATCGTGATAACAAACAAATTTCTCAAATAGTCCACCATTGTGCTTTCTCATGACCCATGAACATGGTAGAGTGTGTTGTGTCCACCTCAAAATCAATAGGTGTCATCTTGGAGACGTCCCCGATCCGAATCAGTCAAAACCCGAAAGATCCAACATGACTTAGTTGAGTTATCGTGTTAACAATAAATTTTTTTCAAATAGTCCATCGTCGAGCTTTCTCATAACCCATGGACAGGGTGGGGTGTGTCCTATCCACCTCAAAATCAATAGATGTCGTTTGGGGGACGTTTCCGATCAGAATCAGTCAAAACTCAATCGATCCGACATGATTTAGTTGACTTATCGTGTTAACAAAAAAAAATCTTAAATAATCCACCGTCGTTCTTTCTCATGGCCCATGGACAGGGTGGGGTGTGTCCTATCCACCTCAAAATCAATAGGTGTCACCTGGGAGACGTCCCCGTTCAGAATCAGTCAAAATCCTATCGATCCGACACGATTTCGTTGAGTTATCGTGCTAATAAGAATAAATGCCGGCGCCAACGCCAACGACAACGACAACGACACACACAGCAAAAAATTTTTGAAAACCGTTTTTTTTGTTTTTATGCCGAAAAACGAAAGGTAAACTGAAAAAAAAATTGTTTACACACTTTACCATGTTCATGGGTTATGAGAAAGTACAATGGTGGACTATTTCAGAATTGTTTTTTTGTTAGCACGATCACTCAATTAAATTGTATCGGATCGATCGGGTTTCGACTGTTTCTGATTAGGGACGTCTACTAGACGACATCTATTGATTCTGAGGTAGATAGGATACACACCACCCTGTCCATGGGTCATAGGAAAGCACGATGGTGGACTATTTGAGAAAAATAGAAAAATGTAAAACTGTCGGATAAAACACATATTCTGCATTTATGTGTTGGTTAATTTCTTCTCGGCCACTCAATTTCGAGAAACAGCTGCTCTACGTGCGGAACAGTCCATTTTAAGGTTTTAAGACTGTTTATTTAAAATATCACTTTCATGTTTCGGGAATTACGGGAATTAATAAACATATATCAATTAATGCATATTGAATGAAGTAGCTGAAAATTAAATTTTTGACAATTTTCTAAATTATAATTGATATACTTTATAAGGAGTATGTATCACTGCTTGCAGAATAAATTCTCATGTTAAAAATGATATAAATGTATAAAGGTCAATCATCGCTTCCTGGGATTTTTTTTTTTTTTAGATAAGTGCACAGTGAAACTTAAAGTTTATATAAAGCATCACTTATGTCAATATATGTTTTCTTCAAATTTTAATATGCATCTAAATATATCATGTGTCTCACTTAAAATGAAGATATCTTGATATATTCGTCATTTTGTTAAATTCAGATTTGAGCTTTGGCACAATTGTAGTCCTATATAAAATATATATTTTGAGGCAACCAATTTAAAATTAAGTAACAAACTGAGTTAACGGCAGCCTCCTAAATGGAATCCATTCCCGATATTTTGGTTCATGTTGAAGATATCGGAAAAAGTTAGTTAGAAAAAGTTGTGCTAAATATAAATTTGTTTCCAAACTTACTTGTTTGGAAACAAACTTATATTTAGCACAATTTGTTAACAAAAATACTAATTTCGTAATGAAAGTTGGGGCTGGGACTCAAACTTATATTATGAACAACTTTTTCTAATAACTTTTTTCGATATCTTCAACACAAAGCAATATATCGGGAATAGGCCCTATTTGGGGGCTCCCGCTGTCTCAGTTTGTTAGTTAAATTTAAGTTGGTTTCCTCGAAATATACGTCTTATATGCGGCTACAATTTTGTTAAAGTTCAAATCTGGATTCTAAAAATGACGAAAATATCCAGGTGCAGTGGCGGCTCGTGATGAAATGAAACGGGTGTTCTGCACAGGGCCGATCCTAGGGTATTGGCCGCCCGCGTGCAAATTTCAAACGTATCCAAACTACTGGCGCTATAGGGGCCGCAAAAAAAGTACGCAAAAAATTTTGAAAATTTTCAAGGTCACGCGTTTTCCTGATACTTCAGAATTTTTATGTAAAATCCGTTTATACAAAAATGTACACTTTCACAAGAAAAATTTTTGGAATTTAATACTTTTTTGAAGAACATTCATGTTTGCCGTCATATTCTTTAGTTAAGAGAAAAGGCTTGTAAGGTGAATTTTCTACTAGAGGGTCTATAACACTTAAAATATTTTCCGAAAGAGTTTCAGCGTCGCATTTTGTAGGTTTCAGGTATGTCCAAAGACGTTCAATCGGTTCACCATCGAGAATATATCTTAAAACTACCACTAATTTGTTTGAGTTTTTGCAGATACATCACTTGTTTCGTCTGCTATAACTGCCAAAAATGAACGTTTGTTAATTTCTTTAATTATTTCTTCATGACATACTTTTAATATACAGCCTAAAAGATCATTTTGTATTTATTTAGAGGTTCCTTTAAATACTGTAGCATTTTGTAGATGCTCGCTTAAAGTTACATCAAGCTCAGCAGAAAAATTTATCAAACCACGAAATATCCCCGGGTTTTGAGAGATTTCAGATTCGTCATGTCCTCGCAGCGCCAGTTCAGAGGCCCCACAAAACTTTATGCAGTTTATAATTTTTGACAAAACATATCTCCTTTTTGTCACATTATCATTATGCTTTTGCACATTTATCCAATAAGCTGAATCTAATAGTTGTTCCTAATAAAGCTAATTCCATTGTATTATGTAGATGGCTCTTGGAGTTGTCGTGCTTTTTTATTTTTTCAGTTAAGTGCACCAAATCTGTCACCCCTACCTCCATGCTTTGTCACCGCCAAAAAGTAAACAAGGAAAACAAAATAACGCATTTTTTTGTTGCATCCACAAATCCAATTGTTCTTCGAATAAATGTCTCTATTAAATTGACGTTTATATGCTTTTCCGCGACTATCACCTGCAGTCTCAATAACAATATCGGGCAATGGCCTACCATTGTTTTTTAAATCAATTTTTTCTTCATAAGAGTATTTAAAAAATCGCTTCACATGAATTAAATTATAAACTAAATCCATTCACAGTCACTATCACAGTATATAAATATTAATAATTAGTACAATAAATCACTACACAAATTCACAAAACAGTATTTGAAATCTCAAATTAACACGAAATACGAAATAGGTACGATTTACGCCCGCCCGAGGAGTAAGAAGGAGTAAACATTCACTGATGTTGCCTTAGCTGGAAAAAATACAGCTCATTGACCGTGTAAATTCGCGCATTTACGAGCGCCAAGTGTGGATTGTCGCGGGAGTTGAGGGGCAGGACGAGTGTGCCGAGCCGTGTTGAGAACTACCTCGTGTGGCCCAGTTCAATGTACCGCGACGCGCTCGCGTGGAGACCCAGATAATTCATCTGGTCTACTACTCAATAGAGGACGGCGAGCAGAATGCGACTTTAACGCAATAATTTGATTAGCTGCACCAACTAACCAAATTATTTTATTAATAAATTTTAGTAATTATTATGTCGCGAAAATATACAAATATCTAATTTTTTTGGCAGTTCTGCAGCTCTGCAGCACCTATACATTAGCCGCCCCTGTCCAGGTGTCTTCGTTTTAAATGAGACACGTGGTAGTTATTAAAATGTTAACTATTGAATAAAAAAAGAAATAAGTATAAATCCTATATCACATTGTTATATTACTATAGGGAAATTGAAGAAATTTTTTTATATATAAATCTATTGAGACCATACAATTTTATGAAACATTTAAAATATACTTAAATTATTAAAAAAGTTGTACTAAAATGATACACTATTTATACTATGCAATAGGGCAATAATTATTATATAATATACATTTGTATTATTCAGTAAGGTAATATTTTTAATAATAGAAGAGTACTTTTTGCATTCGAAGTATATTTTTGCGAAATGAAAACAAAATATTACCTACGTAAGTTTGTTCTATGTTTTACATGCGCGTATACAAACTTGTATTCCTGTCAACTTTAGTTTAATATTATTCTATGGTAACACACATAATGTAAAGTTGTTTTCAAATAAACTGAGCCTATTAAATAATTCAATTTACAAATTTACATTTGCGTTGCCGTCCTATTTGTGTGAGTGAACATACTGACTAAAAATAATAATTCTGAATAAAATTAGGCAGATAGCAAATGACCTCGTTAACTTATCAACAACTAGTGTTAATCGTATTCTAAGCTACTGGGCAATGGTGTAACATGTTGTTAAGCGAGGGGATACATAACCTATAAATTTGAGTAATCATATAGTAATATGCGTGATGACTGTATTTTCATATAATAGAATTGGAAACCTTTCCTTTGATTTTATTATTCCATACTTTGATACTAATTTAAACTTTAAATTGTAATTTAGGTAATTATTTTTTTTAGCATAGAATACTCAAATCCTCACCAAAATTTGGTATTAAAACTTATTCGACGCGCGTTTTACCTACCAAGTTGACATAATCGAGTGACCAGTAAAACTAATGTTCTAACTATCGTAGTTTTAATCATCTTCTGATGATGTCAACTTGGTTGGTCAAACCCGCGTTGAATATCGTGAACTCTTTCAGTGTTCGTGGAAAACTGGTCTCCTGTTTTTGGGACTGCATCAGAAATTTCAGCTATATCTCAGGAATAACGTTTACGATAAATTTAGAATTTCAAGTACTATATCATGGAAAATAGTAAATATAAGTCAATGATATTAGGCTTACTTAGGTGTCTTCTGCAACAGATCGCTTGAGGGAAATCGGATTTTAAATAACATTTTAATATGGAACAATGAATAATACTTTTATTATGATTAAATTGATTCTTCATTAAATTTTATGTGGCTTGTAAGCGTAACGATCGTGGGAATCGAGATTATGTACTTTTTCTAGATCATTAATTTGCCAATGTCAAATGGTTTCCTTTGAAGACTTATTGAGTACAATTTAAAATAACTTGCAAAATATTTTTTTTTTAATTTTGCAGATAATCAAAGCAACAAACCAAACACAAATTAAGTACATATGTACTATTCATTTCATCGCTATTTGCCAAATGAAAAACTCTCTTATCTTGCCGATAAACGGAAGAGTCTACATGAGGCTAGCCATAAAAACAAGCCAAGGTTATGTTTTGAGATTTTTTATTTGGCAAATAGCGATAAAATAAATTATACTATAAAGAGGTAAACTAATATATTATATACACAAACGAAATTATTACATACATGAAACTATACATGATAATATATTAAACATAAACTAGAAATTAGACTAGGGTGACTAGATTTAAATATAAATTTGAAAACATTATTTTGACACTTATGTATACAATTGTGTATTGTATATTTTATGGATGGATTTTCGACTTATATTAAATTAAAAATGATTAATAGTAGTAGTAATTTTTAACGCTGCTACATAGCAACTATTGGCTCTGACACTTTTTAAACTAAATGTATTTGTCACTAGTGAGGGATGAAATGTCACGAGTTTCTTAAGACTAAGAGACTAAAATAGGGAATAATAACTACTTCGTTACAAAATCGCTTACGTTGTAATTGTGAAGAAACTGCAAAGCGGTGTAGGTACCACTATTTTACTTACTGTTTTTTTTTTAACATGCTTGGACCACGTTGTAGCTATTTCCTTCTTGTGTGTATATAAAATGGATTTTGCTGTTATTTTCAACGTCTATAAATGCTATCACAGTGCTAAAATTATTTCACTATCATATAATTTTTATTAATACTTACAGTATTACAGATATATACAACATTAACTATCTCAGATTGATTACAAAAATCAAAACCTTCTTAATTCTTCTGTAAAATATAATAATGATAAATGGAAAAATAATGAAGCGTGGACTCAATACACATTTTTCAACAAAAATTATTTTCTTAAAGAGTACCTACAACAACAAAAAACACGAAAGTACGTCAATATTGAGGAAATGATATTTTAATATGGCTATTAATTAAATAAGTATAATTACGGATTGATTTCATATTTTCATGATATTGAGTACACAATATTATTTAGTAACAGTTATCAGAAACTTTTTTAACATAATGGCGTTCAACGTTTTGTAAATAAATATGCCATATATTTAGAAAATGCGCAGTGATTAATGAGTCAGTTAGAAGTATTGTTTATGGGTCATGTAAACGTAATTTTCACTCTAAATTACTATATAACTTTAAAGGTTCAGGTAGATTCTGCTACTATGAAACTACTTAAAAATTTTAAAACTTCTAGGTGAAGAATAAGTAAAACCACACTGTTGCTGGTACTACTGTATACTACCTCATGGTACTAATAACTGCAAAGTAATTTGATGATATAATATTCAATATATTTTAAAAACTACTTAGAAGTAATAAAACTACTATAGTTCTAACAGGCATTGGGAAGAACTAACTAATTAAGAAGAACTGATCACAGCTGAATTATTCCGGTTTCAAGTTATTTTAATTCTAATGTCATATATTTAGTTCAAATCACATAATAACTACCCAGTGGTATTGGGACCTAATTTTGTTCTGTTACTTTCAATGATTAATCTCAACTTAATTCAAAGTATCGTGTAAAATAGTTTGGATTGCAAAAGTATACTACCAATTCTTATTAGGATTACCAATGATTATTAGTAAATTACCAATTCTTAAATTATTTGATAATAATTTATAATAAGTTAGAAAATAGCTTATGCATATTAGTGACGTAAACTCAGACGAATGACACCATTACACAAATTATTTTCCAAGTACAATCGCTATATAACTAATGATACAGTTTTTCAATTAATTAATAAGTTTAAAACAAGTTATCGTTATTCTCATCCTATCATTTGCTCTAATAAATTTAATGAAGCATTTATTAGTTGATGAGAAAGATATATTCTATTATTTTTGAAGACGTTTTTATTTCTTTAGTGGATAAATAAACACTCTAATATTTCCATGACAATATTTTCTCAATACAATTCTCTTTTCGAAAACTCATTCTATAACATTGCTACCGTTCATTCAGATATATTTCTGATATATTATATAGTTCACTTGTTTTTAAAATTGATGAAAATTTTTATAAATACTGATATTACAGTTTTTAAATTATATAATGACTTCTTTAGTATACCCAGAGTCATAATGCAAATCATTTTAGAATATTTTGTAGTTACACTAAACATACATAATATTGCTCCCCTTCTATGACCGAAAATATAACCTATAACCTGATGTAAGTTCAAAATTATCCTAAGAGTGTCGAATACAGAAGTTTTTACTTTTTGGCAAGGTTTTTTCATTTTTTATGCTAAATAAAAAATTTCAACTATACATATTTTTTTTTTAATTTGGGTATAGATGTCGTCCGTCATATATTATGTTGTACTTTTCTCATTTAGGAATTAAATTAGCCATCTTTTGTAATTCATAATTTAAAAGAATGGATAACGTTTCGTGAAAATAAACAAAAAAGATATATTCAAATATATGTTTGCGTATAAACTTTTTACATTCACAAAAATGACAGCTAAATGACAGTGAGTTTACGTTAAGTACAAATATTGTAAATATCGTGGATGATAATTAAATATATTTTATACCAATCCATTTCCAAACAGTTGTAACACGCCACTGGTGTACCAAAAGAGCCGAGATTCACCACATAAGAACAAATAAAGACATGAATGCACCATCAATTTATTACGCCCTGTCAATTCGGTCTCCGCTTCTGCCAAATTCACTGGCAGGATAATCGATCCTGCGCCAGGACTCGCGCAGACGCCGCAGTGGTCTCATTTGGATCGGACGTGTTCTGCACTATTTATATAAAAATGTGATATTTATACCATTAATAAAACAAAATACAATAAAAAATCAGTCACGCGTAACATAAAAAATTGTTTGTCAGTGTGGATTTCATTAGGCAATGAAATTAGTTCGTTCAGTTTCGTTATTGTGATACGATAAACCGCTGCCTACACGTTCCGATGCAAAGTAAATAAAGACAGTGTTATAGTTTTCATGTTAAAATGTGTTATTAATAATAATGTTAACAGTATATATCTAAAAATATATAATAATTAAGCACTATAAAGAGTTTATAGTTGTTAAAAAAAGTGACAAGGTTATATGGTTTTTTAATTATGGGTAACCTACAGACCAGCGAATCGAAACCCGTGAAAGGCGGCAAATCGCCTGGAAAGCCTAAGACAAAAATTAAGTTGCGTGGAAAGAAGGGAAAATCGGACGAGATCTCGTTCACGGGCGTAGTACCAGACGATGCAGAAGAAGAGGGGCATGCGCCAAATTCGAAAGAGGTACGACTAGAAGAACCACCAGCCGAGGTAAAAACTGTAGTAAAAAACGACTCAGACAATGTTATAGTAACCGACTCGTGGTGTAAAGTAAACAGTATAGCTGGCGAGGACAAGAAAAAAGCAGCAACGTCGCCGTCGAGTTCCGATTCCAACTTCACGGACCCCCTAACACCTGTCGGCTTTTCTTCGGCGATAAATGAATGCAATCGCAGCGACGAAAGAGTGAACTTGGACGTGGAGGTTCCCAACAGCACGCACGAGACGTTCTTGCACAACTTAACGTTGAATAGTTTCAAGTTGAATGATTATCGCGCGAGGCGCGAAGAAGACAAATGTAAGAAGCTGAGTAAACTCGGCGTGTCCAAGACCAGCCAAATTAGTTTGGACAGCAATCCGAGTGAGTGTTTCGCGTCGGATAATGTGGAGGTCATCACCCAGGGGATGCAGGATGATAGCGGGTTTATGTGCGATAGTCTGGAAAGGGAGGATACTTTGAAAAGAAAGTCCAGGGACTCCGTGGATTCCGGAGCTGAGGATGTATTACTTTCGCAGATGGTGAATAAAATGTCAGATGTCAATTTGACAAATGGTAAGTAATAGTAATTTGCGTGAAACAATATTTCAGCTGATATTGAATTATCGTATAATAAATAATAATAGTAATAATAATCGTCTCTATTAAACATAATATATATATATATATATATATGTAAATACGGAACTATAGGCACGATAGGCACGTTTAAGGGACGTCGAAGCTATTCTTATACTTAACTTAATTTGTAATAACTTCATTTTACAACTAGATAGAAGTAATATGATGCATATTCAAAAGAGTTTCTTTTAAAGAATATTGTTTAGGGTAAAGAATATAGAAGATATAGATATAGAAGACGTAGATATAAATATTAACTGAGCCAAATTTTTACAATACTAGTATTGTAAATTTTAACAGGGATAATAATAACAGTATTAATAATATTTATTTATCATGACATGCACTAAAGTTTAAGTATATCGTTAAAACTTCAAACACATATAAGTTCTACATATAAAAAACATAAATATAAAACATAAAATACTTAATTTATTTACTAGTACTAAAAGTATTTTAATATATCTTTAAATACTATGATGTTGAGTCACTGTTATTGTTGATTAAATGTAATTTATATTATTAAAAGTACAGTACAGTGTGTATGGTGGAGGCCCAATATCTCCGTTAAAAAAGGAGAAACATGTATATTTCTTACGATGTTGCCTAATACACTCTTGCACAAGATTAACGTATCAGATAAACTTTTCATTATTTGTTATGATTTTTCGAAATTTTAAATTCTTAAACATTTTATATGGGTAACCTAGAATATCCTCTGTCACTATTAATAAACAATTGCAATTGTCTGACATGATGGAAAGTAACATTTTGTAATTGTTTGATAATAATACATTTAATGCTATTTAAAGTCATTTGTAAAATTATATCAATAAATATTGAAATTAACGTCCACTAATTTTGGCAGAACATTATGAACTTCTGAAGTTTACAGAAATATAATTTTTTGTTTTATTCGGTTTTTAAAGGCTTCAATATTTCTTGGTTTATTGTATACCGTATACTTGTATATGGTATACAAGGTCTTGATTTGACGCATCCCTCAACAAAATAATTTAGGGAAGTCACATTAGAGAATCTGGTCAGACATTCTATAGGACTATGTCTATCAATCCATAACTTGGGAAAACTGTATTTAGATATTCACGAATCAGGCGAGTATAATGGTCTTGTACTTTGTCTTGATGCCATTAAGGTTTTATTCATACCACAATTTACCACAATAACTGTAATTACTCGTACTAAGAGTTTTTCATATTTTTTTTGTCTCCAAATAAGCTGGTTTTCGGTTTAAATTTTAGTTTAAAATCCTGTGAAGATTATATTATCCACCATAAGTGAAATTAAAAAGATTTGTAATGATTATTTATAATCACAAAAATATAATTGTGTCAGTTTTGAATTTTAGACGTAAAGGATATACTACCAGGATACATATTTATTTTCAATAGCTATTAACAGTTTACTGTATTTAATTAAATGCCATTAAATGTATTTTTAATCAAAATGTCTCTAGTTACCTACTACTAAATCCCATCTCTTATGTAGTACTATATGTACAGCATAAAAGAAGTGTAGGTATAGTATGTAATTAGTAATTACAACTATATATGTTTAATTTTGTTAGATAATTCTGCATTCAAACAAGACGTGATAAAAATATGCATTTTCACTAATAATCTCGCATATAAGAATGATCACGCACATTACAATATTCTCATTATAAATATACGAATTTTAAGTAAGGCGTATTATTAAAACAATCATAATTGTTTTAATAACCTGATTAGAAATAACGAGTACCGTATTGTGTACTTATATCAAGAATTTTCATCCGGATATGGATACCTATGGAATTACAGTTTTCAATTTAATCACAATAGGATTTTCATATCGACATGTGGAGATATATTTATTGCAAAAATAAAAACAATTGTTTATTGCCATATTGAATGTAGATATATTAAAGCCCAATTAAAATACATTTTTAAATTAATAATGAAGTAAATAGTTAATCAAATTATTAATAGAACTTGACTTTTGAACCGAAGTACAAATATAACTATACATTATTTATTAGTAATTTTTATTAACATAATTCATAAATAAAAGAAGGTTTGAGTTCAAGATATCTAAAAGAGTAAATAGGCTGCTGAATAATGTCATGAAATCTGACAATTGGATAACTTTTTAATATATTTGTTTGTTTACAATTTGATTATTAAATATAGATATATTTAAATTAACATAAAAGTACAATAGATATACAGTGAAGAACAATTAGAGCACCTCATCTCTATTTTTTTTGTTATATAATTTTTTAAAGAAGCACCAGAATACATGGACTTTTTCAGAATTTCATTTAAACTTATTGGTTTAATAACTAGTTCCCTTTAAAATAATTTTAAAAAGGGCTCGGAACTAAGTGATACCTTGTTTTTAAAGTACTTCAAGGTCCTATACTTCTATGTAGTAATCCTTAAATTTGAGTGAACATACACGTTTTAATTTCCAAATAGTATTTTGATTTAATTTTTTAGTAAAAAAAATCATACTTAACTAGGCCCAATCTTACATTTTAATAGCAAACGTCACCGCTTTCTCTATTCATTAATAATTCGTTTGTAAAATTTACTCTCATTCAAATATACGTGTGTAAAAAGTAACATGCCTTTTAAGTACGCATCAATTTACTATCCATGCTGGTATGGGTAGTAGTGCCATAGTTGCACGTGCTTCCATGTTATAGTAGTAGTACTAAGTGACTAAAGCTCGAATTTAAAAGGAAAATAATTAAAGAATGCTTCAATGAGAACGCGAGTTGGGGGAAAGGTGACAAGGTGACTTTCGGCAACTATTTCTAGTTGTTTAGTTAAGTTTTCTTTGCCTTTGTAATACATTTGTTTTGTATTTGCAAGTTTGCCTAAGATGAAGTATTATAAAATGTTTGTTGCATAATTTTATATAATTTATATTATAGATTTATATAAACAAACAGAAAATTAACACCAAAAATTAAAAATATATTTCATGTATAGCAAAAATGTCCAATTGTATGCATTCATTTATATTATATGAGATATACAAGTACTTTTTAAAGGTCTAAATAATTACGAAATAAAGTGACCATAATATGTTTCAATAGTGTTATTTAATTAATTCCTAAAATTAAAACTTTAGATAAAAATAGACTATTACAAATGACCCTGAATGTTATCTAATTAATTTAATTTCCGCTAATATTACATAATTACATTGCCATTTTATATGCACTTTGTATTTTTTAAATAATACATATAATTAGTCAACTAAACCGATGGACCACCGAGTGCTCCACCTAAAAATTTAAGTACAAATGCTGTGGTTCCTAAAGAGTGGACTGATCTTAAGGATCTTTCTTTTAGCATAACGTTCACAATTTCACTATGAAGAGTTCTAACCTGTTTATGGCTTTGTCTCTTTACGTTTGTGATACAAGGCGATAAAGTAGTGTTTTGCAAAAATTGAAGAGTTTCAACCACTTCCATTTCTGAAAAAAAATTTGTTCAGAAAGTTCAAAATTTCTTTGAATTGCTTGTGTTTTTTCAAGACCGCAGCCTATTAACTCGAAAGCCCGGTTTTTGATCTAATTGAAACAATATTTCTCGATACATTAGTCATCGGTGTCATCACTTGCTTTATCGTTCATTAATTTGAATTTTCTGAATCTTGCTTTAAAGCTGAAATTTGTGGTTTAATAATTCAGAAACTCAATTACAAATATTAATTCATAATTAAAGTCTAAGGTGAGAAGACTTCAAAAATTAGCCAAATTTAGTCTTCTTTTGTACTAATAAATGGAGCTAGCGGTTTTTAATTTTTTCATGTTCTTGGGAAACAAATTTATACTGAATATTTAAATAAATTTGTCGCAGAAAAATATCAAGTATTTTTAGTTCTAGAAAGAAAATATTGAGAGTCTATTTTGAGGGCAAAATCGACAGTTCTGTCGATCTTCCTTTATATAAATTCTTATAATCTAGGATACGAAACTTATTACCAAGCCCTATTAATGACATTGTGGAATACACCAAATAAGAAAACAAATTGTGAAGTGCTGGATTCTAATAAAGTTATCATATGCAGACAGTTTCATTATTGTCTAATACTGATAGCGAAGTTGACTATAATCATGTAACCTATGCCCAGTTACAAAACATCTAAATCATTAATAACACATATTACACAAATTTTATAGATAGACAGAAGTCGCTACTCATTTGTCTTCAAAACGTATAGTAAAGTATTTAATTTGCACAATTTGCGATTTTACAAGAAGCATCACAGGATTAACTAATTAATAAAAATTATTAATAATGACGAAGGTCTCAAAATACATTTTTTTTAATTACGCTTTGATAAAAGGAGAATAGCCGAAGAACTGTATCGAGATATCCTGTATCTCAGCTGAACCAATGGAAACAATCAGTAAAAAATAAAAAACTGAAATGGTTAACCTGGAAGCGGTCTAAACCGTTTCATTTAATACATTACTTTAGCATATTGTATAAAAAAACACAGAAAGCCGAAACCATAAACTGGTCACAACTTTTTGTAGTCTAAGCTATCATTTTTCTGACAGAAGAAAGATTGTCGATCGTTGTAACCTCTTTGGGAGCTATGCTATATATAATATTTTACATTTAACTTAAATTTCTGGATGGACGTCGCCATTTATCATGCAGTTGATATGAATTGAAACCACAGGAAGGCTGTATCAGGAGTATAAGTAAAAACGAATCACTTTACGTGACTCGTTTTCTTATGGAACGTTTAAAATTTTGAACAGTTACTACTTGCACCTTGTTTCACAAGATTATCATTATTAATTTTAATTTAGAAAATAATGAAATATAAACGCAGGCATTGTAACATTGGTATTAAAACATTTTCAGAAATAGCAACAAAAAATCGAGAATGTTATTACGCCAACGAATTCTTATTTCCATAGGCGATAGAGGAAGAACATCATACCTCAAGTTCAACGAATAATATTGAGTGACAACCGAATAAGTAGAACTGCCAGAAATTTCCCATTTTATTTGTGTTTATCGTTATATAAACAGACGAAATTAGAATAGAATATTAATTTTTCGATTTCCATAAATCTCCAGCTTTGCGGTTAAATTACATCCGAATTCGTAAGAAAATTTGGTCGTACGAATTCATAAGACTTCATGCGAACTTTTCAGAAATAAGAACAAATACGGAAAACTAATACGTGTAGTTAGATTGATTCTGACTTTTTTGTACGAATTTATACGAACCCGTACGACCTGTTGCGTCCGTTCAAAATATTTGAGTTTTCATTAGAATTGTCACGGAAGTGGCCGTCTGGAAACTGTCTTCACTGTTCAGGGTTTGTTCATTTGGATTGAGATTCAATTTTAATTATGATTTTTTATTGGTTCATGATGGATTGTGTAAATCTCTCTGTAATACATTTATTTGCATAACATCATTATTAATACTCGTACGATTCCGTAATAAGTTTAACAACGCACTCCGTACAAGCTCGTACGAGCCAATTCTGATGCAATGTAACCTCAGACTACCGTGATCGAACTCAATTTTGAGTAAATCGTGTACTAAAGATGATTTCTATTTAAATAAATCACACATCTCTTGTTGAGTACGGATCCCATTTCCAAAGCTATTTCCTAGTTCATATTCTTCCATGCCCTTATATTTTTTAACTGATAGATTAGGTAGTTTAAACACCACGTCAACATTCATTTCATGTTGAAAAACTCGTATTTTTATGTTCTATCCAATGATGTGAAAAATTATAGGGTATTGCATTTAAGATCACAAAGTTGGACATAATTCCGGGATTACCGGAAATAAAATTAGCCAGTTGTATGATTTAAAATATGACAATTCAAAATTGAAAATCGATCGATTTTCGATCATATCCTGTAAGAACAAGTATTTAAAATCATATCGAATTTGTTATATTTATCGTTAACTCGTTGTAAATTCATTTAAAATTTTTCCAGAGGCGCTTTATTTAACTGTTAACATGACTTGTCTATTCTAGGACACCCAGGATATAAGCGTCATATGTCTGTACCATTAGACATTTCAAAGCCCACCTCCGACAGTTCCGTCTTAAAAAAAGTAGCGTCGTTAACCTTGAGCAAGGCAGATTTGGAATCGAAAGTTTACAAACCGAAATTTGTACCTGAGAAGTTGGACTTTAAGCTCTACGAGAAGTTTGAAGGTGAGTAAAACTAAGTGTGAAATCGAGAAGTTCTAATTAGCTTTCACTCTAGCAAGTTTCGTATGTTAAATTTACATGTTGATTTAGGTTATTTAATGGTAGGGGGTAGGACATAAATAGATTATGGGACAGTTAGAAACAAACCCAACAAATGGGGAGATATGCAGATTACAAAAGTTTATTTAAATAAAAAAGTTATTGGTAATGAGAAGATTATTGATAATGTACTAGGTTTTTAAAAATATTTTATTGTTTGGTAACGGTTAATTATTTTCTAATGCGCTTTAAAGATGTATTTCAAAATAATTTGGGATCACTTGGCTACTTCTTCTTTATTTCATCAAGAATTGAATTCATTTAAACGTATTTAATAAGTAATATTCAACAAACGATACATTAACCGCGATTATATCGACAAGATCAAAAAAATTGTCAAATTAAAATTCTATGCTTTTGATTAAGAAACATCTTTAGGTGATATTTTTAAATACGTCTCTTATATTTAGAAGAGAAGTCAGGTAAATTTTGCCTGCTACTTTATTGTACGTAATAAAAATAGTTTTGTTAAATGGCATAACCAAAAATGGGAATTTCCGAATATCGATGACGTTGCAACTTTCAAAAATACGGTTCGAGAAAATAGAAGGAACTCTCAAAGTAGCACTTCAAATAAATTTTTAGACATATCCATGTTAGTACTTTTTAGACTTAGATTATTATATTAGATTACTATACACCAGATCTTGTGAAACATACTGTACTTACATTCCCGTGAAGCCTGGTATCTATTACAAGTATTTTCCAAACTGCAGCTGGAAAACTAAAAATGTAAAAGTTTAAAGGTTAGACAGTTATAAGAGAACTACGTACTGCCATTAAAATAAACAGTTTTAAAGCCTTAAAACGGACTTCTCCGCTCGTAGAACATCTTTATCTCGAAATTGAGTGGTTGAGAAAAAATAAACCAACACTTAAATGGAGAATATGTGTTTTATGCGACAGTTTTACTATATTCAATCTTTCCCAAATAGTCCACCATAGTGCTTCCTCATGACAGGGTAGGCTGTGTTCTATTTACCTCAAAGTCAACATATGTCGTCTGGTAGACGTCCCTAATCAGAATCAGTCGAAACCCTATCGATCCGACACGATTTAATTGAGTGATCGTGCTAAAAAAAAATTATCCACCATTGTGCTTTCTCATGACCCATGAACATGGTAGAGTGTATTCTATCCACCTCACAATCAACAGGTGCCATCTAGGAGACGTCCCCGATCAGAATCAGTCAAAACCCGATCGATCCGACACGATTTAGTTGAGTTATCGTGCTAACAAGAAAAATTTCTCAAATAGTCCACCATTGTGCTTTCTCATGACCCATGGACAGGGTGGGGTGTGTCCTATCCACCTCAAAATGAACAGATGTCATTTGGTCGACGTTCCTAATCAGAATAAGTCGAAACCCGATCGATCTGACACCATTTAATTGAGTGATCGTGCTAACAAAAAAATTTCTCAAATAGTCCACCAATGTGCCTTCTCATGACCCATGAACATGGTAAAGTGTGTTCTATCTACCTCAAAATCAATAAGTATCATCTAAGAGGCATCCCCGATCAGACTCAGTCAAAATCCGATCGATCCAACACGATTTAGTTGAGTTATCGTGTTAACAAAAAAAATTTCTCAAATAGTCCACCATCGCGCTTTCTCATAACCCATGGACAGGGTGGGGTGTATATTATCCACCTCAAAATCAATAGGTCTCATCTGGGATACCTATCCGATCAGAATCAGTCACAACCCGATCGATCCGACACTATTTAGTTGAGCTATCGTGCTATTAAAAATAATTTCTCAAATAGTCCACCATTGTGCTTTCTCATGACCCATGAATTTGGTAGAGTGTACTCTATCCACCTCAAAGTCGATAGGTGTTGTCTAGGAGACGTTCTCAATTAGAATCAGTCAAATCCCGATCGATCTGACACGATTTAGTTGAGTTATCGTGCTAACAAACAAAATTTCTGAAACAGTCCACCATCATGCTCTCTCATGACCCATGGACAGGGTGGGGTGTGTCCTATTCACCTCAAAATCAACAGGTGTCGTCTGGGAGACGGCTCCGATCAGAATCAGTCAGAACCAGATTGATGCGACACGATTTACTTGAGTTATCGTGCTAGCAAAAACAATTTCTCAAATAGTCCACCATTGTGCTTTCTCATGACCCATGAATATGGTAGAGTGTGTTCTATCCACCTCAAAATCAATAGGTGTCAACTGAGAGACCTCCCTGATTAGAATCAGTAAAAACTTGATCGATCCGATACGATTGAGTTGAGTTATCGTGTTAGCAAAAACATTTCTTAAATAGTCCACCATCGTCCTTTTTAATAACCCATGGACATGGTGGGATATATCCTATCCACCTCAAAATCAATAGGTGTCATCTGGGATACATCCCCGATCAAAGACAGTCACAACTCGATCGATCTCACACGATTTAGTTGAGATATCGTGCTAACAAAGAAATTTCTCAAATAGTCCACCATCGTGCTTTCTCATGACCGATGGACAGGGTGAGGTGTGTCCTATCCACCTCAAAATCAATAGCTGTCGTTTATTGATAACAACACACACAAAATGGTTTAAAAAACTTTTTTTTTGCTTTTCAGACCGAAAAACGAAATATAAACTCTAGAAAATAGTTTTTTTACGCGATTACAATACTTTTACGCGTATGGTGGAGTGCGGAAAAGTAAAAATTCTGACGACGTCGAAATAACCTCATAGTAGAGATTTTATACATAGTTATAAATACAGTATACACAATATATGTTATTTGCGGTTTCCATTCTAAGCGTTCACACTGTATGGACTGTTAAAATTTTAATACATCTATGACATACATGTCTTTACAAGAGTAAATTAATATTTAATAGAAGTTATTTATAGAAATACATAAATTAATTTACTGTATAATAAAGTAATTTTCTTTTATTATTACAGATATTATTTTACATTATTATATATATTATTTTACAGGAATGAGAAAAGACAATATATTACTTCTTTGCAAACTTAACTAAGATAAGTTTCTCTAATAAAAATAATGAGATTTTATAATAGTAAACTGGAATTAAATTTATGGAAGAGGCTTTATTACTTAGATGTAAAAGTTCTCGCATATATTTTGTAAAAGTGTATTTCATGACGAAAACATCTCGAACAGAACTTTCAAATAAAGAGGTAACCTAATTTAACATCATAACTTCACTTTGAACTCACTCAGCTGTAGTAGATTCCAGTGAAAGTTTATTAACAATTCGCGTGCATCTGACATATACAAAGCTCCATCTTGTAAATTTATGTAGTGCAAAATCATTTAGTCTTGTTCAAGTTCCCACAGAAATGTTGCCTTCTATATTTTAGTTTATACAAAGTTCATTTGTTGTTTTGATAATTTGTTACAAACTAATATATATATATATATATATATATATATATATATATATATATATATATATACAAATATATATAAATATTAATTTAATATTTCTATGGTATAATAATGGCATTATTCAATAACAAAATTTGTAAAAATTTCGCTGAAGTATATTTTCTTTAATCTCGACGATGTGACAGCAACTAAATGAAGTAAAACGATATAAAAGGAAAATACTATTTAAAAATGTTAATTAATATGTTTAATCATTATGTTTATTAAAGACGTTTTTATACAGTATGTTCCTAAAGTTTGAAACAAAATTCATCAAATTAAAATCAACGTTTTTTGGAGAAACTCCTCAGACGCCGCAATTATTATTTTTAAAGCAATACCATTATTTCAAATATGAAAATATCCCTTGTGGTGCTACATTTTAAAGGGATGTGTTCTGATGAATTCAACAAACAGAGTTTTCGAAATTTGGTTAATAAATAACGCATATATTCAACAAAACTTTTTTCGAACGGTGGATAGGCAGATTTAATAATACAGTATTAAAAGCAATTGTTAATGATCTACATTTAATAAGTAATTAAAAAATCATAGTTGTACGTTACTGCGTTTATTTTTATGCTTGTAGACAAGATAACTTTAAAAAAATGAATATGGTCATTTTATAATAAAATGATTGAATTGAAATCGTAATTATGAAATAAATTGGGAAGTGAGCTCGAAGTGTGTGATATACTCCGATCAACAACTTGCAAAATCAAATTTTAGGAGAATTTACCATAAATTTTAGCAAAAGAGACTCTGTAAAACATCAAATTTGCGACGAGTAATGCTCGATTTAACGAAAACCCCGATGAATTCGATGAGAAAATCAGCTCGGCAACAAGATGTTTCAAAATTAACAACGCATCGTTGTGTAAAGAAACAAAAATGAACTTCAGAAGTTTGTACCTCATGATACTGATTGAAAGCTTTTGAGAAATGTTGTGCAACAGTGGCTAACATAATAACTGATTACTAAAACTTTTTACGTACTGTACTTTTCTTAGACGAAGAGATATTTTTTTAAAGACAGTGGAAGCGGATTAACGTGTAAGATAAAATGCAGCGTGAAAAAGATACTGGAAATACATAAATCCTCATCGGCTACAAGAGACCCATTCAAAAAATCCGCAAGTGAATGTTTAGGTAGCAGTAATTGACAATAGAATATTGGGATCATATTTTTTGGAGGCAAGGGTGAACAAAGATGTGTATTTATCTGATTGTTTTACAATTCGAATTAAAGAAGACTTTAATCGTCTTGTTCTCATATGAAGATGAACCCCGTTTAGGTGAGGAACATGTTTGATTCCAGCAAGATGGTACTCCTGCATATTAAACTGCAAATGTTTTATTTTTTTCTTATATCGATCGATAGGCAAACGAGGAGCAGTAGAATGACTCCCAAGATTGTACCACATAACACTGACATAGCTTTAAAATTTTATTTATTGGGTTATCTGAACAGTAGGATTTACGTGGTTCGGCCATGAATCATTCAAGAACTGAATATTAAAATAAAACACGTTGTTCGTGAAATTCCATCTCACATAATTAGTTTTTTTATAACTGCTGCCAAGAACTGAATAGGTTATTGTCCAGTTCTCAATGATGGTCACATTGAACAACTGTTGTAAAAATTGGAACTATTATAGGAAGTATCGTCATATTTGCAATTTTAACTTGTGATTTATGAGTTGACAATGAGGAATTGAAAGGAACAGTGGGTGTTGCTTGGAAAATAAATATCGAGGTGTCCGAGGAGATTGTCGAGAAACATACTACCGAGAAATACTTCCGACTAATATTTAATATTTCATACAAATATATTTATAATATCACATATAAACTAAATCTTCATTTATGCAATTAATTAATATAGCTATTAATTAAAATAAAATGAAAATAATTTAATAGATTTAATAATTCATCGGACTGATAAAAACCATTATTTCGTACAATCGTTTCGGTTGTGTCAAACATTTTTACTCACATCAACCGAATGTATTTAATATCAATTTCCCTTGAAACAATATGAAGTCATGTTGACTAAATAATATTTTACCAAGTTGTTCATTATGCAGTTTGGTTCATGTATCGGTCTATAGCTCATATTTTAATATAGTCAATATGTGAAAAGAATAAGTCAACAACTTTAAATAATTAGAAAAAAAAACAGTTTAACTGGTTCCTCTGAAAACCTCTGAAGAACTGATACCCGACTTTTACTATCTGCAATTTCTAAATTTCGACGTTGAATCATAAAAAAAGCCGCATTCGTAGTAGCTAATTGACATAAATTTTGTACAAGTTTACTATTTGTTAACAACAATAATAAGATTAAATACATTTCGACGGTTCAATCTAAATAGAGGATGTGTAATCTCACTCATTTTAATCTACGTAAATATCTGATTTTATTTTACCTTTCATACCCTTTATCTAAAGCTATCGAGAAAATCGTATGGGCTACTTTAGGTAAATTTAGGTTACCCTGTATAAACGAAATTTGGATTAAAAAACGCTCTATTAAAAGAAAACACCTGACGAGTCTTGGCGTTTTTGGAAATAGCGAGAAGATATTTTTTTCCTCTGATACTCATTTTATAAAATTAACATAAAACATACTACTACACACCGATTTTATTTTTTTTTTAATTATATCAAGGTGTATTAGGAACAATATCTTTCGAGAAAAAAAATAGTTTAACAATAATTTGATAGTTTCATAAATTTTATTAACTCTTATCACCACCAATATCTTCATATTTTTTCTTATCAAGGATAATGATTACTAAATGAAAAAAAAACTTCTGTATAATAATAATAATTTTCTTTTAAAAATTCAATATACGAGCCCAGGCTCATAATTCTGCCAGGCATAATTTTACAACTAATATATTTAAATAAAAGTAATAGCAGTGTCAAAACTATTTTATTAAAGAAGAATATTGGTAAGAATATTGGTGTATTTTGGACGCGTCTGTTAAAATTTTGGCAAAAAAATTAAAAAAAAGCACGTGGCGTGTCATTAAGTTACGATATGCGAAAATCAATTGTTAATGCTCATAAACAGGGAATTTCGACTCGGAAAATATCTGCTACGTATTCGCTTCCTAAATCTACAGTGCAAATTGTTATCAACTTGTAAAAAACTGAATGCATAGTCCAAAGAAAACTGGTCAAAACATGCTCTGAAAAGAATTGTAACAACAAACCGACGATCCACTGCAAGAAATTATGGTACTATGGAGGCAAGCCATTGGAAAAAATATTTCTGTATTCATAACTAAACGCTCAATAAAGAAAACAGGATACATATTCTGCAAGGTCAAGTTTGATTCTTTACATATTACTTTTGAACTTACTGGTTTCTCCTTTAGGCAAGAGAAAAGCCGTTATTAACTAAACGACAGAAAATCAATTGATTACGGTGGACCAGAGAACATAGGCACTAACTTCACAACAATGGCACCACGTAATTTCTAGTGACGAATCCAAATTTGAAATCTGTTTGGGTGATATCAGAAAGCGTGTGCTAAGAACCCCGCAAAAAACTTATCATCCTGATTATTTGGTTAGACAAGTGAAGTTTCCTAGGTCTCTTATAATTTGAGGGTGTATGAGTGCTATGGGCGTAGGAACTGCATTTAGTAGATGGTACTGTGACAGCAGAAAAATATAAAAAAATTTGACAGACAGTTGACATCGCCATTAATACCAATATGTCAAGGCACTGTTGCGCAGTACATTTTTCAGCAGGATGGTGCTTCGTGTCACACAGCAATAACTGTTAAAGCTTGATTTACAGAACATAATGTGCCTCTTATGGAATGGCCATTTAGCAGTCCAGACCTTTCGCCAATGGAAACATTGTTACGTAAAATGAAAAACAGTTCCGCAAGCATTTAGCCCGTTCAGTTGACGATCCACGCATCAAATTTGCAAGACACTTGGGACAGCACGCTTCCTGAAGAGTGCGCTAGGCTGGTAGATACAACAACTGCTAGAATTAAATCTGTTATTGTCAATAACAGTGATGTAACACAGTTTTGATGAAGAGTCTGAACTATCCTAAACCGCCAATCTTAATGTTTTTTTATTAACAAACTTGTCACTGACACATGATAACGTAGTAATATTTCATGGTATTTAAGTTAAAAGTTTATACTTTGTTTCTGTTTCCAATATTTTTCTTAATAAATTAGTTTCGAGAGTATTATTACTTTTATTTAAATATATTAGTTGTAAAATTATGCCTGGCTGAATTATTATGAGCCTGGACTAGTATTTAAAAATTGCACTTTTATAATATTCAAGAATTTTATTACGGCTAAATTATTTATCTCCGAATATTTCTGGTTTTGTTAGACAATTCGGTAACGTAATTTCAACACACGTCTCAAAAACAAGGTACACTAAACATGTCTAAGTATATCTTATTGTATTAGATAGGTATCACAAAATCGCGGATTATATATCATTTTTTATCGATGACGTAAATACGTTAATTAATTACTATTGGCAGTCTATAGTCCATAAATATTATCCATTATAATTGCGAAAAACAATACGCGGGTAATCATTATTAGTTACTTGCGTAGCACATCAGTCTGTTTGTGTGGCGTTTACTTGGTGTCAAGTAAACAAATAGGTTTGCGCTCTTGATATGGCTAAATTTAATTATTAGGTACATATTATCTTCAGTGTTTACAATTTTGTTGAGAACTCTACAAAAATAAGATGAGTGTCGTATCCAAGCACTTCGGTAAGGATAAATGTATGTATATTTTTTCGTAATATATTCTACTTATGATATAGTGTATATTTTAGTTAAAAGTAAATATATAGTGGGCGTATTAAGTCCGAAAAAACTGTAACAGATAACGTGCCAGGAGTTCGATGTAATTTTTAAGTGGAATCTATATTTTCCACTGATTTTTTTCTTATTATTATTATTGTGTTATTTTTTCCTAAACTTTTTTAATGAATTGTACATCGAAAAAAATTACTATCCTCTCTTTAATGAATCTGAACTGTATTAAAGAGTACTCCATGGAATTAAATAATTTTTAGGTATTTACCCTTTAGAAAGAATTAGAAGTAATCACATTTTATTTAAATCGTTAGTAAGTAGTTCGATATACTTCTTGAATGGAATCTGTATTTTCTACTAATTTTTTTCTTATTAATGTTATTTTTTTTTAATTCTGTTAAGGCATTATGTAACCATAAGTTACAATCCATTTTTCAATAAATTTTAACCATGTTAAAGACTACTCCTTTAAATTAAATAGTGGTTTTAAGCATTAGACCCTTTACAAGAAATTGGGAGAAATGTAAGAAATTATATTTTCTACTAATTTTTTTCTTATTAATGTTATTTTTTTCCTTAATTTTGTTAAGGTATTATGTAGCCAGAAATTACAATCCACTTTTCAATAAATTTGAACCATATTAAAGACTATTCCTTTAAATTAAATAGTGTTTTGGGCATTAGACCCTTTACAAAAAATTGGAAAAATTGTAAGAAATTATACTCATATTTTATTTAAATCGCAAGAAGATCGATGTACGTTTTAAATGAAATCTGCATTTTTCACTAATTTTTTTCTTATTATTATTATGTTATTTTTCCTTAACTTTTTTAATGAATTATGAATCGAAAAAAATTATAATCCTTTTCTCAATGAATCTGAACCATATTAGAGATTATTCCATGAAATTAAATAGTTTTTAGGTATTTACTCTTTAGAAAGAATCGAAAGAAATTACATTTTATTTAAATCGCGAAGACTTCGATGTATTTTTTGAATGGAATATGCATCTTCTACTAATTTTCTTCTTATTAATGTTATTTTTTTTCCTTAATTTTGTTAAGGAATTATGTAACCAGAAATTATAATCCATTTTTCAATAAATTTGAACCATATTAAAGACTATTCCTTTAAATTAAATAGTGTTCTAGGCATTAGTCCCTTTACAAAAAATTGTGAAAAATGTAATAAATATATTTTATTTAAATCGCGAGGAGTTCGATGTACTTTTTAAATAGAATCTATATTTTCCACTGATTTTTTTCTTATTATTATAATGCTACTTTTTTCTTAACTTTTTTAGTGAATTATACATCGAAACAAATATAATCCTTTCTTCAATGAATTTGAACTGTATTAAAGAGTATTCCATGGAATTAAATAGTTTTTAGGTATTTGCCCTTTAGGAAGAATTGGAAGAAATTACATTTTATTTAAATTGCGAGGAGTTTGATGTACTTTTTGAATGGAATCTGTATTTTCTACTACTTTTTGTCTTATTGATGTAATTTTCTTTCCTTAATTTTATTAAGGTATTATGTAGCCAGAAATTACAATCCATTTTTCAATAAATTTGAACCATGTTAAAGACTACTCCTTCAAATTAATTAGTGTTTTAGGAATTAGACCCTTTACAAAAAATTGGGAAAATGTAAGAAATTATACTCGTATTTTATTTAAATCGCAAGGAGATCGATGTGCTTTTTAAATGGAATCTGTATTTTCCACTGATTTTTTCTTATTATTATTATGTTATTTTTCCTTAACTTTATTAATGAATTATGAATCGAAAATAATTACAATCCTTTTTTCAATAAATTTGAACCATGTTAAAGACTATTCCTTTAAATTAAGTAGTGTTCTAGGCATTAGACCCTTTACAAAAAATTGTGAAAAATGTAATAGATATATTTTATTTAAATCGCGAGGAGTTCCATGGACTTTTTAAATATAATTTATATTTTCCACTGATTTTTTTCTTATTATTATAATTCTATTATTTCCTTAACTTTTTTAATGAATTATACATCGAAAAAAATTACAATCCTTTCTTCAATGAATTTGAACTGTATTAAAGAGTATTCCATGAAATTAAATAGTTTTTAGGTATAATAGTATTTGCCCTTTAGAAAGAATTGGAAGAAATTACATTTTATCTAAATCACGAGGAGTTCGGTGCACTTTTTGAATAGAATCTGTATTTTCTACTATTTTTTTTTCTTATTACTGTTATTTTTTCCTTAATTTTGTTAAGGCGTTATGTAACCAGAAATTACAATCCATTTTTCGATAAATTTGAACCATGTTAAAGATTATTCCTTTAAATTAAATAGCGTTTTAGGCATTAGACCCTTTACAAAAAATTGGGAAAAATATAAGAAATTGTACTCGTATTTTATTTAAATCGCGAGGAGATCGATGTACTTTTTAAATGGAATCTGTATTTTCCACTGATTTTTTCTCATTATTATTATGTTATTTGTCCTTAACTTTTTTAATGAATTATGAATCAAAAAAATTACAATCCTTTCTTCAATGAATCTGAACTGTATTAAAGATTATTCCATGGAATTAAATAGTTTTTAGATATTTACCCTTTAGAAAAAATTGAAAGAAAGTACATTTTATTTAAGTCGCGAGGAGTTCGATGTACTTCTTGAATGGAATATGCATCTTCTACTAATGTTCTTCTTATTAATGTTATTTTTTTTCTTAATTTTGCTAAGGAATTATGTAACCAGACATTACAATCCATTTTTCAATAAATTTGAACCATGTTAAAGACTATTTCCTTAAATTAAATAGTGTTTTAGGCATTAGATCCTTTACAAAAAGAAATTATATTTTATTTAAAGCGCGAGGAGTTTGATGTACCTTTTAAATATAATCTATATTTTCTACTAACTTAATTAACTGTTTCCTATTAATGTTATTTTTTCCTTATTTTTCTTAATGCATTATGTCACGGGCAAAAATTACATGCATTTTTCAATGCATTTGAATTATATTAAAGAGTATTTCTTTAAACTAAATAGTTTTTTGGATACTTACCCTGCAGAAGAAAATTAAGGAAAAATGTTAAAAATTCCAATTTATTCTATATCTTCAGAAATCTCAGGAACTAATTCATTATCATGAATTGAAATATATACGAGTTATTTTATTTATTTATTCACAGTATCCAATATGTAAATAAATTCTTCATGAATACTCTACAATATCTCTGGTTGAATTAAGCTAAACTTAGCGCAAATTATATTTTTAATTCTTCAGTTACCGGTGATATGTTAAAAGAACTTTTAAGATACTCTACAAATGTAGTCAAATAATATTAAATTTGTGGATGAGGGACATACTATGTGTATCTTTCTCATTAACCCGGTCAATATTCATTTAAATAATAAATGAGGAGCTACTCTATTTAGATGATATTTAATAGTAATCATTTGGGTATAGTATAATATAATAATAGAAAGTAAATATTCTCTTAAAGAATCTTTATTATTGTTATGTAATAAGCAACGCCAATATCTTGACAGTCGTAGTGATCTTTGAATTAGACGATATAGACTGAGCAGGACTATGGCTCTTTTTCCGTCGATCGCAGCAAAACTTGATCCAAAAATGGTTTAAAAAATTCGATCCCCAATAATTTTTATCCAATATAAAAAGGTCTTTATACTCTCTATACTATTATATTAAAATATATTGTACCATGTAATGCGTCAAGGGTTTGCAGTAATATCATCAAGTGTTCATAATATCCATCTACCAAACAAGACTATCGTCATTAAAGTTTTGCTTAACTGAACGTTGGGAAATGACATCTCTAATGGATGGGGATTTAGTTAGTATTGAATACTGCTCGTCAAGAATAGGAGAAAGTATGAGATTCTCTATGTATGCCTAGAAGAAAGAGTGAGGCGGTATTCAGAGGGAAAAGGATGCAATTTACTCGCGACCAGATCGAACTCTGTGTATAATACATTCACATTCAATATATATTCACTCTGCAAAGGTCTCAATTTGAGTAAATGAAGACCAGGGTATTTATCGCGCACCTCGTGGGCCGTCTGATATAGCAATTTTGAGATTTGTTTCTATTCTTGACGAGCTTACATACTAACACATACTAACAATACGTATTACATCCCGGTACTGACATTTAGTCTGGAACATTTCCGTATTATCTATAGTCCGATTATATTGCCACGCTCTCTATTAGCAAATTACAAATATTTATTTTCTTTTAAATAATACAACCTATTTTTACAGATACCAAACATTAAATTGCAACTGAAACTTTATATTGTGCTTTTATTTAGATATGTAAGTCTAAGAGTTAAAACATCCTTACTAATTTATACTACATGACAATAATTGAAGCATAAAACATAAACATTCGCATAAAAGAATATATGGAAAATGCTTGTAGAAGACTGCCAAGTTTAAGGTCGAATATTTGAAAATTACTGACTATTATCTCCAAAATTATCTTTAAAATTATCAACTATTACTGTACATGTTTACACAAACTTATCATAATAAGTTAGAAGTCATCATTTGTCAGCTATTAGAATGTACTATCAACATATGAGTATGTCGATAAAGATAAATATTTCACTTAAAAAACCAATACGTCCAACGATAAAAACGAATAAACGATGTACTCGGTTTTTGAAAAAAGATTCATCTCTGAAGGCTTTCTTGTTAAATACCTATTTAACTCTTTATTAAAATATACATATATTTATTTATAATTATATATATCGAGGACCGCTTATAATCTTAATGCACTTGAGGAAAAAGTATGGTTTATTGCTTAAATACACATTTAAATAATAACTGTTGAGAACAATTGTGCCCAGTATTATTTACTGGTATCGTTCTTTTATTAACTATCAAGTAAAATATCAGCCTGATTATTATTTAAGCAGGCTGATATTTTACTTTACAGTTAATAATAGAATATATTCTACCTACTGGTAGAATATATCTAATACATATCCAAAATTCCTTTACCTTTAAAGAATACATTATTTATTTAAAAAATATGAAGAATAGAACAGCATATTCTTTTCTTTTATCATTAAATGGTTTTAGAAGCCTCAGACAATTATTGATTATTTATTGAAGTGAAAAACTGTATCCTATTATGTTATGTATTTTAGTTTGCATTATTTGTCATCATTGAGGAAATGGGAAATAGAATCGTACAAAATCTGAAATAGTAAACAGTCATATCCTGATTTATATGTTCTACCAAGTAAATTCTATCAACCCTAACGTTGTCTGTCGATTCTCCAAATATTTTAGAAAAAGGTCAATAACAAGAGTTAATGAAGGAATATTATATTTATTTTTGAAAAAAGGACCCCACCACGGGCAGGATTCGACATTTGTCCCGGATGGAATCCGAACAACAGACAGCTGTTTCGAACTTATTAGGTCTCATCAGTGCCGTACACGGTACGTCGATCTAGGACAAATGCCAAAACAAATCCGTGGGGTTTTCATCTTAATAGATAAGATCTATGTCTGTAACTTAAAAGTCGGGAATCAAGAAAGGAACCACGAAACCGCAAAGCGGTTATTAAGTAGTTTTCGAATAGCAAGGCTAATACATAATCGCTGTAGGAAACAACTACTCCTCGGGCTAAAGCCCCGCCAGGCATTGAATTATACCTGACAGCGATCCCTTGACCCCTTTCTCGTGTTTCTGCCCGACCAGAGTTCTTTTTTAAAAGAGATCCCGCCACGGGTAGGATTCGACATTTGTTCTGGATGGAATCCGAACGACAGACAGATGTTTCGAACTTATTAGTTCTCATCAGTGCCGTATACGGTACGCCGATCTAGGACAAATGCCGAAACTCGAATTAAATATAAAAAATATATAGGTATAAAAAGATATCTTCCCAGAAGCGAAAAGAGATACATTCCGAGTGTGGAGGAGCACCATCCTGTTGCCAAATAACAGAATTCCTGGTTGCAAGGGGAATATTATCTAAATAGTTCTCTACTTCACCCCGAAGAATATTCAAATACTAAACTGCATTCAAGGACCCATTAATGAATACGGGACCCACAATTGTATTTTGATGAATACCACACATTTACTGTATTATATCCTTGGGTTTTTATCTTTTTTATAATATGTGGATTTACGGACGCTCAATAATGTGCATTTTTCCTATTAAAAAGTCCAGCCGTGGAAAAGCTACTTTCATCGGTCCAAAATAGGTTTTTTAAAAAGTTATTGTCGTTTTCTGCTCTCTCAATCATCTCTCTACAAAAACCTCTTCTGTCGGCAAAGTTATTTTCAGTTAAAAGCTAAACTGGCAAAATACTATAAGGCTTATATTTGTAACGTTTTAATATACGTCTTATACTTGCTTGAGAAATATTAAATTCTTCTGCAGCAGCGTTAGTAGATTTATTGGGGTGTTCGGTAAAAAAAAGTAAAACGTCCATTTCCATATCTTCTCCTGTTTTGGGCTTCTTTCTTTCTCGTTTCTTATCTTTTAAGGATTCGCTGTCCTCAAATTTGAGATAAATATTAGAGAAAGTGTTCTTGGAGGGAACGCGTCTTTCAGGATATTTTCTTGCATATTCTCTTTTAGCTATATATTTGTTTTTATTGCTGGTTAAGTAAATTTCTAATATTTCTTTCCTTTCGACTAATGAATATCACATATCAATATATTAGATATATTAACAAGTGTATTAAAACTTAACTTAAAGCGTATTAATAATATAACAATCAAACATAAGTCAAACATAACATAACTGTCAAACGAAGCATTATTGTTTCTTTAAATAATTTCGGTTCATCAGAAAACTGTTGGTAACTTCTTTAAGTAAAAAAATACAGGGTGTTCCATTAAAAAAATAAAAAAGTGTTCGCCCTCTTTCAATTTGCAGTTTTTGAAAATTTAATTAAATATTCAAAAAATTTATAAAAATTCATGTAAAATCCTTTTTCGAATTTTTCGATTCGATTGAAATTAAGAGAAATAAGGGGGGGGTCAATTTTAGGTGACTAACCCGGTACAGGGTGTTTCCTGAGTAAGTACAAAAAATTTAAGAGCATACTCTTGAGTCAATATTATGAAAAAATGTTCATATGAACATATGTCTTCAAATGCTTCGTTTCCAGATGGTATAGGCTGGTAAAGTTTTAAGGAAAAATCTTTTTTTTATAATATCTATGATATCACTGTAAATACATTTGTGAAGTTTGGTACACACATTCTGTGCGTCTGGAGTCACACAGTTTTTGCTTAATTAATTAATAATGAATTGATGTTTTAAATATTAAATCCCAATTTATTAACATTTACAGTTACTATTGTTTTATTAAACACATTTCATATGAAATTATAATAATTGCTGGAAATGGGCACCTTCAGCCATAATACAAGCTGCAGCTGTCTTCTTCACATTTTCTCGCACATATGCAAAAATACCTGGAGTATTTCGTATTCTGTCACATCCTTGAATTATCCGGTTGCTAAGATCGTCCACATTTTTAACAGGATTTGTATAAATTAATGTTTTCAAGTAACCCCACAGAAAATTTTTTTTATTTAAATCCGGGGATATTGCAGTTCACGATGGACATGGTAAGTTTACACCTCGACCAATCCAACGGTTGGCAAATTGTTGGTTTAAAAATTCTCGGGCAGTTAAACTAAAATGTGCGGGAGCAGCATCATGCATCAACAATTAATCAATTCATGATTAATTAATTAAGCAAAAACTGTGTGCCTCCAGATGCATAGAATGTGTGTACCAAATTCCACAAAAATCACAGACATTATAAAAAAAAATATTTCTTATTAAAATTTTACCATCCTGTGTCTTGGAAACGAAACTTTTGAGGACATATGTTCACATGAACTTTTTTTCATAAAATTGTCTCAAGAATATGCTCTTAAATTTGTTGTACTTACTTAGGAAACACCCTGTATGTTATATTTAGATTTATAGGTCATGGAATAGATTTGGGACTGATGTCTATTAGAAAAACTGATAGATCGACTGATAATTAAGGGCGTCAATTCAGCTTCAAGACTGACAGTCTGTGCTAAAAAACTTTATTTAAAATGTATATATCGTTACAAATAGAAATATATGAGATGCAATTATATACGTTTCTTCAGTGTTGGATGGAATGGAATTACAATGGAATTTTAATTATAATCTTTAGAGTATGTACTTATAATAAGTGTTCTGGCTGATATTTTTGGTTGTTGTTCTGATATGGTGATCACGTCGATGTGATTTATTCGTTAACATTGAATATCAAAGAAAGAAATCTGAGATATATCGTCCATGATATAAGTATTGATATTTTAAATAGAGATTACATGCAATTAAATAGCGAACAAGAAAGTTTGGTTGAACATGGCTCACTCATGTCATCACTATAACACATTACATTTTTAAAATCTTATACATAGGTATGTTTATTAGATGTACGAGTATTTACTACTAACAATACTCAATCACTTACTTAGCAATAGGTATACTAATAATCATAAAAAATGACAACAAAATTATAAAATCTACTTCATAGTTTCTTTTTCAGTATATATTTCCAATGTATTTATTTTCTTATACTTCACAGTATAATACATTTGATGTTGCCTAATTATTATAGATGGTATAGGTACATTAAACGAAAATATCAGGAGAAACTTTAATAACTTTTAATTTGTTTGAAATTCATTGTAAAAATTTTTTATATAAATTTTGTTTTGTCATTTTTTCAATCTATTCAAAACGAGGTTTAAATAAGTTAGTTAAAAGGATGTTAAAACATGCAATAATATATAATCTTTGTAAAAAATTGTATATTCTTTAATTGTATTATTTTTGGGCAGTAATTTCTCACCCCCCAAAATGAGCAGATGAAACATGGTTTTCCTTAATTTTACGACCCCCCTTCCTCATGTGAATTTAAACAATGTCGGACGATTTGAGACGATTCTCTTAGGAAATAGACAAAGAATATCTATTTCTGCGTGTATAATTTAAAAATATATATTTCAAAAACAAAATCAGAGAAACAACAAATGTGTCGGCGAATATCATTTTAAAAAAACGAAATTTTTCTATTGGTCAATTTTTAGACAGGTTATTTTATTGAGGTCTATTTTTAGATTATTTTTAGATCTATAAGAGAATTACATATTTGTACAGAACTCCACCACGGTATTTTTTATGGGCTATCGTCTTATATAATAATAGTAATCCTAAAGTGTTGACTAATAATCTCGATTACATTATTTCTTAATATTTTTGATTTCTAACGCGCGAATTTTATCAACAATTAATCAAGGCATACATAATAACTACATATATTCCAATGTGTAATATTCTTCTTTTATCAATTGTACGCAAATTATAATACTTACGATCACTATAAGGCAAAACATATTAAATTAGTTAAACGTGATAATAATTATAAATTTGAAACTATCTAAGTGCCACATGGGGATAAAAGATTATTTTTGTCAGTGTGAATCAGTCTCAAATATATTTTATAATGAAAACGTCGGTCACCAAAATGTTAGTAATTACAGTCTTTGTGAGAATCTAATCTATTGTAGTATTATAATAGTTTCTATTCAGACGGTGGAGCATTTCGTAAAGAGTCTGATCCAATATCAACACAGTAACTTGTAGTAATCCATTGCCACTGAACTCCTAACTTTAATTTCTATGGTTTCTATGTTCAATGATCCCACACTAGACACTACATAATGGCGGAACAATAGGGCTTCAAACTAATAAATATTCTATATTTGTACCACAGTTGACCATATCTTTGATTCCACGCCAAAGTACCTCATGGGCTTATTGCAATGGGATAAAAGTATTATTTTACTTATCTAACCTTCACCTGTAACTAATATTCTAAAGCTGTTACAGAACAAAACCCATTTTGCGTCCTTAATGCAAACACTGTCTAGAGTGTCTGGGAAATAAATTAATTTTACACGTTGTGCATGGCAGTCTGGGGAGATATTTTTATGATTAAACTTAACGTAGAAATGTAGTTCTATATACTTACATATAGATATTTTGTATATAAATATTTATAGATTATTAGTTTGTAGTATTCTCAAAAAAAGCAACGGAATATTAGTGTTCTTGACCTGATACTTGCAACAATTACAAGTTCATTCATCATTTCTTCATGTTTCTCAGTAAATTAATCATAATACCTTGATCAGTCTAGTAAAAGTTCTTCTTAAATAAAAAGAATTACAAAGCATTTCAGTAGGTACATAATACCGGAACTCGGCCTCCCCCCACCATTCATCCTTTGGGGGTACGTCCTTGAGATTCCCTTATAGCAGTGGATTGCAAAATGGAGCTCAATGGACTGCAAATGAATATGATGCTCATCTCGATATTCATTTGTTATGACTAACATACTTTGGTTTGGAATAATACCGGTTAATTCAAAAATGTTAACCAAATTATTATTGAATGGCTTACGGATTACATTATATGTAAATTGGTTACTTTTATTATTATAATATAGTATATTTTATAGTCATAGTAGTATGGTATTTTGTTATAGTACATTTTAATTTAAAATCCATACTATTCATTATGGGTGGCCTTATAATGAACCTCTTCTGCTTAAATTAATTTATATGTATATTTTTATAAAATTTTCACCTTACATGCCAAGTGAATACGTTACGTTTACGTAAATTCAATTTTATGGTAAAGGTAGTTAAAATATCTGTTAATATACGGCGTGGTATTTTTAAAATTTCACAGGGCTTGGGGCGTCGTGTTTACAGGGTAGTCTTTCTAAACTTAACTGTTTTACATTTAAATGATTAAATGCCTATTTCTTATAATAGGTGTTTTATATTAGGATGAGATATGTTGATGCCTGTGTGGTATTTTAAAATGTTTATGATATTAATTAATAATAATAATGATAATATTTTAAGAATATATCGAACATGCAATAGAAATATAGAAAAAGTGGAAACGATACAATGATGTGATAAATAGGATAATATTTATTATATATACTTTTAATAATATTTGCTAATACAATATTACCAACAGTTAATATTCAGAAAAAAAAGTACATGAATTGAAGCTATTTATTTTTGATAGAACCTAAGATTTATTTTATATTAAAAAGATTATTAATTAAATCAGAGATATATTATCCACAACATGCTTAGCTGTTCTAATAAGCAATTGCATATTAAGTACATATGTATGTATATCCAGCTACATATTAAAACTATATTATAAATAGTTGTACTGATATGGAAAATTTAAACAAAAACACTAATAAGTAACAAATAAATTAATTAAATATTTATCAGTATTATAGGCATATTATACGTATATATCCCTAATAGATATCCAATGCATCCAAAAATATGGACGTTGCAACGTCGAACTTTAATACAATTGAGTTAATTATAGAGAAATGTCGTTATTTTAAAATGATTTAATTACTACAGCTATAATATTTTCTCTATGTAGTTCTTAATTGTTTATTTTGTCATGCTACCTATTATAGGAAAAAATCTTACCTTGTACGAAAAACGGTGTCCAGCTCGTTCGGAACCTACCTGCAAAGAAACATATACTTTTACTTAATTAATAATTATACATCTGTGTGTAATTACTTACATTTAGATTACTGTATGTAATTGCTTACAATATTGATGCCAATATTGGCATAATAACTAAGTAAATCAAATTATCTTTTACTTACAAGAAATTCATGTCATTTTATTAACAAGAAAGTCATTATATTTATTCCTCATAAAATTTTATTAGCAATATATGTATGGATTTATCTATTATCCCCAATTTGAAAAATAATTAGTCTTCGAAAACTATTTTGTATTTTAATTAAAACTAAAATACTTAACTTACCTATTTAACTCCTTCCCTAATTCCAGTCGTCTAGACCAGTTTCCATTACACACAAATCAAAAAATATGTCCCGAAAATTGTTTATGTACACGCACTATATATTTACACTGCACATATTGTGAATTGAATTAAAACAATTCCTCAAAACTTCAATTGAATCGAACAAAGAAAAATCACTACCGCACTGCACTTGCGTCTTCATTAAGTTTCATCTCTTAACTACTATTCAATAGAACGTGAGGCAAATCTTCAGTTTTTTGCACGTATAAAGTAACATGAGGTAATATCTTTTTCTTTCATTTTATATAAAAAAAGGAATGCCGGGAGATCTTAATAAATTGTTATCGGTTGCCGAGGGGCTTAGGTGCAACTCGCCTACTCGAATTAAGGTAAAATAATTTGGAGTTTTTCAAAGTGTGTGTTTTTCAAAGTGTTTCTATGACGGAAAAAAATGGACCACTAATACCTTCACGAAGAAAGAAATTAAAATATATATTAATCCCATTCCCTTGCCGTATTTAACCGTAACTAAGCATTTTTAGAAACCGTTTGGTTTTGGGTTCGGGAAATTAAAAATGATAATTCAATAATGAGAATTACTGACTTGTTAATTATTGATGATAAGAATTAACATTAGCAGAAAAGTTTTACTGATGACAATCGCGTGGCAAAAATGTATTTCGTAAGACCCCTTTGCGATATTAAAGAACTTATTAGACTCTTCGATTGTTTGGATATTTATATTTACTTTTCATGAATATAATAATTATCTACAAAAGAACCAACGAGGATCAAATATCTTAGTGAAAAGTTTACGTGCTTTGTATAACAGGCAGAAGCAACCCAGTGACTCTTTTGCATTATTTTCTCGTATTCATTCGAATATGCGTTAATATGTCTACAAAACTGAGACCGTGCTATCGCTTAATATTCAAACTGTTGCTTTCGAAATTTCGCCAAAAAGACATAAGGTCTTGTCACTTCACAGTTGTAAACCTAATGGATATAGTAAAAGTAACATACCTGTTTTCGGCGTTTTACATTTGTCTGGATCGTTTTGAATAAATTGTATTTTTATTATAAAATCCAGAATAAATTAACCTATTTACTTAGTTTTGTAAATCTTGAAATATACATATCTATAAAACGTCAATTTCAGTAATTATTCTTATTACTTGATTTAAAAATTTCAATCAAGATTTGAAGATGATAAGGTAATAAGATAATAAAGAAGATACATTATCAGTTTCAACGCAAAATTAGCTTTTTATAACATTTGCCGTCGCTTTTAATTGAACTTCTTACATTATATATACTACAGTATATATATAACTCTCCAATGCATCACAGTCTCTCTTGCCGTAAAAATGCATATAATCACTTTAAATTGTCAGAGGGATCCTTAGGTCTTGTCAGTACATATCTATTATTAACAATTATTGCAATCAACAGGTCAGCATCATCGTTTTGTCACATTTGCTGTTCATACTTTCTACACAACTCCTAGGGTCATCAAACCAATAGAGCCCAAACACTTTTACAGAATAGACCAGTTTACAGTTCTTCAGAAGTGCGTATATATTTACCCAGTATATATCTACTAACCTATCCAGAGAGTTAATAAAAAAAGAGTTTTTTGCACTATTACGAAATTTTTGTTGATATTATTTTGATGCCCCTGATAAAATATTATGCTAAACCAGTTACTCAAAATTCTTGGAAAAAATATCTCTCCTTTTACAACACGTTGATGACGTAAACTAAATTACATACATGGTGGACTGGAAATACAGCACCACCTAGTATATTACGCAAAAATGGGTTTTATGCCAAAATGATTGCTATTATACTACCATATTAAAACCTGAAAAACCAAAGGAAGCATCATCACCACTAAGAAAAATGGACGGATAATGGGAATAAAGTGACAAACATAAAGCTGCGACACACTTAACCAAAGTATTCCAATCATACGAATCTGAAATCATGGCAGATGAAGAAGCTGAAATACAGCAACTAATAGACGCTCCAGGATAATTAGAACTCGCAGTCAAACCCTACAGAAATACTGAAGTTTATCTAATAATAAACAAAAGGCTATATCGAAAAAAAGAAATCAGGTTATAACTTGATAACGGGAAGAATATTAAAAAAAATTCCTGAAATTGGTATAAAGTTCATCGCTCAAACTTTTAATTCTATTAAGAAAACTGGATACTTTCCAAATCAGTGGAAGGTAGCGCAAATAATAATGATGCTAAAACGAGGAGAACCTTTAGAAGGGATAACATCGTACAGACCTATTAGTCTTCTTTCAATATTGTCAAAACTGTATGAAAAGTTACTTCTAGAGAAACTGAAGTCTACTCTTAAACGCCTTATACCAGATCATCAGTTCGGATTCGGTCAGGATCACTCAACCATAGAGCAAGTGCACAGAATCATATCTCAAATCAGACAATCACTTGAAGACAAAAACTACTGTGCATCAGCATTTCATGACATAGGATATAGCTTTCGACAAAATTTAAAACCAGAAAAGTGTTCCCTGATTATATATATATATATATATATATATATATATATATATATATATATATATATATATATATATAAGTATATATATATATATATATATATATATATATATATATATATATATATATATATATATATAGCATATTAAAATCATACTTGGAGAATAGGTATTCCCTTGTAAAAATTCAAGAGGAACAAACCACGCTCTTATCAATAAAGTCTTGGTGTCCCACAAGGCAGTGTACTGGGACTTATACTGTACTTGATTTATACATATGACCTTCCCACTAATACTAATATCACTACAGCCACGTTTGCGGATAACACAGCAATACTAGCGACACATGAAACGCCAAGAATAGCCAGAAATGTGTTGCAAAACCACCTAAATAAAATCCAAACATTGTTAAAAAAGTAGCGAATAAAAGGTAATGAGAGCAAATCAGTACATATGACTTTCAATTTTAATAAAGATACTAAGACAAAAGGAAGAAGTCAAGTATTTAGGAATACGCCTAGATCGCAGACTCTCCTGGCGGAAGCATATATTCATGAAGAAAAAGCAACTGGGACTAAAATTCAGCAAGCTTTATTGGCTCATTGGAAAAAATTGCAACATACACCGAGCAATAAACTCCTAATTTACAAAAGCATTTTAAAATCCAGTTGGACATGTGGAAATCAAATGTGGAGCTCAGCCTCTAATTTCAATATTGAAATACTTGAAAGATTTCAGTCCAAAGTGCTGAGAATAATTGTAGATGCCCCATGGTTCATTCCAAATGAAGTGATCAACAACGACCTAAGTGTAGTCTGTGTATAAAACAAGAAATAAAGAATTATAGTGAGAATAATTACAAAAACTAACAGACTTAAACGTTATGATCCGGAAGACTTACCAACTAGATTTTAAAGTAAAAGCTCAGTAGTTAAACATTAATTATCTGATTAAATTCATAGGAGAAAGTCAATGGGGATCCCTCCTACTTGTCAACTTATACTGTCATATAAATTACTGGATGTTGGACTAGGATGGATTGTAATAAACTCGGATAACAAAAAGAATATGACCATAATCGTATGATGAGAACGACTGTTACACACATTATCCAAACATTTATAACATTATTACACAAAATGTATCTTTTGCAATGTTCCAATTCACACATCAGATTACGGTTCGCGAAGAAGGAAAAGTATATAATTAGTTGATTAGGCAAACAAATTTTACTACACCCTCAACTTTTGTTCTTTTTTCATGCATGCGTTCAGAATACGGAAATAAAAATCTAGTTAGATATGCTTTTTGAATATACTAAACAACGTGATCAGTAGGCCATGTATCCTTAGAATAATGAATATGCACCACGATGCTCATTTGTTAACACAGTATCGATGATGACTCACAATCGGTATCACTTTTTCACGGTTTACACAGTTTTTCAGTTATTTACATAATACCAGTCGGCTATACATGCGGTGAGTGATTTTTTAAAATTATTTCATATCAATATATGTATAAAACAAAGTATATATGTATAATTTTAATGAAATCGTAAAGAGTAGTAATATATTGCCCAATTACGATTACTTAAAAGATTTATAGACAACTTAAATATTTTTAATGATACATAAAACGAATTCATAAAAAATATCGAACTATTTTTTCAAACTGCGAAACATGTTTATCTTAATTATAGAGTATTATTGTATCTGAATAATCACAAGACGTAATGCATTAAAATTAAATTAAAACTGTATGAAATAAAAGGTATGATTATGGTCGTTTGGATATTTTAATTTTATGCTTATAGTATATTGTGAGCATAATCTTTCTGTCACTGAATTATTTTCTCCGTTACCAAAAAAGTATAAGGAAGATGCTCTAAAATATATTGTAATGTTCGTATTTACGTTATGAATATTTATATCTTTATATACAATTTTTGTGGTGAGTAATAGTAAAACACTGAAAAATAATGTTGCATTTAAAATGTAATTTAATCTCCACAAATTAGTTACATATTTACCCTTACTACTACCATTGAATACTATCGCAATTATTGATTTTATGTTTGCTGTTAATTCAATAACACTTCATTGAACTATTTTTCAAGGTCACATGCTGGTGAACTGGTATCTATCGGAGTTCAATGAAGATCACCACCTTAATCTCCTGCGGAATAGTCAGGACCTGAAAATTTTGGCTATACAGTTCTGTACGCACCTCCTAGCAGCAGGTGTCCTGAAGCAGATCCCTGATAAAGACGCCCCTATGTACAATATATTTAAGGTATGTTAAGTATTATAATATGTCATGCTTCTGATTGTATTGGATGACTGTCGAATTGTGTATAGCACTCATAATTACTTGTACTTATAAATATCTCCCACTGATGTCCAATGAATAGATAGAGAAAACAAATTCAAATTTCAGTTTTTTATAGAATGTGTTTCTCTTGAGAACATAAAATGAAACGAATATATTGGTTACCTTATTAAAAAATTAAAAAATTATTCATTATATTTTAAATTTGATTATTTTTGTAATTATATATTTTTTAAATTAATCACCAAATCGTGATATTGTTTCATTGTCGTGTGCGGAATAAAGGACTATCTTCAACAACATCAAGCATTTTATTTAAAAAGACACATTAATATATAATTAAAAGATACGAAACACATAACGAAAATATTTTTAAAAAGAATGATGTTTCTGAATTCTGTTAGCTCATAATTTTTCGCATATCTATTAAACATTTTTAACTACTTATCTGTTAATACGGTTGAATATTTGTAACTATTAGTCTACTATGATAGCTGACTATGTCTCTTACATTTAGTGTCTAATATTCAGTTAGTTAAACATTCAATCTTTTCATTCAAAACTACATAATTTCTTATAGTATTTAGTTCGTTACTTGTTACTTTACTGTGAACTTACAAAGTAATTTATATTATTAGGATATGTTTTTATTAATGTTTTTATATTTACTATACTCGTATCTACAAGTATTAAGTATAATAAATGTGTTGCGAGTGATTAGTTTGTCAGAAAACATCCATTGATGTAACTTCTTATCGGCCATTAGTTCATTGGTGTAGTATATCTTGAGGCTCGCTTCTGTGTAGTTTCCTCATGATTGGATCATTATTGTCTAGCTATACTACTTAATATATATTTGTTAAAATTACTGAACTCGACAAACTCGATTTGTTCACGTTAGAATGGATTTGGAGTCAGAAAATAAATCTGGGGACGCAGGTATTTTTATCTATTATACTCACAGTCAACATAAATCAAGACGGATAAACTGGTATCAGCAAGTCAATCAATCAAATGTAATGGAAACATCTTTCTGATACTGTAAGGATGAATTCACTAGCTGACCCGACAGACGTTGTCCTGTCTTATCTATGAATATTCAATTCGAACTGGAATAAATAATAAAAAAATTATTTCAAGAACATAGTGTTTATTGTAATGCTTCTTGATACACAACATTGATAGTTTTGTTTTCTGGCGCGTAAATAAATAATGTTGAAACTGCGTTAATAAGATAAAGTAACGTTGTGATTAATGTAGTAAAGGTAGATTGGTTATTTACCTGTAACTGTATTTATCATCTTCATTGAAAAATGATACCCATCTTCACCTGGCCAAAATAAGATAGGATATTGTAACGCATCATATGATCGATGTGTTTCGGACACACCCTGCAGTTGATCGTTCCGCCGATGTACTCATAAAACAATATATCGGTTTTCTAAATTTTCATTCACGATGATAATAGCAACTTCATCAATTAAAACGTCTTGCATGTTGTCCTGCAGGCGTTTTATCGGCTCTGATGACAATTTTGTGGTTATCAGATGGCATGCGGTCTAATACGGTCTTGAATAATGCAACCAATCCGTTGTGTTGATGGAAAAATGTTTGGAGTTATTCCACAATTGGTCTTTTCACCGAGTTGTTGTGTGCACAACGCTGATCAACTTGTCTTGCTGAATCGCCCATAAAATAAATTTGCAAAAATTTTCAGTCACTATCCGGCGTTGGCAATGAGGAACCTGTTCGATGATATATTTGACCCTGAATCTGCAAGGGTAAATAGATGTAATATAGGTAATTGTATTGCAAAGTGTTTGTACCGCCATGTAGCTAACAAAATACGTTGGCAGCACTGCCATTCCCCCATCAACTTCTGTGAACACACTCACTTCTGGTTGCTTTTAGCAATTCAGAGCTACCAACGTACTTTACACCATGTCAATTGAAAGCTGCCAACGTATTTTGCACCAGCCACATGGTGGTAAAAGTTCATTGTTTCCCATTATACTTACCTTGAAAGTAGGCATAAAATTATCTCGAATAACTATTGTTGCGCCAAAAGATGTCATTTGAAAGCAATTATTGTATTGCTGGATATGAGTCAAAAAATGTATAGAATCTGGTCCATTTCCGGAAACCAATGAATGTAGTGGCTCTGGTGGCGGTACCAATGGCGTCAATTTGACTTGGCCACTGGCGCAACACAATCCAGGGGCTTCATTTTTAAACTTCAATGCCTTGCAATGTGGACATACAACGTTCATTGGGCCAATAGCAACGATTTGCTGTGAACTGTAATCGATTGCCACGTTATAATTGAATACAGCTCGATGGGGATTAAACGCAACATTTCTACGTTGTTGATATCGATTCCATCGATTCCGTTCAACTTCATTTCGCGCTTCGCGTTGCTCGTCAATTTGACTTGCTCGTATATATCTTTGACTTGCAGCATTGTGAGTTCTGCGACCTAAGTTCGTACGCCCAATTGGTGGCATTTTGAATAACCAAAATTCAACTGAAAGTAAAAAATTTACTCCCTTATTTTTTCTGTATAACCATGTATACCACGTGTTAGTCTATTAAAACTTACCAAAAATCGATATTAAATTAAATTTTGATATAAGGCTTGATTGCGGTGCACTAACTACGATGAATAAACACTTCTCAAAAAACTCACTGAATAAACTGAAAACTGGATAAACGTTTCGATCGAATGGAATGTGCAGTGTGCACTAAGAAATGAATAAATGAATTTTTTGATCGATAGATGCCGACCGATGTAGCTGTTAAACGACATTTGCAGCTCATGAACTGTCAAACGGGATGAGTGTGTATGTAGCAGACATCTGACAATTTTTAAAAAATTCATAGACAATTCGATTCACATTCATCAAATGCGCGAATTGTCAAACGCGAAATTAAAATAGTCGTTAAGTTTTCTCTAATTTTCCAATTTTCTGCGCAACTTTCTTAAGTTTTCGTTCCGTAAAAACCTTCTACAGAGTATTAGAAAACATAAACAAAAAAGATGAATGAAATCGGTTAAGTCGTTCTCATGTTATTGCGTGACCAAGGGAAATAAGGATTCATTTATATATATATATATATATATATATATATATATATATATATATATATATATATATATATATATATATATATATATATATATAGATTGAAGATAAGTCTATTGATTGGAGATAAGACAGTATTTTTATGACAAGGTGTGTGATCGCTGGGTGCCTCAGTGAGTCGCAGTATTTCGTCTTTGAGAAAGAGACTTCATCTTCATGATATTCATCATGAAGCATTTGAATACTCACATACCATGGAATAAAAATATCATATATGTTTCTAAATTTGTGTTGAAAAAGAGACTGGATATATTGGCACATCTTGGTGTAAATTTTCTCCGATGATGATATTAGTAAAATGTTCATATTGAGCAATATAAGAAAAAAACACAGATCCATTTGGTTCAAGAAGATGCAGACGATGTTCTTGATCTCCCATTGTAATTTTGCAAAATCGTGGTAAATGGATTCTACAAATAAATACTGAGTAGGTAATAAAGATAACTGTAGGTACTGAAGTAAAGAAAATCTTAATTGGATTATACAACAATACCGAAGTATTATATGACGATATACTCAATATCCCAAGAAAATTGATAACATTATATATAATCAAATTATTTTATTATATGTGTCTGATGACAGAATATTGCGGAGAGCATTATTGAGGTTTATTGAATAATTTCTTAGTTTTAGAGTTCTGAGAAGACTTTTCTGTGATAATAATAAATAATAAAATTCATGAAAATATTTAGATCAGTAGGAAAGAACTGAACCACATTTTTCAGCAACATAGCTCAATTAAGCTTTTTTCAATAGATAGATCTGCAGGTGCCTTGGAATTGAGTGACTGGTCCGTTCTCTAACTTCGATTACGTTGTGTGGGGTTGTTTAAAATTGAAGATCTACTGTCACTAAAATATGTCGCTGATTTAAAAAATAATTTGAATAATTTAAGGTAGAATAAAACAAAATTAATCAAACCAATTCAAAGTGAAATGTTCTTAGCTATGGGTAAATTTTATGTATTATTTTATAATGAAAAATGTAATTTGTTCAACTAACTCATTTTGCTCATCTGTAGTTAAATTTTTTTGAGGTCGCTTGAAATGTTTAATCTATGAGCAGTCCTAAGATAGTTAAGATAATTTACTGAGTAATTAGAGGATTATCTTACGAAATACGAAAAAATATTAGAGGATTATCTTACGAAATACGAAAAAATATTAGATGATTATCTGAAAATACAAATAAAATACAATTCCAACACTTACTTGTTGGGGAAGGAAGGGAAAATTAATATTGTAGTTAGAGTAATTTATTGATAATTTCTGAAATGAATAAGCAAAATACATGTAAAAATCCTTTATTATTCACCATATATATATATATATATATATATATATATATATATATATATATATATATATATATATATATATATATATATATATATATATATGTCAAAAATTAAAAATAATAATTTTATTATGAAAAAAATAGGAATAAACAACTATTTTAGGATATTGTCCTAATTGTTTATGCCCGCTGTGTTTAATAATATTATTTTTGACGAACGACAAAAGTATGTATTTCTTAAAATAAATGAACATAATTTCCTAATGTAAAATGTCTTTCTTTCTATTACATTTAAGTATGTATGAAAGAATAACTTAAATCACAAATTAATTAAATACAATTTGTTTTATTGTATTATTATTTTATTATATATATATATATATATATATATATATATATATATATATATATATATATATATATATATATATATATATATATATATATATATATATATTAATTTATTGTTAATTCTGAAAGATATTAAATTCTGATTATTTTGTTTCATAACGGTTATGTTCTAAATTATGTATACATTTTTATCGTAAATTTGACAATTATTATAAATACTACAACATTTCTGACAATGAGTTATTATCAGAAATAGATAATAACTATTAAAATAAAAAAAGGCTGTTATCATTGCGAGCAAAGAGAGATAATACTTCAAATGATCAAGTGAAATAAATGTAAATATTTGACTTGGTATATACTTAAATTTTTTAAATAAGTAAATGAACTGATTTCCACGTGAAATTACGCGTTAATCATGGTTTATATTCTATTATCTTTAGATAGTGATCAGTTCCAGTGATTATTATTATATAGTGTGGGAACCACTTATTGTATAAAATTATGTTTAGGGTTATTTTGGAGACTTATTTCTCGGTCAGGTATTGGCTTTAATTTGTACGGTTCGTCTTTTAAATGAAATTTTAAATATGCTGTGATTCTTGTAAGAGCAATACAAGGGAGATGTTTTTTTAATAGAGCACCTTGTGTATTTTTATATTATTGAATTCTCCTTAAACTGATCTCAATTACCTAAAATTTGTGGCTAAGATGAATAAATAAGGAGTTAAATTTATGTAAAAATTCAAAATCACTAAAGTGAAGATTATTTATTCATCTTTCTAGAGTACTATTTAAATACATACTAGCAATAAATTGAATTTATAGGTTTATAATTTATGCCCTTACAAAAACTGTTCTTCGTGGAATAAAACCATGCTAAGCAATTACAAATAAAAAAAGAAAGTCCATCACTATTTTATTATTGTCACTATTTTCTAAGATCTTTCCTTGTGATTTCTTGAAAATTGATCATTTTTCAGAACTAAAAGTTACTTCGTATTTTCCTCGTGTCACTCCTGTTTTCCAGGTAAGGCAGATTAACTGAATTCAAACCTTATAACATAAAACGGAATTGTTATTTCGTTACTACCATTAAAAGATATATCAATTAAAAAATGTTACATTAAAATCAATAAAAAAATAGAAAATTAAAATAGGAATTAGTCAGAATGCAGTATAGTTAATGATAATCAAATAAAACTAAAACTGAATCAAATAATAAATGCTTCAGTTAATATATAGAATTGTTTTTCACATAGCTAGATTCATATTGTTATAAAGACATGACATTCTTGTCATATGATTGTCTGATTTGCATAATATGTATCTCACAAAGGACTAAATCTAATATTTAGAATAAATTGATACATAGTTCAGTGCACTTGATGCTAAATCTTGAAAAAAGAAACTTAATTTATAGAAAGACAATATGAAACAACAATTTTTTTCAGTTTTTAAGAAAATCCAACATAAACTTCAAGTCAAACTGCTCTAGAAAGTAATGTCAGCCAACTGTTTAATGTTGAAGTATTCATTTATAGAAAACACAACTTTTCCAGGAACTAACAGCTTATAATTCAGATTGTAGATTTTGGAGGTATTATTGGCAACCATATTATTAATCCAATTTTTATTGAGGGAAATTTTACAGCTAAAAAATATGTAAATTTCAACAGAGATGGATTTATTTCTGTTCTGGTCAATTTATATGCAAATGCCTTAGATCCAAACCGAATCTTAAATCCAAACCTCTTCGCAACTCTAAACTGTTTAATTACAATAAGACTTAGAGGTTAATATTATGCAGAAAATTTGAGATAATTCTTTCACGAAATATTTCCTAATAAATTGACTGTTTGAAGAGGTGCTATTAAGCTGTCTTTTTCTGTGAGGCACGACAACTTTTGTGTCATTTTTTCTGTGGAGCTATTTTAAGAATAAAATGTATATAACAACCAGATATAGGGTGTTTCATAAGAAAAACATTTTTCGTGTATTGCACTTGTATGAATCACCCGATATATTTAAAAATTTGTTTAAAAATTGTACATTTTAAATCCAAAATTGATCTGTAAAAGAGAAAAATATTATTCAATAAGTGGTTTTTACCATGTATCTAGTTTATTTATATTTTACATCAAAGTTCAAAAAATTATATTTTGTAAGCCAAAAATTAAAATATTATTCATTACCGGACACAACATAAACTGTAAAAGAATACTATACTCAATTCTGCAAATAGTTTTACATAATCTCAGTTAATAAAAAAATAATTAGGCTACAATCAAATTATTTTCTTGAAAACATAATTCAAATGATGTATGCATACAATACATCTCTTATCTCTTCAACAAAGTTTGATTTGTTTAGCAGTGTTTTTATTTTTGTTTTCAATCCATTATTAAAATTTAAAATATCACGTTGCCCATTACGTTTCACAAGTGGAATATCTTAAAATCTGAACATCGTGATACTTTACGCTATCTGATCCATGTAACATTGTATGCTACCGTTCACGACCTTATTTGAAAATATATGAGTGAATCGCTGTTAGATATAATGTGAAGAACCCCAAGAGATAAGACCACAGAAAGGCTTAATTTATTATTGTTAGCGATTAAGAATAAATTAGATTACAAGGAAATGATAACACGTTCAAATTTAATACATATTAAAAAATAATCTGGAGGTATTAAGGGGATTTATAAAAAATATTAATTATTGTTTTAATTTAATGTGTTCTTGATTTTATATAATTGTTTGTTTATAACCGTATCTAGAAATGGGTAATGTAAATCAGTAACAGATAGTTACCAAAAGAGTTATTTTGCAAAAAAGAGAACCTCTAATTTGGTCTCTTATTTTCTGTTTGAATTAATTTAAAAATTTTGGATAATATTTAAAATAATTAATTTCCAAAACTGAAGTATTTTTGGCCTATATATATTGAGATGTAAGCTATTAAAAATATTGTCAACGTAATTAATAAAAAGTCAACGTAATTAATATAGGACATAAGTGTTTAATGAGTGAATTAAAAGAAACTCGCAACTTTACATGAATGCTAAAAAAAGAATTTCTTTCCCTATAATTTTATGTCCCAGTTGTATTACTTACGAATCTATTATGTACATATTCAGGTTGAAGAACTTTTTTATTGTTATCAAAATACAATATGGTGTAAGTAGATTTATTTTATATTTCATAAATATATTTCATATATCCAGACTCCCAGGTACTTAATACTCTGCTTCGGCACGACTTCGGTATTCCCTACTCGAAACGTGATGCACGGAAGCTTTCTCCTCCTTATCAGGAGGACTGCCTCCGTTTTGTCCAAAACCAGAGCCAGTTCCCTATCCTCAATCCATCTCCTGATCCTCTCGACAGTGAGGTCGGCGTTTTCCCTCACGTCGACACCACTTCCTCCGGTAACGACCACCGCTACATCATCAGCGTAGCCGAAGATCCTCACTCCTTCGGGCACTCTGAGTCTAAATACCCCATCGAAAATAATGTTCCATAAGGTAGGGCCCATAACCGACCCCTGTGGCACTCCACGCGAGATTCCCCTCCTGTTGCTACCGTCCCCGACCAGCAATACCAGGCCCCTGCAAGACAGGTAGCTAGCGATCATTTTTGCAACATACGGTGCTATTTCTAGCTGCCGCAGTCTCTCCATGATCCTTCCCCATGAGGCCGAATTGAACGTGTTTTTCACGTCCAAAGTGATCAACTCGGACAAATTCTTGGACTCCCACGCCTCCTGTGCAATGGTTTTTATGACCATGACAGCATCTACCGTAGATCTCCCCGCCCTGAACCCGTACTGGTTCTCCGCCAGGCCTCCCTTTCTCTCCAGCTCCCCTAGAAGTCTCCCTAGAATGAGATGTTCCAAGAGTTTCCCGAGTACATCGATCAGACATATCGGCTTGAAAGGTGTGGGGTCCTCCATCAGCTTGTTTACCTTGCGGATTAGAACAAACCTGGCCATCTTCCATACCTTGGGGAAGTCACCGCTACTCATGACATCGTTCATGATTCGCAGGATATTACTCCACCACGGCCTTCAGGATCTCAGGGGGGATACCGTCCGGACCAGGTGCCTTGCCATTTTTTATTATGACACAAGCCCTTAGCAGTTCCTCCTCCGTAAGCGGATCGAAAACTGATATTTTCTAGAGGAATCTCCTGCTGGTGGCTGTTCGTCCTCTTCACCACAAGTTTGTATCCGTTACCCCAGACATTTCTATCTTGGTCGGCGCACAACTCATCCCATTTTCTCCTCTTCTATGCCTTGATAGCATCCCTCAGATTTTTCTTTTCAGCCTTATACACTACCTCCGCTTCTCCCTCCTCATTAGGGTTCCAGGTTGTTCTGGCCCTGTCCCTGATATATTGCCTTCGTGCAGCGACGCACTTCTTCCTTTGGGCAGAGATCTCCTCTGTCCACCAATATATCCTCGAGGACTGCCTGCTTCTCCCTTTTCTGGCCATGGATGCGTCACATGCCCTCGTGACGCTTTCAACCAAAGATTTGGGACCTCTGATCCTCCTATTTTTTCTTTGGTCGTCCATGACGCCACAGAAACTAGCCCTGTCCCAGCTGTTCAACTTCCAGCCTCTGTTCCTGGTCACACCAAGCGTCTAACCCGCACCATCCCCGACCTCAAATAGGATGTATTTGTGGTCGCTAAGTGTTTCCTTATCAGAGACACTCCATCGCACCACATTTGCTGCTGCACCCGCCGTAGCGAACGTTACGTCCGGGTTCGACGTCCATCTCTCCCTTTCGAACGTTGGCTGTGGCCCTCGATTCAGCACGGCCAGATTCAGCCTCGCTACCCACTCCAGTACCAGATTCTCCCTGGCATTTAGGGCTCCTGCGCGCCATTCGGGGACCCTAGCGTTGAAGTCGCCTGGATGACGTCATCCACACCTGCCACAAATTCCTCCAAACTATCCAGTGAAGCCCGAAGTTTCTCTAGCCTTCCGTTTGGAGAAAAATAGCAGCTGCACAAGATTACCCCGCCTATCTTAGCCCACACGTAACCAGGACTATGGCCCGAACCAGCGACGACAAGCCCTATGTTCACTACCGTAATGAAGGAATCTATCTCCCTCGTGCCACCCCTTTCCCCGGGTCATCTTGATATTGGGCTCACTAATGATGGCCACATCCGCCCTCTCTTCCCTCATCGTCGCCCAGAACAAGTACTGGGCCGCCCGGCACCTATTCAGGTTAACCTGAATGTTCCGGCGATCCCTGTCCTTTCTTCTTTCGCTCTTCAGCGCCTGGCCTACGGCACTTAGCCGGATCTGCCCTGTGGCCTTCCTCTTTGCAGATGGGACAAAAGGTGACGTTCTTACAGTCCGCCACCCTGTGTTCTTCTCGTCCACACTTGACGCACAACCTCTTTCTGTCCACCCCTCTGCACTGGTCCACGAAGTGGTCAGTGCTCCAGCACCTCACACATTTAGTCCGGGAGGGTCTGGATCTCACCCTACAGCTCCCCCAGCCTAAACGTATTCTACCTCGGTCCAGGAGCTTACTGGCCCCCGCTTTGATAGCCTCCATCACAGCTACTTGGCTGTCTCCCGGGCTCGTTTTTAGGGAAACAACGGAGAACTCCTCGTTCCCCAGTTAAGCCCTCAGAGTCTCCTTCACTTCATCCTTCGTGGTCAGCGGGTCGATGTCCCTCACCAGCAGCTTCGTTGAGTTTTTCATCGACCTGACCTCCGTCCCCTCCACCTTTTTCAGAATCTCCATTTAAGGGTATCCGCTTTGGCGCCCCCTCCTTTCACCTCCAGAAGAAGATCCCCGTCCTTCGTCTTTCTTAAACCCAGGATCTCCACTCCGATGACTTTCGGATCCACGATTCCCTTCACCCTCCTGAGCATCTTCACATACGTGCTCTCTCCAGCTTTAATAACAACCGCCGCGGGTTTGTTGTTGCAGCAGGAAATGTTGTTTCTTGTTTCATTTCAAGTTCACATTCGAATAAAAAACAACATGATATTCTGATGATGAAGATAGCGATGCTGTGGAAATAAGCAAATTAATGTCGATTGTGGTTAAAGAAAATATAATAAATATGCTGTATTTATGAAATTCTGTCTAGTATGAGTGCTTTTTAATACTTTCTAGTCAGTCTGTAAACTCTCTTGTATAATAATATACAAGAGAGTTACATTACAAATAAAATACCTTTAAATATTATTAACATGAACAGTTAGTATTATACAAGTACATATTATTTCATAAGCAGGACGTCTTATAGATTACTATCTGACAACAATTGATTAATTATATAGATTTCCGGTGATTGCGTAAAATGATCTCACTGCTAAAAATGGAAAAGATCCCAAAAAAATATTTACCGTGACAAGGAACCATGAATTTTTATTTCAAGGCAAATTAAACCATTTGGGTGAAACAAACGCTACGTTGCGTTAGTGTAACACGTATGGTTGTGTAAGATATATTATTTAAAAGAGATAACGCGATTGGAGTTTTATGCATTTATTTCAATATATCTGCAGTATTCATTTTCAATACATCTTACAGTTTTTCAACAGAAAGACTTCGAATTACAAAATCAAGTCTGTTCTTACAATAATAAAAACTGAAATGGAATAACTGGTGGGTTTTTAAAGACCATAATAGGAGCAGAACAGCATTATATAAGTTTCTAAAATAGATGACTTACGTACTTAGAGATTTTAAAGAAAAGGCACGATTATTTAACATACATTAAATGACCTTTCTCTTAACGTTATTGTTATAATTTGTAATGACTTGCTCAGTTCCTTAAATATAAAGTTTCTTCTCAAATTGATCGTGTATCATTTTCTGTTTGCAGCCTGACCTCATGTACTACTGGAGCCATGCCGAGACTCCAGTATCCATACCGCTAACACCAGGGCGGCTGAGCATGATATCCTGGCCACCAACGTCACCATCTGAACCGTACGTAACGCCCGGAGCGAACGAAGCAATAAACTCGGTTCTCGCGAATATTTCACTACTTGGACCGACAGAGAACAATGAGGAAAATAGCAGGCCGAGATCACAAGAGTTTAAGAGCTCAGCTAGAGACGTGGAAATCCTCTGCTTGGAGGAAGAAATCAAAAGGTTAAAGCAGGAAATCGAAAAATACAAAACTCTGATTGAGATACAAACCTTGACCACGAATGCCGTCATGGATTTTAGTTCGCCAGTGGAAGAAACCAAATCTTTTAATAGGAGCTGTGATAATTTAAGTAATTTAAGTAAAAAAAGTCAAACGGACAATAAGATATATGAGATTAGCGAAGATAGAATTGCACAGGTTAACGCAGAAGCACAAACAGTAAACGATATTAAAGAACGTAAGACTAATTCAACTCAAACAGATACAGAGCTAGAGAGTAATACACACGAAAGACAAACCAAATTAGAAAAGATAACTAGCACAAATTTTTCTACAAATGCTACGCAGACAGATTGCTCAATAGATACAAAAATAATTCAGAAAACATCTGCAATAACTGAACTGTTATCAGAAGCACCTCCGACTGACATTATTGCAACACATCCTCCACCCCCTCCTTTGCCAGCTTCAGATGCCTTACCTCCTCCTCCTATGCCACTTCCTCTACCAGATATGCAAGCACCACCTCCTCCTCCTCCCATGCCTGGAATGGGTGTGCCTCCACCTCCACCAATACCTAATTTAGCTGCGCCTCCCCCATCACCGATACCGACAATTATTGCACCCCCTCCTCCACCGATGCCTGGAATGTCAGGACCTGTTCCTCCACCAATGCCACCGTCTATAAGTGGTCCTCCTCCACCGCCTATGCCAGGATTGGTGGCGCCACCTCCTCCGCCCATACCAGGATCTGGGCCTCCGCCACCACCACCTCCTGGAGGGCCAGTTCCTCTACCAGTGCCACCAGTCGGAGGTTGGAGTTCTCAGAAAGCAGGTATGTTTTATTTGTCTTTATTTATGAATGTGTCTGACCAGAATTTAGTTCCGTTTTCTTCTATACTACAATTATAGAAAATTATCACAGAATTTGTATAGTCAATATATAAGCTATTATAAAGTTAATTAGTTTATAGTCAATATATCAACTATTATAAAGTTTAGTTAATTTCTGAGATATTTTTTTTTTATAACTAGTGCACCCTGACAGTGTTAAATGATGTTTTACGTTTCCATTTCATTTTCGAATGGAGTCATAGAAATATCAATCAACTAATATTACAAATATTATCTCACCCTTCATGTCTTCATACGTGAAGAGAATTCAGTACGCCATTAACCGTACTTTCATATAATTGAATTAGTTGAATTAGTTACACTATTAGTTAGCTTTATTAATTTGGCTTCTACAAGTTTGCTAGAGATGATTAATTTGCATCTGCTGCCACCATTTGTAACGTATTGCGGGATAGGAAAGTCTTGTAGATATAGGTTATTTAATTTCCAATTAATTTGATATAATGAATTTTATTCCGGTTTGTTGATTTGGCCAAAATTAATTATAAAAAATTTAATATTACAAATACATATCTGTGATATTAACTTGTGTATTAATATTAATAAATGTTATTATATTTTATATTTTACTCGCCTTATATTTCCTGATATTTTGGACAATTTAAATAAAAAAGTTTGTGTTCCAGCTTTGTGATTTCAATTACCATCATTAGAGAAACTACTCTAATTACTAACAAACTATAAAAACAATTTCTAAATTAGCTGTTAAATTATGGTACCCATAACTCTTAAATAATTCATATTTTAAGTTATTTTTGTAATTTGTTAATACCAGAGATGAATAGTAAATTATTTTTAACGTTTTTAATACCACATATAAAAGTATGAAATACATAGGGATGTGTAAAACATTAATAGATAAAAGATATATTCAAATTTCTGATAAATATGACTTCATTTGATCTGTAAATGTTACTGAAGTTGTTCCCATTTTACGTTCACCCATTTTGTATTCTGTTAAGTTGTAGTACTGAGAATGCACCTTTCCTCTTTATGTTTGTGTAGTGGCCCCACCAGTTCCAGCGTTCTTAGGTAAGAATGAGTTTTTTGTTTTTATTTGTGCTTAAACATTTAGCTTTGTTTATTTTTATAATTGTGGTTTTATTATTATTTCTGTTAATAATAAATGTACCTATAACACATTTAATTTGATTGTAACAATTGCAATCTTCTATTTTTTACAGCAAAAAGCGCGTTTACAGATGATTTTTTTTGACAGATTTTTTTTAAATATATAAGGAATTATTTTATTAATATTTTACAAGTTTCTGTAACCATTAACGCTTCGAATTAAATTAATATTTAAGTATTACAGTTGTTTTTTATTAAACTTTTATTGGTCAAATTCTGTAAGAGATTTTCAACATTATTTAAAGAAATATCTATTGGACTTATTAACAGAAATGATGTTTTGAATCTCATGAGTAAAGGTGATGTTCTTAATACAGAAAATAGGACAATTCTAACGTCTTCTTTCCAGCAACGAGGAAGCCAACTGTAAACCCCGTTGTGCCCATGAAGCCTTTGTACTGGACGAGAATTATAGCTCCAAATGAAATTATGGACGATCATCAGAAATCAGCGCTCTGGGCGGAAATTGACGAACTCCCCTTAGACAATCTGTCTGAATTTACAGAACTGTTTTCGAGACAAGTTATAACGAGAAAGCCGACAGTCAAAAAACTCGAAGAGAAGGCCAAAGTGGAAGCGGTAAAGCTATTAGATAGCAAGCGGTCTCAAAACGTTGGAATTTTATCTCAAAGCTTACGGGCCGATATTCAGGAGATTGAGAACGCTATTTACAACTTTGATACGTCCATCGTTAGTTTAGAGGCTCTTCAGCAAATATACGAAGTGGTAAGTTAAATTGTAGATTTAAAAGCAAAGCATTTTTTTATTTTTTCATAACCGATGAGGCTTTTGAGGTACTTTAACAAATTACCAAGCATTATATTGTAATATACAAAACATATATTTTGTGTAGCAACATTTTCGTTTAAATCATATCGCAGATGATGTTTTACCTGCTTTCTTATTTTATAGTAGGTGGTAAGAGAACAGTAAATATATGGGAGAAATAATGTTAACATGGGTTTTAGGTACATATCTTGTTGAACCTGAATTATATTTTAGGTTAGAAGTAGACAATGTAAACTATTGGGAATCGAATTTTTTACTAAAACGTTTAAAACATGGAAACTAGAATATGCTTCTTTTCTTCTGCTCTGTTATATTAAAAATCTATAATAGATATTGTAGTTATTAGAGAGATATACTTTTTATAGGTTATTTGCTGCTGACAAATGCATAATGACTAATTATTATGGGCAAATAGATCGAACCTTTGCACTGAAATCATTTCAACTAGAGGATTAAAGAAATATTAGATATTTATGTCATACACAGGCTAACTTCATCTGCTTTTTGAAAGCCTTAAGCTTTCAAAATAAAATATAAGAACGCTATTAAAAGAGAAAATAAAATTGAATTTATTAGAGCCAGTCACTTGGGTGTTCTATCAAACATGATCAAACACGATGGCAATGCTGAACTGAATTATTTGTTCCTACATCTATCTCAAATCTGCGTGACAGAATATCGACTGCCGCGGAGTTACCCAAGTATAACACCACTAACAAAATTCATTGTGGGCACTTTGCTTAATATGTATCACCACATTTTCGATATAACGAGTGTCCTAGCGAGAGGTAGCCGATTTAAACTTGCCGCCATTACTCTTGCGGCAGGTTTTGGAAGTTGATGCTTGGTATATGTTACGTGGAGAGTATGCCATTGCAAAATGAAGCGCTATATTGTTCAGCAACGCATACTTATTGTCAATGCGTACTACGAAAGTAATGGTTCAATTGTGGGCAGTGAATGACAATTAGGTACAATTATGGGTCATCGTGAGGCACCTGCTAAGCGTTTAAGACCCCATAAGACCATAAAACCTCATCAGACTTTTTCTTGTGGGGCTACGTTAAAGGAAAAGTCTATGCCAATAACCCCGTTACGATTAAACAGCTGAAAAATAACATTAGCGAAGTTATTGCGGACATAGGGCCACAGCTATGCCGCGAAGTGATGGAAAACTTCATCGAAAGAATCCACTGCTGCCAGAGAAGCAGAGGCGGCCACTTACAAGATATTGTATTCCATGTCTAATGGCATAGTTTAACTACACAATTGAACCCAAAATTATTGTAGAAATGTTATTTGTTTGCCCAATAATTACAAACTTCATCCGATACCTCTCGCTGAGACACCCTATATTTTGAACACAGTTCCATTTGACATTAAAAGTCACGTGATTTATAATAGCAGCTTTAAAGGGTAGTATAAAGAATACATGTTATTAATAGTGTTTATAACATGTATATGTGTTATAAAATATTCAAACACATTTTATTTAAAGTTTAATTAATGTTAATAAAAGAGATACTTGTTTTTCTTTTAACAATTTCCTGAAGCTATGAACACATGTTATTTGATATTGTAATAATATAGTAATCTATAAAACAATATAATTTTCTAATGTTAAATGTTACACATCTATCCTCGTTATTGAGCATAAACTTTACGAGAAATTATAATTTCATAATTTTATGGATTCTTAGTGATATTCTATCTCATTCATAAAGTATATTATTTTCGATAAAATACTATGATATATTAAAATAAAATCAGAAATGACGACATAATCATATTGCGTACTTAACAGTTTGATATTTTTTTAGAGGGCTAATTCCGAAGAATTGGAATTAATTAAAAATCACTTAACGACGAAACCTGAAGTTCCTCTAGATAGACCAGAGCAATTTTTGTATGAACTCTCTGAAATATCCCACTTTGCCGAAAGAATATCTTGTTTGATGTTTCAAGTCGAATTTGATGACTCCATTAGTACAATAGGGCACACATTAACCAATATAAAAACGACGTGTGAGGTAAGCGAAACATAATATATATTACATTTCTTATTAGTATTATAAAAGCAATATTCAATAAGTTTCGAGGATTGTTCAATAATGGGCCAATCTTAGTGTAATATTAAAAAAAAAAAATACTCAAGTCACTTTGACTCCATGAAAATTTCTATTTCGACTCACAACAATGGCTCCGCAATTACACATTACTGCAGAAAAGGATTTTTTTATCAAGGGTACATTAGTACAAATATGACAATAACCTAACCTACATTTTCTTGTTGTGGGCATAGGAAAAAACAATTGTCTCTATATGTAAGTTGGTTGTTTGATAAATGGATTTAGCTGGCATTACTGCACAATAATACAGACATCAACGATATTCAGGAGCGATTATTACTTATCTGCAAAAGAGGAAATATGTCGAAACTATTAACTCACTAATTAAACTAAATTCATGTTATAATTTTGGATTAAATCAGACTTCTACTACCTTTTGTATGATATTAACTGTTAAAAAATTAATACACTCACGTTACTTTTTAGTTTTTCATCACAAGTCAATCTATAGTTTGATCCAATGTTGAATAAAATTAGATTCCAACCATATATTTCATAGCTTATCGAAGATATCAATAAATTTCAAGACTTCAATATATGGCTAACGTCTTGCTGTTTTTAATAAGCCATTATCGAATATATGATCTATTTTTCATAAAAAATAATTCTCTATACTTCTATCTAAAAACTATCGCACCACAAGAAATGGCCATAATTTCCACTAATTTCCTAGTAAACCAGTAACCCGATTTTGATGAGCTTTTTTTTAACTACAGTCGATTTCTTCAGTAACGATTCTGTGGTGTAAGAATTTATTTTTGAATCTAAATGTCAGTTTAGAACATATACAGGATATACGGATAAAGATAATTTTTTTCCTGAAATATGTAACGCCCTGTAGAATACAGCGGTTAATACAGGAGGTATCTACTGAGGTTAAACTGTATGCTCCGTATTTTCTAAACAATTTATTTAAAAAAATATTGTTTGTGACTCTCGTCATTCTTTTTATTTACATTAGTGTTATCTTCAACGAGTACTTTATCCGTGTATTTCTAAGAGTGCTTAGATAGCGAATCTGTGCAAATTATTACATTGACCAGAATGGGATGCTTCTATGCTATAGCTGGGGGTTAGGATTTAGCATACAGTAATATTCCAAACATTAATCAATAGTTCGAAAAAGGGAAGAGATGATGACGACAGACGGGATGATAAAGGAATACTTCAAGAGCAACGGCAATCAAAATGATTTGTAACATTAAGAAACGTCCAAGTACAACTGAAAACTACTCATAATGTCCAAAAAAAGTATGTCAACTGTAAGGAAACGGAATAGACTCTCATTTTCAGCATTAGAACTACAGAGCTACAAAAGACACTGAAATTCGCTATAAAATATGTAGATTTAAACTTTTGGATTGAAAGTATATCTTGTTCACTGATAAGTCCAGGTTTGGACTCGTCAGTGAAATGAACGTTATGCATAGTGTAACATTTACCAACTAGAGTAATTAACGGAGGTTCCATAATGGCTTACTTAGAGAGAATCTTTCCTGACAGCTCGAATAAGGCTCGTCCTTTACGTGGTGGTCCGTGACTAGAGAACAATATAGTACGGACGTTTTATCCGAAGATGTTGTTCCTTTCGCGCCATACATCGCCAATAATTTATCATTAATGCTCGATAATGCAAGACCGTCTGTACATTGCGTCGCTTGTAATGTGTTAGAATATTTATAACAGGTGGGCTTTGAGACACTAGACTAGCCTCCACGTAGTTCAGATCTCAGACCTATATACCATATGTGAGATAATTTGGCAACGTAAAAACTATCAGCATATATCAGAGTCTCTTGACGACATTGAAATTCCAGAAAAATATGGAATGACATTAGTCACAAAAAGATTAAGAGTATCATTTCTCATGTCGGCTGTAAATATGAAGCTTTTATTATAAGAAGCGAAGATACGATACTGACTTGTTTCTGATTTTGCTTGATTACATCTGCTTTATTAATATAAGTATATAGTGCTGTGAATTAAAATATAAAATATTCAGTTGGATTTTATAAAAAATTAAAAAGATACAGGACAATAGTTTGACCTAGTAGACCACCTACAATAGACATTGCAGTTATAACCATAGTCTCTTAATAGCACGTTGCAAGTTTTTATCATTCGTATTGTATATGCTGAAAGTTGAAATTTGAAAAAAGTCCTACACATCATCTTTGCCATTCATTCATTCTAAATATTTTATTTACTGCTATGACTACAATTCTATTCTATATTAATTGTATCAGGGTATTCAGCAGATTATTTGAATGATTACAATATATATATATATATATATATATATATATATATATATATATATATATATATATATATATACATACTACAGTACATATATATTCGTAGGAATTTCATGGCTGGGCGACCTTTTCTTCCTTGAAACATGTAAAGGGGTAACAGGACTGCCCAGTCTATATTTTGGCTTTCCTGGAATAATATTTATTCATTGTTTTATTTGGCCTTTGTTCCCCATTTACAAAGAGTTAGCCATTTATTTTTTACTATACAACTTTTATTTTTGGATGTTTATTGTTTGTTACTTTTTTACTCTTGATATTTATTTATATTTAATTGTACAGGAAAAAATTAAAAAAACTTTTAAAGTAATAATTCTCACCCATAGAAACAGATTACAATTAAAAAAACGTCATTGATTTGTGATTAGTGGGCTGCGAAAGAATTAACTTTGAAATTATATTTTATAACGGTGTATTAACTTTTCTACGATTGTATACTTATTAAAGTCGACATTGTCAAAAATTAATAGTTTACTTTTGTAGTACTTGGTGAACTCACCGGAATTGAAGGAGGTGATGGCAATAATTCTAACTCTCGGGAATTACATGAACGGAGGGAACATGACCCGAGGCCAAGCCGATGGTTTCGGCTTGGAGATCCTCTCAAAGCTGAAGGATGTTAAGTCGAAAGATTCCAAAATAACACTCTTACATTATATAGTAAGGCTGTATATGAAAAAAATTCAAAATCCGTTTGAACCTAACCTCCCGCTACCTATTCCAGAGCCTGGGGATATAAAACGAGCTGCTTCTGTCAATTTTGACGATCTTAGGGTAGATCTGCAGAAATTACAGAAGCAATTGGAAGGTAAAATGTAAAATATTGTATTTCCTAGATACAGTAGTCAAATATAACTTTTAATCAAATCAATACATAATTATGATATAAATAACAATTATTTTGCTACCATTGTAATACTACATGATCCTTCATTTGGCTATTAAACAGAAAGAGTGTATGGTATTGGTTACTGCTTTTGTCTTAATCTAGTTGGGATCACTATATCAATTATATGTGGCCCTAATCCATATATAATTTTCTTTTCTCTGAATGGTTCATTCTGTTGCCTTTTTTCAAATTTTACTTTGCCTTTATTGTTGTTTAAATTCAATACATACTGTATTCATTACAGTAATTAACCGTTCCATTTCTTTAAACGCTATTATAGACTAATAATGACAAAGAACAATTAAGTTTTGGATTTAATCTTTTGTTCTTTTGTAAGGATTGTTTCCTGTATGGCCCTACAGAAGTTACAAAAAAAAAGCAGTCTAGAAAATTGAGTTAGCATAACATAATAGTTCGTTTACAAATAATATATTTGGAAAGATAATTTAAATAGTTTGCATAGTCTGCAGCCGAAATATTTCGAAGTGAATCATATTGTTGGGTAAAATAGATTTCTGGCATCTACTAACCTATTTAGAAACTAATAAAAAAGAAACGTAAAGATTTGGTAGATAATGTTTATGTTATTTCCTTGGTCAGTAAATACATGTGTTCTACACATTAGATCATATAAGGGTCTCTAACCCTTTCACACATATTTTAAAATAAAATATGATTATATTTTGTAATATAACTCGTTTCTTTGCAAGCACTTGAATTGGCTAAAGTTCATGACGAAAGAATACTTCAATTACCTCTAAAGCATTATGAGCTGAACCCCATAGAGCTAATTTGAGCTAATTTAGGTGCAAATAAAAAAATAATTCAGCGTAAATCAACGCAACTGTTAAATTAGAATACCCGAAATTACCGCTAAACGGAGCAGATTAGCAGTAATTTCTAGGAGAATAATCTTGGCCCATGTTACCACAAAAGCATAGGCCAAGTACACGAATGTATGCTGTACAATGAATGTGCAAAAATATTTTAGCGATTAAATTATTATAACTATAGGTGACAATCGCTTCAGTAACAGTGGTAGTATTAGTTATTTTTAAAATGTGAATTAAAAGCGCTTTAAAATAATATAGTTTTTTTTATACTTGACTTTTGACATGCCTATTGTATATGTAGTTTCATTTGCAAACTCTTCTAATTCGAGTAGGTGTTGCTTCGGTATCATTTTATTATTATGTTACCGTGCTATAGTACAATTTTGCACAATTCTGTATTTAGTCCAAGTAACATGCTTTATTTATTGAACATATATCGCTCATAAATAATTGTCTTACCTATAAAAAATCGTATTATACGGTTCACAAAACAATATAGTTATAGTAAATTGCACGATATCCTGTATTTATATCGTCAGTACGTTGTAGGTAATATAAACATGGTTACCGTTATTGTTAAAAAACTACCAAATATTATATATTCTATTATATACCACCAATCAAAATAAATGTATTGTTTTAGTGCTAGTAACTTAGACAACTAGTGCAAACAAAACAATTTTTATTTAAATACTTTAGGGTACTCTTTCTTGTAACATCAAATTTCTATGCGCTAATTTATCAAAACGGTTTTATACCTTTAAGGCATTTATACACCATTGTACAACAATAGTAATTCACTACACTTCTAATCTGACGGATGGATGTAGGTATCGAAATTCTACCACTACTTCACCATGGTGGAATTGTGTTTGCCCCGTAGTGGCTCTAGACTGCTTAGAGCTCTCGTAACACGATTTTGGTTGATATTTATTCATACATTCATCGTGGAACTGAGAAATAATAAATTCAAAGGAAATAACATTTGAACCTTCACATCATCTAATAGTCGTAAAATTTATATTTCTTTAATTTGTCGTTATACAGTTCCAGGTTAATTTTTTTTGTGTGAGTTGTACATCAGTGGCGTTATAATCAGATAACTTCGCGGATGGCGAAATACCGTGGTGTAGATTTGATATATTTGAATCACTATAGGTACAAATAATTAAATAATTCAGTTTAGGTTTGATGATAGCTGCTGAGGCATCCAAATGGGCAACTCTACTAATAATTTAATGATTTAATACACTAAAAATATTGAAAGCCGTCAGTATTTATGATAAAATATATTACTTTAATATATTGTTTACTTTTAGCTTGCGAAACAAAATGCGATAAAATTATCAATGCCTCAACCCCAGAGAACCTTCAACCGTTCAAAGACAAAATGACGGCGTTTCTGGAGCACTCAAAAAAGCAGCTTGCCTCGGAATTTGAAGCACTGGAAGAGTGCAACAAGCAATTTATAGCAACCATGAAATTTTATCTTTTTAAGCCCAAGTCTGGCACACTAGAAACTTTTCCGCCTAATTCCTTCTTTGAGCTGTGGTTGCAGTTTTGCGTTGATTTCAAAGATATATTCAAAAAGGAACTGATCAGAATAGAGAAAGAAAAGTAAGTAGTTTGTAACAATTGAAGTTAACTAAATCTAATTGATTGCTGGTTTTAGGATTCAGGAAATAAAACGGAAGGAGAACGAACGGATGTCCGAAGGTGTAAAAATTAAAGAAAGAGAGAATGGACTTAAAGCGAAAATAAAGAGATTACAAGCTAAACAGAAAATAGAGACCAACAGCAATTGATTTTAACAGTTACTATTTATAGTTTTAAAATAATTAATTTATTTTGTCGAATATTTTATTTGTATGTATGTATTTGTTACGATTTTTTAAAGTCTATATGAAAAAACATAAATATTTTTTATAAAATTATTTGATATTGTTTCATTCATTGCTACGAGTTGTGAAATATTTGCTCACACCCAATTTTTTACTCTTACTTTCGGGAAAATAGTAACATCTCGAATATTATAGTATTAGATATTGTATAATATAATATTTGGATAATAAAATTGGTCATATGCATGGGCATCCGCAGAAATATTTCCAGAGTGGGCAAAATTTAAAACAGTTTGCATAACTAAAGTAAAACATATTTAAGAAAATTTTTTTTTTAGAAAATATGGAAGATAAAACATTCAACAAAATAAAATTAGAATTATTTTACTGAGTTAATAATGTTTTTCGTCAATAGAGGGCGCGTTCGTTTTACGACGAAGAATAAATAATTTCAAGAATCGATTTATGTTCTTTGTGCATCTGTAAGTTTATTATACTCGTAATTTAAAAAGTTACAGGGAGGGTGGGGGGGGGGGGGTGTTTCGATATAATCATTAATTGAGCTGTTCTGAACTTTTATATTTAGTACAAAGTAATATGCATATTCATCTTGTAATATCTTAGACACACACGATTTAGAAATATACAATTCGATTAAAAAAAAAGAAATGAGGTAATCACAAAATGCGCGGAAGATAAGATTATGTTTTTGTTGGTATTTAGAAAATAAAAAAAAACCAAATTGGATTTCTTTCTTGCAAATTTCTTAAAATTCATGTTAGTCTCTAAAGTACTTAACTATCTCTCTTTTATATAAAAAACGGGCTCGTAATTTATGACAAGCTGCAAAGATTAATTCTTACAATATTGGAGTAAGTGTATGAACATACCTCAAGATAGATTAATTCTCTAGCGGTATTCTGTGCTATCATAGGAATTCCGTACTGTTAACCCCACTTTTACAAATCATTATTATAATAATGAATATCCAAAAACATATTTTATTACGAGGTATATTATATAAATAGTTTTTACATAATATACTAACAAAATACTTGTTTCAGTTCCAACAGTTTCACTATTACAGATATGTGGATTCAAGAACTTTCCTCCGCCACCAAATTATGACCGTAAGTAGAATTGCCAGTTTTAACTTCGAATGTTGATTATTTTGTTTTAGATGTCGAATTTCCTGAAAAGCCCAAACTAAAATTTATCGACAAAGTACCTCAACTGCCACCTAGCATAAAACCTCCAAAAATGCAAAAGAGACTACGATTAATGAGAGGTCCAGAAGAAGTACATAATTTTTTATTACACAAACAGTACGGAATAATGGTAAGTGTATTATTTTTTGTTATATTAGTCATATAATATTTGAATTGTAGGCATTATGTGGTGGCAGATTAAGATGGGGACATTATGAGATGATTCGTATCACAATAGGCCGAAAGATGGACGTCAATAGAATGTTTGCAGTGTGGCGAGTGGACTCACCGTGGCAACCTCTCACAAAAAGGGGGCAGGGGCAACGCATGGGAGGTGGAAAAGGAGCAATTGAAGAGTATGTTACACCAGTAAAAGCAGGTACTCCTCTATAACGTTATTGTTATGCTTTAAAGCTGATATATTTATAAATATCAACAAAACATTTTAAGCTCAACTCTTAAACTATTACCAATATTTCAAAGGAATGTATTGAAAACATATTGCATTCTTTCTTAATGATACATACCTAGAATAGATTGGTACATCATAGAATAAGGAGCAAATTTTAAATATCTTGTATGAATTAAACTACGAATTGATATAATCTTCTTTTAGGTCGCATTATAATGGAACTTGGAGGAAAATGTGAGTTTGAAGAAGTTAAAGATTTCTTAGAAGATGTTGCTATGAAATTGCCATTTAAAGCAATGGCTGTCTCTCAGAAGTTACTAGAGGAAATGAAGGAAAAGGAGGAATGGGAAGAAAAAAATAACCAAAACCCTTACACTATGAAATATTTAATTCAGAATAATATGGGGGGATGTCATCGTTGGCTGTCACCCTTTGACTTTAGGAATTTCGGGAAGTATGTGTAGGTAACGTTTCATATTATAAATTAATAAACGTAAAATGTTTTATTGTTTTAATTTTTAATAAAATGTATAAATAGGTGTCATTTATTTTTTCTTGCATGGTGGTGGTGGAAGATCTACAGGAAAAGTACCTGAATTTAGTTGATCTTCCCATCTACTTATCCAACTATTAGGACATATTGTCTTGTAAACTTTAGCGAGGTGATTACAACCAGTATTTCTGAAATAAAAATGTATATCAGTAGACTTCTGCACATATCTGTAAATCAATAATAGCTATGATTTATCAATGGTGTAAAGTTTGAAATAGTATCTTATGAACACTACAACTTTTTGTTATCCTATATAACAAAAAATGTATGCTACAACAGTAACCTTTGAAAATAAAAATATAGACAACTCAATAAAAATACTGTTTTTAGCAAGATAGGGATCAACAAAAATCCTAATATTGAACATTTGTCAACAATATAGAAACATTTAAGAATTCGATACATTTAACATTTTGATTTCAAGATGTGCGCTGTTTCACAAGCAATTGTAGAATTACAGAACATGCACATTACAATTACACTGAGTAATATGGAACTGTATTCATCACTGAATTCATAGTTTAAGGGAAAAATTAGTAGCTGGGTATTAATGTATAAGAAAAAAAAACTAAAAAGTTGAAGTAAAATAAGTTTTAAAGCTACACATAATATTGAACAAAAAATATTCCAAAATTTAACATAATGGCTTTCAGGTAGGTATTACAAATATGCCTGAACAGTAAATAATAAATGTAATAAGCAAAACACATAATAGATATTCTGAATACAGAACTAATACATCTATAATACTGTGTGTATGAGTTGCTTACAGTCAGTCGTGTATAATTTTTTTTATATAACTGCTAAAAATGTGTAATTAATACACATAGAAAGAAATATATGAAGTTTATGATAACTATGATGGCAGTATACAATAACTGCTTTCAATATAATTACATTAAATTCTTATAAAAATGAACAAACAAGGGAAGATTTTAAAGATATTTTAAAATAAATGTAAACTAAATGTATGCCTTACTTTGGCCCAAGAAGTCTGATGCATCTGTGATAGTCAACAAACGAAGCAAAACACCAATTTGTAATATTCGTGTTGTAGTATCTGGCGTCTTGAGGTACAGTTTCTAGTATTGGTTCTGATTTTCCCATATTGGAAACAAAAATTAAAAAAGAATAAATAGGTCCTTTGCTAACATTTTAATATTAATATTTTAGGTTGACACAAAAACATGTCATATTTGGGCAAGGCAAACTCATTTTTTCTTAGACTATGTCACTATTTTTCATATTCTCTGCATAAGCATAATTTCTATAATAACTATTAATTGTAAATAGAATATACAATATATAGGGTCAATATTATTATTGTAAATTATGCAACATTATCTATTAGTCTATTTAGATGAATTATATATGATCCATGAAATAATTTAATTTATTTTACATTTTTATTTTTACGTTATATAATTTGTCATTGTTGAATTTGTTCACCCTATTCTAGTTCTCTAATAAATTTCAAATCTTTAGGTCTATTTATCGATCTGTACTCAATACAGAAAATAATAATCAGAAATACCATAATAATTTAAACAGTTTTTAAAAATTGTTTTGTTAAAAAATTACTAGCAGAAAAAGTATTCAATTTTACAGCATGTCAAGAATAGGAAAAAGTGTGAGATTCTCTGTGATGCAAAGAAGACAGAGTGAGGCAGCATTCGGAGGGAAAAGGATGCACTTTACGCGCGGCCAGATCAAACTCTGCGTACATTCATACATACTCCGATATTTACTCTGCAACGGTCTCAATGCGACTGAGTAAAGACCAGGCTATTTACTGTTCACCTCGTGATTGGTACAATATCGCAGTTTTGAGACCTGTTCCTATTCTTGATAAGCCGTAACTATAATTTATCAAATGCATAGGAACAAGTAATCTTTATACAAACTGTACAAACCAGAAGATTCGCGCACTCAATTCAACTTGGTTCATTTTTTATGTAAAAGATAGTGGAACACATGAAGTGTTCAATTATTCATGACATACTTCAATCCTATATCTAGCAAAAAAAGTAAAAAAAAAAATAATTCTCTTCATAAAGATTTTATTATTTGAATGAGATATAAAATAATGAATTAAATATCGAATTTTAAATATCGAATAGGGTCCAAAAAAATAATATTAAGAAAGGCCGTCTAGTAAGTAGTAGTAGTAAGTATTAATTGATTACCGTCAACTGGGGTTACTTTGCCCACTGGGGTAACTTTACCCATTTTTGATAAAAGTTTGAGTGCCAAACATAGTTACTTGAATGGTCGCTGGATACGCAGAAAATAATCAGGGCTACCAGTTGGGATGTTGGCGGCAAGGGTTGTTCATGAGTTTTTCCATGTGGTGATAGTTTATCAGTGTGAAACTGTGAGTTGTGTAAGGGGACTCCAAGACAGATAATTGGAGTACCTAAGCAACATTAATCAGAGCAGCCAATAACGAAAGCTGGTAAGTTTTCTAAATTATTTCTATTTGTGTCGCATATAATAACGATTAGAATAATATGATAGGGGAATTTTTATACCCTCATTTTCATGTGTTTGTTTTGATGGGCAATATTATCCCATGATCTGTAGGAAAATTGGAGTCATCTTGCCCACCTCAATAGAGTATGGACGAATTATGAAGATTTTTAAGTAAGTTACCAGTGTCTTCAACCACATGGTTTTTATTCGTAGTGCACATTGTATAGTTGGGTAGTATACTTCCCTCCCACCCTATATCAGTACGCGGGGTGATTGGGGAGAGGTGTAAAATACGGCACACAGTGCGCAGCTGCTAAACTTACCTAAATTTTGATGCCTACCTACCTAAAGATTGATACCTACCTAACTTTTTGTTCAGAATAATGCCACGAAAATACACGCCAAATTTGAGGCGCTGTCAGTACAAGGATTACCCTCAACAGGATCTTGAAGAAGCTCTAAATGCTGTTGCCAACGGAGAGATAAGGCAAGCTGCATCATCCCAAGAAAGACCATTGGTAAAAAATTCACAATAAAGAACACAAAGTTTGTTGGTTGGTCACCCAACTGCACTTTCTCCAACTGAAGAGTCTGAAATTCTCCACCAAATCCTTGAATGTGCTGACTGGGGGATGCATTTAGGTGCTTTGGAAGTGATACTAATCGTGAGAGACTACTTGGTGAGATGTGGCCGGGGTGTTATGAATTTTAAATGCGGTAACCTGCCAGGAGAAGATTGGTGCAGCTCATTCATTCAACGCTACAGAGATGAGTTAAAATTCAGAAAATGTCAAAATATATCTCGAGAACGACCCACTGTAGGGATTGATGAGTTTACAACTTACTTCGATCATCTCGAAGGTGCAGTGCAAGGCGTTCTACCAGATAATATATTAAACTACTACGAAACTAATATCATGAAGTATATTACTTCAGAGGTGGCAAAATAAATTTTGAATCAACTGTTCTAATGTTTGTGTTGGCTTATTTCACCCCTTACAAAGGTAATATTACCCAGAAGAGATTTTGAAGGCAGTTTTTAATAGAAAATCAAAGTTACCCCTCTTATGGGCAAAGTTACCCCTTTTGTCCAGGTAAGTTTGTCCGCCAGGTTCATGAATTTTTACAGAAATAGAAAGCAACGAAAATATATTTTAACACAATGAGTCAATTCTACAAGCCTTCCCCCGATTCTAGAATTTTCCCCCTCTCCAACCGATAGAGAAGTACACGAATTATTTACTTAAATTTAAAAGTAGGCAAAGTAACCTCCAGCAACAAAGATGCAATCTTTATAAATATTATTTTCTGCGATTCTATATTGGGCTATATTTTTAAAGACGATAGTATAGTTAGTTTAAGTTTCTTTTAATGTACTTACGATTTAACAAGAATTTCAGTGTTGATTTTTAGTTCCTCAAAACTAAAACAATGAATATTATCCACACCTAGTCGTAAAAAGTGCAACTTAGTGACGTCGATTTTAGCTTCGTCATGTGTATTAACTAGTGTTCAATTTAACATCGCCGATTTTCGATAATGCGAGTTAATATTGGATCGACATTACGTTGCAAATATATTTTTAATTCTATACTTTTTCTGTTTCCTAGATTAAAAATTCAGTGTAAGCATCAGACCGATACCAATAATTCTAGCAATTATAAATGCTATTACCTAACAAACGAAAAATAATTTACAAGAAACTTTAAACATAATTTTGAATAAATAATCATTTAGGTATATATATATATATTATTGCTAAATTACCAGGATATGCATAAGTAAATAAACAAGTTAACTAGTCTTTCTAAGTTTCTCAATAACTTTTAACTTTTGTAGATAGAAATCTTGGAGTTCTTCTGCCAAATCTTAATTTTTATCGTAGAATTTTAAAAGACGTTGAATACTAATTTATTGAAAGCCTAAAATCACTGTATTCTATTTAGAATTGTAAACAATGTATCCTCTATCACTTCATTTGTAATCTCGTTTTATTTTGTTCTTGTTTGTAGTGATCAATGCCAATGGCTTAAAATGCTAAAGATTATTGGTAATAATATTTGTATGTGGAAAACGTTCGAGGATGCCATTAGATGTGGATAATATAACTTCTTCGCAGGCTTCATCATGTTACCCTTATTTGTTAAAAGTTCAAAAAAGAAATATTATAGCCATTTATTTGGAATATTTATATAGACAAGGAATTGCATCCGCGAAAGGCATCAATGTTGTCACCTGACTGCATGATGTCTTTAATTTACTTATGACTTCACACGAAAATCTTGTAAAGTTAGAAAATGCAAAAGATTCGCACTACAGCTTATCGAGAATAGGAGTAAGCCTCAAAACTGCGATACTGCCCACGAGGTGCATAGTAAATAACCTGGTCTGGCTGCGCGTAAAATGCATCCTTTTCCCTACAAATGCTGCCTCACGCTTTCTTGTACGCATTATAGAGAATCTCACACTTTTTCTTATTTTTGATGGGCAGTACGTTTGGTCATATGTCATCTTTAATGCTCTCCGCTAGTGAGTTGTATTGCTCTGTGGTAGGTAGATGGCCACAGTGCTATTCCATTTATGCCTCCACTTTCTAAGTTGTACCACATGGATAATAAATTAAAGGATGCGATTCACTTGTAGATAATTTTATCATAACTACCTAAAAAAATTAATCTTTAAGTTCTTCAACAACAAACAATAAGCGTATAGTAAGTTCTCCGTTCTTACTTCATCTTCGACACCAACGGTGCATTATGAGTTTTGCTTAAATCTGCACTGCTTTGGAAATTCGAAATGAAACTCTTCAACGTTACACATTGTACTTGTGTAATTTACTTAAATTTGTAAAGTCCCTTTTCGCGTCAGCGAATTCGAATTCCGTGTGTCACTACACTTTATTCTGTTTAGTAATAAGAAAACAATAAGAGGTTAATATGGAACGGTGCGAAAATCCAAGCAAAGTTTACATTATTACCGCTCAAACTTGACGAAATTCTTAAGTCAACTTCCACAAGTTTTAAGTTTTAATCCTATTGTACATAGCCAAAGATATTTGTAATCTTCTTTGCTTTGCGCTCTCTCCGTAACTCCACAGACGCTGAGGCATATAAGAAAAAGTTTTGCAAGTTTTTTTTCGCCAGTATTAGATTATTTTCCGCTCCCGGCAAAACTGTAAGGACCTTATTGATAATACATTCAGTGTTAAAGTTTCTGTGGTTTTGTATATTAGGGCCACGGTGGTACATTAAAAAGATGGTATCTAATATGTAGATAACTTGTTGAATACATACCTATCACTAATAACAATAATGAATATTTACAGGTGTCTTTAAACAATATTTTACTTTTAATAAACATGATATTGAAAATAACTCATACATTCACGGAAATATGATTTTAAATGAAATGATTTTGATTTCGTTCACTTCGAGAGGAAGCTTTCAGGATATTACTGATTGCATTTTGTATTCCATAACTCTGCTCCCAGTACGCCCAACACTGGAATTATTTGAAGTAATACCCCCTAGTGAATGGCAGCACCCACTAGAGGGTGCTCATTTCAAATTATGTTAAATCATTTCAAATCATCATTTCAACAAAGTTAAAAATATTCACGTGACGGTCAAAAAGAAACGGCTTTGTTTTTCATAACATCAAAACATAAGTAATTAATTTCTTTAAAAATTATAATAATACTTATATGGGAAAAAATTACAAAATTATTTAATTAAATATCTAAAATAAGCTACATTGTTGAGGCACTGAGTTAAAAGTTATTGTGACTTTTATATTTTAAATATATTACATGTCTTTAGAACTATGTTTGCTCTGATTTTAGTGAAACATAAATTGGGTGGTATATAGGAGGGATCCACTGGAGATGTGACAGTATTATGACTTCTATATGGGTAGTGAAGACGCCTTTTCTTTAGTGAACAAGTACTTTTATTCACTAAAGAAAACTGCTCGTGAAAAAAGTTGAGAACTAGCTCGTGAATAATAGGAAAAAGTGTGAGATTTGTGTAAGAAAAAAGTGAGAGGGCAGCATTCGGCTATTCACTTAGAGCAGGCTATTTACTGCGCACCTCGTGGGTGGTTTCATAGAGACAGTTCTGTGTAAATCTCGAAGTTAGAAAAACTTCTGTTCTTAAATATTTGAAAATATTTAACAAATTTTATTTGTAGAAATTCCTAAAAAGTCCTTATAACTTATAAAAATTACCTGATTTGGCCCTGAAGGTTCACAAAATTCTGATTATTCTGAAATTGATTTAGAACCAGAGTAGGTATCTTCAACGTGTTCCTGAAATGAAGACGTGTCACCATTGATTGCCATTTCTTTGCAAAAAAAAAACAACATAATGTATAGGGTGTCCAGAAAGGGTAGGGGGTATTTGTAGATTCAATAAAAAAAAAACTAGAAGTCAGAAAAAATAAATTTTTTTGTTAATTTTTAGACAAGGTTTTGGAAAATTAAGTACTAAAGATTATGTTGATAAAGAAATGTTGACCCTCACGTTGCTGGTACTCCTCTAACCGTAAACGGAAATTAGCCACCAGGCGTTTACACATCTCTCTGGAAACGGCGGCCATTTCGGTGCGAATGTTGTGCTTTAATTGCACTAAAGTTCGTGGATTGTTTACATACACTTTCTCTTTAAGGTATCCCCATAAGAAATAATCAAGAGGTGTAAGATCAGAAAATGGATTCGAATGTTTGAGAATACCGGTTCGACTGTAAAACTTGGCAATCCAGGTCGCCCGTGCTCTGTTCGAACCCCAAAAGCGACTGAAGAAGTGAGAGTTTGCGAATGGATTGAGAAGGATTTTCACGTACTGAAATTTTTTCTGTCTTCTAGTTTTTTTTATTGAATCTACAAACACCCCCTACCCTTTCTGGACACCCTTTATAACTTGGTAACTACACAAGTCTGCATATATCAAGATTTATTTACCAAATGATGTAATACGTACCACTTAACAAGTATTGTTCACAATTCCCTAAATCCATATATATTGTAGTAACTACAGTAGCTTAGTCACTCTAAGGTTATGAAGTCTATAGGAGACCCACTTAACATAATTTGTTTTAACAATAAAGTGTATTTTACTGAATTTTCAATAGTTTTCGTTAAAGTATCTATTAATACTTTCTGACTCCATTTTGTAAATATATTTCTAAAGATTTGCGCAGTAAGAAATTATTCATGTGGAAGTACATCTAAAGGATTTGTCGGCCACTCTCTGTCTGTCGGAATCCCTTCTTTCAATTGATTTCCTAGGAACTATTTTATTATGGAATCAACATAATCAAGAGAAGCTGTCGCTTGATGGACATGTTCATTGGAAATGCTTCCATCGATTCTGTCGACAGCATGATAAGTTGATTTATTTTAGTCTTGGCCTCTTAACACATAATATCCTTTTGCAGTCTTAACGCTTATGAATAATGTCCCAACCGGAATTTGTACATAGGAAATAGGCCTGATTTTCTTATATACTAGGTTACCCATTCAGTTTATCATGAAACTATATATGTAACTCCCTATTTTTTATTGACACAATTGTGTTTCTTAACCAATAAATTCATGACAGTAGTCGTAAGAGAGAAGTAAAGCAAATATTCTGAATAGATGGATAGTTTTTTTCATCAAAAAGGACTCGTATGTCGTCCTGTCTTAAGATCTTGCATCTCCTTATTACACATTTATGGGTTAATTTTTCAGACATATTTCATTAAAAATGCGAGTCGTGTTTATTTCCTTTCTTTCAAAGTACATATCACTATACTGTCATCATTATATATTTGAAAAAATACTTTGCTGTGTTTTCTCAAATATTTATGTATTTACCGATATATCCTTTATATTAATATTATCATGTAATTTCACTGTATTATAAATTTACCCTGATTTTATACACTGGAGATGATGCTCTCTATAGCTTTCATATGCAGCGTATTGGTTTCCCTTGAGATAAAACAGGAATCGATAGTATAGTTCCATTATTTACAGTCGATTCATTAGTGTTAATCTGGAAATTAATCAAATAAATCTTGGACTATTAATTGGAGGGATTGAAAAGAAATTAATTATAATTTGTTTATGGGACGTAGTGCGGGCTATCAATCAGGTGAATTTCCATGAGAGAATTGCCGACGACTATAAATCTTCAGTGAAATCAATAGGGACATGTCACTCTTTAACCCACCACTATTTCGTTATGAGCCCAAGTCTCGAGGGAGAGCAATATGTCATAGCGTTTTCATAGGCCATACGCGGGGGAGATGATGCCTGTCTTTCGTCGAAATCACAATATATTTAAATGACACATCCTTTTTTTTTATTATATTTATATTCCGGGTTATATTAAATTGTGTCTAAAGTTTATTTTTGTTACGTCGATGTGTGCCCAGGAGATTTGCATGGAATTTCTCTCCAGCCGGTTCTTCCAAGAGATACCAGCCAAAGTTTTTTTAAAACATTATTACAAGTTTTTTAAAATAAAATTTCATAGATAGCTCCCAGAGCTTCCACGGCGTTAGAATTTCCGTCCCCGGTGGAAATAATGTAATGCTGAAAGTGTAATCCATTTTAGGAACGCCATGGCTATCATTTCGGTCTAAAATACATTGTTATGTATCACATTATGAAAGATCAAATCTACATCGGGCGCTTTTGAATACTCTTATTTTAACTATGTGGGATTTACTCATTACTGACTCATTTTCTAGGCTATTGTCGAACACAGCTCAATAGGTTCACATTATAATTTATAGTTGGATTATCGTACGCATAGGTATTGTATTCAGTACTCTAGTACTTGTATTCAATCCAATTCAATGAAAACTGCAGAGACACAGACTGAAAATTTTGTAAATAGTGGTTATTATAACTATTGTGGCTTCATAATTTCACTCCCAGACATGGCTTTTTATGAACACAATGTTAAAACAGCTAATGTTCGTGAATCTTCAACTCTACATGCAAGTATTGAAAGAACTCAAGATTGATATTAATATTAAGTAATCACTATTTTTGCTGGTATTAGTTGCCCCATTAGATCTAACGCACTATCAGATTAACATTTTTCATTTTCAGATTACAGTTACTATAACCTACCAAGTAATTACTAATTATCATTATTACATGAACCTGGTATTGAACATAAGTATTATCAGAAGTAAAAATCCACCTGCCGCACCCCATCACAATAGGTCACACTCGGCATTCCCTTTAATGGTTACTCCTATGATGGAAAGTATCCATAATTAAGAAAGATGTGTATTAGAATGCACTGTTTATTATATCTCGCAGATTGACTATTAATAAGGTGAGTAAGGTGCCGATTGGAAGTGAAGTGTAGGAATACTGACACAATCATTACCGACATCGTCTGCATTCTCCTATGTCGTTCTTTCTACTAACGCGAGTTTGGGTTAGCAGTTCAGTCCTCTGTCCAATTCCAGGTCAGTAACATTTATACTGTTGTCAGGGCTGCGCCTATTCACACTCATTTCCATCAAAATAATGACATGCATGTCAATTATATCCAAATAAAATAATAATAAAGTTTAAAAGAAAAAGTTCAGGTCTCTGGTATTTAGGCAGAGGATATGTGAGTACTCTTTTTTCCATCAGTAAGTAAAATGAAAATTATTCTGTAACGAAGTACAGCCAGATATAATTGTATAATTTTGTAAATTGTGTCAAAGCAGCATATGGGCCAATTTTCGACGGCTGCCACAACACAAATTAATAAAAGAGAGCGTTGTAATTTCAAAAATATACGATATCGTCACAACTCTGAACTCTGAGTTCTGAAAAAGAAAAAAATTTGTACATCAGTCAAATATTTTAAAAAACTAAGGTTAACGTGTTTTCAAAAAAACTTCTTTAATAATAATATAATGAATATTTTACGAAATTTCATTACCACGCCGTATATTATATATACAGTAGTGGCTAACCATTATAACATTATTTATTTGTCATAAATTCATTTTAAATAAACCTATATGTGCCGATGCGCATTTGATATCACTGTATTATAATGTTTAATAGTTTATTATATTATAACAATTTTTTTTACTCTTGAAAACACGGCAAATGCTTTAATAGACCAATGTATGATACAGTATATGCATAAATAACAGAAACATGATAACGTTAGCCTTTATTATTTTTACCTTTATCATCTCTCCCCTTGCAGAACTTTTTCACCCCATTCCCCACTGCTTAAGGAATTCAATAATTCTATGAATACCTGATTCATTCTTAATGAGTAACATTATTACCGTTTCTTACACAATTGCGTTCATGATCATTATTTCCTGAGTTACACAGTGTAATTTATTTACCAACTCAGTTTCGTGAAGTTATTTCAGTTTGAGTTATGGAAAGCTTTCTTTCGTGAAATTTGAATATATCCATCTAGGCTCGTCAGTGTAGTTCTGAACTTCAGACGGGTGTCTTTTCGGCATCCACACCCATATGTTCTATACTCTCTTTGACGATATTTTTGTTATTTAACGCATGGAGATTAATTTCAAAAACTGTCACCTTCTGTAAACTTGTCTATCTCGAGGGTCACTGATTTCGACTTGGTCGAATATGTGTGAATATACATCACTAGATACGCGAGGAATGCCAGTGAAAATGAGACTGAATTGATTCAATAGACCTATACTTGTTATTGATAAACAGCATTACTTTACAATATTGTTCTTGTTTTAGTTGTTTCATAAAATGTATACACTCATATATTTACAAAATAATATTTAGTAAATTTATGAAGTTTCATGGTATGAATATGGGTTCTTTTGTATCTTCGAGCTATAGAATGCCGCCCCTCTTAGTAGTTTAAACTCATAAGTCTAATTTCACAAGATTTTTAAAAAGAGTTTTCTTTAAGCATTATAAGATCATATTAACTTAGACCCATATTGTAGATGTTGGCCCTGTTAAGTTGGAGTTTACATTAAAAATAAGGTAACAATACGTTCTCAAAGTTATATTTTTATAACCATTAAATATAACGTCCAATTTTTGAAGTTATATGATATACGAAACGAAATAATCTTTTTATAGGCGTGCTTGATTGCGAGGACTTTTATACGTGTAGCACTAAATTAGAAACTTCCCACACAAATGTCACAATCATAATTTATTTTTGTCTCCAAAGCGCAATTAAAATGTATATTAATACTTTTTATAAGCTCGCAATTTATATCACGAGGCACTCGGACAATTACGAGAATATCGCTTCAAACTATAACTGCTAACGGTTTTTATGTTTTTTTTTACCGATCGAATTGATCTTTTTAATAAATTAATCATTGCATGTCTAGGTTAAAAAGGGAATGCACTAATGTCAGATAAAATGCAATTAGACTAGTATACAGTGAATATGTGAAAGTTAGAGTAAATTAGATAAAATTGTTATCGGGCAAATACATGGATATGTCGATTTTGTTTTGTAGATCACTAGATCCTTATCATACGATGCCATATAAGAGAATATATTTTTTTACGTATGGTACTTCAAATTTTGGGGTAGATTACATAACTGTTTCCAGATATTTGTTAAACTAATTTTCAATAGCACCTATTTTCATTCTTTCGTCCTGACATAGTTGCAAATTGTATTACTATTTTTGCGTTGTTTAGCGTTATTTTTAGGAGAATAATTTCTATTATTTGTTATGCTACACAACAATTGCACTTATTTAATGGCACATGTTTTCAAAATGTGGCTTATTTAAGTGAAATACGACGAATTAAAATTTGATGATTATTGCTCATGGCGACAGGATTTGTTTTCAACCTGAGGTATGTGCAGGGAGTTATTTCAAAATAAATATCCTGAACGACCTATTTTACACTTAGTTGTACGTAAAAAAGAAGCAAGGTAAGAAATTTTGATACTGTTGGAGATAATTATACTAAAGATATTTATACCAAAGCTGACTGTGCAGGTAAATCTTCGCTAGCCAACTCGTGAAAGAAAAGATCTTGCAATGTGTCATTTGCCATATAACTTAATTAATAATGGGCGATATAAGAATAACATCCAATTCTCAAACTAAGTTATTGGCAAACTGTAAGAGAACAACTCAGTAGGCAGAGTTGCAGGAATTAGGTCCTTGAAATCCTTCATTGGGGGATGAGGAACGCACTCAGATTCCAGGCAAACTTAACGTGTGAATAAGAATTACTAGTACAATAAAATTGTGGTTAGTACAATAATTGTAGAATTATTGCGGCTGTATTTTTCTGTGTAATCTCACAGTATAATGTCGATAAAATCAATTTCAGTACGTTCTTATATTCTTTCAAATGTGAAGAACACAATATATTAAATGTATTTTTGTTAAATAGAATTTGTTTATTATTATTATTATTATTATACTAATTACTATCGAGGCATTAAGAGACTTGGGCATTGAATTCTGAATGAAGTAAGAGTAGTCAATGATGAAGTTGTACGTTGTACACAACGTTTCGAAGAATTCCAGTTTTGAGTTGTAAATTATCAAAAGGGGAATGTTAGTCAACTTTAACACTTAATTTATTGGAGGTATGTATTAATTATTAGTTTTCATAACACAGTGCTGATTAATTCTCAATAATATTTTGTTTCTCAAAATAATAAGTATATAACATACCACAAAACTTGACGCATTATATTTAAACAATATGCTCCCTTAAATGGTGTCATATGATAAAAGTGGCTATTAAAAAATATATACGGAATTTGCTCCAACTTTTACGTGTTCGCTGTATCTATGTGCGTAAGCACGGCAAGTTAATGAATTTCTGGATTCTGTAGTTAGCTTAGAGGGTTTTTGTGTAAGCCGAGGGGTATGAACGAGGACTTGTGTTACACTTTGATGCTCACTTCTTGCTTCCCATTTGTTTCCTTTTAAGAAAAAAGTTTAATTTTTTTGGGAATCGTGGAACAAGTAAAAGGATATAGCGAATGTTCGTTTGCATTGTATTGTATTCTGAAGAAAAAAAACACGTATATCACATCTTCACAGTAGTATCAGACTTCTTGTTTGCCGGAAAGATATAATAGCTTTGTATTGCAAGTAGGGTAATTAAACGTAAAAAATATAAGCCTGGGGGATGGAAAGCTGTGTGAGATCGAATATCAACCCAATCATGTACTGACACTAATTGTATAAGTTTACATCTGACAAGTGACAATCACATCCTCCGTCGTCTTGAAATAGAAACAATATAGTTATTGTTAAATCCGTCTACTCACAATCGGAGTGCTGTTCAGTTGCATTATTCGGGTAACTCTACGATAGTTAATGCCGTCACGTATGGTTAAGGTTTTGAATCGATGTGGGCACAAGTAATTCAGATTAGCTATCAAGTATTTATATTTCTATCTCTGACAGTGTAAATATGCTGAAAGTTTACAGTAACACAGGACCATTTATGTACAATGTAAAAAGGTTTATAATGGAATTTCCTGATCTAAAATATGGTAGGTTTCAAATAATATGTTTGGTTTATAATCGCGGCTTGTTCACCTTTATAAAATTTTTATTAAAATATATTAACAGTGCATTACATAAATAAGAAAAGTGGTCCAAGATCTTATATAGAATTTTTCTTCGATTTCATTTCCTACACGAAAACTGTCCAGCCGAAGTGTATTGCAAAACCATTTATCGCCTGTGCTATTTTAAGGTATTTGGAACCCTAAAATAACAAATTCTAAAAACATAAAAAACTGTTACTTTCTTAGCCGGCGATGAGAAAAAACATTAAATGAATAACTCTATAGTACTTTCACTTGAGGAACTTCAAGGATATAGGACCAATAAGTAGAAACGTTAGGAGTCAATCGGGGGACATACTGATCGGAAGAGAGGAGAAAGCGGATAGATGGAAGCAGTACTTAAGAAATTTATACGAGGGTCAGGAATTAGGAGAGATATTAGAGGAAGGATCTAGCATCGATAGGGAAGATGTAGGAAAACCTATATTGAGAGAGGAATTCGAAATAGCACTAAGGGGGCTAAAGAACAGTAGAGCGCCGGGTGTAGATTAAATACAGGCGGAAATTTTGAAATGTACGGGACAGAAGGTAGTAAATAGGATGTTCGAACTGGTAAAATACATATATGAAACGGGCGAGATGCTGGAGGATTATAAGAGGAACATTATCGTTACTATACCGAAAAAGAGAGGAGCCGACAAATGCGAGAACTTTAGAAAGATTAGCTTAACTTCCCACGCGTCAAAAATCTTAACCAGAGTAGAACAGAAGAGGATGGAAAATAGAGCGGAGGAAATACTAGGAGAAGACCAATTCGGGTTTAGGCAAAATGGGGAACTCGCAAAGCTATTCTGGCGCTAAGAGTAATGTTAGATATAACAATAGAAAAAGGAAAGAACACTTATATAGGATTTGTAGATTTAGAAAAAGCTTTTGATAATGTAAGATGGGAAAAAATGTTCAAGATACTAAAGAGCGCGGGAATGAAATATAGAGATAGGAGAGTAGTACACAATCTATACAAAGAGCAAACTGCTGTTATAGAAGTAGAAGGGGAAAGAAGGGAAATAGGTATTAGGAAAGGAGTAAGACAAGGATGTACGCTATCACCACTAATTTTTAATCTGTACATCGAAGAGGCGATTAATGTCGTAAAAGATAGAGTGGATTTTGGGATTAAAGTACAGGGACAGAAACTAAAAATGCTAAGATTCGCGGATAATATAGCATAGAAATGGAGGCAGTGTTGACAGAGGAATACGGAATGAGGGTGAATAAAAACAAAACTAAAGTGTTAGTGTGCAGAGGGCGCGAGAGCAGAGCAAAAACGAAAGTACAAATTAATAATGAAAGATTGGAGGAAGTTAAAGACTTTACTTATTTAGGAAGTAAAATAAATTGGGATAGAAGAAGCGATAAAGATATAAAGCAGAGAGTAGCGCAGGGTCGAGTAGCTTTTAACAAAAAATAGAGCACTTTTATGTTCGGGGGTAATAAACTTAGAAACAAGGAAAAGATTTTTGAAAACGTATGTATGGAGCACGGCACTATATGGTTGCGAATCCTGGACGGTAGGGAAAGCAAGTAGGAAGAAACTAGAAGCTTTTGAGATGTGGTGTTACCGAAGAATGATGAAAATATCGTGGACTGATAGGGTTAGAAACGAAGAAGTATTAGAGAAAGTCGGCGAGAAAAGAAGTATGTGGAAAACATAAAGAAGAGAAGAGACAGAATGGTAGGCCACTTGCTGAGAGATGGAGGAATAGTCCGCGATATGTTGGAGGCAGAAATAGGAGTGAAGAAAGGCAGAAATAGGCCTAGATTAGACTACTGCTTGCAAATAGTAAGGGATGCAGGTTGTAGCACAATTAGCGAAATGCGTAGGTTAGCACCAGATAGGAGAAGCTGGAGGTTAGCGTCCAACCAGTCTTAGGACTGATGACCTCATGACGATGATGACTTTCACTTCACCCACTATTATATACATTATTATAGCTTATACGTAATTGTTTATATATGATGCCGCCACTGACGACATATTGAAGTGAGCAGTTTTAGTTATTGTGTAGTAATTGAATGTATTATTACTAAAAATATTGCCGTAACTATGTCTGTTAACTATATTCTACAGTCAAGTGCGATGTTTGTCACACATACAGTATAAAACTTAATCCTAAAATATTGGAGTATATTAATGAACAATCAAAATATTAAATTTGCTACATTAGCTTCTAATGTTTGTAATGTTTCTAGTCCTTCCAATGATTAGAAATTTTCGTCAATGCACCTCTAATGCCACTTGTTATGCATTGGAACGTGTAGAATAACAATAATTAATGATTATTTAAAATACATTGTGCCGATGTAATCTATCAAAATTTACATATTTATCTTAAATAGCACTTGTTAAATTACCTAAAGTTGTAGTTAGATTAGTGTTCTCTAAAATGTTTATTTGTTTGTGGATTACGAATGGTCAGAATTTACTATTCGTCATCCTAGTTTACTGTTACGTAGTCAGCAAATACAGTAATGAGAAAAAGTTTCAGAAAAGAGGATTATCTTCAAAGGTATCTTCTAAGCTTAAACGAGAGATTATTTCCTAGAAAACTTCCCATGCAAGGAGCCGATTTCGGCCCCCAGAAGTCAATAACTCTTATAGAAAACCTAACCTGACCCAATTAACAATACTTACTGGCACTATTACTTTCTAAACAATTCGATTCCTGGCCCATCTTTGAGAAACGCTAAGAAGATTTAGTCTGCAAGTTAAATGTAATAAGAGCTAAAGCATAATGTATCAACGATATATTGAAGAGCTATTCTGTATTAACAATTCTATTAAATACTTAGCAATGTGATATATAACTCATCTGTCTTCTTAAAATGTCCAAAACAATGATTTTAGCAACTATGTTACTTTATAAAAGCAAATGCTTACATTACTTAAGCAATAATGTTACTTTATAAAAGTAAATTAATCTTGTAGTTTACGTATCTTTGTTCCCTGGAAGCCTGTTGCGTCCCATCAAATCTTCTACACTATTTATTCACATACACTTTGCTTCTTAAGTAGACTCACAAGTATAAATTTAGTAGGGTTATATTACGAGATTTTAGTGGTGATCCTGTGAGCTTTTTTTTGTATGTATGCCATATTGAGAATATTTCATGGAGGTAAATTTTCACATCATGTCAAAATGAGACGCCGTCTTATAACATCCAAATATTATTAGAGGGTGTGACAGGGTTATCCCTTAGGATCCAAAACTATGTGTTCTGGTTCCATTTAAGTAAAATGTGGCTACATTGGAAAAAGCTATATAATTTTTATCACTGCTTTCTGCCAATTGTTCTTGTAACTGCCACTGCCTGAGATGTTGACTTCGCATCTTCTGGGTAACATTTCTTGTTTCATAGAGGTTGATGGACAATATTTTTGCTACCAAGGTGTTCCAAAGTATTAAATAGAAGAACTGGGATTATCAGTAACAGCTAATACAACATTTTTGTTTATAATTTTCAATCTCAACTCTTAATTTTCCTGTTATAGGCAAGTGTATTACATTTCTAGTTTCTTGAAACCTGTGAATTATTCTGATAACTCTCTACTAAAACAAATACCAACGCGGAAAGGGAGATCAACCATTCCGCGTTGGTATTTGTTTTTAAAAACTTCAGATAGTTCACGTTGACTACCCATTTTTTACATAATGAAATATCTGGTGTACCAAAAAATAAACAACATTTTGAAACAATAACCAGTATAAGCCTTAATGTGTATTTTTTATATCTGTAACCGAAATACGTTCAACCAAACTAGTTTCAGAAAATTAAAATTGTTAATAATATCCCATTAATAAAATGGAAGCATTACTTTCATCACATAAGTTTCATTTTCTGCATCTGTCATGAATCAATTTACTTGTGATTTAATTAAAACTTCTGAGACTTTTCCTAATATATAACTGATTTTTTTATCAATTATGGATCTAGAAAATTTTCGTTCGATCATTAGTTAATTACTAAATATCACTTTATTAAATGTCAGAATATGAAGGATCGAGCAGAAATATCCTTGTTTTTCCAAATGCTTTATCAAGAGGACAGACAGTTATTGACTGAAGTTTCCACTAAGGCACGTATAAAATTTTGAGTTTTATCTTAAAGCTCGCTAAAATCTAAGTTAATATAATAGCAACACATGAAGTAAAATTAATGGACAATTAATCGGAAACATTTTGCATGTAGTGTAAAAGGCTGTTTGTTATCTCATGTAAAAACATATGTACATCGTGTTGAGATATAGGATAATCTAACTGAAACAATCCATATGCAAACTTCTCCTTGGTTCTATTTTGTAGGCGAAAGTTCGGCAAAGTTATCCACCTTCGAGAAGTTCAGCGAAAAGCGTTTCCAGACGTACGCTCTCACAATAAAATTCGCCCGTCAGAAACTATCTTTTATCATAACAAATCTGCTGAAAATATTCAGCTATTCGTGGATGATCGAATTATCATTCAACTTGGGCGAGTTACAATGTAGCGCTGGTATTGTATTATGTTTAAAGTTACACTTGAGGGAGTTCAATTTTGCAATAAATTATGAACAGCTGACGTGTTGACTTCAAACGCTTCACATGCGCTTTTGCATTTGTTTTCGTCTTGTCGTGTACCTGCACCATATATTGGCAGAGTAGGGCCTGACTAATATTAAACATCCCAAAATAGAACAATCAAAGCGGAACATTCTCGCTCAAAATGAATATCTGTCAATATTGCTCAGATTTTTTTAGTATTAGATTAGAGAAGTATTAGAGAGAACTGGCTACATCACACATAAGATTTCCTTCATGAAGAAATCAATATTTTGCACTGAGCATTTCCCTCGGTGTTATGTTAAACTTATTGATATATTCTGAATTAATTGGGCCGTTACTTGATGAAAATTCATATTTATACAATATTAAAAATTCACTGGTTAGATTATCACTTTTTATTTGTTAAACATAACAATTGTTTCGCTAATACAGTGGCTTCGTCAGATGTTAAGTACAGAGACTAAATTTTATAATGTGGAATTGCGTTTATATAACTAGGGTAATTCTAGGTTTATTACTGTGGGTAATATAGATCCCTACTATTAAACTATTGTAATTAAATTATAAATTTTGTTTTATACAACTATGGTAATTCCAGGTTTATTACTATGGGTAATATAGATTCCTACTATTAAACTATAGTAATTAAATTACAAAATTTTTCAATAGATGGTATCTGTAAATTTTATACAAGATTTTTGGATGGCAAGTAGGTACTAAAATAAATTTAATAACGGAGATGAATTATTTCTATTTGATCACTTAATATGATATCAGATTTCTTTGCCGTATTAATTTCCAAAGATTCTAATAAATTTAATTTTAAGCCTTTTTTCTCTACATGTACAATTTTAAATTCCTCGTTAAAACTATGGTCTGCTTCTATTAGATGTGTTGCATATGTTGAACCTCTTTTTTTATTGTTAAAACTCCTTTTGTGGTTTGATATTTGATCTAATATCTGATGATCTAATATCATATTGCTCGTCGTGGTATTTAAGAAAAGTTTGTTATCTTGATGCTACCACAGAACCGAAGCTAGATCTGTTTATATTTAGAAATATTTTAAATCATCAGCAAATAACAAATTACAATAGCAAATAATATATTTTCAATAATTAATAAATAAGATAGATAAAAGTGGGTTAAGATTAGATCCTTGTGGAATCCCTGAAATAATAATGAATAGGGGAAGCTTAAGGGGACTTAACTATCGGCTACATAAATATAAATTAAGGCAATTAATAAATTCGGAATGAAAACCAAATTTAATTAATTTTCAAGTAACATTCTGTGATTTATTTTATCGACACCCTGTATTCCTCAATTCTATCATCTTCTTTATTATTTGTCAATTATACTATTCATTGTAATATCGAATTATGTCAGAACTATATTTTGATTTTGTACATGTATTTAGTATCAATTTCGTGTATCGGAAAACGTCGGAATTATTTTGTGTAATACTAAAAATAAGGAATACATTTAATATGATTCATTCGTTATCACGAATTACTAATAAATATTCTTCTCAGCCATATCCTCAACCTATATTCATCCACTCCTGGACGAATTTCTCTCCCAATTCTCTCCATTCCTCCCTGCTTTGTGCACATTGTATCCATTTTCTTCCTGCTATCGCCCTTATATCATCCACCCATCGTCTCTGGGGTCGCCCTATGCTCCTACTCGTTTCTCTTGGGCGCCATTTTGTGACTTTACGTGACCATCTGGTGTCGTCTTGTCTAGCTATATGTCCTGCCCATCGCCATTTCATTGTTACTATTTCTTCTATGATGTCTTTTATTTGGGTCCGTTTCCTGATTTCCGTATTTCTAATTTTGTCTCGTAAGGAAATTCCGATCATAGCTCTTTCCATTGCTCTCTGTGATGTTCTTAGTTTGTTAGCGTAGACTTTTGTCATAGATATTGTTTCCAATCCATAAGTGGCGACTGGAAGTATACATGTGTTGTATACTCTTTTCTTAAGGTTGACTGGAACTTCGTGGTTTTTGAGTATATATTGTAGCTTTCCAAAGGCTGCCCAGGACAGTCTAATTCTTCTGCTGATTTCAGAATGTTGACTTTCTTTTCCTAGTTTAGTGGAGTGTCCTAAGTATATATACTCATTCGTCTTTTCAATAGGTTATCCTTTCAGCGTTATATTTGTATCAACGTTGGTCATTCTCTTTGTCTTGGTCTGATTGATTTTTAATCCAATTTTGTTGCACTCGTAGTTTATTTGTTTAAGCATTTCTTCAAGCTCCTGGATAAATGTTCTACACTTATTTAATCTTGTTTTATATTTTAACGTTGTGTTACATACTATTTATTTCATGAGAGAACACTGTAACAAAATATTTAAACACCGTAATCTAGTCTGCTAAAAAATAGCGTTGCGTATTCCAAATCAATTATTAACTAAATCGGGGTCTAGTGGCAGTTATTTGTGGGAAATCACCAGCAGTTTCGCTTTTTGCCGAGTAGTTTCGCACACGTAGTGTAGCCTCACATTTCGAAAGCAAGCAGTGATCTGAACCATTAATTTGCGCAATTAGCAGGAATATTTGCGCGTGTAATACAATACCCAGCCGTAATAATAGTGTCTCAGGATATACAGTTTTGGTAATTGGTACGCCATTGCGGCCGGGTCAGAGTATCAGGCAGATAGTCTTGGTGATGTTTTTTAAAGAAACGCCTAGATTTAAGAGATAAAATATATCTTATTTTTAGTAAACCTAATCAATTTTGAACCCGTAAATTTATTGTACTCGTTTTTAGTCACTTTTTATTTGGTATAGTTCTAAAAAATGTTATATGAAACTATAATACGAAAATGCTGGTGTGTTGTTTAATATCTCTTAAATTCTTGAAAATTCATAGGTTAGTTCGTAAGTTCTGTGCCTAATTTTATTTGTTTATATCTCTACATAAGATAGAGAATTTTACTTCGAATATTACCATTTAAAATATCTATGTCATACTGATACTGAGTATAACGGGAATACAGAAATAGATAAATATTTCAACAAAATTGTACATAATAAATAAAACAAATAATAAGAGCGAGTTTAAACTAAAGATATATTAAAATATATAGAAATAAGTATATCGGTATAGTTAAATTTGTAAGACAGAACTTTATACACGAATAAATCAGCAAAGTAAAAATCCTTAAATGTTTTACAACGAATAACTGCTCCGATACATGTCTCATATTAGAAATTTATAGATTCGCTTTGTTTGTGTAATCAATGAGTGACATTATATCTGAAAATTACAACTTCAAATTTTTGTAGAGATATTTATGCAAGTGAAAGTTATTATTTTTTGGCGGTAATTAATAAATGTTAGCGCATATTAATTGATAAGTTGCAAATAACTTGTCATCTGTATATAAGAAAAACTCACTTGAATTTCATGATAAATATTATTAATAAATTAAAGGAAAAGTAGAGGGAGGTCCAAACACCTATTAGTTATCTCAAAGTTAGACAGTTTTTGTAATAATAGACTGATTGAACCTATCGAAGATTTGTGGCAGATTTGTATACACTATATTAACCAGGCCATTCTGATCTGTACTAGTAAGAAAATGGGTGGTATTCACAAGACTAATAATTGTTAATTTACTTATAGACTTCCAAGAATTAAAGAAAATCTTATAAGTAATAAAAGTATTTTATAAGTAGTTTATATTTATGGTCAAAATTGCATAATATGCTCCTAAAAAACGCCGCAAGCCATAACTCCGTTATTTATAATCTGATTTAAAAAAAACACAAAAAATACAATGAAATGGCTCTAAACACACTCTAGAGTGAGCATACCGCAGTGTTTTTAAACTTTTTTTTTGAAAAGCAATAGTCAACTTTTTTTTTAAATATCAATATAGTTTTTTTTATTTACTATTGTGCAGATTCCTTTTCTGAATCCAAGTGTGTATAACAAATGGACTTTTGTGAAACACTTGTCACAGAAAAATGGTGAAAATATTCGCCGATACCGCAATAGGCGCCCGGTCGCTTAATTGATGACAAACGTATTTTGACTAATCATCTGTGCCGTGGAAAACAAAAAATAATACAACAAATCGAGTAAATGTCATTTCAACTTCCGCATCCCAGTTTTTTATATTATTTTGCTTTTGTGCGTCATAGTGTCATTACAGTAAGTTATTTTTTGCGAAATAAGTCAACAGTGCAGTATGGACAATAATCAAATTTTGACGGATATGATTCAGGTATACTTTCAGTGTAATCAGAATCGTGGTGCAGCAGCCCGCCTTTATAGAGAGCGGTTTCCTTATAGATAAGTTTCAGAACCACGTAAGTTTGGAAGACTTGAAGAAAATTTAAGAAACTATGGGGCATTTAAGAAACCGAAACGAGAAGAACGCGAATTTAATGAAAACACGGAGCTCAATGTTCTTGATGGAACTGATGAAATGAAAACCCAAGAACCTCTATTCGGGAAATTTCAAATAATATTAAAGCTTCAAAACGAACTGTGAATTCAATATTGAAAAATCACAAATTTAAAACATTTATACCTCAAAAAGTACAGGTATTAGAGGAAAACGATAGAGAACGAAGACAACAAGTTTGCCATTTGTATTTAAATTCAGTGCGACGAAACCCACTTTTCCATACTAAGATTATTTGGTCAGAAGAATGTACATTTAGTGTCAATGGTATTTTTAATAGAAATATCCGCCGACATTGGAGCCAAGAAAACCCCAGGATTATCGTCGAAACTAATTTTCAGCGAAGGATTAGTATTAATGTGTGGTGTAGCATTTTGGGTAATAGATTGATTGGACCATTTTTCATAGACGGCACTCTAAATCAAGAAAAATATTATCAAATATTGACAGAACAACTTCAGAATTTTTTAGATGAACTACCTATTGCAGAACTCAATAGAATTTATTTCCAGTAAGATGGGGCTACCCCTCATAATGCCGGAATGAATACTAATTGGTTAAACACCACATTTAACGAAAGGTGGATGGGAACTTATGGACCGATTCGATGGCCTGCCCGTTCTCCAGATCTTACTCCACTTGATTTTTGGTTGTGGGGTTATCTTCAAGATCATGTCTATTTAACCTGACCAAAAAATTAAGAAATTCTGAGGCAAAGAATTATACGTGCGTGTCGCGAAATACCTCCCAATTTTATATTGAATGCGATCAATGCAGTATTCAGAAGATGCCAGGTATGTATTGATTGTGCCGGTAACCAATTTGAGCAGCACTTGTAGGTTTGTAACTTTATTTGATTTGCTAATTTGTTTCTTTAGTTGTTTCGAGTTAAACTTTGTTGCACTTCGTTTAATGTATTTCGTGTTTAATGCTGTTTAACTTTGTTTAATGTAGTTTCGTGTTTATCTTTACATGCTTTTAATCAACTTGTTTTTAATTGATCTTCATGTAATGTTTCTTTTATACTTAAATTATAATTCTGTTCTGGGTTTTATTCGCTTTGTTATATATTTTTTTGTTTTTCACGGCACAGATGATTAGTCAAAATGCGTTTGCATCAATTAAGCGACCGGGCCCCTATTGCGGTATCGGCGAACATTTTCACCATTTTTCTGTGACAAATGTTTCACAAAAGTCTACTTGTTATACATCGTTGGATTCAGAAAGGAAATCTGCACAATAGTAAATAAAAAAAACTATATTGCCATTTGAAAAAAAAAGTTGACTATCGCCTTTCAAAAAAAAAAAAGTTTAAAAACACTGCGGTATGCTCACTCTCGAGTATGTTTAGAGCCATTTCACTTGATTTTTGCTTTTTAAAATCAGATTATAAATAACGGAGTTATGGCTTGCGGCATTTTTAAGGAGACAGCCTGTATAATTTCAGCCAAAATAATGCAAATAGATTCTATACCATTATTTAAAATTAAAGGAAAATTTTTATTCCTATTATTCTGTGAATGTATATGTATAAACTTGTCTATATGTAATGTTTATATGTAAACTTGTATTGTTGTGCTTTCCAAAGCATTTACTTTAATTTAAAAAAATGATAATCTAAAGACCGCGGCTATTTTTATTCCAAGGGCCGGAAATCATAAGACCTAATTTTATAAAAATGTTCACATATTTTATACATCTATGTATTTTTCTGTTCTCATTGTACATTTTAATTATTTAAATAAATGCATAGTTTTAGGAATATACAGATTGTATGCAAGATTTATCGTATGGGTTATATATTTTTTAAAAGTTATTTATTATATTGGTATCCTGATAAAGGATCGTCGTACATATCGAAATATGGGTATTTAAAAATAGAATTGAAATTTTTGAAACACATTTTTATGTACTATTATGTCTAGTATAAATTATTGTTGTATTTATTTCCTAGAACATTAAACCGAATTTAATTTACTGGTGCTGTTTGTTAAATGGAGGGCTAATATTGACGTTTCTTCAAATTCTACCCGAGATATTCAACGATGTACGACCCTTCACATTTTATTTATTGTCTTTCATCTTAATAGCTCGATTTAGCGGTATTTTAATTTAATATCGGATTATTTCATTAAGAAAGTTTAATTAATCGCAAAACCTTTGTATAATAAATAAGAGTTCTCCTTTCGGCTGAATTGTAAGAAATATCTACGGGGTATTCATTAAAGTTTAGTAATGAGTTTCTGGTAATAATTTCAATATTCGATGCCTTTAAAACAATAGATTTTGCTGTGAAAAGAAACACCTAGGTTTTCAGTCGGGAAATCCATCAAAGGAAATCTCATCTGGGGGTTTCAAAAGAAGAATTAGTAATTAGTAATTAGTGCGTACTCTGCAGTCGGCAGTTCAAAGAAAAACCGCCGTACGGGCCTTACACTAGGCGGCGCTTGGAGGGCTGTTGACAGCACAACCCCTTTAATTAGAAATTCACGTTTTTTTAGAGAGCTACTATACAATATCTCAAGGGCTATTTAAAATTTCTTGCTTGCCGTCACAGCGAAAAATTATTTTAAAAAGACATTATTATATGGTTGCTTTCCTTTGATGTCCCGCTACATTTTACCCACCTTTGATATTTTCCACTTGCGTGTATTTTAGCTCCACCCATTAGAGCGGGCGATTATAAAGATCGCCGTGTTTCTCTAAATAAAAATATAGCCAATATTCTCATAATTACGTTTAAACGACAAAGGAAAATGATTAAGAAAGATTGAAGTAGTTAAAACCAGCTAGATATTTATTTTTTAAGCGATACCTATATTTTGTGAACAATTCAAATGCCTTCACACGATATAACATTCTGTTAATCAAATTATTATGCACAAGAGAAAAGAACTACGGTGTAATAAGATGCTATTGACCAATTATTACAAGATATTTGTGCCTCCTTAAGACATTGGATAATGGAGATGTGGCCTTACCGAAATTAACGGATTATCTTGATGTTCATTAAAACAAAAGAAAAAAAACTGTAAAGGAATATGTAACACAGTTTAGAATAACGAACTTAATAACACCTTTCTATGTAACTAGAAGTTAGGTATAAATGAAAATATTTTATTTAAGGAAGGTCATAAGTACTATCCCGTCTACCAATTCTTTTACAACTACTCGTAGAGGGGTGCATTTCTATGTGTTCGAAGTGAAATCTTTGAGAATTCGCTAAATATCCTATGCGAAGAACGAAACGACCCATAGATACTGCTGTAGTATCTTGTTTTAATTCACGAAATTTTATCGTAATAGTAGACTTAGCTACTAGCTCAGAGACTATCAGTGACTTGTTACAGATGCTATCTTTCAGATGAATCCAGAGAAAAATGTCGACTGGGTTAAGGCCAAGAAATATAAGATCACCCTCATCAGTAAGACCGACTGAATGGAGGATCGAGCTGGATTGCCGCTCAATGGAGACATCTGGTACACGGATGGAGCCAAGAGTGGGAACAGAGCGAGTGCGGGGGTGTATAGACGACGCGACGGGATAGGTAAAACCTTCCCCTTGGGAAAATACACTACCGCACTCCAGGCCGAGCTAGGTGGAATTACATACGGTGTTCTGGGGACCGACCAAAATCGGACCCAGGAGAAGGTATGTATCTGCTCGGATAGCAGGGCAGCGTTGGCAGCCCTGAATTCAGCAACAACAAAGTCGAAGCTGGTCTGTAATTGCTATGAAGAATTGAACCACTTGGCAGGGAGGGGACCGGTGGAACTCTTATGGACACCTGGGCATAATGGCATTAAGGGAAATCTAATTGCAGATGACCTTGCCGGACTAGGGACCAGGGAAAACCTCTATGGACCAGAACCTGCAGTGGGAATAAGTCGGAATCTGATCAGAGACCGCATCAATGGCTGGGCAAGAGACCAGCACAATAAATGATGGAAAGGAGTAACGGGTTGTCGAATAACCAAACTCTTCATTCACTACGCAGAGATTGAGAAATGGGCCCAAGAGTTCATTAAATTGAACAGGTACAAAGCCAGAACCCTGGTGGGAATCATAACGGGCCACCATAGTAGCCTGAATGTGTATAAGCACAAGCTGAGGCTGACTGACAGCCCGGCCTGCAGATACTGTAAAGAAGACGAGGAAACCTCGATTCATTTTCTTTACACCTGCCCCGCACTGGAGGAGAAGAGGTATCTTATCTTAGGGACCCCTGTTATGCTATAGGAGGCGAGGCTTAAGGCGAGGGACGTGCCTAAATTGCTCCTTTTATGGGATAGCATTTTTGGACAATGATCCGGATAAGAGAGGATCGCCAAGGGACTACCCATGCGATCAGTGGCTGATGAGGTCCAAACCTATATAATATAATAATAGTAAGGCCAGGGGAATAAAGTCAATCTACACAATCTTTACCGATACACTTAAGTTAATCTAGTGCTGTTATGTGGTCTTCTGAACTATTCTCTAGTAGTAAAAATGAAAGCTGCATGATTCTCCATAAGCTGCCTCCTACATCCTCCATAAACTCTATACGGGTATGGTTCACGTTACATCCAAGCTACGCGTTAAATGAGCGAAAAGGTCAGTGATTTTACGCACTTAACAGTGGAACCTGGAGTGGGTGTTGTCGTTATTTCCAGACTCAGTTATGCGATTATGTGAACACACTTTTCGACTGTCGCCATAACATAAGGAGGATTTGGAAGCGTTGTTTCAGGTAATTGTGGGAAATAAAAATGAGGAATGGGATCGAGAAATCGTTGTTGGTGCTACAGGCCCTTTAACTTTATTGCGCGACTATGATTTTAATTTTTTAGCAGTGTTTTCTGCAATATTCCCACATCCCGAGAGTCTGTTTAAAATTCTAAAAAAGACAATAATATCAGATATTAGTTACTACAATAAAAAGATCGCCGATTTCAAATCACATATTCAAAAAATGAGAAACGAGTTTAGTGACAGTTGGGATCGTTTGGACAGATTTGTGTTAGATCATCCACCAAATAAAAGAATGCGTTTGGATTTAATTCCTGATGAAGATAAGAAAAGCATCTGCGAACTATTGTTTTATGAAGTTTTGGACGTTATTACTTTGAACATTAGTGAATGGTTTAGTGAAATTTCTAAACTGAAATTCTTAAATCTAGATGCAACATAATTTACTTCATTCGTGAAATGTTTTCCTCACGAACTTTTTTCTTCTTTAGTAGATACATATGGAACATTCTTTGACGCAAATCGTTTAAAAAGTAAACTTTCAGTGATTTATAGTGATCCCGATATGAAAAAGAACACTGTGTTTGAGATTCACCAATATATTATGTCCCTTCAATTATCTTTTGTTTTCCCGGAGTCATAAAAATTGTGTCGTTTAATTTTGACTATTTCTGCCACAAGCAGTTCCGCGGAAAGATCATTTTCACGGTTAAACAAAATAAAAGCTTATGTGCGAAATTCTCAAAAGCAAAAAATACTGTCAGCTTGAGCATTAATAAATATTGAAAGTGCCTTGTTAGAAGATATGAGTTCGTCTCCAACATTTGAAGATACAGTTATAGACATTTTCGCTGGACAAACAAAAACCGAAGAATTGATCTTCATTTTAAAAATTAGGATATATACCTCGGCATAATCAATTTAGGTTAGGTTAAGTTAGGTTAGGTTAGGTTAGGTTAGGTTAGGTTAGGTTAGGTTAGGTTAGGTTAGGTTAGGTTAGGTTAGGTTAGGTTAGGTTAGGTTAGGTTAGGTTAGGTTAGGTTAGGTTAGGTTAGGTTAGGTTAGGTTAGGTTAGGTTAGGTTAGGTTAGGTTAGGTTAGGTTAGGTTAGGTTAGGTTAGGTTAGGTTAGGTTAGGTTAGGTTAGGTTAGGTTAGGTTAGGTTAGGTTAGGTTAGGTTAGGTTAGGTTAGGTTAGGTTAGGTTAGGTTAGGTTAGGTTAGGTTAGGTTAGGTTAGGTTAGGTTAGGTTAGGTTAGGTTAGGTTAGGTTAGGTTAGGTTAGGTTAGGTTAGGTTCCTCCTCAAGGAGCTGTGAGACCTTGTCGTGGTGAGGGGGCTCAGTAGTTCCCCCCAGTAAGGGCCCACTGCTGGGGGGCGACGACAAGTTGGTCCCAATCTCGTGGGAATTGTGATGAATAATGAAAAACAATTATTGAAAGAAACAGGGGAGGGCGATAAGGAGAAAAATCCGTTTGCGAGGAAACCGCGTCTAATGACTTCGCCTAGGAGAAGAACAGGATCCCTAGATTTGGGAAGGGGGGTTCCCTACCTTGCCACCCGTGAGGAGGGGGATACAGAGCGCAATAAAAGAAGAAGGGGCGATGAGGAAGAGGATGAGGTTAAGGTCGAAATTGAGTTGAGGGAAATGATGTATATGGTGGTGAAACAGGCAAAGAAGTTAATGGAATTAATGGATGCGAATCCTAACACGAAGGTAGAGATAAAAGCTGGGATTAGGGAAATAGGGAGGCTTAGTGAAAGGACAGAAAGTAAATGCCTGGACTATATTATCTAGGGAGAAAAGAGAAGAGAGAGGAAGATGTTAAGAACAGGCGAGAAAACCAAAAGGGATAAGGAGTACAGGAGTATAGGGGTGCAGGTAGAAAACGAAGATAATTTAGAAGAGAGGATAGAGAATGCAAACGGATTTGAGGACACATGGGATGTAGTTACAGAGGAGTGGAAAGAGGAGCTCTTCACAAAAACTAGGGTAACCGAAACGGAGTTTGAACAAAGACCGGAATGGGACATATTTCTCTTGGATAATGGAAAGGGATTAGAGAGATGGATTAGCAGAGCCTTTCCCGAACTGTATGAGGAGGACATGGACGGGGAGGGAGAGGAGTATGGATATATGGAGAGGAATATGAGGGTGAGACAGAAAGACGGCAATATGAAAGAGTTAAACAGGAGGGTATACAGGATAGTGATCGCCAATAGGGGTGGAGAGATAGAGAGAGGGGAAATAATATATAGAAAGCTGTGGAAGTGGAGGGAAGAGAAGGGCGAAGGAAATAAGAAATTTCAGGTAATCGGGATAAAAGAGGATGCAGGCATAATAAGGAAGATGCTAGAAATTATGTTAAGAGGCACGGATGCGGAATGCGAGATTTATAGAAGGAAAGGGTCATGGGCCGAAATTACGGGGAAAAAAGATAAGGACGGGACAGAGGGTAGAATAGCAGGGATGAAGGAAGCAAGAAAGGAGACGAGGAAGGGAGTCCTCTTCCTCACAGAGGAGGGAAAGTCCTATAAGGACATCCTAAACAAGATAAAAGGGGCGGTGAATATAATGGATAAGAAGAACCAAGTTACTGAGGTGCGGAAAACAAGAAAAGGGGAGGTACTGTTGGAAATAAGAGGAGACGAAGGCAGCTATAAGTGCAATAAGAGGGGTGGGAGGAATACAAATACGACAGAAAAAAGATACAAGGGAGATATTAGTGAGAGATATTGGGGCCGCCATCTCAGAAGATGAGCTAAGATGGGCACTTTCGGAAGAGCTAGGAGTGGAGAGGGGGGCGATGGAGATAAAACGACTCCGAGAAACGGGAAGCGGGCAGCAAACGGCCATTATTGCACTACCCAGTTGGAAAGCGAGAGAAGTGACGGAGCGGAAAAGAATACACTTGGGATGGTTAAGGTGTAGGGTAGGAGAGAGAGGAGGTAAAGAGAGATGCTTCAAGTGCTGGGTACCTGGGCACTCAGCAAGAGAATGCCAAGGCCCGGACAGGAGAAATTTATGTTTGAGATGCGGGGAAGAGGGGCATAAGGCAGAAACATGCAAGGAAGAGCCATGCTGTGCGCTGTGCAAGAAGAAAGGGCACAGGGGAGACAGTGGGAATTGTAACAGGGACATTCCGACGAAAGTTCGACGAGAGGAAGAGGGGTAACAGGAGGGATGGGTAAAAGTTACAGGAGGGAGAAGAAAGGACATAAGGAGCACAGGAATCACAGGATCGTATAACCTGAATGAAGAGCTTCCGAGTGAAGGACACGGGATGGAAGAAGAGAGGCAGGCAGCAGATAGCGGGGAGGTAGAATAGGGTGACAAAAGAGCAAGAAGTTGTAATGTTAAAAGTATTACAGGTTAATTTAAACAAGGCCAAAAGAGCACATGATCTGGCTTTTCAGGAGGCAAAAAAAAGGGGGGTGGATCTGCTGGTGGTTAGTGAGCCAAACAGGGCTATCGCAAAGGGAAAGGGATGGGTTATTGATATGAGAGGGGATATGGGAATATACTTTTGTAATCGAGGTATAACGGCGGGAGGGATAGTAAGGAAGGAAGGTTTTATGTCCTTAGAACTAGAGAAAGTTACCTTGGTGGCATTCTATATATCACCAAACATAGACAGGGGAAGCTTTGAGGGAAAAGTGGACGAGATAATGGAGGAGGGAAGACGGAGGAAAGGAGTTATCTTGTTAGGGGATGCCAACGCCAAGTCGAAGGAATGGGGATCTCCGGTAACTGATAGTAGGGGGGCATATATAACAGAATGGATAGCGGCACTAAACCTGGTTACGATTAATCAAGGAGGGAAACCTACTTTTGAGAGGAGGGGGCTACATCCTTCATAGATGTCACTATAGAAGATATGGATATCGCAGGGAAGATCGAAGGTTGGAAGGTAGAAGATCAGGAAACTCTGAGTGACCATAAATATATATTATTTATGGTCAAAGGAGTAAAAGGAAGGGGAAATAGGAAAAAAAAATAAAAGATTTAAGATAGATAAAACAAAAATGGGAAGAATTATCGAGGAGAGGTTAGGAGAAAGCGGGGAGGAGGTAAGGGTGGAAGATATGATAGAGATCTTGAGGAATATCTATAGAGAGAGTACAGTTAAAGGGGGAGGAAGGGCGGAAGGAACAAATCAAGAATGGTGGACAGAAGAAATAGAGGAGGCGAGAAAGAGGTGTGTTGAAGCAAGAAGAAGACTGACAAGGGGAAAGAGACAGGAGATAAATGAAATCGAAGAAATATCGGCTCTACACCACGAAAGGAAGAGAGAACTGAAGAAATTGATAAATGAGGCGAAGAGGACGGGGCTCCCCCCTTTGAACTCCAGAAGGAGAAAAAGCGAGAAATCGTTAATGCACTATTCTTAACGAGGAAACAATGACTGGAGAAATGAGAGGGCGACTTTTGACGAAGGGATTAACTCTAGTACAGAGGAGGTGATCGAGGCTGTAAAGAAGCTTAAGACAGGTAGGGCTCCAGGCAAGGATGACATTCCTCCAGAGGTGGTGAGGGAGGTAGTAATTAGGAGACCGGAGTGGGTAAGAGGCATAATGAATAGGCTGTTGAAGGAAGGGGAGATCCCAAAAGTCTGGAAGGAGGCCAAATTAGTATTAATTAGGAAGGGGAAAAAGCCTTTAGAAGAGCCGTCGTCATATAGGCCGATTTGTCTGCTTAATACCACGGGGAAACTATTGGAGATACTAATCCGGGAAAGATCGGGGGAGGAAATTAATGAGAGGGGTGGTCTGGCTGAATCTCAATATGGTTTCCGAAAGGAGAGGTCGACTTTGGGGGCAATAGACGATATTATGCAGACCATAAGATGGGAGCGGAAGACGTGGGCTATCCTTGTCACGATTGACGTTAGAAATGCCTTTAACTCGGCGGGGTGGGGTCATATACTGGGGGAATTAAGAAGGAGGGGTGTCTCGGGTTACCTGATTCAGCTAATCCGAAGCTATTTCACGGAACGATGTTTATGGGTTGACGAGGAGCAGAGGGACATAGAGGCGGGGGTTCCGCAAGGCTCGGTCCTTGGACCTCTGCTATGGAACATCTTATATGATGGGTTACTTCGGGTGGAAACAGAAGAGGGCATAAAACTCATTGCCTACGCGGACGACTTGGCTGTATTAGCGATATTGGGCAGGAAGGAGGTATTGGTGAATGGCCTAAATACGACTATAAGGAGGGTGGAGGAATGGTTAAGAGGACACGACCTGGAAATAGCGGAAGGGAAGACAGAGGCAATTGTGTTGAGAGGACCTAGGAAAAGGGAAGATATTAGGATATGGGTGTCGGGTCAGCTGGTAGAACTAAAGAAAGAGATCCTATATTTGGGGGTAGTTCTCGACCAGCGGGGGACCTATGGCCCGCATGTGAGGAGGGTTACTGAGAGAGCGGGTGAGAGAACGGCTGCAATGAGCAAGCTCATGCCCAATGTGGGGGGTCCATCGTCGGGGAAAAGAGCTGTCCTGTGCGGGGTAGTCCACGCCACTATCCTGTACGGGGCCCCGATGTGGCACGGGGTTCTGAGGATCGAAAAATATAGGAAGATGCTGGTGAGCGCTCAGAGGAAGGCCCTGCTACGGGTAGCGAGTGCATATAGGAGTGTCTCGGCGGAGGCGATTCAGATGATCACAGGGACACCACCGATAGAAGAACTGGTACGGGAGAGGAGGAGAGTATACGAGACAGGACAAGGTGGGGAAGAGGAGGTCAGGAAGAGGGAAAGGGAGGAAACATTAAGACTGTGGCAGGAGAGATGGCGGTCGGGAGAGAGTGTCGGGGCATGGACGAGGAGGCTTATCCCAGATGTTAACCTCTGGGTTAAGTGTAACCACAAGAGGTTAAGTTACCACTTAACGCAGTTCCTTAGCGGACATGGATCTTTCAAGGTGTATACGAAAAGAATCGGGAAGTCTATAGACGAACTATGCATATATTGTGGGGAGAGAGATTCGGCGGAGCACACAGTCTTACGGTGTGGAAGAGGAGGGGAAATAAGGAGGATTGCGGAGGCGGAAATTGGAGAGGAGTTGACAGCGGACAACGTTACAAAAATAATGGTTGGAGGCAAGAGAGAGTGGGCGGTACATAAAATGGTAGAGAATATCATGAGGAGGAAAGAGGAGGATGAGAGAAGAGTTCAGCGGGAGGAGCGAGAAAGACGTGAAGAAGGAGGGGGGCAAGTGGACCCGTAAGAACAGTAGAGAACCAGCCTTGATGATATATCCAATGGGATGATGCCGAGGCCTAGCAACGTGGCGAAGAGGGGGGTTTTTAGTGGGTAAGAATCCCACACGTAGGCATGTACGGGCATGCCTATGTCTTACGAAGATTTTCCTCCCACCAAAAAAAAAAGGTTAGGTTAGGTTAGGTTAGGTTAGGTTATGTTAGGCTAGGTTAGGTTAGGTTAGGTTAGGTTAGGTTAGGTTAGGTTAGGTTAGGTTAGGTTAGGTTAGGTTAGGTTAGGTTAGGTTAGGTTAGGTTAGGTTAGGTTAGGTTAGGTTAGGTTAGGTTAGGTTAGGTTAGGTTAGGTTAGGTTAGGTTAGGTTAGGTTAGGTTCATCCTAGCACGTAGGAAATACACCAGGGGGAGGGGCAGGAGAGGAGAGTTCATGTCTGAACATGACGAGGGAAGGGTTTATAAAGAGGAAAAGAAGAGGCTAAGAGACCTAATTAAGATAGAAAAGAGGAGGAAATGGGAGGAGTTGTGTTCGGACTTGGGCCAAGAGGTGTGGGGAGAGGCATATAAACTGGTTGTTAAAAGAACCGGTGGATATCGGCAGCCTCTTCCACTTGAGACGATGAGAATGGTAGCGGATGCCCGCTTTCCGGTGACAGTGCCGGTACCTTGGGCTCAACAGGAACAGGAAGAGATTGTGGTGCCGTTTACGGAGGAGGAGTTGAGGAGGGCAAGGGAGAAGTTAAAGAACAAGAAGGCGCCGGGGCTTGACGGTATACCGGCAGAGATTGTGAAAGAGGTGGCCGCGGATTATCCGGGTACGGTGTTGGGTATTATGAATGGAGTTCTCAGCTCTGGAATTTACCCGGAACGATGGAAAGGAGGACGACTTGTGCTTGCAAGGAAGGATGGAAGGCCTGAGGGGGATCCGGGGGCATATAGGCCAATATGTATCATGGATGCCCTCGGAAAACTTTTAGAACATCTGGTGCTTGCCAGACTTCTTGAGGACATTGGGAGAAGTGGGGGGCTTTCAGATAAGCAATACGGGTTTCGGCAAGGGAGGTCGACTGTGGATGCCATTGAGAAAATAAAGGAGGCAGCATTAGGGGCCTGGGCCGCCGGTAAGCTGTGCGCGCTAATAACCCTAGACGTTAAAAACGCGTTCAACTCGGCGGCCTGGAACTGCATTATGGACGGCCTAAAGAAGAGGAGGGCAGCGGCAATAATCTATAACATCGTAGGGAATTACCTACAGGAAAGGTTCATTGTGCTTCAGGCCGGTGATGGTAGGGAGGAGAGGAGGACAGTCACGTGTGGTGTTCCGCAGGAATCAGTTTTAGGACCAGTGCTGTGGAATGTCATGTTTGATGAAGTTTTCAGACTTAGAGTCCCACAAGGAGTGACGATCCTCGGGTACGCCGATGACCTGGCGGTGCTGGTGGTGGCCAAGAAGGGGGTGGATATTAGGGAAAATGGAAATCTGGTTATAAGGAGGATCCGTAGATGGGTAGAAAAGATGGGCTTGAGCCTTGCTGATGGAAAAACGGAGGACATCCTCCTGTCCAGAAAAAGGAAGCCACCCGTGATTGAGTTCTCTGTGGGAGGCGTTGGAGTTGTGCCAGGTAGGACTCTGAAGTATCTGGGGGTATGGCTGGACCCAGGATTGTACTTCAGGGAACACCTGGGGAAAACAATGGAGAAGATGGGAAGGACGGTCTCAGCTTTGGGGCGGCTGATGCCAAATGTTAAGAGCCCTAGATCGGCCAAAAGAAGAGTTCTTGCGGGAGCGGCGCAGTCAGTCATACTGTATGCGGCTCCGGTGTGGACGGGTATCCTACAGAAAGACAAATGGCGTAGAGAGATATTGGGAGCACAAAGAAGGGCGGCGCTGAGGGTTGCAAGCGCCTACAGAACTGTCTCGGGGGCCGCTGTATGTGTGATTGCGGGTATGCCCCCAATTGATCTCTTGGCGAGAGAGAGAGAGGAGGTATACCGGGGTGATGGAAGGCGGGAGGCGAGAGAGAGGCTTTGGGAGAGATGGCAAGAAAGATGGGATGAGGAGGTGAGTGCTGTGTGGACAAGGTCTATCATCTCTGATGTTAGGTCTTGGGTGGACAGAAAGCACGGGGAGATTGGTTATTATCTCACGCAGGTGCTCTCGGGACACGGATGTTTCGGAGACTATGTGCGGGGGATAGATAATGTAGAGTGTGAGGAATGTGTGTATTGCGGTGAGAGGGACCACCCCGAGCATACATTGTTTAGGTGTCCGAGGTGGGCGGCTGAGAGAGAGAGGAGTGTATAGGAAGAATGGGACGTCCGGAGGATATGAAAGAGATGGTGAGGGTGATGATTGGATGTAAGGATGCATGGATTTATGGGGAGAGAATGGTAGGGTGCATCATGAGGAGGAAGGAGGAGGAGGAAAGAGAGTTCGGCCCGAACCCCTAATCGTGGAAACACGGAGGGGGGACGTAGGGCGAAGACTGCTACAACATCCTAATAAGAAGATTGACCCCTACCCTGATGAGAAGCGTGAGCGGTGCTGGGGTAGGCTGAAATACAGATCATGGGGCCACTTGTCTGGTAGCGAAAGCACCGGCTACGTCCCTTAAAAAAAAGGTTAGGTTAGGTTAGGTTAGGTTAGGTTAGGATAGGTTAGGTTAGGTTAGGTTAGGTTAGGTTAGGTTAGGTTAGGTTAGGTTAGGTTAGGTTAGGTTAGGTTAGGTTAGGTTAGGTTAGGTTAGGTTAGGTTAGGTTAGGTTAGGTTAGGTTAGGTTAGGTTAGGTTAGGTTAGGTTAGGTTAGGTTAGGTGCCTTTTTTTATTTTTACCATTTTCATATGGCCTACCATACATCTGACTATACCTCTTCCCCTTATAAAATTTTCATCACATCCCTAGATTATTTTCTCACGCTACGCGGCTGGTACGAAACACACCATATTCTTATGTGAAATAAATGTTATCATTGAAATAAAGAAATTGGTTGTTATCGAATATATGAAGTAGCATTTCTAATGGAATATATTTTAAAACATTTTCTTCTAATTAAATTCTATACATTTCTTATTTACATTTGTATATAATTATATAAATATAGGAGAAGTTCTTGGTAATACTTTCTATATTTCTTAATACTATATACTATATGATATATATATATATATATATATATATATATATATATATATATATATATATATATATATATATATATATATATATATTTGATAATATACTATAATAAGTGTAAAATAATTACTATGTTTATTAAGACAATACCAAAGAGGATAATTCCCTTAATTCATTTCCGGTAATTAAGCTTCCTAGTAACTAATATATGTAACATATAAGTAATGAATAAATATACTGGAATATAGTTGCTAGGAATAGTTTTTAAAATTTTTACCTTTAATTTATAAATGTCCATGTAACATTACCGATTTGTCTAGTTTTAGTAGAAAATGCGTTTCTAAGGACACTGTATAGAAAAACAATTATTCATGTTCAAAAAGTATTGTTTGGAAAATAACGTAAAATTATCATAACAATTATTCAAATAGCCAGGTATTTATATTGGAAATAAAGCTAATATCAAAGTGTTTCCATACATTTTTATGAATTTTCATGAAGCCAAATGTCATTTTATACGTATCTAACGCCCTCTGACTTTTTGCAAAAAATATCCCCGCGGTGAATAGAATGTATTTCTATGGGTTTTTACCGCTTTGAATAGCTATATGTTCTTTCCAAGCCTAACAGATATCACTTTTATATCTGAGCACCAAAATAATATTTGTCAGACTTCATAAAGTGCCTTTGAAAGCAGTTGAATGCCCTTCGGCCCTATTGCGTTGACCGCTGGTTTCAAATACTCCCTCAAAAGAGAGTTTAGCTTTCCATTTAATTGTTTTACTCAATTTAGGCGCGGTTTTATGGATCTCTCGCAAGCGCCAAATATTTACGCAATTATTAAACTGATGAGTAAGCCGATTACAATTAATAATCATATAGTATGAAATAAAAGTATGGAACGATAAAGAATCATTATTTTATAAATAGTTTTTAAATAGTATGAATTTAAGATGATGTCTATATAAGTGATATCAAGACTATAGGTTATCTTATTCTTTAAATCAAAACATGGGTGATGAGAGATCCAAGTATTATAACAGACATTTTGAAATTTGAACTAAATTGGTTCTAAATGTGAAAAACTACAGCTTTTTCTATATAAGATTTCTTGTATGTTGGGAAAAGTTTATATAAGACAAACAGGTAAATATGGCAGCATGAAGCTAACAGAGCACATGGGATTAAAATATTATCAAACAACTACAGCGTGTCTTATTTGCTGTATGCAGAGTATGGGGTGGGGGTAAAGAAGTCGATGGTACAGCTTGCAGTGGACATAAATTGCATTAAAGTAGATTGTCAGTAGTAGGATGTCAGGTCATATGTGTGTTTAAAAAAGTTAATTTGTAAACAAATCTAAAAATTGGCCATTATAGTTGCTGTGTAATTGAAATAATTCCGGAAGAAATAGTAAACGCAAATTTTATCGATTTCCTGCGCCAGCTTGGAAAGTAGAACAATGCAAGAAATGGATAGAAATAGACAAAAAAGGGGTTTACTAAGAAGTTGTTTATTAGTACTACTCCTGGAGGCTTTATTTCATTTAAGTCTAAAGTGGCAGGTGGAAGGAATAGTGAATTAATAAATAATTTGGAAGATGACGACATTATTTTGACGAATAAAAAGGGTTTCCAGAGCTAAGACGAGTTTTGAATGAAACTGGAAGCAAGTAAGAATAATTATGCCACCTTTTCTATAGGATAAAAGTGAATTTTCTAGAGAGGAAACTCAAGAAACGTAACAATATTGCTCGTGTCAGAATCCATGTCGAGAGAACAATGCAAACACTAAAAAATTAGATTTTAAATAAAATTCCGACTTATCTATTTAATCATGTTGATGCCATTGTATATATTTGTTGTTTATTGATAAATTTACAACCCGCAATAATTAAATAAATAATAAAAAATAAACATTTATTATGAATAGTCAACATTAACTCTTATAATATAAATGTTAATAATTAGCCTGACCAAGCTGTTAGTATTCCAGCTTTAATTTACAAGATGACTACAGTGGTCATGTGCTTAAAATCAAAGTATAAAAATATAATGTCTCAAGAACATTTGAATTTAAATGTAGGCAAGGGTTTTGAAAATTTCTTCAAAATAATCAGTAGAAAAAAATTTAATGTGTAATAAAAAATACGCCATACTATTCAAAATAAAGTCAAAGTTGTAGTAGTTGTCAAAGTCACATCTAGATATAATTTAGCTATAATATACTAGAATTTACTATTTTAAAAGTAACTGAAAGGAGATTGTAATATTACTTACCTAATATTCCTAGCAGTCCCTCTAGTGGACATTTAAAGGGTTGGAGGGTATAAAGGTAAACAGAAGGAACAATGAAAATATAACGCCTATTGACAACAGTTCATCAAGAATAGCAACAAGTCCCAAAACCACGATATCGGACCGCCCAAGAGGTACTCAGGAAATAGTCTGGGTTGGATTCTGTCACATTGAAACCTTTGCAGTGTGAATATCGTGTATGTATGAATGTACACAGAGTTCCATCTGGCCGCGCGTAAAGTGCATCGTTTTCTCTCCGAATGCTGCCTCACTCTTTCTTCTATGCAACACAGAGAATCTCATACTTTTTCTGAATCTTGACAAGCTGTATATATTTGTGGTTGATGTTGGCTGAATCAGCTAACTTCCATTGTAATATCAAAATTCAAAAATTGTAAAAAATCAAAAGTAGTAGTTTCTGATGTCCCAACTTTATTTACAACCACAGAAACATTCAAACTTAGTTATATCAAGACAAAATCATCCTCCATTTTAGTGATTGTGTTTCTAGTTTCACAAACCTTCTACATTTTGGTCCATCCTGTCCTAATAGGTATGGGTCAGAATTGGAATGAAGTTATTCTCATGGTAATTCATCCATGTTTCTAAGGATTGTTTGATAATATATCCAGATTTTAGAAATATTGAGCGTAATTACGCGTGATTTGACTGGAAGTAAAGTGTATCTTTTTACCTCCGAATGCCGCTTCAGTCTATCTTCTACGCATACACAGAGAATATCACACTTTTTTCTATTCTCGACGAGCTGTAATAGAGAACTTTTCAATTGAGGAGTCCAAGGTAAGAAACGGCTAAGTCCAGTTTTTAGGCAAGTTGAGTTAAAGCCACGTTCTTGCACAGTTTAAAACGCTGAATCGAATGCTGCAATAACTGGACTTCTAAGTAGGCGAATAAAAATGTTATTTATGTTTATTTGGTTACCTGTCCTACCATACCCTGTAAGAATAGGTCAAGTCCAGGACTTGGCCGTTTCTTGCTCAGTTCGATATCGAATGTTTTGATGATTAACGCGTTAAATACTGTGTTGTTTTCTTGTGCCTTTGTGCCAGTTAGTCGGTGAATTTTTGAAAAAATATGAGTATTTCCGAAAATATTTTATTGAAAATTTTAAAATAACTTTTGGCAAACCTAAATCTGACACATGCTCAGAATGTGATAAATTCATGAATAAAATCAATAGCTCTGACTCAGATGAAATTTAAAAATTTCTTGAAGTAGAGAAAGACATACACCTTAGAAAAGCCGAGTGGTTCTACACCCACTTGAAAGAAAAACAAATCTTGCAAAAACAACACCAGAGGTGGAAGTTATCACGTTTGACTTCCAACAAAATTTGCCACTCCCGGTTTCATCCAGTGGTGAAGTATTCTATAGAATACAACTCTGGATGTATAATTTTTGTATACGTGTTGGTAGTACTGGAAAAAGTTATTGCTATGTCTATGATGAGACCGTGGGTGGCAGAGGACAAAACGAAGTCGCAAGCATGATTCTAGACTTTTTAAAAAATCATATTTCGGCCGAAGGCACAGATATTTATTTATTTTCAGATAATTGCTCCTCTCAAAATAGAAACTATATATTAGTACAACTTTTGTTCACATTAGTAGATCTCGGCAAATTTAATTTTATATTTCATAGGTACCCTAAACTTGGTCATAGTTTTTTGTCGTACGACCGTAGTTTTGGCAGAATTGAAGCGGAAAAAAGGAAATATGATAAAATATATTTACCTAGGGATTACATAGACATCATCAGAAAAGCAAGTAAAAATTTTGAAATAAAGGAGATAACTCAAGATATGTTTTTAGACTGCAAAACACATTTTGAAAATACCTATGTAAAAAATCCTTAAAAAAAACCATAAATTTACTTTGTCCAAATATCATATTTTGTTGTACCAAAAGGACGATTTAGGAACATTGATAAAATGTAGCGAGTCAGTTGGGGAACTTCTTTTTTCAGAATTTGATATAAGGAATAAACAAGTTTCGGTTCCTGTGTCATTACCTGATGAAAAAAAGTTATATCAGGTGGTCTAACCAAACCGCACGATGTTAATTGTAAATAAAACAAAAAGTTTTCAGGGAATTATCTTAATATTTTTTACTATGATAGAAGGATCTATGACAATTATGTGTGAAACAAAATATCCGCCAAATGCTCGCCACGGCTTCGGTGACATACCTCTATCCGATGCTCCATATTTTCAATGACTCGAGACATAATTGAGGTTCAATGTCGTTAATGTGCCGAATTATCTCATCCTTTAGCTCTTGAATTGTTCTTAGCTTATTGACGTATCCCCAAAGAAAGAAGTCCAACGGTGTCAAATCACATGATCGTGGCGGCCAATTAACATCGCCATGACGTGAGATAACACGGCCATTGAACTTCTCGCGCAAAAGTGCCATTGTTTCGTTGTCTGTGTGACAAGTGGCACCATCCTGTTGGAACCACATATCGTCCAGGTCCATATCCTCAATTTCTGGCCACAAGAAGGCCGTTATCATCTCGCGATAGCGAACACCATTCACGGTAACTGCTTCTGCTACACTATCGCGAACAACAGCAATGTTTTCCGCAAAACGAATTGGGTGAGCATGCACAGGTTTTTCACATTTCCTACAGACCCGGTTTGCTGAAATTTGCGCACAATTCTCCCGATTGTGGACACATTTGGTCGATTATGCCGACCAAGAAAGTCACGAAGTGCACGAAATGCATTTTGATTTGAACGCCCATTTTCGTAAAAGGCTTCAACAATCTTAACGCGCTGCTCAATTGTGTACCTCTCCATGGTTGAATTTGTCAAACACTGAAACAAAGAAATGTCAAATTAAGTTGGGCAAAGAACTTGACGTTAAGGTGTGACTCACAATTAACATCGTGCATTATGGTTGGACCACCCTTTATTTTGGTTCAAAACTACTTAAAAAAAAATAAGTTTGACCATGTTATGACACTAGAAGCGAACTATGTACCTTCGTGCGATCAATGGTTTTACGACAACATTAAAGAATACCATACCGTTTATGTGGAACCTGATGCTGACACTTCAGTTTCCGAATTTAGTTCCGATGAATAGGTAAAATGGAGGTAAAATATGTCGTACGTACTTATATTTCATCTTTAACATGTACTGGTTTATTATGTATTCGATAAATAAATATTTTTGCTTATTTACTGTTTTATTTTAATTTTAAATAATATTAATGCAAAAAAAATCACCAAAACTGAGGAAGAACCAGCTAAGTCCAATAATTATTCATTAATAATTAAAAAAATACACAATTTAACGTAAAATACTTTACATACATTTGAAACACAGTTAAAAACAAAGTACTTTAATTTGTTTCAAATTTTTAATTCCACTCATTTTATAATAATTACGTTTTTTTTATCTCCTGAAAAATTTGTAATAGTGGACTTAGCTGGTTCTTGCTTCGGACCCTTCAATTGTATTTCTCTGCTATCTTTTTTTCCTATTAACAGAAACTAGACTTGTAAACTAATAAATAGACTAATGACGGAAAAGACTACATACTGGTAGATGGACTAACCATCTACTAGTATATAACCTTTTTTCACATGCCAAATTAAAGAACTATTCATTTCCAAATAACAAATAAATCGCACTCTATATAATTTGGATGGCGTAAACAGTAATTGGCTTTTGATATAACTGGAAATATTAAAAATATTTTCATTGAATAGATCATAATCCTATTATCAGAAACAAATAATAAGCAACAATCCTAAGACTTTTAATAGATAACTTACATTTATTAAATGTTATGCGTTAATAGTTTATTGCAACCAAACGATTGCGAAATCATTGTTAAGAATTTTTCTCTCGTATTAAAAATTCTATACGGACCTGTATATTAAATATATTTCAATTGCATATTTTCCTATAGCGGTAATCTGTGACCTAAATTCTCTAACCATGTTGGTGTGAGTTGAATTCGAATTTAAGACTTCAAAGTTAAACATTAAATAATTTAATTAACGTGAGGGAAATATATCTTATCTTATTTACCTTCCGACTTTATGACTCACTTCCTTGAGTAGGCGTTAAGCTCTTTATTTCTCGTTGGTAGCGTTTTAACTCAACGTTGATTTTCTATAGCATGCGGATGTCTCTCCGACGTTTTCCACGAAACACATGCCAACGCGCGGTAACGAAATAAATGCTTTCAGCATATAGAATATGTTAACACAATTTAACGGCGATGGCGTATATATTTGATGACAGGCAATTGAATAGCTTGATAAATTGATCTGAGGTTGTACCCATTAGCGGTGCAGTGCTCCGCAGAAGGTGGGTAATATTGCATTGCAGATGCTGTTGTATTCAGCCGAAGGAAGGTTCCGGTGTTAATGCACTGCCTAATTTGCATACCGGCATCATGAATACGTGATTAACCAATCCACAATCTCGTCTAAACTAAACTGGGTCCCTTATTACTCTATCACATTTAAAGTAATATGAACGCGAGTTGCATACGTGTAGCAGCCTTAATGCGAATATCCTTAGCAGCAAATTGCAATTCCCCGCAAGCAAGCGCGGTACAAGTTACAGTGATGAAGCAAAGTATTTTACAATGTACAGTATTGTGCGAAAATGTGAGGTACGTATTAATTTACGAACAGGTATTTTAAAGAAACATTAAGGTGGGTATACTCTTAAATGTATTATGTGTGTATATTTATGTAATTTTGTAGTAATAGTCCAGGCAATGGGTTAAATAAAGCGGTTGACTTGCAAAAGGTAAGACAAAAATGAAATTTGGTAGGATGGCAGACATAGGCCTCCTGATTGTAAAGAGTGGTCCAACCATAATGCACGATGTTAATTGTGAGTCACACCTTAACGCCAAGTTTTTTGCCCAACTTAATTTGACATTTCCTTGTTTCAGTATTTGACAAATTCAACCATGGAGAGGTACACAATTGAGCGCGTTAAGATTGTTGAAGCCTTTTACGAAAATGGGCGTTCAAATCAAAATGCATTTCGTGCACTTCATGACTTTTTTGGTCAGCATAATCGACCAAATGTGTCCACAATCGGGAGAATTGTGCGCAAATTTCAGCAAACCTGGTCTGTAGGAAATGTGAAAACACCTGTGCATGCTCGCCCTGTTCGCTCTGCGGAAAGCGTTGCTGTTGTTCGCGATAGTGCAGCAGAAGAGCCGTCAACCTCGACTCGTCGTCGTGCCCAACAGTTGAACATCTCACCTGTTGACTCAAGAGCTGAAGCCTACTGACCACTTCAAGCGTCGTCAATACGCCGAATGGTTGGTTGAACAGACAGAAGTGAATGGTGACTTTACAAAGAAAATCATCTTCAGCGACGAGGCACACTTTCACCTTAGTGGATTAGTCAATAAGCAGAATTGCCGCATTTGGGCAAATGAGAATCCACGAGTGATTGTTGAAAAGCCGATGCATCCACAAAGAGTGACTGTTTGGTGCGGTTTATGGGCTGGCGGCGTCATCGGGCCGTACTTCTTCTAAAATGAGGTCGGCCAAGCAGTTACCGTGAATGGTGTTCGCTATCGCGAGATAATAACGACTTCTTGTGGCCAGAAATTGAGGATATGGACCTGGACGATATGTGGTTCCAACAGGATGGTGCCACTTGCCACACAGCCAACGAAACAATGGCATTTTTGCGCGAGAAATTCAATGGCCGTATTATCTCACGTCGTAGCGATGTTAATTGGCCGCCACAATCATGTGACTTGACACCGTTGGAAGAAAAAGTGTACGTCAATAAGCCAAGAACAGTTCAAGAGCTAAAGGATGCGATAATTCGGCACATTAACGACATTGAACCTCAATTATGTCTCAGAGTCATTGAAAATATGGACCATCGGATAGAGGTATGCCACCGAAGCCGTGGCGAGCATATGGCCGATATTTTATTTCACACATAATTGTCATAGATCCTTCTATCATAATAAAGAATATTAAGATAGATCTCTGAAAACTTTTTGTTTTATTTACAATTAACATCGTGCTTTTTGGTTGGACCACCTTTTACATCTAAATTTGCGAGGGGTGTCGTTTGAGGTGTGAGAATGGAAAATTGTGCATCGTCACACTTTTTGAAAAATAATTTCACTTTCTTCATATAAAATATTCTATTCATCTGACCAAAAGTGAAAATATATAAATATTTTCTGCTGTATTCCTGCTCAACTTTTTGTCGACGAAAATGACTAAAACGATGAAAACGACGCTGCAGAACATCTCGATCAGCACGGTTTTGCCGACTCTACTTCAGAATTGATACTCAAAGATGATGAGAATGAAGGCGAGTCTGATTTGTATCATCATAAGCAACACAAGGTAAATTAAATAATGATTTCGACTGTGAATTAGGCCTATTGGGGATACCACATAAAACAACAAACGGATCAACTATACGTCAAGAGCTAAAGGTGTGTAAACGAGTTGAATGTAATATATTTTATAAAATATATGAAAAAATATAATATATTTGTTGATTATGCAAAAATATATAAACATATATCAACTTTAGTATTTAAGGACGATATATGTTATTTTAATTATCCATATTGGATAATTACAAATCCACATACTTGAGGTCGTGGTGCGCTTCAAAAAATCATATATTTCGTTGTATATAACCAAACCTTATAAATTAAACATCATCAGACTCACAGACTATTGTTCTGTTTTGGTCTATAATTATTGGTCGAAGATAAAAGTGCTTTTAGAGTCTACAATTTTTATTTGAACATTTTTTCGATATCACTCCAAATAACGGCGCTATTCCTAAAAAACTGCGGCAATGCACAGTTCTCCACCCTCCATCCCTCAAGTGGCACCCCACCTAAGTCGCAAACTCAGATGCATCATCAAGAGTCAAAGAGTTTGCAAGTCAAGAGTCTCATTGCCTGGACTATAATGTGTATATTTTTAAATGTGCATCTTTTCCTGGAAGAGAGTTAGAATCTCCGCTCAGTAACAAAAACAGGCGACCAGTTTTCCATAAACATCGAGAGCTTATTCGTATGTGATACAGTGTGCTTCCACCTAACACTTAACTGTTACAGAGAGGCACTGCCTAAAATGTTTAGTGGTATGTCAATATTAAATTTTATAGATTTTTTCAAAAACATACAACATTCTACACTAATAATTTTTAGAGATCGAATATGCATGATCTATTCTAAATGTACAGAAGTAAAACGTTACTCAAACGCCCATTACTCAAAATCCGTTTATATGCGAAGAAAGACCTTTCAACATCTACAAACACTTGCAAGTTCTATAAAAAAATATATCTCTTTACCTGCGCAGAGGTCCACAATACCACACATACGAAATCCAGGCTCGTGTTGTAAATTTGTTTCCATTTTAGTTTTCACGTGTTTATCAGAATGTCTTGTTAACTGCAAAAGGAACTGGGGTAGTTTAAGCATAATGTTTACTGCGTTAACTAATTGTGTATCCTAGGGAAGTTAGTGTATACTCAATGTTCTGTATTGTTCCGATATACATTAAATCTTACCTACAGCTAGGTCACTGAACTAGCTTAGCTTGCTGAGCGTATGAAATAGAGTGCTTGGTTTGAATTTAGTTTATCGATTGCCCTCTATATTCCCAAAATCAACATGATAGTAGCTTGTCATTTCTAATCATGTGCCCCAATGGGTCACAATAGTCTGTGATAGTATTCGGAAATTTGTCTTGAAATAATTTTCTTCGAGACGGCTCTTTTCCAAATGCCTTCTTAATTTGCAAGATTGCAATTTTTGCAAGAATGGTTAGTCCGGGTGCTGAACATATTACTCGTACATGCTATAAACTGATGTTTTCCAAATTGTATATCTATATTTATTCTCCATTTTATCGCATCTAGCAATTAGTCGTGGTCACATTAGTGTGATCTCGTGCATGCTGCTAACTAATACGTGGGCGATGTGAGTTTCATCTATATCCACCTGCATTATTCTGTTCTGTAACGCGGGCTTTTATACTTCATTATACCATAGCTGGGTACCGTTAAAGTTACAGTAAAATATACGTCGACGAGCACTCGTTACATCTCACAGTCAATGTACGCCATTATTGACACAGCCTCTTTTCTCTTACCTCAGTAGTCACCAGATCAGCGGTCGGCAAGCGGTGGTCCGTGACAGAATTGTAATCGTTTGCAAAGTAGTTCAGATATTATTTAGATTCGCTAAGCTCGTTTAATAAAATTTTTAAATAAAAAATGAATTTTGTTAAAGCGGTATTATTATATGTAAAATAGAACAATACTGTGATTGGTGTGATTTGTAAAACATATACCTCAAAGGCATTTAATTAATCCCCTACTCTATCAGCGATAAATAGAAGGTGACAAAATAAGAATTCCGAATTTGAATCGAAATTTGATTCCTATTCCATTGTACGCAATTGACTAGGCATACAATTTTACTACAGCGCCCCTGGTTTTAATTTATTTTAAACTTTAAATTCAATATTACAATTATTAAGTATTTCATTATTCTTATATCTAATAAATCTGACTTAATTGAGTTCCAATGTTGAACACAATTAAAACATTTAAAATTTAAAAAGGAAAGTACCTTTAGAAGTAATATTTTTATGTTAATTTCAACAGTTATTACATACATTTACATAGGTAACACATTTATATGTATATGATTACAAAAACGAAGTGTCACTACAGGGTCTTGTGTAAAAGATTGTATTTCATAGACACTGTAAACAAAAGATATCAGCAGATAAATGTTTATATAACTTAAATATGTATCTGAAATTATAATGTGTAGATATTTAAATTGATAAAATAAAACCTGCGCGTACTGTGTGCGCGACTGCGCAGAAGCGTTATGCTCTTAAAAAGTATATCTTATATTAAAATCCTTTTAAACCAAGAGTAGCAAAGGTCGTACTAATTTTTAATATATATTACTATTATTTACTACTCTTTTTTGTGTTACCCTAAAATAAATGTGCTGCTCATCTAGAATAGGAACAAGTCTCCATCGGGCCGCCCACGAAGTGCGCAGTAAATAGCCTGGTCTAAGTAAGTCGCCGAATGCTACCCCCACTCTTTCTTCTACGCGTACCTAGAGAAATATCACACTTTTTCCTATTATTGATGAGGAGTATTTAAAATTATTAATATATAAATAAATATAAATGTATATCAGACTCATTGCTCATATTAATTCGTATCTTTAAAAATTATGTTAGTGGTCTGTGAAATTTTCAATTGCGAATTTGGTTGTTCGCAATATTTAAAATGTTGCCGACCGCCGCACAAGATTACTGACCCTTTATGAATTAATTTTATGCTTTTACTGATAATAGGAAATTTAATATCTACGTTTATACTTCACATAGACGTAAATATAGACATAGACTTCATATATACGTAAATCCAGACCTGGAATGTACGACTTGCTTGCGGATGTTAGTGCAATATTATATAAATGGCGAATTCGCCGGTCGTTGACACCGTCCCATAACAGAAAGTTGATTAAGGACTAAAATAAGGAATGTATTTCTTAAAATGAATTTTGGTAATAAGGCCGACATCCGAGTCGGCCCCGTAAATCACTTACCGTCAGACACCTTGTGCATTAGTATAGTGTTAAAAAATCGTAATATATAAGAAAACGGCGAACCGAATAGCCGTGCTCATATCCTAGGGGAGAATCACATATAGAAGACGTGAGACGCCGGGGAGTCTCAAATTGAAAACGTGCCGCTACGGCAGTTACAGGAAGCAAGAGCACAGCGGTTCCATCGTGGAACTTGGAATATTGGTCACATACACCCTCCCGCAGTCAATGTACGCGGGTGCCTGCTGACGCTAATGACTCCATTTGCACTGTAACTGCGCTAACAACATACATTTTCACTTAAATGGTTATTATAAGATAGTACGTCGCAAATTTCAGGCGATTAAGATAAGTGTGGGGATGGGTTGATAAAGGCGATAAACTGTTAAATGGAGCTGCTCGAATTAAAACAGCGGTTGTTCGTTTCAAAATTTAATTGGGGTGAGTGTGGATTAATCAATTTTCAGTGACATTCTGTAAGGAATGAACGTTGTTTTCGGTTCGTTATTGTGTTGGTTTTAGTCTGTAGTATCTTGGTGTTCATGGGAAATTTTATCGCTTGATATAGTCTATTATTTTTGCTGCTGTGTCGAAAGATCCAGCTCTTTCCCACTATTATATTTATAGAAAATAAATAGTCATTTTAGATCAGACCTAGCAAATATAATGTTCTTTTAAATAAGTAACTAATAAATTAAATAAAACACTTGGTAAGTTTCACAAAAACTTCAAAATATATTTCTAACAATTGTTTCGGCTTTTATTCGCAAAGAATAACAAACTTTTACTAAACCTAATATGTATAAAATTCAGACTATATAGGCAGGTAAGAACATATGGTGCTTTTATATTATTGCTACTTTTATCATTGGGGAAATTCCAAAAACTGTTTGATCATTATTTATAACTTTTTTCTTAAATATTGCTTTTTTATTTTTAATTAATTAATTTTTATTTCTAATACTTCTAATTAATCTATCTTCTGCTTTTACGTTCATTGTATGAAAGTTTTTGGTAATCCGGAAAATGATTGTTTGTTATACAATGGCTCTGCAAAACTAGTGCATTTTTTATTATTTAAAATAGATTTTTTTGTGTGCGTCATACCACTTTTTTATAGAGCGACCTGATTGACCAATGTAATCAACCGAAACAATTATTAGAAATATAGTTTGAAATTTTTAGGAAACTTAACAAAAATGTTTCATCAAGTGTCCAGCGACCTATCCATTTCTACAACAAATAATAACTTTGAAGATATCAACTGCTGGGGCTAATTGCCCTGTGTTTCCTCATTTTGAATAAAACTTTGTTTTTTTTTTGTGGTAATGGACTGTATTTCTGCTGTGTGTACAATGTTTTTACTGCGAGAGTCTAGAATACAATGACCCGACGGTCGGCAAGTTAACTTACACACTACATCGCCCTCTGGCGTCTACTTAACATATTACATTTAACACAATATTAAGTTATGCTAACTTATCATCAACCGACCCTGATTAATACAAATATTTTAGGTAGGGTTTAGTATTTTCATTTATTATATGCATATCCTTATTATAATATATAAGATATTTGTTTATTATTTATTGATACTTATGGCCAGATAATAAATTTTACTGATGACACTACTATTTGTTATTAAGATGATAACTGGGACAATTTAAAAATAAAAGTTGAGACAAATTTTGTAAATATAAAAAAATGTATCGATTGTAGACTTGTGTCTATTAATTTTATTTGATTTTGAGGCATATGTTGTTTCATTCTCTTCCTATAAGCCACAACTACTAAGATACCATAATCTTCGTAATAATATAAACCCAATGAAATTCTCTATTAAATACAAGGGACTATAAGATATATTGGAGTTTGTATTGAGCAACATCCTCGTTGGGATGTCCATACTACGAAGGTATTGTAAAGACTGAGCGGAATTCTACCATTATTTAAAAACCTCCAAGACGTTTGTGACGGTAAACAACTGCCAATTGTATATAACGCTTTGTTCGAACCACATTTACGGTATGGTATATTAGGTGAGAATGGCATACTAGATAATTATCTTTTTAAATTATAAATCATTCAATCAAAGTGTTTCAAAAAATAAAACCCGCCACGGGTGGGATTCGACATCTGTCCCGGATGGGTACCAAATGACAGACAGTTGTTTCTAAATAATTAGTTCTCATCAGTGCCGTACACGGTACGTCGATCCAGGACAAATGTCGAATGAAATCCGTGAGGTATGCATCTACATCGATACGATCTATGTTAGTACCATTTACGTCGCGAATCGAGAAGGGAACTACCAAACCGCCAAGCGGTTATCAAGTAGTTCTCGAATAGCAAGACTATTACATAATCGCTATAGGATACAACTACGCCTCGGAATAAAGCCCAGCCAAACATTTAATTATACCTAAAAGCGATCCTCGACCCCTTTCTCGTGTTTCTGCACGATCAGACATTCAGACAAGGTTTAAAAAAGTAAAACCTGTCACGGGTAAGATTCGACATCTTCTCGATTCTCGATAACATATTCTCGATTCCCGAATTATATGTTACTAACATAGATCTTATCGATGTAGATGTATACCCCACGTATTTCATTCCGCATTTGTCCTGGATCGGCGTACCGTATACCGCACTAATGAGAACTAATAAGTTTGAAACAGCTGTCTGTTGCTCGGTTCCCATCCGGGATAGATGCCAAATCCTACCCGTGGAGGTTTTTATTTTTTGAAACCTTATCTGAATGTCTCATCAAACAGAAACACGAGAAATGGGTCGATGATAGCTTCTAGGTATAATTTAATGCCTGGCGAGGCTTTAGTTCGAAGTATAGTTGCTTTCTACAGCGATTATGTAATAGCCTTGCTATTCGGGAACTACTTCACAACCGCTTGGCGATTTGGTAATTTCTTTCTCGATTTCCGACTTAAAATGTTAAAATCATTCAATAGCGAATTTTAAAAATGTTTTCTGGAAAAGAAATACTGACCCTTCTGATGACTTACATACACTGGCAAATATGATGGATATTTGGAAAATGTTTTTTCTTCTTTTAGTTATATAGTACCAAATAACATGACATTGTTAGCTATTCAATAATAAATTTATATAGTATAAAGCATCCAGAATGCAAAAGGTTAATGGGCAAAGGTCGTGTCTATTCCTCGTTGCCAAACTGTACATCTCTCTTCCTCTTCAAATTGAGAAAATTGAAACCCTAAAACTACTCAAACGACACTGCATTAAATATACTATATATTGTAATAAAAACATAATTGAGCCACCAATACTTATTTAAAAATACATATTTAAACTATGTAAGATTTCACAAATAGTGTATTATCTATACAATTCATTTCTAATGGTTAACGTTCTAGTATTATATAGTAATTTTTAGTTGATGTCCCACTTTAAGTTACCTATTTAGGTAACTTAATGTAGGACACGTTAGGTAAGAAATACGTTGTGAAATACATGTCACCTTTAAAAGAGAACTGTTTGTCACTATTTAATATATCACGTAGTGATACCCAAATATATACTTTTTGTAAACAGGTGCTATTTTTAGGATAAAATATTTAATATTATTAATCACAGAACCAAATCAAATATTACCGTTTATTAAATCAATACCATATTCCTATTTTAAATCTGCTGTTAAAAAAATTCAATCCAGTATTCACCGCAACATGACAGTAACTTAAATTCTATTATATTTTCATTCGAGTCTTATCAGAACACTGTGTGTTATTAAATTTTTTTCTCACAAGCGCAAATCGTAACGTAAATTGATTGACTGACCATGCACAGTCGAAGTTCTAGTGGAGGTGCCAGTTAAAATATATAAACCCCTATAATGAATAAAAGGTTTGTGTAAAATTTAATATTTTTTTCTATTAGGTAAGAAACACTCTATGTGAAATAAATATTACCCTTAAATCTCTATATACAAAATTTGTTGGCGAAACGCGCGTCGAGTGTTTTGATGTTTAGTGGAATAATAAGTCAGTGTTGTCTTCACAGCAAATATTCCGACCTACTCTAATATATTGTAATAGAAACATAATTGTGTCACTGTTAGGAAATCCAATTAACATCCAAGTAAATAAATAATATGACGTCGGGAAACCAATATATGTATAAAAGAAAACAAAGTCAGGTTTCATGATACAACAATAGTTATTTTCTATATTCAATATTTATTTAAAAATACATAATTGAACTATTTAGTACTTCACAATTAATCTAATGTGTATACAGATCATTTATAATGGCTAACTTTCTGGTATTATATAGTAGTTTTCAGTTTGTGTCCTACTTTAAGTTATCAATTTAGGTAATTTAAAGTAGGACACGTTAGATAAGACATACGTTGTAGAATAAGTGTTACCTTTAAGAGAGAACTGTCTGTCGTTATTTAAAATATAACATAGTGATATCCAAATATATATCTTTATGTAAACAGGCGCTATCTTTAGTATAAAATATTGAAATCACACAAGCAAATCAAATGTTACCAATACCTATCTTAAATCTGCTATGTTAGAAAAATTGAATCCAGTATCCATCCTGACACGACAGTAACTTAAATTTAATTATATTTTTATTTGACTTATCAGAATGCTGGGTTATTAGATTTTTTGCCCACGAGAGTAAATCGTAACACAAATTAATCGACTGACCATGCACACTCGAAGGTCTGGCGGAGGTGCCTGTGAAAATAAATAAACTATAAAGAATACATATTTTGTGTAAAATTTAATATTATTATTTATTAGGTAAAAAACACGCTATGTGAAATAAGTGTTATCTATAAATCTATATATGCTAACTTTGTTGAAGAAACGCTGGTCGAGTGTAGTATAGAGTTTTGGTATTTAGTGGAAAAATAAGTCAGTGTTTCTTCACACCAAGGGTTCCGACCTACTGCAATATATTGTAATAGAAACATAATTGTGTCACTGTCAGGCAAGCAAGTTAATATCCAAGTCAATAAATAACATTACGTCTGTAAACCAATATATGTATGAAATAAAGCCAGTTTTATGATATAGCAATAGTTATTTTCTATATTCAATATTTATTTAAATATACATAGTTAAACTATTTAAAATTTCGTAATTAATCTATTATGTATACAATTTATTTATAGTCCCTAACTATCTAGTATTATATAGTATTTGTTAGTGTGTGTCATGCTTTAAGTTACCTATTTATGTAACTTGAAGTAGGACACGTTAGATAGAAATATGTTGTGAAATAAGTGTTACCTTTAAAAGAGAACTGTTGGTCATTATTTAACATGTAGCATAGTGATACCTAAATATATACCTTTATGTAATCACGTACTATTTTTAAGATACAATATTTAAATCACATAGACAAATCAAATATTACCATTTATTAAATTAATACCATATACCTATTTTAAATCTACTATGTTAAAAAGAAGTCAATTCAGTATCCATCATGACACAACAGTATTTTCAATTTAATTATATTTTCATTCGACTCTTATCAGAACAGTGCGTTATGAGATTTCTGTCCATGAGCGCAAATCGTAACACAAACTGATCGACTGGCCATGCATACTCGAAGTCTTGGCGGAGTTTCAAGTCACAATAAATAAACCCCTTATAAAGAATAAAAATTAGTGGTAAAATTTAATATATTTATTTATTAGGTAAGAAACACGCTACGTGAAATAAATGTTACCTTTAAATCTCTATATGCCAACTCTATTGGCGAGACGCGCATCGAGTGTAGTATAGTGTTTTGGTGTTTAGTGGAAAAATAAGTCAGCGTTTTCTTCACACCAAAGGTTCCGACCTACTCCAATATATTGTAATAGAAACATAATTGTATCATTGTTAGGCAAGCAAGTTAATATTCAAGTAAATAAATAACATTACGTCTGGAAACCAATATATGTATGAGAGAAAGCAAAGTCAAGTATCATGATGTAACAATAGTTACTTTCTATATTCGATATTTATTTAAAAATACACAATTAAACTATTTAAAATTTCATAATTAATCTATTATATATAAAAATCATTTCTAATGGCTAACTTTCCAGTATTATATAGTAATTTTTAATCCTACTTTAAGTTACCAATTTAGGTAACTTGAAGTAGGACACGTTATATAAGAAATACGTTGTGAAATAAATGTTACCTTTAAAAGGGAACTGTTGGTCATTATTGAACATGTAACATAGTGATACTTAAATATATACCCTTATGTAATAAGGTGTTATCTTTAGGATACAAAATTTAAATCACACAAAGAAATCAAATATTATCATTTATTAAATCAAAACCATATATCTATTTTAAATCTGCTATGTTAAAAACATTCAATCGAGTGTCCATCATGACACGGCAATAACTTAAATTTAATTATATTTTCATTCGACTCTTATCAGAACACTGCGTCTTAAGTGTTTTTGCTCACAGGCCCAAATTGTAATACAAATTGATTGATTGACCATGCACATTCGAAGTTCTGGCGAAGGCGCCAGTCCAAATAAATAAACCCCTACTCGTATAAAAATAACCTACCCAGCATTTTTATTTATTAGGTAAGAAACTAATTAGTGACTAGAAACTATTTGTGGTATAAATGTCACCTTTAAAAAGAATTGCTTGTTAGTATTTAACGTATTTGGTAATAGATACCTAAATAAATTTATTTAAGTGAAACAGGTGCTATGTATAAGATTAAATATTTGGATTGACGTTAAATAAATCTAAAGTTACCATGTACTAAATCATTGCCGTACACCTACTCTAAATCAACTATATTCACCTAATATATATGTACACTTTTTCTTGCTAAAGAATTATGCCAGTTTAGAATTTATTATTATTTTCATTATATACAAAGCAAATATTCAGTGTAATTCAATATTATATTGTAACATAATATTCCATGATGCTATGAATTAATGTACATCTATTTGTAATATCCTTTATAACTGTATTAAAACGACTATATGTTACAATACAACAATATTAAACAAAATCAGTTACTGTAGATAACAATAAAAAATATATGTTAAATAGCCTACATGCAAATAAAAAGTCAGCAAAAATAGAGATACATGATTATTAAACTTAATATTCATTTTTCATTTTAATAATATTAATCTGATACTTCATTATTACTAAATTTACTATTTAATTTAAAAATATTTATTACTGTTTAAACAACTGTAATTACGAATTTCATTTTTGTTTAAATGATGAAATATTTTACCTAAGTAAAGTGTGACTAAATCTACATTTTATTGTTTATTTTTAGTCATTGAAGTAAAATAACTTAATTCTAAAATTTCCGATTTCATATAATCTTTTAATAATATTCTTATTAACATATTACGTAATGGTATTTCAAAAATAATAGTAATGCGGCTATTTATATCAGATACTCGTTTCGAATAATGTAGATATACTATGTCGATATTAAAATTATCAATTGTGGCATTTTTCAACAATCTTGCGTAAGCAGTTATTTCAACTGTTATAGATGATGATATTATTTTTGTTAGGTAATTATCAAATTGCTTATTAAATTGCTTAATTGCTAAAGCGAGTTGATAAAAATTATCTTAGAACTTGCATAATAAATGAACGATAATTCTTATTGCTAAATTAATCAAAAATAATTAATCAAAAAAAAGCAACAGAATAAAACGTTAAAAACAATTTATATTTATATATTTTTTAAAGTGTTATAGATTTGAGGCAGTGTCTATTATGGTCTGTAATAATACTCCGCTTTCTATACTCATTCCAAAGACAGTTTTTGGTACTAGCGATACAATAAATAATCTACAGCATATTTTGATAATGTTTAATTGCCTTATTGTGTCACTTTCTCTTAAAATTTTACTTGTTAATACACTTAATGTTTTTAAAATGGGAAAATGATCTTTCTCTATTAGCACTAGTTACTAGAGCAAACTAATAGTTTTTTTACTAAATAATCTGTAGAAGTTACAGATTATTTAGTAAAAAACTATTAGTTTGTAGTTTTATTTAATTTTGTTTTTGTTTAATCTGTAGAAGTTATGGATTCTACAATATTTCTAAAATTCCCTTTAGCTAAGAAAGTTTAGACTAGCCACCAGAAACATTTTTAATCTATTTTACGAGATTTCAAAGTATTTGTATCGGCAACGATAAATATTGGCTTTCCAATTGTTTGAAAGATTTTAAGCGGGAATGAAACCAAAACTACCAGTAGTCAATTCTTAATCACCTTATCGTTATATTTATGTTATCACCTTCTTGTAATAATATTTTGCTATCCTTTGCCTTCTTTTTCTTCTTGCTGTATTATCATTTAAATCCGTTACGATAATTTTTATGGTACCAACTTTTTTCGCGCAAAATAATTACAGCTTCAATCCAGATTTACCGTAACGGGTTATAACAGGTTGTCACAGCCTGTAATCTTATCGTTATATTTATGTTATCACCTTCTTGTAACAAAATTTTACAATCCTCGTTCTTCTTGTTCTTGCCGTATCATTTAAATACGTTACGACATTTTTATAGTATTAATTTTTTTCGCTTAAAACATAACAGCTTTAATCTAGATTCGTCGTAGGAAGTCATGACAAGTTGTATTTGAAGGAGTAATTCTGGGCAACGCTTCCTGTAAAGTGTACTTTGGCGACTTATTGAATTTGGGTTTACTTCACTGACAAATTTATTTACATTCACAAATTGAACGCGTACAAATTCACACATATGCCTTACTTTTAGCATGTACGCGACATTATTCATGATTAATAAGAGTACATTTTCTATTTCCTCTACAGGACTGGGAAGTACTGAATCTAAAATGTTATTAACAGTCTGCGTGATTATTGCAGACCTAGCTTTTTTGATAATTTTACTTGGAAAATGAAACGATTTTGCCTAGTTCCTAGTGCGTCAGTAGTTTCATCAACTGATACTCACAGAAGGTTATTTTTTATTTCTTCCCGATTATATCTCCTGGAAATACATTCAGAAGTCGTCTTACAATAGTCTCATCGCATATAATTCGCTTGTAACATTTTTTCAAAAACATTTTTAATGCAATATTTTATAATTTCTTAAACGGTATGTTAGATGTAACGAATGCTTTTGAATCTGAAAATGGTGGAAGAACAATCCACTCAAGGACTACAACGCTTAGGTCCCATTTGGCTCTTTATTTTTTTATTAGGGGGGCCTTTGGCGCCCCTCTTAAAAAGGCCACCTATTCTTAGCGAAATCACCTGTTATTGCAAAGTAGGTCATGACAGCGCAACGTTTTCGCACCTGTTAGTGTAAAATAGGTCATGACATCGCAGAATAGTCGAAAACGTAGAGCAATCACAAAATACATGCTGCACAGTTTCATCCTCTCGTTTATCTTCCCCAGGTTAGAATTCTCGAAATGTACTTTTGTAAATGAAAATGCTGTCAAGATTACTCTTTTTACATGTACTCGAACTTGGCTATACAAAAATTACAGTCAGTTATTGTTGAATCAGCTTGACTAAAAAACAGAAATAAAGCTACTTCTTTTTCCACTACATATTCCTGCACTTCTAGAAATATCAAAAACAGAACACACTAGATACTAATAAAGCTCATATTGCATTATTTAATATAAGCGTGTATTTATTTCACGTAAATAAGGCATAATATTGTTCCATTGGTACAGGTAGAGAGTAGGGGAGGGTTATTGTCCTACCTGTATTTGTTTACAAATGGCGTAGATGTAAGTGTTACACATATCGGCCAAGTCCACGTGAACCAAATACCGCAATTTGTTTTATACGGAAATAATATTTTTGATTACCTGTTTTTAATTTACTGCATAAGTCGCTTAAATTTATACAACATTATGTATTTATGTAATAATTATGCAAGTTTAAATGCTTTTTACTACATATAATTTTAGATTACGGCAACTAGTAATATGTAAGGTAATTGCTATGTAATAGCATGTATTAATATACCTTAGTGCATTTTTATATCCCCTAAGAAAAATAATTCCGAACGGTTATGGACAAACGAGAGACATCTACTGACAAGGATAACTATAAACAAAACACCGCTTTTTAATAATGATGCCGAAGGTGTTATTATGAATTCTCATAATAATCACGCTTACGTAAACGAGAATTTTCAAAGAGTAATTCCAATTGGAATCATTTAATGAATATTGTATATGCCTGAGTCTTTACTTCATGAAATATCAGTTTAATATCAAGACAATTTAAGACATAATTATAAACTGCCAATCAACAGGAGAAAGCCTGGGAATTTGCAGTATTGCTTCAAGACGGATATTCCGTACAGTTCTTATATATTTGTTAATATATTAAATGCGTAGACTGATGTTATTATAGTTAATTTTGGTAATTTCTTATATCTAAGGAATAATTAGTTATAAAATAAATTTAATGAAAAACTATTTCTTTTAAAATTCGAAAAGAATACAATTTATTGAGAATTGAATAAATTAATTTCTCAATAATTAATTTAAATTAGTGTTAAAAGAGGATTTAAATTATTAGAGGCTCATTAGCTTTAATAAATACAAGTCAGGAAAATAATAAGGTTTTAAATATGGAATGCTATATTTATTGAAAATAGTTAGTTTACTTAAAGTATATTACATAGTTTTATATTTTGTAGCTTAATGTAATGCAGGTATTTTCCGCACCTCTCGCTAAACATAAGATATTCCGACTAATTTTCAAAGCTCATGTTTAACGGAGAGTGTGGTACTTGTGAGAAATTATACAAAATTTCGACACAAAAAACCTCTTTATATCCCAAGAGGATATATAAAAAACCCTGGAAAATGTAAGCAGAAACATGTTCTGCAAATGTGCTTTATATGGCCTTTTTCTTTCTCGTCTGTCTTTTATCGCTTGATTAAACGTCCCAAGTTTCTTAAAAAAGTTCTGGTTTTACGATCGCTTAGGAAAAGGGTCAGAAGTTAAACATGACAAAAGTTTAGGATTCTCCGTAACGTCTGGACGTTTCCGATATGCTGTCTCTTCTTCACAACTTACTCCAATTATTATTATCTTTTCTCTAATATAAGAGACGGATTAGTTCGAAGCTCTAGAATTTATTTCCCCCAAATTTAATTCTGTCAGGTTAGAAATCAATGGACAGTATTGTAATAGATTGGTAATTTACAATTATGACTGCCACCACAATCATGATAATTACAAAAGTAACTATATTCAGTAGTGAGAACCAAACTTAGTTGATAAATGAGATGTGTTCATAAAATAATATTTATAAAGCATTATTTCTGAAATTAATAACTAGATAAGTACGATATGTACTATAGAAAGATTAATATCTAAATCAATCATTTTAAACGCCTCCTGTCTATTATAAAACTGATAACTTTCATTTTATTGCCGTTTAAAATACATAGTTTTGGCTAAACCATTCAGTCTTATCGGATAATATTTTATGGCATTTTTCATTAAGGCTTTATCTGACACTAGCTTAGTTTTCCACAAAATACCAAAACACTATTTTAAAATAACGATTTGGTGTTTTGTGGAAAACTAAGTTAGTGTTATCTTCACACCAAAGGTTCCAACCAACCTACTCCAGTATTAATATTTTATCTGATTTGTCAGAAATATTTCCTGATGTATCATTAGTATATAAAGTGAGTTCGGTGAGGCCAAACATAATATCAGGGCCATTGATATATAACATACAGAACTGAAAATTGACCCCTGTGGTATTCCGATATTGGCATTTTTATTAACTGATGACACATAATTTATTAATACATATTGTAGTATGTTTCTAAGAAAGCTTTATGTTTAATTCAGTGGCATGCCATGAATTCTACATCAGAACAATTTTCCAAAAAAAAAAAATATATTAAGGTGGGCACAATGAAATGCCTTTTTTAAATAACAACATATTCCTATAGGACATTGACCTGATTTAATATACTTAATGATACAATCACGATAGAAATGAATGATGTGCTTTTAAGCTTTTTAATTAAGAAACCATGTTGGTTTTCCTTTCAAGTAAATTATTTTTTTCCAGAAATAGTACGAACAGAACTTATGTAATAAATATTACTGTATTTCAACGCGAAAGACTATATTGTTTAATAGGGATAAATGAAACACCTTTAAGACTTATTACAATTTATGTTTCTTATCTGTTTACAACTACGTTATACTAATATACCTAGATTGGGTTTACATTGAAACATGTAGATATTGTATATGGGACAAGTTTAGAAAATACTTATTATATTAATGAATAATGCAGCCATATTCTTAAATATAATATTTAGAGTATTGCTTTTGTTTTGTCTAGTCTTCCATTCATATATTTTCTTTCAATTATTTCACTACATTGGTAATGAATAATTAACTGAAGTAGTAACTGAACTGAAGTAGAGAGAAGTAGAGAGTAACTGAAGATTATTGATTCTTCAGTTAATAGGTTATAAATTTGTCTCGGTTATTTTGAAGAAGTTGTATCTAGAAAGTATTGAATATGTACTAATAATTCCAGGAAAGGAATCTAGGGATGTGATAATAATTTTATAAGGGAAAGAGGTATAGTCAGATGTATGGTAGGCCATATGAAAATGGTAAAAATAAAAAAACGACACTAACCTAAAATGATTATGCCGAGGTATATATCGTAATTTTTAAAATGAGATCAATTCTTCGATTTTTGTTTGTCCAGCGAAAACGTCTATCACTGTTTCTTCAAATGTTAGAGACGATCTCATATATTCTTGCAATATTTATTAATGCTAAAGCTGATAATCTTTCTTGCTTTTGAGAATATCGCAGATAAGTCTTTATTCTCTTTAAACATGAAAATGTCTTTCCGCGCAACAGCTTGTGGCAGGAATAGTCAAAATTAAACGACACAGTTTTGATGACTCCGGGAAAACAGAAGATAATTGAAGGGACATATATTGGTGGCGCTCAAACAGAGTGCTCTTTTTCATAACAGGATCACTATAAATCACTGAAAGTTCTCGGACTCTCGGAATGTGGGAATATTGCAGAAAACACTGCTAAGAAAAAATTAAAACCAAAGTCGCGCAACAAAGTTAAAAGGCTTCTAGCATAAATAATGATTTCGCAATGCCTTTCCTCATTTTCATTTTCCACAATTACCTGAAACAGCGCTTCCAAATCTTCCATATGTTATGGCGACAGTCATCAAGATGCGCTCACATAATCGCATAACTGAGTCCGGAAATAACAACAATACCCACTCGAGGTTCTACATTTGACTGCGTAAGATCACTGACCCCTTCCGCCGCCTAACGCGTAGCTTGAATGTAACCCAGACCATCGCATTTCAGTACTGCAGCAAGTAACGCAGGAGGGAATAATTTCGGGCGCCTTCACGGCCGATTTGAAGTAACATAGTTCATGGTAGCTCATGGTGGTTCAAGTAAATAATGTATGTTTGCGGTCGGTTTAAAATAATTAAAAAATTGTAATAATTGAATAATTCGATTGAACTTTTAAATGACACTAATTTGTCAATTCTCTTAGGGATACGACGTATCACTCGCATCCATGTACGCTACGCCTCTGAATAATTCCTCTTATAAAGGCTATTTACTTTTCAGTGAACATAAAAATTTTAAATTTAATGTATATAAGAAATTGAATACGATTAAAAGTGCAGCGCTTACTTCACATCTATAACGTGGACAGTTGAATGATGATCTATCATATTCTCCTACAGATATGTCTACCAATAGTTCAGTGTAGCCGAATGGGCTTAATATTGGGGGTGTCATCGTATGCTTCGAGTCCTCTCCGAGAGAGTTTGGCACTTCTTCCTGAGTATGAGTATGTTTGTCCCCATCTCTATGTGTAGCCTTTCCATAACATACATTTAATTTTCTGAAGTAGTTATGTTCTACTATTTGAAAAGAAGACGCAATCATGGAATAAAGCATAATGCCACTCAACATCAGTTTTTATATCTTTTAAAATTTTTATATTTCAGCTGTCTTTCAGAATAACCTCTTATTACATTTTATTGAGGCCATCGAAATATTATTCCGTATATGCAAACAATTAGTATTATCAAAAAAAAAAACGTGTGCGTCACGGGACGCCCGACAGAAGTGATAACTTAAACTAATCTAAGTTGAACTATTTGATATTGAAATTGTTTAACTTGAGAAAAGCTTAGGTTATTACTTAAATTGTATGTATATTAATATGATAATGTAAGGAAAGGTTATTTATTAATTAAATCTTTTATTGATTGTAAAACATATGTTATTCTTAGTTACAATTCTTGAATATGTACATTAGAATTTTGTGTATGTACATTATTAGTATCATTATTTAATCCTATAAAAGTAACAATTGGCTTATGGTAGCTATAATAAGCAACGAAATTTTTACATTGTATATCATCTAAAAATCTTGCAAAGATTGCACTCCATGTGTACAGTTCCATGACTTGTTGTAGCTTCTTCTGGCTTATTAATCATTTTTAATTGTAATTTTGGTTGAAGGAACGATACTAAATTTTTAGCTCGATCAGCAGCAAAATTAACATTAAAATCTCCGGTTAAAATTAAAGGAATTTTATAATAATTTTTTTTAATTATGTTTATCAGAACGTGTATAATTATTTTTTTACTATGATATACTGTAAAATTACTAAATTTACTAATTACTAAATCATAGAGGCGGCCTCGCATCAGCAGCGACGCACACATGCACATGCACGTAGATGTAGACAGCGAAAGCACGCAGAGAGGAGGAAATAGAGCTCGAGATCGTGCGAGAGAGGGGGAAGCGTCTGTCCGAAACACGGCTAGCGCTGTAGGTTAGAGTGAGAGAGGAGGAGCCTGCCTACCGCTGCCGTATGCGTGAGAAAAAGGGAAGCCAGACAGACTGGCGCTGTAACACGTTACGTAACGAAGCGGTTTACCCTCCGATAAGAAGTTATCACTTCAAAAATAATATATTTTTTTTTGGAATCTAGTTGCTATTTAGTCTAGCATAATATATTTTTGGCAGTTTAGAATTGTTTATTGATAGCAGATTTTTTTAACAAATTCAGACATTGCTTGAAAACCAGGAGTTATAGTTTTATTGTATTCGTTTTTAACCTAATTAAATGATTTGATCATAAACTCTGTTAACATTTTAGATCTCAACGGCTACACAAGACATAAGAGAATTAACAATTATGGAGTTGTAAAATTCCATTCCTGATTCCCGTGAATTTACTTCTAAGCGAAAGAATAATGTCACAATGGCACCAAAGGATTACTTAACTTTAATAATGTCAACAATAATCATTTCATGAAATATATCTGTTTTCTACTTCTACCAACTGATTTCCAAACCAAAAATTATAGTTTTTAGATATTTTAAATCCACCTTTAGAAAATTTTACAATTTTAGTATTATGTACATTCAATTTTAAATAATTTTATTGTAAATGGTCCTCCAATTTTTTATTTCAATATAATATCAATTGTTGTGTCTCTTGCTAGTGTTATTTATAATACTTAGTGGTAAAATTTTCCAGTTACAAGAATGTTTAAGTTTTAAATCAGATTACATTACCATACATTTTGTGGCCGTTAAAGTAGTATCTCGTAAAGTAAAGTTGTGTCTTGGTCTATTTTCAACAATGTAAGTAATTCTTTCTTCGTTATTCGGAATTGTTGGTGGATTCTCGGGGTATTTCTTAAGCATGGGTAAACAGCATCACAACTTTCAAAGCATCCTTAACTTGTTGGTCATCAACGTCGATCCACCCTAGTGTATGCAGAAACGGTTAATTTTTCGTTTAAGAATACGTAGGTATACTGAACCGTTTATAACAATTGTTTAGATAGTTTTGGAGCCTTGCAACCCTCACATACATACCAGGGGCACATTATTATTAACATACAAATTTAGTTATCTTCACGCTCTCTCTCTTTTAGCGTGCTAGGTAATGTAGAATAAATATGGGATCCCCGAGGCGCCCTGACGTTTCGTGTCGTCCGTAAGCGTCGACTTGGCGCGGTAGTCGCGTTTCATCTGTATGCAAATACAACGCAAATTGCGCGACCCTCTCCTTATTACTTTCGCTTCTATTGCACGATTAATGGCCACAAATACCAGATGATTGTGGCGGTGTGGTTCTACCCTTCACCACAGGAGCGTTATGCATCTTTGGGGCCACCCACCCGAATTATTAAATGCATAATATACTTCAAAACAGAGGCGAAACGGTTGTAGTAATAGATGGTCTATTGAGGGATTATGGAAATTAAAGTTCCGTATAGAGAAAGGTAACTGCATAATATACCAAGTGGATAAAACGAATAAAACGCTTGGGTACATTGGACTACAGACACTAGCTACCGTTTAGATATTGTTAAATTAGAACTAAGTTTAAGTATACTCCTATCTCGTTTATCTTTAAGCGCAATTTTCTTATAAATTTAACGAACTTACTTTATTTGTCCTTCAAATACTTGGTATTATTAGGAAATAAAGTGGTTTCCGTTAATCTTGAAGTTATACGCCAACAATAGTTTTTCTTTAAATTTTTGTCTTGAGACATATTTTCTAACCATCTTTTGTAGCTGATAAGCTGCTACTAAACTTGCGTATCTATTAATTTGTAAATCATCTTCACTTGTAGTAAATAGGTTAGCTTTTATGATAATAATTCAGTTATATATATATATATATATATATATATATATATATATATATATATATATATATATATATATATATACAGGATGGAACGTAAAAAACGCCGCAAACCATAACCTTGTTATTAATAATTCGATTTTAAAATAGAAAGAAGATAATTAAATAATTGTTTACAGATTATCATATAGCATTCATTGAGATTGTATACAATTTCATTTCAAGGTCACGCGATTTCAAGGTCACACGCACTTTTCTTATTTAAGTGGCAACCTATATATTTTTTTATTTGATTAAAAGGAGAATATTTTTCTGTTTCCAATGATGAACAATAAGTCGTATTTTAATAGATGTATGATTCAGAAAATAATAAATTATTTATTAATTCATCAAATTTTAAAACATGGCAAGATGGCTTTAAATTGAAAAACAATTGGAACATGCTATAATAAAATTTGTCATCACAATAATAGTTTTTAAAGAATAATAAGTGTAATATACTAAATTTAAACAATATCGAACAACATAAATTATTTTGCAACGAACAATTAAATATAAATGCTTCTCTTTCAACAAAACGCTCTCTATAGAGTCTTGCTGCTGCATAACTGTTTCTTCTACATTTAAAATATACTTGAATCATGTCTGTCAATTCACTATTATTATTCATTATTAACTTTTTTGAACAAAAGTAACAATTAACAAGATGATTTACAAAACTTATCGTTAAGCAACAAATAGTCTTAAGTCAAACAACGCATTGACATTTTAAATTGTCATGCTCCAATTGGTTTTCAATTTCAAGGCATATCTGACTCTATCTGAAAACATTGATATTTTGATCCAGAGAGTTATAGCTACCTGCTTCTTTCATTAATGGAATAGAAAGAAGATATGAACTACGAGTATGTATTCAACAAAATGGCACACATTTTGAACAGAATTTAAATTGTTCGTTGTTGTTTAAATTTAGTATATTACACAAATTATTCTTTGAAATCTATTATTATGATGATGAAATCTATTACTGTGATGTCAAATGACATTTTACTATGCCATGTTCCATAAAAATATTCTCTTTTTAATTACATAAAAAATATATATATATATATATATATATATATATATATATATATATATATATATATATATATATATATATATATATATATATATATATATATATATATATATATATATGTTGCCATTTAAATAAGAATAGTTGAATATTGCGTGATCTTGAAATGGAATTGTATAAAAACTCAGTGAATGTTATATAATAGTCTGTAAACATTAATTTGATTATCTTCTTTCAATTTTAAAACCGGATTATTAATAATAGAGTTATGGTTTGAGGCGTTTTTTACGTTCAGGCGGTGAGTCACTACTGTTTATGTTACTTTTGCAACTGTTACCAAGAATCATTGGCTGACAAACATATTCTTCAGTTCTATAAGACTGTGTTAATAATTCAATAAAATAAGGAAATGGTGTGGACATTCAGTTCAATTGACTGAATTGGAGTCAATAAAAGTGCGATACTTTCCTCCATGTCCACAACTTGGATGTGATATATCGTATTCTCCTTTAGAGGTATATGTACTGTGGTCCAGGGTTGTGAAATTGATCCAGGGTTGAGGGTGTCGTTATATACTTAAGTTCGAATCTCAACGAGACGAACCTAGCATCTCTTCGTAGACATGAATGTGTTCTCGTCTCTATGTGTAACCTTACCTTCTGAAACTTAATATTTTAGGTGAATTATGTCAATTTCTGTGTATATATACTTAAGGAAGCATGATCTGAAGACTTCTAGTATAATTATCTAGGCAAATGTTACCGTAAAAAAGGCCTTCTTTGAGTCTAAGTATATTATTATTAAATTAACTCTATTATATCTATTATTAACTTTAGTATTAGGGAAAAATAGTTGTAAACTTAATAATCCATAAAACAATAAAACAGTTTTTAATCTAATGATCAAATCACGCCCAATAAATAATTAGAGTTTCGCTTCTCGATCGTTTTAATGATAGTCTTTATTATATTTATATAAATCATGTTATATATAAATATAGTTTATATTATATTACATATATCTCTTTTTACTACTTCAGTGCTGTCATCGACAGTGTAAAAAATTGCACATCATTAGTCGCATTATGTCTCTAACACAGTCTCATCATACATTATTCTATACTCTTGTGCCATTTAAGAACTTGCCAGTATTTTCATGTTAGTTGCATGCTTTTGTAAGATTTGCTTTAGTAGAACAGTTGGCTAGGAGACCACCATTAAGTTGCTGAAGCATAGAATGAACAATAATATTGTTGTATCAAATTAAGTGTAACGTCAAATTGGCATATCTAATTCACTAGATTTCTGATATAAATACACTTAATACGTTACCAATATTAATATTTGTGTCTCCAAATTGTGTAAACATTTATACAGATGGATCTAAAACAGAACATGGACTCGAAAATGCTATTATATGTAGGGATATTCATTCATAATCCATACACGGACATTACCCAGAAGCGCGTTCTTCATTGAACTGTGCGTTGTTTGGTAGACTCTTCGGTATTGTGATATATCAAATCATAACTCTTTTTTAATATGCTCTGACTACATTAACTCTATTGAAAACATTAAAAACGATTTCTTCAAGGATCCACCTATTCATCATATACTTTCTCTAATAGATTGGTTAGATTCTAATGTCAAGACAATCGCATTTAAGACAATGTGATAATTAGAGGCAACGAATACGGCGACCTGGAAACTAAAGAAGCAGTGGGAAGACAATTAATAGATAGGATACCAGATTAATAGATAGGATAGAATGGTGTGTTCTCGAGACCTAATGAATGCTGACATTCAATCAAGTACACCTGGCAAGGAGAATGGAGAAGCACCAAATTGAGAACCATAATATTCTGGGTTAATAAATGGAAAACACCATGTGAACCGTCGAGAAGAGGAAAAAATTACGTTATGCCGTTTGCGAGCAGAACACACTCATTTAACTTCAATCGACATATTTGCGATATACACCTTATAATATTATGTAAGACATAGTGATACACGTTCCCAACTAGATTGGCCACATAATATTACATAATTTATAACAAAACGGAACTGATTAGGATAGTACTCATAGAGGCAAATAATTTAGTACGTAGAATTTAAAAACATATACGAGAGCAATAATATCCAAGGTTAATGGAAGGGAAGTGAATCGAAAACGTCAGAGAATATTTAATGATGGCGAGATGCAGCTGAAAACGAAATTATTATGTAATTTATATCAAGTAATATTATTACACAATTTAAGGTAACAAGAGAGAAAACCTTGGATATATCATATATGCTATCTAATAATTCACAAAGTGCACACAGAATTGCGCCAATAGTGCTCTATTTCACTGCTTCCTTTATTTGGCTCAATTAATCAATCTATTAGCGCTAAGGCTGCACCATTGTTGAACTTCTGTAATTCATCCCGACTTGAATTCAGAATAAACTACAAATAGTATTTAGTATTCTTCATGTTTGTAAGAGCACGAAATTCCGTCGCATAAAAACGAGGTAACTACGTGGTCTGCGGCTGAATCAATAAGATGTTGATTTACTTTATAATGTCTGAAGGTCGACTCAGTTCTTCAAATAAGGATAAGGATAATATAAATAGGGTCGGTAGACAGTATTTCCCTGACCTGTCCTGTCATTGGTTTATGCTTGAAAGATTAAACAGTCCCCCATGTCTTTGGGGAGTTGTTGGACAGCCTTTAATAATTCAAGGTGTGTGTCAGCATTTAGGATAAAACGAATTTTAATGGTTGCGTAGGTTATAAAACGTTTACATACTCATATATACAGTGCTTTCATTTCAATGTCACTTGTGAAATAGAGATATGACTTTTGAAATATCACATCGCGTAAATTTTCGAGACCTTTAAACTAAAGGGTCTTTCAATAAGGACGCTCGATTTTTAAATGTAAATAAAACAAGTTGTGTGTGAGATATCACCTCAGTTTTTTATTTGAAAGAATATTTTATGGCATTAAATGTGGAATATAACAAATATCCGCCGCAGTTTTGTTTGGTGGCACGTATTCGGGAGGTCCAACTTTCGATGACATTGTTGCATACATCTGGCTGAATTTGCTGGATGGCGTTCGTTATGTTGACCTCAGGGGCATCGACTGTTTGCGGTTTATTAGCATAGACCTGCGACTTAAGATAACCCCAAAGGAAGAAGTCTGAAGGCGTTAAATCGCACGATCTCGGTGACCAGTTCACATCACCGCTACGCGAGATAACCATGCTCTTAAATCGCTGGTGCAGAATGTCCATAGTGGCATGCGCTATGTGGCACGTAGCACCGTTCTGTTGGAGCCACATGTCGTCGGTATACATATCATCCAGTTTAGGTGACAAGAAGTTGCTTATCATCGATGTGTAGCGCTCGTCGTTGACGGTTATGGCAATGACAGTTTCAATTTGGAAAAAGTACACACCGATGATTCCACCAGACCAAAATCCTCACCAAACAGTGACTTTCTCGGGATGCATTTGGCGATGGCGTATCTCGTGTGGATTGGTATCTTCCCAAATCCGACAATTTTATTTGCTAGCTTCACATATCCATTGATCCAAAAATTGGCCTCGTCGCTAAAGATGATTTTTTTGGCGAAATTTGGGCCAACTTGCAATTGCTCCAGAGTCCAATGAGTGAACACACGGCGCTGTCTATGGTCATTTACCTTAAGTTCCTGGGTCAGTTGCATTTTATACGGGTGCAGACCCAAGTCCCGACACAAAATTCACCTAAGTCGCAGAAAGGCCAAATTCTTGCGAACGACGATAAATTGACTGCCTCGGATTGTCTCGTACACTCTTACGCACAGCCGCGATGTTTTCAGTAGTCTTCGCGTTTCGGTGACGTACGGATGATAACTGATTATTTATTAAACCGATTAACTCGAATTTGGCCACCAAACGTCGAATAGTCGACTCGGTAGGACGGTTATGGCGAGAATAAAATTCACGTAGTACGTGGAACGTTTCTCGAACAGAGCACTGATTTTTAAAATTTCGAGCGTCCCTATTGAAAGACCCTATACTATTGATTTATTACTACCGATTTTTACCCCTGTCACCAAAGTTGTGACATTTTATATGACACCTCATATTGTGTGGCTCATAATATTAAAGTTAAATTAAAAGAAGTAACACAGATATAGAAAAGAATCACCAAATTAGTTTCTTTAATGTTCAAGAGTATATCAATTATTTGCTAAAAAAATAATATTTATTTTTTTTTACTACGACTACTTAAAGGAACTTAAACTCATCCAGGAAATATTTACTGATAAAAATCGTGAGAACCTTTTTACAGCTTGAACGTAGTAACATGGTAGGGTATTGCTAATATCCAGTATCGAATGGTTTCATATTTGGTCCACAATACAACTGTCAGCTATATTACTGTGTCCTTTAACCTACACATATGTGATCGTAAGCCCTTCTTTGCTAATTAAAAGTCCCTTTTCCGTTATTTTATATATTATTTTGCTTTGACTATAATGTGTTGCTTGAGGTTTTGAAATAAAACACGAACTGTTTATGAATCAACCAAATACTAATATTGGCTATTTTTGGGCTTTTTAGGGGTATATAAGTATATTTCTATAACCCAACTTACTGCTTGATATATGGCATAGGATTCTGCACTTTAAATAGTAAGTCTATGGATATTTTGAAATGGTCTATGGTGATACTATTTGCCACATACATATAAAGCGCAACCTGTACCAGCTGATGATGTTTTACTAAAAGGTGGTCCAACTAAAACGAACGATGTTAATTGTAAATAAAACAAAAAGTTTTCAGAGAATCATCTTAATATTTTTTATTATGATAGAAGGATCTATGACAATTATGCGTGAAACAAAATATCGGCCAAGTGCTCACCACGGCTTCGGTGGCACACCTCTATCCGATGGTCCATATTTTCAATGACTCTGAGATATAATTGAGGTTCAATGTCGTTAATGTGCCGAATTATCTCATCCTTTAGCTCTTGAATTGTTCTTGGCTTATTGACGTACACTTTTTCTTTTAAATATCCCCAAAGAAAGAAGTCTAACGGTGTCAAATCACATGATCGTGGCGCCATGTGGAAATTAACATCGCCACGACGTGAGATAACACGGCCATTGAATTTCTCGCGCAAATGTGCCATTGATTCGTTGGCTGTGTGGCAATTGGCACCATCCTGTTGGAACCACATATCGTCCAGGTCCATATCCTCAATCTCTGGCCACAAGAAGTCCGTTATCATCTCGCGATAGCGAACACTATTCACGGTAACTGCTTGGCCGACCTCATTTTCGAAGAAGTACAGCCCGATGACGCCGCCAGCCCATAAACCGCACCAAACAGTCACTCTTTGTGGATGCATCGGCTTTTCAACATTTTTGTAAAGTCACCATTCACTTCTGTCTGTTCAACCAACCATTCGGCGTATTGACGACGCTTGAAATGGTCACTAGGCTCAGCTCTTGAGTCAATTGAACCTTGTAAGCGTGTAAATTCAAATCTTTATTCAAAATTCGTATCAGTGATGTTCGTGAGATGTTCAATTGTTGGGCACGACGACGAGTCGAGGTTGACGGCGCTTCTGCTACAGTATTGCGAAAAACAGCAATGTTCTCCGCAGAACGAACAGAGCGAACACGCACAGGTGTTTTCACATTTCCTACAGACCCGGTTTGCTGAAATTTTCGCACAATTCTCCCGATTTTGGACACATTTGGTCGATTATGCTGACCAAAAAAGTTACGAAGTGCACGAAATGCATTTTGATTTGAACGCCCATTTTCGTAAAAGGCTTCAACAATCTTAACGCGCTGCTCAACTGTGTACCTCTCCGTGGTTGAATTTGTCAAATACTGAAACAAAGAAATGTCAAATTAAGCTGGGCAAAAAGCTTGACGTTAAGGTGTGACTCACAATTAACATCGTGCATTATGGTTGGACCGCCCTTTACAATAAGGTAGTTGAAGTACAATAGTTTAGTAGGAGTATTACACCTTACACGAAATGAGCTCCAAATGTGTGACGTATTTCAGAAATAATTCGGCTAGTGGATTATTTCGAATGATTCAATAGCCACTAATTGAAGTGGGCTCACTGGTAAACCTTGTGAAGTGGGTTCACTTCTTGTAAACATTGTATACTCAGTGAAGCAGTGGCGGCTTGTGGTGATTTGTCATGGGTGGGCAACAACTAACTATTAGTAGGTTATATAGTGCAAAATAATGAAGTAAAATATAGTAAAAAAAACTTTGACTCATCACTATGTTAGTCACTGTACAAGTATATGTTAAGATTTAAAACTCTTTCAGCTTTCAAGTTGAAAATGCATAGCACTAAAATTGGATAAAACTAGTACAGACTCTTATAAATGCTACACAGAAATTCACGTTCTAACAAAAAGTTAACAATATCAGTATTAGTATTTACAATTTCTCTCACGTTCGCCATGGTATAAATACTAAATAAATACAATACTAAACAAACACAAATGTAAAATACCAACTTCCACAGACTGACTGCCACACTAATTTATTGTAATTATTGTTAAAGAACCGTTAAAATTTTGAAAACCCTAACCTACAGAGTACAGACCTCGCTGAGATAAACAACGTTCTACGTCTCTGAAAACTGAACTCGGAAATCGGACTCATCGGAGATTCTCGATTCCTTCCCCGCTTTGCCGAAGGCTTCTTCAGCAGAGTGGTCTAGCCCACCCGTGTCACAGCTTACTCGAGTAAGCTGTGCCCGTGTTTCAAATTGTTTTATGTAGTTTACACGCGTATAATTTTGTTTTGATGTCTCAAATCAATCAAATCGTTCGTAATTTTTTAACTAATTAATTCTATTCATCTGTTTACTGTTTATTTAATTTTATGTTCCAGATTCCCATGTTTCTATATTATTGTGAATTTTGAAAGTATACCTATGTCAACAATATCAGTATTAATTTTAAAACTAATCTTGGTAGACACTTATTTACTTGTATTTATTTATTAAAGCAATAAATATAATTTTTTGTTTATGCGAGGCGCTTGCGCTGTCTCGTATGTACAAAGCCAGAAAGGCAAGAGGCGCGGCTGCCCACCCAGCCCGATGGGCTATTAGTTCACGGATCCACGGTTAGAAGAGTGAATTGCTGCACTTACTTGCACTCCAATTTTCCACCACGGTTGCGCTGTTAGTATTAGTATATCTATATAATCAGAAATTTTCACTGTATTATTGTTCTTATGTAATATATAAAGTATTTAATTAATTATATATTACATAATTATATCTTCAGTAATTTCTATAAACGATAAATAACGAACTTTGGAACTGTGTTACTCTTCCTCTAGGAAACAGCTGGGTGGGCACTGCCCACCCTGCCACCCCTGACAATCCGCCACTGCAGTGAAAGCATTTTACAATGTAACCTCTTGTATGTATCAAGCTATTTTAGCAAGAAACTTATTTATCAGGAATTCATTTTTCAGGCCGGTGTTCTGGAATGGTGGTATTTCGGATTTAGCAAAAATTACTAACAAGGAGACGATTGCATAGCCCAAATTTTTTTTTTAAATTTTGGCTTCAATAAAATTTGATGTATAATGTATAAAGTTTGGACACACGGAAACTAGACTTCCTTCCCCAGAAAGCCTACAGGCAGGCTTGAGTAGGGGAAGGTTATACATATAAACGCGGACAAACACCCAACCCAAGTGCCAAGTTCCCTCCGGTGAGAATCGAACTCACGCAGACAATGTGTCCAGTATTTGGCCCACTTTCCACCCTGTTACCAAATACCAAGTCAGGTCTGATTCTTATAGTACCACGGCACTATAAGAATCAGACCATTTGTTACCCATCCAAGTCGCATCCGGGCTATTCGTTGCTTGACTTCGAATAGCGCAGGTCCGACAATGAACGGAGTACACTGCCTCGTCCTCAAATACAATACATATTCGTATGTCTTTCTATTGAATTTTGTCGATAGCTTTTAAGTCAGTCGTCACTCTTTTGCTTGTTCTTCTTTCAGATTTTTGTTTTCGCTTTATGGATTTGCTAACAATGAAGGCCTGGGCCAAGTTAAAACTAATATAAATTAAGCTTTTTCGTTACCTTTCTTCTATAATAAACTTATTATATATATATATATATATATATATATATATATATATATATATATATATATATATATATATATAATATCTATTATGTACTTATTATTCACTGTCTATTTAACCAAATTATACTAATAAACATAAGTTGAAAACTACATATCCACCTAGGTTACATACGGCATAACGAATTTTGTGATCGTTCTTGGTTGATATACATGGGACATTAGTTAATCAAATAACTAGATTTATCATTTTAGACGGTTATCTGTCTACGAAATTTGTGTAGGTGCGTATCACTCGCGGGCGATATATAATAGGTGGAAAGGGTGGGTGTGGAAGGGTTGAATCATTATAACGGTTGAAATTTATTTGCAGCGTTTGAATAATCACGGACCATCTGAATGACAACAGGTTCATTCCTTATATTATATACAGGGTAGAATCCTGCATGTGACAGCATATATAGAATGATTATTTCCAAACGGAACAATAAATTTGTATATCGATAGAATAGTGAATTACTGTTCAAAAAACGCATTTATTTGACCACCATTTGTTCAGCCTAAATATTTATTTATTTATTTATGGATACCACTTCCCAGATATACTTATGCAATTAAGGGACGGGTAATTACAAAATAACTAAAAAGGTAACAAGAGTAAAAACACAACGTGAAAAATAATAAATATATAAACAAACTGATAGTAAAATATATTAAATATACATTAATTTATATTAACATTAAATAAGAGTGTCGTATTTAATGAATAATAGAATCGTATAATCTGGCACTTGTAACACTTACTAAACATTTTTAACACTTCGAATGGGACAGTAGACGTTAAGTTGTGTGCGTTAGTGGTCTCATAAGAACGACAATACGATCTTACATTAAGTATCTTACATAGGTTTCAAACCAAATCAACGTAGAAATGTTAGCTATAGTTTTTTTTCTATGCAGTAATATAGGGTGTTTTTTCTCATACTATGTTAATGCTGGAGAAATCGTAACCAATGCAAAAAGTATTTATAATATGAAATAAACTGATTTCTATAAATATAATATGTCAAATAATTTATCAATATATTTTTTACAATTTCGGAGGTCTATGCAAACAGCTGAAAATAACTTCAAATTCTTTTATAAGATTAGTCATAACTAAAGCATTAAAGTGCGTCCAGACATGCAACAACGAAGCGTAACGTGACGCCACCGGTGTCATATTTAAAGGCCCCACAGTGTAACAGCGTAACGTCGTCGCGCAACATCAAAGCGTTCCGTAACTTGTCGGTTTCTCAGCGTCACATCAAAGGCTTGTACTGCGGTGGCATTATGCACCCCCCTTCTATGTCTGGACGGAACTACAACGACTACGATGGATAGAACGTCGTGGTGTTACGAATCGCTGTAACGCGTCGATGTTCTGTTGCCGATGAAAAGTATGTGTCCTGTTGCGATATCGTGTCACGATGGTAAGTTACGCGTCGACTTTACAATACGCTTCGTTGTTGCACGTCTGGACGCACCTTTATAATTCTCTCCACCGTTTTCAATAACGTTACTCTACTCTACTAGAGTTTTGCTGTGGTATTAAAATTCGATATTATAGGTAATGGCATCGTTCGAGTACATTGAGAAAACAGTTTACTTTCAATATCAAATCATAAGTATTATTAGATACATTAAAATATTGTGATATTACAAACACTGGCAATTTTAACAACATATTAGTTCTTGCAGTCTGACAATAAAACTTTCTTTTCGAAAACCTGGTCTAATTATGCGTATACTAAACATGCTTGGTGATGCGGGTGCATCTACGCTATTATGGAACAGTTTAAATAAAAATGAAAGACTAAAAAGCACCGCTCTAGAGTTCAATGATTAGACGTAACATCTTTATAAAAGTAAAGTATAATCGTAACCTCTTAATTATCTATACGTAATGACAAATACTTTGAGAAAAATCGTCGAATTATTTCAAATTCATTAATATGAATTAGATACTGAGAATACCAGATAAGGCTACAATTTCCTAATTTCAAACGAACTAACGCAAAATATAAACGTTTTAAGGCAGTGGTATCAAACGATGTCGTGTTTCTAATCACGAAACCAAGAGTTTTATAGGCATTAAAAATTACATGGTTGATATCCCCAGAGAACGATAGCTTATCGTCAAAGTATATCACGCAAAAATTAATATTTTAAGACATATTAAAGCAAATGAATTAAAACTCTAGAACCAAGAGAATAGTCATATATTAATTGTTGCAACTTTAAGGTTTCCTAGTAAATTTTATATTTATATATGTTTATTGATAGTTCATTTTCTAAATACCACGACACAATAAGGTCGATGAGTATTGCAACTTCAAGTGATCATCTAAACCCATTATATAGGATACCTCAATTGGAACTACAGGATTTCGCGCCATTGGTGTTGTGTCAAAGGTAGGGCGTCGATATTTAACGACCGTTATCTACGAATCATACGACGTCTAAATACCGTAATTAACAGTTTAACAACGAATAGATTACTTACAACTCTTTTATGAAAGTGAGTGACCATTTACAGATGCATTAAGAAAAAATCGTACAAAATTAAAACAAAATGACACTCCCACAGAGTTAACAGTTGATAAGTTAATCAAGAAATTTGAAGAGACAGATTATTATATTATTGATAACGCAACAGCAATACATCCTCATCGTGGGCGGTCAGATGAAAATATTGCTGCAGTGAAACAAAGTATACGGGAATATCCAAACACATAAATTCGGCATCGTGCACAACAACTGAATCTGTGAAAAGCCACCACGCATTAGGTGTTAAAGAAGGATCTCATCTACTAGCATCTGTCAGCATAGTTGCAGTAATGGTGCAGTAATTGAACTATACTTTTTTGAACATGAATCTGGTAATGCTACAACAATAAATGTCGCACGCGATCATGACAGTTGAAGTCGCATGGTTTTTGGATGACAGTCATTAAATATTGACGCCTCTATCTCTGACAGAACACAAATGGCGCGCATTTCAAATCCTATAGCTCCAATTGAGATACTCTATATACATATTTAAACGTAGCAGTATTATTAAACGATGTCGTGTTTCTAACTACGAATCCCAGGGTTATATATATATATATATATATATATATATATATATATATATATATATATATATATATATATATATATATATATATATATATTAAAATCCACTTCAAAAGCCATTGGTTTATATGTCCAAAGAATGATAGTTTATCTACAAAGTACACGCCAAAATCCTTAATACTTAAAACGTATTAAAACGAACGTATTAAAATTGTAGAACCGAGGGAATAGTCATAATGGTTGCTAAGCAACTTGCATAAACATAAGCAACTAATAGTTGCTTCTTTAAGGTTTACTAGTAAACTTTATATTTATCTATGTTTACCGATAGTTTATTCTCCGAACTCCACGACGCAATGAGGTCGATGAGATTTTGCAACCTCAAGTGATCGTCTAACACGGTTATATTTAAGAATAATTGTAAGTTATCGGAAAAATATGATGCAACATTAGATCTAAATAGTTAATCGATAATACAAAGAATAATGGTCCCAAACTTGAGCCTTGATGTACTCTAGAGGACGCAAAGAAAGTCTCGGATTTAAATTGATGGTGTAAAACTGCATATTAGTATTGCAAATTCCATGCACTTTATTAAATCATCTGTTCTTCGGAATAATAAGGGGCAGGGAAAGTAGTAACTTACTCACCGGGTATATTTAACAAGTTTCGTTGGAGCACTATTTCATAAAATAATGATAATTTGGTTTTTGCGGTGGAATGACATTTCTATTGACAGAGTTGATTTTCATTTCAAAATTACCATACAAATTGCCCCCTTACGCATAATTATTACATTCCAAAATCTCTGGGGATGGTTTTTCCGAATCACTCGCCATAAACGCCGCGTATAGTATTTATCCATCATAAAAGAGATAGAGTGGGTTAAAAGAGTAGTCACATAAGAGTTGGAACAACACGGCGGTTAAAATTTATCTGCAGAATTTGAATACTTTTGGGGAGTTGCTCAGGACTTTTAGGACAGTTTTATTTACTGCCACTACGCCTTTTGTAAGGAATACGGCTCACGTATTTAGACAATCTCATTATGCAAGTATCTCGGTAGGCAGTTGGAAGTATATATTTTTCGAATAAATTTCAATAATTCCGGAATAAATCTTTTCGTAAATGAAAAATAAGAAGGTTCTTATTCAGTCGTTTCCATTCATACAGTAAAATTTCGTATATCTAGTTGCGTTTATGAATGATCATGAAATTACTCATAGAATTACAAATATTATCGCTAATAGGATGATTATTATATTTTTAAGTTACTATTCTATTCTTGAATTTACCAGAAGTTTAAGAAAGAGTTTTTCTTTTATTATTTGTAAACTACATCTGCAAGACTGGAACCGAACGAACACGCGGTCCATTTAGCACGATCTTATATGTGGTTTTGATTGGCATTTCGCGTAAAAATGCAAACTATCACCGGAATCGAACGAACACGCCACTCTTCATATGACCTTCATAAACAGCCTTACTCAGTATTAAAGTAGTAGTAACAGTATTGATGTTGGTAGTACCTACCAACATCAAACATTTACTGAATTATTAAACTCATTATTTAATAATTGGGCACATTCTTGAGAAGATGAGTAGATGGACGATGAGAATGACAAGTATAAAACATCAGTTAACTAGCTACCCAACGAAACCCTCCAGGAAATTTGTCAAAATTTAATATATCTTTCAGATATATAATATTTATTAGTGGTAATAAGCTTGGTCATGACAATAACTATGGTTGCTTCTTAGGATAGACAACCCATTTGGATATAATATTTGGATATAATATATATTATTAATAATTATTATCCGAAGTTAGTTCCCTTTCTAGCTAGTTGAATTTATCACCATTTTTACACCATTAAAAGTGATAAAAGTTTTACCATAGCAGATTTTCAACAGTGCATAGTAAGTCGTAATTTTATATTGAACAACATTTGTTCAATATAAAATTACGACTTACGATTTCTGATTAAGCTTACGATCCTTTTATAGTAGCATGTATAATTTAGTACATTTATGTTGAAATTTAAATAGAGGCGTTTTCTTATTACAATTAAATTTTTCATTCAGTGTACGTAACTAAAAAATGTTTCTAGTAATATATACTTTCCATGGCGATCTCGCAATTAAAATTTATTTTTAATCTTAATGTATTAAGTTTCAGGCTATGGAAACGGATATATAACTCTCACGAACAGTTTATACCAAAGAATTATGATTAATCATGGCGGTAATGTAACGGAAGCTTTTTATATCTCCGGACCATTAGAGTACACCCTAACACTTATCGAATGCGTTGGGGAAACGTTGAATTATCACCCGCCTTCATGACATTTCCATTTAAAAATAACTTGTTTTTTGTTTCTGTACGCCATGCAGTGACTCGGTCAGGGTGTCACGAAGACAAAGTAGATATCGAGCAGCGACAGCTGAAAGTTACGCACGGCCTACTCTTCATTCATCCGCGCTAATGTTCTTTTCCGATATTATGGAATCGTCCTTGAGATATTCTATTTCCTTTCCGTCGTAATTTTAAAGGGCATTAGTTTTTGAGGTTATGGAACTTGCGGGAGTCTTCCGTCGAATCATCTGAACGGGATTTTAAATTGCAATTCTATTGACTTCTGACCTTAGGGTTTCTTCATGCTATTCCATTGGGAATCTGAAATAAGAAAATGCAGTGTGCATTTGAATAATTAAATTATTTTAATTTAGATGCCACGTTAAAAATGACAGAGTTTAAACATACCTTGTTTACGTAATACAGAATATTCATCTATAGTCATAAAAAAATAAAACAACAGGCGTTAATGTTTTTATGTACAATACTACGTAATTTCATTAAATACATAATCGACTTACTTACTTTGAATAACTAGTTGAACCTAAGAAGGCAACTTACTTTGGGCAAATTTTGCATCAAGGCTACAAATCTATGAGCCCAGCCTCATAACAGTTCAGCTGGGCATAATTTTACAACTAATATATGTAGTTAAATAAAAGTAGTGACACCCTCAAAACTAAATTAAAAGTATAAACTTTTAAGTTAGTCTTCGGCCGTTAGTTTTCTTCATAAAAACTGTGTTACATCACCTTTATTAACAATAACAGCTTTAATTCTGGCAAGCATTGCACCTACCAACGCACTCTTGAGGAAGCGTGCGTCTCTCAATTTTTTTTTTAATTTGATAGATCGTTAACTGAACGGGCTGGATATTTGCACAACTGTTTTATTCTATTTTATACTATAATTTTTCTATTATTGAGGGGTTGAACTGCTATAGGGCCATTCCGTAATAGCAACGTTGTGTCCTATAAACCAAGTTTTGTCAGTTTTCTCTGTTGACACACAGCACCATCCTGTTGGAAAATGTACTGCGCCTCAGTGCCTTGACATATTGGTATTGACGGCAATAAATTGTCTGTAAAAGTTTGTTTATATTTTTCTGCTGTCACAGTACCATCTACAAAATGCAAATTTTTCACGTTCATGCCACTCATACACCCCAGATCATAAGAGATGCAGCGAAATTCACTCTCCTAACCAAACAGTCAAGATGATAAGTTTGCTGTGGGGTACTTAGCACACACTTTTTGGTATCATTCAAGCAGATTTCAAATTTGGATTCGTCACTTCAAATTACGAACTCCGCCTGGGGTTGGTTACCGAATGAATTGAGTAGCCTGGTAACTGAAACTGCTGGTCTCAAGCCCGGATAGAGGAGGAAGGTTCCTAGGTCAGGCCAGCACCTGACCTAGGGTAAAATATCACCCTGCTCATAGAGCTGGAACTTTGCCTCGCACCAGGGAGAGACGAGAAACAAGCACATTGTTGTATACATATGTTTTATATATATTTATATTATACATATGTTTTATACTTCTTACATATAAGAAGGAAGAAAAAGAAGACTTTCAATTACCTGGTTCCATTGTTGTAAAGTCCAGTGCCTATGTTCTTTGGCCCACCGTAACCGACTGGTTTTCTTTCGTTTAGTTAATAACAGTTTCTCTTTTGTGTGAAGGAGAAACCGGTAAGTTCAAAAGTAAAATATAAAGACTAAAACCCTACTTTGCAGAATTTGTATCCTATTTTCTTTATTACGCGTTTAGTTTTGGACACAGAAATATAATATTCGATGTCTTGCTTCCGTGGTACCATAATTTCTTTTGCACTGGATCGTCGGGTTGTTGTTACAATCCTCTTAAAAACATGCTAATTTAACTGTGAAATTTGGGACGGTCGGCGAGTTTTCTTCCTTTGGGCTGTACACTCAGCTTTTTTATACAAGTTGATAATAATAATACACTGTAGGTGTAGGCAGCGAATTCGCAGCAGATACTCTCCGAGCCAAAAATCCATGTTTATAAGCATTAACAATTGATTTTTGCATTTCGCCACTTAATGCCACGCCCCGTGCCATTTTTTTAGAAAATCTTAGCAGACACGTTCATAACCCACATTATAATATCCGTTTGATATTAATTGAGATTCAATTTGTTTTAAACTGCTTCAGATATTTAGCTTATTACGCTAAATTTCGCCAACTGGCTGAACGATTCTGAACAGCGAATATTAATATATTTTATTAACAAACTTATCATTCGCACATCATAACGTAGTAATACTTCGTTGTATTTAAGTTAAAAGTTTATAGTCTGTTTCTGTTACCAATATTTTTCTTTAATAAAATTGTTTTGAGAGTGTTACTTAAACATATTAATTGTAAAATTATGCCTGACCGAGCTTTTATGAGCCTGGGCTAGTAATTTTTTTGAGTAATAATTAAATTGGGTTTTATTAATATTATAAAATGATAATAAACGTTGGTACAATTTTTATTGAATGATATTTAATGGCTACAAGATATTTTCACCCAATGAAATATAAGGCTGTTTCTGCTCTGAAAAATCTATATCTAAATCCGTATCAAGTAAAACTGTTTGGTTTTAATTGTTTGGTAGGTTTAATAACCATTTGTCAATGTTTAAATAAGTTTGTTTATTTTACATTATAAGAGAGCATTATATCATTGCACAATTTAACACAATCAGATAAACAAGTTCCTTTGTAAACTAAAAATTACTATAAAACTTTAAGTCATCGTCATATGGACAGTAGTAATAATCCATAAATCTACTATCAATATTGTAAAGAAACAATGAAAATAGAGGAGGTCCTAAGTGTGATCCCTGTGGGACACCAGATGGTATTTGTATACACAGCATAAACTTGCCCTCAATTATATATTCCATCACTGATTGTCTATACAAATGCTATTAAATTAGTGACTACCGAACAACCACGAAAAAACTCTGCTGATGATCACTGATAGCATTTTTTGTTCTAAAAAATAAATAATCAGATACTATAACCTCAACTAACATACCGGGGACTAAAAAAATAGATGACAATTCAACATGACCATATATTATCTGGCATATTATAGTCACCTACAATTAAAATATCATTCCCATGTCGTATCTTGTAGTACTTTACAAATAAGTTTTTCAAATCATTGTTCTGTCGGCATTGGCGTTACTGAATATACACCACGGGTAGGTTGCACGATCGGGTTTTGTACATCATGTAGCCCTTAAAAGGGATGTTTGGTAAAGCTGCGGATAAAACGCATATATTTTAATTGTTCTCTTTTTTTCAGCTATATCGAGTTTTTTTCTCTTCAAGAGACCTATGCAAAGGATTTCTTTTACGCTTCTTGTCTTGTCCAAGTGTTTCTCTTTTGACATCCACCAACTAGTTTTGGATAACTAAAATTAATCAAATGAACGTAAAACTATAGACTTTTAGGTGAAGGCGTTTTTAGGACACAACAGTACCTTTTGGATGCTTGAGACAAAACAAAAATTGTGCGAGAAAAGGTGCAATAACCAGAGTTATGCGGTTATTAAAATAACTTACATATCAAGTTAAATGTCTCACATCCGTGGTAATTGGAGTTGGTAGATTTTTGGTTAAGTAGGTTATGGGGTTGTGGGGTTATAGGGTTTAAGAGCTTGGGTTTTTAGACTACATTTATAGATTTCAGATTACATAGTTTAATTCTTAGGATTATAAGCACTTAATAACTAAAATTATGGGTTTTTAGAGGTTATGGCAAAATTCTGATGTGATGAGGTTAAATAGACTGATTCGGATTCAACGACCCCAAAAACATGTAGTAAACATAGTGGAACCCCCAGATCAGAAAAAAAAATGTGTGATTGTGTTATCTGTGGGTGCATGATATGGAACACAAATACAATACAGATATAATTTTATTGACCTTCCATTATTAGTGCTGACCCATAGATTCTTGCAAATACCATCACAACACCAATTATATCTTTGCACTGTTTGAAGGTTTTTACTAGGTGCTATTAAAATACCTACATCATATTTTTGCCTCCTAATAAATATTCACGGCCTCTGCGAAATGAATTGTATTTATTCATATCGAAGAATTGAGCTGAATTAATGTTACTGTTTAAGCATGTACTGTTTTCAATAATATATTTATTGGAAGAATGGCTTGTTGGTAACAAATAGATATACAATTTAATTTGATTTATTACGATGAATTCCCAACGTAGTAAGCATGTCGGAAGTCATTAACATATAATACTTTCTAAGAAACAAACTGTGCATTTTATTTACGGTCTTCGTAACGTGTTTTATTCTATTTTACTGAGAGCAATGAAGAAATATTTCACTCTAGGAAGCGTTTACGGCTCGAGCAATAATGATTTAAAATAGTTTCAGATAGACGTGACCTTTATAAGAGCTAGTTGCCTAGCACCTCTGCGACTTTATTTAAACTAAAAGTACGTCTTTTTTACAGGTGGTTAATTTAAATTGGATATTCAATATAGTATCACTTATTTCCATATATAGTGAGCCCGAGAAGTAATATATAAATTTGAGCAAATTGATAATAATGTTTCTTTTTTCAATTTCTCGGACATGTCAAAGAATGTTTTTGAAGTTCCACATAACCTACCATAAGAATGATCTTTCATTTTATGTATAGAAATGTAAAATAAGAGATTAGTTTAAAAATAAAATAAATTTACACTAAGTGTTCAAAATGTACTCCACCCATAGGATTGACAATATTTAAGACCCTGAATAAATTGTGATATGTAAATAAATTTTCCTGATTTAAATTTCAATAAAAACATTTTCATTTTCTTTGTCCAATTATTACTAAAAAAAATCTTAAATAACTAATTTCTTATTTTAGAATTATTTCAAATGATGCAATTAATAATGGGACTCTGCATTAAAAAAATATCGACGACGTCATAAAGTTAAAAAACATTGCTCAAAGAAATTAAAAGATAGTTTTCAAAATGGCATTTAAAATATATATTATGACATGTCCAAGTGATTTAAAAAAAATAAACAGTTTTAAAACCTTAAGACGAACTTTTCCGCACGTAGAAAATCTCCATCTTGAAATCGAGTCGCCGAGAAAAAATAAACCAACTCATAAATACAGAATATATGTTTTATGGGACAGTTTTACTTTTTTCAAATAGTCCACCATCGTGCTTTCTCATGACCCATGGACAGGGTAGAGTGTGTCCTATCCACCTCAAAATCAATAGAGTTCGTCTGGTAGACGTCCCTAATCAGAATTAGTCGAAAACCGATCGATCCGACACGATGTAATTGAGTGATAGTGCTAACAGAGTAGTGATAATAAAATCTTATGACCCATGAACATAACAGAGTGTGTTCTATTCATCTCAAAATCAATAGGTGTCCTTTGGGAGATGTCCCTGATCAGAGTCAGTCAAAACCCGATCGATCCGACACGATTTAATTGAGCTATTGTGCTAATAAGAATAAATATCAACGACGGCAACAAAAACGACACACACATACACAAAATGGTTTAAAAACCATTTTTTTTGTTTCTAGGCCGAGAAATGAACCCTAGAAAAAAATTTTTTACATGATTACATTACTTTTCCGCGTATAGTGGAGTGCGGAAAAATAAAAACACCATCAATTTAATCGGAATTTTTTAGACTCATTTTTATGTCGTCATTGTAGTGACTTGATTACGGAATATACTGCTCGTCAAGAATATGCGCAAGTCTCTATCGAACCGCTTATGAGTGTACAGTAAATAGCCTGGTCTAAGTAAATATCTGAATGTTGCCCTCACTCTTTCCTCTACGCATATATAGAGAAATATTACACTTTTTCCTATTATTGACGAGCAGTACTTGGGAGATGGATAAATGATAAGAGAACAGCTGTCGCAGTATTGTTCAGAAATCGAAATTTAAAAAATATCATAGTGCTCTGTTGTTCATGCTGCTCTGTTGTTATAAAATAGAAAGCCAAAATCGATGCGTTTATCGCTTACGTTAAAACATCAAGAAGTTAATAATCATTATGAGTTATATAAATGCCTAATCACCGCAGCGGGGACCCATAATCTGGAATAATAGAAATAAATATCTGACCGACAAGGTGGCACCAGAAGGTTTAATTATACATATATAATACTGAGAGAAGACCTACCTTTGTGAGGGGAAATGTCAACATTCAATTGATTTCATGGCTAACTATGCTGATTAAAAAACCCTTTAAATAGCTTCATAAAATTTTATTAGTTTCCCCGAAATTTTTCTTATAGTACTAGTACATTTATATTACTTTATAAACATTGCGCCTTGAGATTAATAAGAATTTTAAATATGACTTAAATTGCTACAATTACTTGAGTCTATATTGTGCCACTGGTCCATCCTAGTTTTTAACATTTAATTATTACATCACTGGTGTGGCTTTGCTATACAATACTCTATTTTGCAATAATCACTGCACTGTTATGCAAGATAAAAGGTTCAATCCTCTTGAGCGGTTGCAACAAGTTTTGATTATCAAAAAGTTGATGCACTTTAACATTTGAGTGTTTATGTAGCCTTTTCTCATGATTCCTCGTAATCTTATTGATTGAAGATCTTCATTCCAAACATACCAAGGAGCATTGGCGATGTTTCTCTTTAACACTTGGTTCTAAAATACTTGGAGGTAATTGTAATTACATTCTTTAGTATAACCCCACTACTGAAAGCCGTATGTCAGTACCGGTTTAAGCACTTTGTTTTTGGCAGTCAACTGGAAGTGTCCTCCCAATAGCGCATACATATTTTTTTATTTGAGTTATAATTGTTCTGTTTTCCTTCTCACATGCTACTTTTATTTAAGCTTAACATCTAGATTAAGACCCAAGTATTTAGCTATTTGTTTACACGAAATTGTTTATTGTTATATGTTACTGGAAGATAATTTTTGTTTGTTTGTAAAATTGATGTTATTAGATTTGGTTTTATTTATTCTTATACACGATCATTTGGTAATGGTACAGCTAATACTACAATGTCATCAACAAATGTGGCTGGTTTAATGTTTCCTGCTACTGGGATATCATATGTGTATAACATGTATAGCACAGGTCCTAGCACGATACCTTGGGGTACTCCTGCATTTATTGTTTAAAGCTCCGAATATTCGTTGCCTTGATTTCCTCTGAAAGTTCGCGGTGTTATGTAAGATTCTAAAAGAATCACATTCTACACTGGTAAACACTTTTTAATTTCACGACTTTGTCGAGTACTTGAGTCACACCCAGAAAAATGGCTGAGCATATTTTCTTTTCGCCAGAGATTTAATATGTGTTATTTGACGTACTTGATCGATTGTTGCATGTCTATTAAGTAAACCAAACTGGTTGCCAGGAACCAGCTGCTTATATATATATATATATATATATATATATATATATATATATATATAAGCAGCTGCCGCATTTATATATATTACATATATATAAATGCGGCATATATATATATATATATATATATATATATATATATATATATATATATATATATATATATATATATATATATATATATATATATATATATATATATATATGCCGCATTTATTAAATATGTAATTTTAACAATGCCTTTTCTATGCAGTTGTTTTAGTATTTACCTTGAAATTAGATCGAATCCTGGAGCTTTCTTGGGTTCATATTTTTTTTATTTCTCTACTTCTAGTTCAGGAAGTTTTAGTTATATAGCAAACAGTGTAGCTTATTGTTTTTTGTTTCTAACCTAGAATTTTTTCTCAATTAAATATAAAAGGAACATCTTAATTGACAAAGAAAAGGATATAATATACCATTTGAAATAAAAAAAGACAATCCTTATTTTGGTAAACGGGACCGTAAAAATGATTTAAGGATGTTATTTTGTAGTATTTAACAAGCAGTTTACAAATAGTTGGGGTTCGTTTTATATTCATTTTAGGTCGTTATATTATTGAAATAAAAAAAGATACAGGGACGTGGCAACTACACTGAATTACTTGGTATATTTCATAGCAAAAGTGTGAAAAGCTAGTGAACTTACAGAGGAAAGTATGCTTAGTCTCTTTCTATATGTAATCTTCCCCGCTACAACCTGAAACATTAGGGGAAGGATTAAAATAATATAGTTAACTATATTCACATAACAAATAGATATATCAATTTAATTGATCGACAACCCAAGAAGAAGTAACAAGTAGTTTTGTAAGAGTAGATTTACACAGTATTCATTTTAATTGAATATAAATCCATCCATGGCTGCTACAAATTGATGTTGATCGAATTTGTAAAAATAAATTTTAGTACACTGCAAAAATATTCAAAAACTAACAAAATGTATTTTAAAGTTTTAACACGAACCCATGTGAATGACGACTCTGGAACGTGGCGACTGGATAATCGAATAAGCGCCAATATCTGATTTTTATTTCCATCGTCTTCTCTAATATGTCGCAAAAAACTTAAAAGCAATGGGAGTTCCAAAGTCAATTTAAACGTCGTCTTCAAAGGAGCGTCTCCGTTAGCTGAAATTGAAGGAGCCCATGGGTGAATACCAAGAACTAGAATTGGAAATGCGCAACAACATACTTACGTGTCCCTCATTGAAGATGTCTAGGTGGGCATAGTATTGATCAAATAGAATGCTGTGGACATTTTCATGCAACGCAGTTTGAATTTTCTATGCGGGATATATTTAGGCACCAATTAACAGAGATGTAAATATATACATTTTCAAAACAAGACAATTGTAACTTTTATTATTGCTTGTACACTGAAAAACTGTGACTGATTATACAGGACAATACGATAAAATGTGGAAATACTTTTTATTTATGAACTGAGTTTCACGTTTCTTTAAAAGTGTAAATTAATTAATATCGTTCATTATGTTCTACGTATCCATACTCATTCGTACTTTTATAAGTAATAATTTTGATTTTGGCGTGATTTTTAACATGCATTTTGGGATTCTGGTTGTGAAAATGTATTAGTACGATATACGGTACGTTCATAAAACGTACAATTACGAGAATGTAATATTAACAACTTAAATTTCATAGTATAGAACCTCAATAAGTATACCACCAAATAAAAGCAATATATATTATAGATATAAAGGGTATTTTTTTAAACTTGATAGAACTTTAAACTTGAATAAATACCACAAAACTTAACTTTTGGTAAACAATATGTTTTATTTGAAAGATCAATACATGTGATTAATATTTAAAAATTATTTGAGGCATATGGACACCGCGGCTGTTCCTAACGAAGCGCATTCTATCAGTCCAATTTTGAGTAAATTTTTCGAGCAGTGAATAGTCCATAGTCCTGAATCACACGAGCAATGTTGGCTTCTAAGGCGTCCAGTGTTGCTGGTTTATTAGCATAAACCAATTACTTCACGTAGCCCCATAGGAAATAATCAAGAAGCATCAAATCACAGGACCTGGGTAGCCAGTTGACAGGTCAATTTTCGAAGTCGACTTATCATCAAATCTTGTTTGCAATAAATCGATAGTTTCGTTCGACGTATGGCATGTAGCTCCATCTTGTTGCATTTACATCTCATGCGGATCAATGTCGTCCATAGTTTGATATTGGGGGTATGTAGGAACTCTTCTGGATTGGTATCACTCCATATTCGGAAATTCTACTTATTAACAAATCCATTAAGCTAAAAGTGAGCCTCATCGCTGAACACAACTTTGCGATAAATCAATGGGTCGGCTTGCAACTGCTCTAAAGCCCAATCAGCGAAAGAACGACGCAAGCAATGTAGTTGTAGCTTTAATTCTTGCATCAGCTGGATCTTATATGGGCGTAGGCCAAGATCTTTGTGAAAAACTTTCCACGTAGTGGACGGACAAAGCCCCAACTGTTGTGACTGACGACGAATCCTTAATTTTGGATTTTTTTGCACACTTTCGTTTACAGCGGCAAAATTTTCTTCAGTACGCATATTCCTTCGACGTGTTGATGTTCTTGCATCCTTCGGAGAGTATGTGATATTAAATATATTCGCTGTGTGATGGATGGCTTGCTCAGATGGACGATTATGTGCGATGGAAGTCGTCTATACGTTTCCCGAATTGACGATTAGCTTTCAAAGTAAATTTGAACAATTTGATAGCGTTTGTGATGATTTGTCACACCATTCTTAATATAAATGTCATGAATTGGGCGCAAACTGACAACTGACTTCACAGTCATCGGTATCGGAAGTTCTATCATGCTTAAAAAACACCCATTACAAGATTACGGTTAATATAGAAACTAATTAATTAGGTATATAAATAAGTTAATATTTATCCGTCATAATCCATGAGCTTTAGTCTTTTTAGTCAATCTTCATCAAGCAGATATATGGATCTGCCGAAGAAGATCCATATATCTGCTTGTGAAGAATGCATCTTATGCAGAATCTGGAGCAGATTTGTGGAACCTTCTCTATCTTTTTGCGGGTATTTCGTTTAGATTCTCTTCAACATCATCGATACGCTTCATTCTTGGTCTTCTCTCACCTGGTGGCTTCCAAATCAGATATACTTTAGATATTCTCTAATGATCTATTCTCATTGCGTGTTCTAAGCAAACTATTTTTCTCTTTTTTATGAACCGGTTTATATGAGATCCATATATTAGGTTATATTCCATTCATTCATGGCTCTTTCATGTTTTCCAACATTTCAGCTAAGTGCAACAACCGTTTGTGCTAATTAAAGATATTCCTTTCATAATTAAAGATATTAGAAATTTTTTTCATTCAAATGTTCTGGTTATTTCTCATTGTTTGTCAGTGTCCAGGCATTATATCCATGTATGTTAGAAGGACCTTTACAAGTCATGTATACTTTTAATTTTTATGTTTTATTCAACGGTCTTGATTTCATTAGATTACGAATCAAATTCAAAGTACGAATAGTAACAACGACTGTCAATAAGAATTCTAGTCTGAATCTCTATATTAATAATGTTGGCTCGGTTGACTTGTAACAAATATAAGAATTCGTTCACTTTCATGAGTTTCACAATGCAAAAACATCCTTGCTACTTCTATATATTTTGTTTCTATAGATTAGATCTCTATTGGCTGCTTTGATGTTCATTTTGGAAACGTCACATTTTATTACGTTTTTATTTCTACTTATAATGGCTACATCATCAACATAGGTGATTCGTGTAGTTTTTATTCTTATGTAGCTACTTATTTCCATTTTATTTATTATTTCTCCTAAGGTTAAATCGAAGAGAATAGAGCATAATACACCTTCCTGCATTAAAAAGATAGATATGTTTAATAAACTTCAATTATTCTCAATAGTAGAGAGAACAGAAAAGCAATATAGATATATTCTATGTATATTACACATTTTGAATTATAAATTGATTATTAATGTTTACTAGGGTACAGCAAAAAACATCCATTTCACCTGGCATTTGAGAAAAAATGTTGCACATTTGGTAGAGTAGCGAAGATGGAAACAAAAAGTTACGTGGAGTTTCTAAGTAAAATGTGTTAGGAACTCATATTGTCATTCTAGGTACATTTAAGTTGGTCTGTTCGAATATTGTGATGGTATCAGTGTAGCACTTGATGATTCTCTAAATATATATGGTATAATATATTATGTTTATATGTTATCCTTTTAAGAGGTATAAGAATGTTTGAAACTAACGCATTGGAACAAGAAACATCCTGTTGATGAAAGTAACATTGTTATGAAAATATGCATACAGGTATATTAAAATAATAGTTGTGGTTAAAGAAAATATAATGAAAGTGATGAATATGTATCACTATATTAAAATATGCTTTGCTCACTATATTCATTTTAATTATTTAAATATGGGTGGATAATGAAAAAAAGAAATCAATGAAGATAGGGGCATGACCAACATTTTGCAAAATATTTAAAAACATGAGGCGATTGCTGTTACATAGTTGAGAATAATTGTAGTAGATTCATCAAAAGATATTAATTTGAAAATAGATATCGGCCTATTTTATCCTAGTTTTTGTTTTAAAAGCTACCTATTTCCAATGAATCAACAAACTTATGAATCAAATCCACAATGGATTTGATTCATAAGTTTGTATTTCAATTTTTAGAATATCAACTATATAGTCGGTAAGATACCAGCAAGAATCATTTATAATACTGCTAACATAAAATTTTAATTCCATAATCTAAAACAAGGTACCTTTGTTTCGGAAATTTATTATATATTAAGAACTCATGTAACGTATTTTATCCACGTATAAAATCGTGTGAATTATTGTTATTCTTTATTATTTAAGTTCTTGTAGTAATGTATTATAAAACAAATCAGCAGCTATGCTGATGATGTTAGACAAATCAAATACTGAAATAAATTTCGTCAAATTAAATCTACTATATATCTAAAGATACTGGGATGATGCCAGTCCAAAACGACAAAATATATCTTTTAGATATAGCTAATAAAGAATTGTGATTATAAATAAATTTCTTATGTAAACATTTTAATTCAAATTCAGACAAATGTAGTAGCGAAAATGCCTCACTGAATTGTTATAATTAATGTTAAAAGATAATGTATTTCTCTGTAATACCCAAATCGTGTGTAACTTATGTTAAGTGTTCTTCGTTAAGCGTTTCACAACCCTGAATTCCTTTGACGCTTAATTGGCTCCTGCTCTGTATAATACGCCTCACATCAAATTAACGATTCCCTGAGAACTTTATTGAAATTTAATTGTAATAATGTTTTTTGAAATTTAATTTTAATAAAGTTTTACTCGATTAGAATTTAATTTTAATAATTTTTTTTGGCCTACGAAACTAAACATGAACATTCATATATTATAGATTATCTTTATGTAAATGAATGTGAAGAGTAGCAAGTAGAGTAGACAAATACCAAACAATTGTATAAACTGTATTTATATCATATTGACACTGGTAATATAAAGCTCTCCTTGCTTATCTATTTTGAAACAAGTTTTTTCCACTATAAAAAATAAATCCCAACTTTATATGTATATTACAGCCCAACTTTAGAAGTTATTGCGGACATCTAGGCGAACCAATTGCCCGAGATATACGATATTTTTTAGGCAACCCCCCCAGGTATCCTTAACTTGTTGAATATCAGAATTATGCGTGCTTCTATCTTGGTTAATCTGTGCCGGGCTTAATAATTTATAGGGAGGAGTCCTGCAAATAGTTCAGGGCTGCTCGGGGACCACTCCAGGACTATTCAGGATACTCGACGGTGATGGTAATGAATGGTCTCACTGTGGCCCTCACGGATGAACTATGAGAGCACCTGGTAGGGTTTTTCGTTTTGGAAAAACTCATCAGGCAGTGGCTGCCGTATAGACCGAAGAAGGGATATTTATGTTTCGTGTTCACTTATCAGTCACGATAAGTTCGTATGGATGCGTGTGTATCATTTAAGTATAATTATGTGAATTAAATAAATATGTATGAATGTATAAGGTATATTAAAATCTTAAATAAAAATAAACACAATCAAAATAAATATCGGTGGGTTAATCAAACAGTTAACCATGGAATATGAAATATCTTTAACGCTCATTACACTACATACTACATAAACTTGTACAATATGTAAAACATACATAAACAAAGTTAAACAATATTCTAAAAGGGTTAACTTACTGGAAAATATCATATGCTTATGTTCTACGAATCTGTGCATAAAAATCTAGGATAATAGATGAAATAAATCGAACATTTATCGATAATAATAACATTCATAATTGGACTAGGTTTGGCAACAACTCCAACAGAAATAACAAATGAAATAGTTTTCCAGATGTGTTAAAGATGTATTTTTTTAGAAGCATGGTGTGATAATAGTACTCCCGTAATAATAGTAAAATATTAAAATAAATATGACTTTTAAATAAATGCGGAAAAAGATCTTGGCAATTCAGACAAGACCACAGACCGGTTACGATTAGTAAAGGATAGTGTACCTAGGTATTGTATAGTTTATTTTATCGCTATTTGCCAAATAAAAAATCCCAAACGGCTCTTATCTTATATCGTGGCTTGTTTTTATAGCTAGGCTCAAGTAGACTGTTCGATTTATCGGCAAGATAAGATAGTTTTTTATGTGGCAAATAGCGAAATGAATAGAATATCTAGTAGTAAAAGCAATACATTCGAGAATTATCTTTTGCTATGAGGTACATATACAATTTTTTTTGAAATCGTAATCAATATTATAAGTTAAGGAATTTTTAGTAAGGTGCTTAATATTTTCATTGCAAACTAATTGCTTAAGAATCGGTTCATTTATAATCATTATTTATTTTTGTGATATAAGTCAGATTCAAAGCTTATTGAGCTTAATGTAATTCAATATAATGCAAAGTTTTACTATCAGAGGGTAACATTCAAACTACAGAAATAAGGAGTTTATACTCCAACCCATCTGTAAATGCCTTATATAGTAAGGACTAAACAAATTAAGTCAAAACAGCTATTCTCCTGGCTATATGCCAAACACCGAGCACTGAATTACATGACAAAATTTGTCGTGTTTTTGTCTAACAGAGTTAGCACTAAAAATACAGTGATTGTTCTAAAACCACCAAGAAAGATGCAAAGCGTCATTTATCTCAGGATATCGTTAACTGCAGGCCGGTTTCGACCTTTCTATCTTGGGTCTCGTCAGTGCAGTGTAAACGAGTATACCTTCGACAGATAATAACGTCTACTAGATGTGAGCTTTATCTGTCGAAGGTATTAATGTAATTCAATATAATGCAAAGTTTTACTATCAGAGGGTAACATTCAAACTACAGAAATAAGGAGTTTATACTCCAACCCATCTACAAATGCCTTATATAATAAGGATAATAACGTCTACTAGATGTAAGCTTTACTCTGTAAAGGTATACTCGCTTACACTGCACTGACGAAACCCAAGATAGAAAGGTCGAAACCGGTCTGCAGTTAACGATATCTTGAGATAGATGACGCTTTGCATCTTTCTTGGTGGTTTTAGAACAATCACTGTATTTTTAGTGCTAACTCTGTTAGACAAAAATACAACAAATTTTATCATGTAATTCAGTACTCGGCGTTTGGCATATAGCCAGGAGAATAGCTGTTTTTACCTAATTTGTTTAGTCCCTATTATATAAGGTAGTTTCAGATGGGTTGGAATATAAACCCCTTATTTCTATAGTCTTAATGTAATTGTTAAAAAATATTTAAAATGGAGAGTGATAATGATGTTCAGATGTCCGATACTTCATTAGAATTAGTTGCAGAAATAAATTCAAGAAAATGTGAAACCAATGGGCTTTTCTGAAACGTCAAGATAACAACTATAAACCAAAGAAGAATAGCTTTGTCAAATCAACAACTTGAACTGTTTATTACCCAACCGTCAGATCGTATATGATCGTAATGAATAAGAAATATTTACAATGTTACTTAATATTGCTTGGCAAGGGACTAAAATACTAGAATAGACTATTTTGTGATTTGAAATTATTGTGAGAAAGTAGACATTGCTAACTAATTACGTAGCATATACATTTTGATAGAAAACATACTTTGGTAATCTAGATAATTAAGTCAAGATAAAATATTATTTTAACAAACATGGGTAAGATACTTTGTGTCAATTGAACTGCCCGAAGATCTTAACATAATTATTACATTTTGAACAATTGAATTGCGAGGACTACTCCATGATATTAGCTATATCACAAGGACATCCTCATTATGCTGTCCTTATTAGTTGACTTTGTTTCTGAAAATTATCATCATCAAAGGTGGTCATGGAATGGAGTATATCCGTTTTATTTATATCATCTTTTTGACATTATTTTGTCAAGTTATATGCCAAACTGATATTATTAATGACGTACCTATAAATGTATTATTAATTCTAGCGATAAGATAATTATGAAGTATAAGTTTGAAAATAAAAATTAAATATTCTTATTCACAATAAGACCGAATTAATGTAACTGTTGAAAACATTCCACGCCTTGTTCAATATATACCTATATATTTATGTGTCTCATTATTATTTTGCACATTGTTCAAGAAATCTTTGTCCCAATTGTGGCAAATTAGCTACACAAGTTCTGGAGTTTGTGTTCTATATTTTCTATATCTTAAATAGGGGAGTACATGATAGTCCATAATGGTGAAATAAGGCGATTTCGGAGAAATCTCAATCTCTGTGTGCAAACTTAGAAGCCCGTTATATAAAAAATATAGCGTCTTAAATATAGCATTCTAAATTTCATCGTCGTGTAGCCAGAAAAAAAAATGACTTGATATAATTGCACATTATACGAATACATATTCAAGCCCTTCTTTACAATGGTTTCTCCTGCTCCAGGAGAAAATCTAATGAAAAGAATAGAATCAAGAGCTATATAAATTATGCTCACTTCATGTTCTAGATCGTCTGTTCGTTTTCTACCTAGGCAAATATCATTTTACTGAGATATTAGTATGTATCATTCTTTATATTTTTATGGGGACACTTCGGGTAGTATTTGTTCTTTATGGGGAAACTTTGAAACAGTTGTATGGCTGACGTTATTTCCTATGACAATTAACTTGATCTTATACTTAATAAAACTTCTACTTTTACATTGTATCATTCGATATGATTCTTTTTAAGAATATAACATGTTCAAATCCCCTGAGCTATACATGGATTTGTGATACGATTCCTTGTAAGATACTGAATGTATGGGAATATTTCTGATTAGGAACACTAGCAACCTTGACTTGACTTCTACATTTGTCTCATCGGCAAAACATGTGTCACAACTCAAGAATTGGCTGGCTTCCTTTGATTATCCCCAGGGGCTGGTAGGACTTAGGAAAGGTGGCAAGACTCAGTTGATGATTACGCTAGGTGAGAACACTGTGCCTCTCTGTTGTTTCTCAGAGAATTTTCCATGAGATATTTTTATTTTTTAGCTCTCCTGAAAAATTCTTATACATATTTGTCTATTAAATATTTTATTGTTTATTTAACACAAGAAGACTTCTAGACAATTTACTAAAATGCCGCTGTCTGTAGATATATACTATATGTAGATGTTTTCTTGTTTGTTATACCCAGATTATTTTTATTTTAGGGCAAAAAGTGTTTTATAAAAACGTTGCTGGCAAGCGTCTTAGATTCAACTTATTGCTTGTATTAGAGTGTCTAAGTTGAAACTATAGGATTTGAGTTGCATACCATTTGTGTCCTGTCACCAAAGATAGGGCGTCAATATTTAACGACTGTCATCTACAAACCATACGACGTTAACATGTCGTGACAGTTCAACAACGAATAGTTCATGTAGAATTGTTTTATGAAAGTGAGCAATCATTTACAGTTTCATTAAGAAAAATTCATACAAAAAGGACAAAATGAAGCCCCTATACAGATAATAGTTAATAACTTAATCAAGAAATTTGAAGAGACGGGTTCTGTTATTTATAAGGCAACACCAATACGTCCTCGCCGTGGTCGATCAGATGAAAATATCGCTGCAGTGAGATAAAGTGTACGGAAATATCCAGTCATATTAATTAGATGTCCTACACAACACTTGAATCTGTCAAGAGCTACCACGTATCGGATTTTAAAGATATATCTGCACCTGTCAGCAGGCAAAATTCAGTTGACACAACAATTAAAAGTTACAGACAATTTAAAACGTTATAAATAATAACGAAAGACAGAACAGAAATGGCGCTCTACCCAAATCCTATAGTTTAACTGTGACACCCTATATATACTTAAATAAGATGACGGGCACTGTGGAAAAATCATTTTGGTTTCAAATATCTTCTACTTTGTTACCTTTGTAAATTTATAATATACAAATTTAACGAATGATATATAATGAAATAGGTCGGTAAAATCAGCCCGTCAGAGAGATTTCAATAAAATTATACAAAGTATGCCTGTATTTTATATTATATTCCATTTAGTGAACGACTCTATTTGTACTCCACTTACATGAAGCTTAGATTAGAAAGGCGCATTTATATTAAAAATGCAATCAAATCAATTTTTAACAGTGTTTCCCATAAATATTTAAAATAACGTAATAAAATTATTTTATTTCATAAGTGGTTTCTACCACGTGTAATACCATACACAATTACTGTAATTTAATAATTATTATTGTCACGTAACAGTTTACTTTTAATATATCTATTATGGATAAATTCCATTTTAATCTTTGGCTATATCACCCATTAAATAAATTTATGAATTCCGTTATGAAAATCGTTTCTATTTTATTTTAATAATTCCAATGTTCCTTCCTTGTATACGTTTCATTAAAATTGGAAAACGTGGTCTAACTGTAAAACAGAATTTACCGACAGGTAATATAAATTATACGCATCCCGCTGAATTTGTCGACGTAGAAATTCAAGAGTCGTAAGTGCCCATATTAATTTTATAAATTCGTATGCTTAATCTCAACAACGGCCTCTGTACCGTTGTATAATCAATCCATTGTTTGTATTGTCTTGTAATGTTTAGTCTGCAGTTTGTGTTTCTCCAGAAACGAATGGCTCTAGGGTAGGCCACTAAAGGCACTAGATACGTTTCAGTGTTATTGTTACCTAATTTTAATCATAATAGTATACACTTCGCTGATGCGTTAAATGTATACTTTTGAAGATAATATAGCATAGTGTAGGTTCAATAATAATATATAATCTATACCTCTCCTACCGTTAGGTGTAGAGGCTAAATATACATTTCTTTAAACAATTAATCTAAATACTACAATTACAGTTACTTAACTGAATATCATATTTCGTGTTAAACAACTTAAAAGAACTTCTACAATTTCATTCCACCCTATCTTGCTCTGTCCCTATATCTAAACTCCACTCCGTTTGTGGTATCATTTGTCACTTCACTACCACTTCCCTTATGCACTTCTCTTTTCTCCTCTTTCTCATCCCAAACCTATCAAGTATGATGAACACTTGACTTCCTTTCACTCATATTTGCTTCCCCACTTTCACGGTTTTCTTCACTATTTTATCATTAATCTCCATCTAACCCTGTCCCTTGCTGTAATTTCAGCCTGCTTCCATGTGATTCCTCTTGTCTTCATTATCTTCGCCACTTCTCCGTCCCACGTCATCTTTGGTCTGCATTTCTTTCTCTTTCCAATGGCTTTTGCTTCCTATATTTTTCTTACTTGTCTTTCTTCACTCAATCTTTTCATGTGCCCCCACCACCTCAGCTGGGCCCTCTCTATGACCTTCTCGATACTTTCGCTATCCAATCTTTTCCTTATTTCTTCATTTCTTATTTTATCCATTATCGTAACATTTGCTACTTTTCTGAGATACTTCATTTCTAATACTTGTATCTTTTTAAGTTGCCTCTCTGTCAACACCCATGTTTCGCATCCATACAGTAGCGTCGGCAAATATACAGTTTTATAAATTGACATTTTTGTTTTATTGCTAATTTTTGCTTTACTAATGAACCCCCTTTTCATACTATGAAAGATCTTTGTCGCTGTTATTATTCTATTATTTATTTCTTCATCTTGCTTTCCTCCTTCCTCTATGGTTACTCCTAAGTACTTTAGGCTTTTTACTTGTTCCACTATCTGATTATTTATTTTTATATTCATTTCTCGCTCATTATTATTGCTTATAACTACTACCTTTGTCTTGCTTACATTTACTTTCATTCCCTGTTTGTCCAACTCTTTCACCCATAGATCCACATTAAATTGTAACTTTGTTTCCGTGTCTGCCACTATTGCAATATCGTCTGCAAACACACATTCACTCACTTCTACTGGCTTCATTTTATAGTATCTTACCGTCACCTTCTTACTTTCTCTGCTTACTTTTGTTATTATTTCATTCATGAAAATGATAAAGAGCAGTGGGTTAAGATTTCCCCCCTGGTCTCACTCCTTGTGTTGTTCTGAATTTTTTGGTTTCCATATTGTCCTTCCTTACTATATTTTCCGTTTTACTGTATAATGATTTTACAGCTTCTATCAATTCTTTTGCTGTACCATATTTTCTCTCTCACCACCTTATCGGGTGCTTTTTCCAGGTCCACACAATTTTCCATATATATATATATATATATATATATACATATATATATATATATATATATATATATATATATACATATATATATATATATATATATATATATATATATATATATATATATATATTTCTTTGTTATAAGGAAGCATTTCCTCTATTATATTTCTTAATGTAAATATATGATCTTGTGTGCAGTAACCGGACCTAAAACCACTTTGTGCTCCATGAAACTTTCCATCTACTTCCCTCCTTAATCTTTCTTCCAAGATCATCTCATATACCTTGCATGTTGTGCAGAGTAGCGATACCCGACGATAATTTGCACAGTCTTTCTGGTTCCCTTTATTGAAAATAGGTACTATTATTGCAATTCTCCACTCCTTAGGTACTGTATGTGTTACCCATGCTCTATTTAATATACTTTGTAATAACACCATTCCTTCTTCACACATTCCCTTCAATAGTTCTGCTTTTAATCCATCTACTCCTGGACCTTTTCCGTTCTTCAACTTTCCTATTGCCTTCTTAACTTCATCTATGCTAATGCCATCACTTATTTCATTCTCTTGTCTACTCTTTCTCTCTTTTCCAATTTCCTCTTCCTTTTGTGTTCTTTCTTCCGCATTCTCCACTGTTATCTCTTCCCCCTCTAACATCTCCTGGAAATATTTCTTCCATCTTTCCATAATTTTATCATCTTCCATTACTATTCTTTCAATAAAATAATAAAATAATTTAATTTCGTGAAAACAACATATTGTATAAATATATTTAGAATTGATATAACGTTTTCTATCTAAGCTCTGAATATACATAAAAACTCATACACCCAGCCCACCGATATGGGAGTTGCTTTTCGTCAAATGTCGAAAGATGAATATAAACCAACCTTCTAACAGATGAAGAAGCGACGATCAGTTGTTTGCTGATATAAACATAGTTGATATCAGCAGAATTAGCGTAAGGATTATACAACATTGATGCAAATAAGCTAAAAATCAGGTAAGTTTATACTATATAAACCTATATTGTGGCTCATAATGAAAAGTGAATTAAGTAAGTGAATTAAGTATCTTAGGTTGTCAAAAAAAAGGAGGCTTTGGACAACATAATGTCAATATTTGATTGCTGTAATCAATATTTAATTTAATAATTTAATTAATTTAAGACGTTAAAGTCAACATAATTCAAGTAAGTTACTGTGTTTTTATTTTTCCGCACTCCACTATACGTAGAAAAGTAATGTAATCGTGTAAAGAAAAAGTGAAAGAACTAAAATATTTTTTGGGTTTATTTTCGTTTTTCGACCTAAAAACAGAAAAAAAATATTTTTAAACATTTTTTTGTTGTGTGTGTCGTCGTTAGCGTTGTCGTCGGCATTTATTCTTGTTAGCACGATAATTCAACTAAATCGTGTCAGATTCATCGGGTTTTGACTGATTCTGATTGGGGACGTCTCCCAGACAACACCTATGGATTTTGAAGTGGATAGTACACACTCTACCATGTACATGGGTCATGATAAAGTACAATGGTTGACTATTTGAGATTTTTTTTTTGTTAGCACGATCACTCAATTAAATCGTGTCGGATCGATCGGGTTTCGACTGATTCTGATTAGGGATGTCTACCAGACGACATCTACTGATTTTGAGGTGTATAGGACACACCCCACCCTGTCCATGGGTCATGTGAAAGCACGATGGTGGACTATTTGAAAAAAGTAAAACTGTCACCTAAAATACATATTCTGCATTTATGTGTTGGTTTATTTCTTATCGGCCACTCAATGTCGAGATAGAGATGTTCTACGTGCGGAAAAGTCCATTTTAAGGTTTTAAAACTGTTTATTTCAGGTATTATATTTATTATATTTATTATATTATTAGGTATTATATTTATTATATTACTTCTGTATATGGACTACACTAGCAGAGACCGAAAAATCTCACAAAAGGAAGCCAAAAAATTAAATTTTAATTGAATTTATTAAATAGTATTTAATTGTTAATAAAATCCTAGATTTATTAACCTTCTTTATATATTTTTATTTCCTCTTTTAAATAACCTATACTTATTACAAATTCAATACTGTAAACGTTATCGCAAAAAAGGTGACAATATATATAAAACTGCTAAATGGTTTTTTGCGTGACTTCTGTCAGCAATAAATAAAAAAATAACAATTAAATAACTGTTAAAAGTTTAATTAAGAATAAAGAATTTTACTAAAGAAAAAAGACCTGGTTTATGAAATTAAGCATCGTCCTAAACAACAGCGTCTACAATACAGCGTAGCCCTTCAACAATTAACTGCAGAAAATCCTAATTTTATTCATCAATTAATTATAAGTGACGAGGCACACTTTTACTTAAACGGACATGTTAATAGAATATACGATTCTGGACCACTGAAAATCTTTGAATAATTCAGGAGAAAGAGAACATACCTTTATAATAGAATACTTTCTGTCCATGTAACTCATACATGAGTTACATGAATTCCAATTCACGTAACTATTCGGTGTTTAATGACTTGAACTAGTGTGATCCCGCCATTTTTTGAGGTTAATAAAGGCAACGCCATGTTAATAAGGAGCATTACAAAATACTGGTTGGACAGCTTTTATTTCCAGCCTTACAAAACCACGATGGTTTAATTAGGATAATGACACTGCTAGGCAGAGTATTGCCCTTTTAAGAATCATGTTTCCTGACAGAATAAATTCTCAAAATTGCGACCTGAACTGTCCTTCAAGATCACCCGATTTATTTTGCTCAAGCTACCTAAAATAAAGAGTATACAGATATAAACCGAGGACACTTCTGGAACTAAAGCCAGGAGGACCAGGAAGACACAAGCGACCCAACATCCAGATAGTATAATGAAACAGACGCTTTATAGGTCAAATTAAAACTTTTATTACAGTCGAGCCCTATTGCTCAACTAACTATTTATGTTAGCGGCTCTATGCCCCTTTAATCATTTTTCTTCAGAATATACACACGACCTTCCCTCCACACACCTGACTCCTAACCCTGGTATCCTTCTCGAATTAAGAAGGACCCCTCCCGAGTAACAACACTCACCTCCTGACGGCGATCCAAGCGGCGCGGTTCGTCCGCATGGCCGTGGAAGATCGCCTGATATGACCTAAATTTTCGGGCCCCGCGCTAGTCGCGGCGCTCACAACGAGACACCCGCCGAGGGGCTGACACTGGCGAAGCCATGCGGCAAACCAAGGCGATCAACGATAAAGAAAAAGCGGAGAAGCCCCTGCTAGTGGGACTAAAGGCATCAAGACCAAAGAAGGTCGAAGGGAGCGAACCGCTGCCAGTAGCGCAGGTCTCGTTTGCGGGCGACACTTGCCTCTCGCGTAAAGATCCGCGTAAGCGGAAGCAAAGCTCAGTCTACCTTCGTATGACGGTCCCGGTCTACACGATGGGCAAGTAAAGAGCGGTAATCTCGCTCAACTTGCTTCAATCTCATCAAGACCATTACGCCTGCCAATGAATATTGGTGGAACTAATGGACAGTATTAGAAATAAAATTTGGTCAATACCAAAAGTGATCGAAAATGTAGTTATTAGAGTAAGACTATGTTAAGAAGAAGAAGGCGATCACTTATGAGACGCTTTTTCTACAAATGAATTTCCAAGGAACATACTTTTTGTTATCGTTTGAAAATAATTTTATATTTAACTTATTAAATAACATACTGGAAAAGTAAATAAGTTACCTACGTTTGGCCCACCTCATACATACACGTACATACATACATATATATATATATATATATATATATATATATATATATATATATATATATATATATATATATATATACATATATCTTTCTGAATATTACTCAATTTGTACTAACACCATTTAACCAGTCAATTCCTGAAGGATATCCCGAGCGGCCCCTCGGGCGAAATATCGCATTGAAAGTCATGAGATTGATATTAGATTTGTTGGTCCATTGCAGCCCGAATATCAAGAGGCCACAAACTGATTGGCGTAAAATCAATTTGGCCGTTAACGAAATAACAATCACTTTGCAAAGGGTTTATATGTAGAAGATGGCGTGGGTGTGTTAAATGAATTTACGGACAGATTGATGCGGATTTGCTACATGATTGCTTGACCAAAGGGCACACCCCCGGGGATCTAAAACATTCAATTAAAAGCCTGTTACGTCTCACAAGTTGCCTATTAGAAGAAATTCGACGCGACAAGTTCGAATTGAATTGAGATACACCCCTTTTGGAAATCGGCCGATTTGCTTCACCGAGAAATTAGATTGCAATACGAGTGTACCTCGCCACTTGTAGGATATTTTCCAATTACAGCGGCTAGCTTCAACCGAATTGAAGTGCTATTACATTTTTGTCGTGATACATAGCCTTTGTTTCGCTTATTTGGAAACAAACTGTATTTTAAAAATAACTAATTTAATTGCCTTCAAATACATATGAAACTTATTCCTAGTATATATTTTTAGAAAGTTTAATTAGTTAAGCAACTAGCGTAAATATTTTGGAATACAAATAAAAAAATATATTAGATTTTTCTAACGTTTCGATTTAATAAACCAGTACCAGAGGCGTTGAAAAAAATATCATCCATAGCTATTGTTTATCAAAATGAATGCTTTTTTACATTTATAAATATTAACAACTATAATTATGTTACACTAGAAATGATACAAGGTAAGCCACAGTGATGGGCATAATTGGATGATTTCGGTATTCGAAATATTGATTTTTGCATGACTTATATAATCCGAATGTTATTCGAAATAATATTCTGAATGTTAAATAACACTGATATCATATTAACATAGGAAAATATTTTCATTATCGTTACTAACAAAATATAGAGGATCCTAATTTCAACTAAACTATAATTTTAATATATTTACTTGTAAAAAGTTGTTGTAAAAAGAGTGATAATCTGATAAATAAGATCTGAGCAATTAAATAGGTGAACATTGGATACCCGATAATTTTTTGGATTATTATAATCTTTAATGAATTGTAATGCAGCAGTAAAAGGTCGACTAAAAATTCTATAGTGTGGTACCTGCCATGAAATACGTGTGTTTCGTTGGTCAAACTTCTAATAGATGACGAAGTGAAAATCAGTTGATTGTCGGTGTAATCATAGTTAATATCAGCAGAATTAACATAAGGATTATACAAAATTAATGCAGGATAACCTACAAAGCAAGCAAGTTTATGGTTACGTTATATAAATCTATGTTGTGCCTCGCAATGAAAAGAATTTGTACCAACGTGAATATTTTTATTGCTAGATGAATTAGGGTTACATCTTCGTTTTACCAATTAAATGTTTTATTTCAGGCACTGACTACTACCGCTAAATATGTATCTTTGGTTCCAAAAAAGAAAAGAAAAAGGGATATAAGAGATTTTGAAATGTCAATACTTGATTGCTATAATCAATATTTAATTTAGTAATTCAATTAATTTAAGACGTTAAAGCCTCAAAGGCGTTGAAAAATATTATCCATAGTTAGTGTTTATCAAAACGAATACTTTTTTTATATTGATAAGTGTTAACAACTATTATGTTACACTAACAATGATACAAGGTAAGCCACAGTGATGGGCATAATTGGATGATTTCGGTATTCGAAATATTGACTTTGGCATAACTTATATAATCGGTATATTATTTGAAATAATATTCCAAATGATAGGTAACATTAGCATAATATTTATATCGGGAAACTTTTCTATTACCGCTATTAATAAAACATAGAAAATCAATCAAAATCAATCAGAAAGACTATTTCCTTATGTAATCTTTTAATTAAAATCCATATAGATATTAAAACAAAATCTCTATATTCTAGTTGTCATTCTACATAGGGCGTCCTACATATTCTCTCTCTCTCTCTCTCTCTTTCTCTCTCTCTCTCTCTCTCTATATATATATATATATATATATATATATATATATATATATATATCGATTAAACTTAAAAATTCAACTTCGAATACTGATGCCATCTGAATTTTCATATTTTCATTCTATAAACTTAAAAGTCGTTTGTCGATTCCAGCGGATAGAGAACTAAATAATTGTAAAAACTTATAAGTACTGAAATGGCAGATAGTAACTAGTATGCCATACTAATTAAGAATAATCCACTGTCGGACTTTCCGAATACTTTCATAATCGGATTATTCAATCATTTTAATTTAGAACGTCCATTCGCTGATAATCCAGTTTTGTGTTCCAACTCTCTTGGAAGTTATATAGAACTATAATCAGTAACTTAACTATCGATATCATGCTACACAGGCCCGGTAAATCAAATATTTGAGCTCAGCCTTAAGAAACTGTATTATTCCCATTAAACATTGGAATACCTTATTTAACGTTAATATGAAAAAATGTATATAATTTCGGTAAAATATGAAGCTATGCCCCTTTTGCAGTTCTGTCGAAGTATTGCCGACCTACACAATACACCATCTACTCACCGTTAAGAAATTCTACATTCCAATTTAAAATACTGGAGTAAGTTGGAACCTTTGGTGTGAACATAACACTGACTTAGTTTTCCACAAAACACCAAAACACTGTACACTACGCTAGACGCGCGTTTCGCCAACAAAATTGGCATTATCTGGAGATGACTGAAACTAAGTTTTAATCACCTCCAGATGATGTTTAAGTTTTAATCATCTAAGTTTTAGTTATCTCCAGTCAGTGTCACCAAAGTTCCAAAGCGGGTCGATGGAAAAAGGTGGTATACACGTCATGATGGTTTAATGAGATTGTGCAGGAGCTAGAGAGATTTTTTAAATGTTTTGACAACAAATGAAGAAACCGTTTCTGAAAAACCAACATTTCAAGTGGAAGCAATTGGGAATACACGTTGCTTAAACCGTTTTAATGTGCATTCATGTCTGTTTTTTGGGAGACGATATTAGAGCATCTCTATAATACGAACAAGGTTCTTTTAAGCGTCGATATCACTACTGATGACGTAATTGAACTAAATTCTGTTTCTTTTTTACTCTGAAATAAATTTCGCCAGAACAGTGCAAAGTTCCGGGTACTTAAAAGAATGTTATACGGACTATCTAGAGGATACGCTTTCAACAGAATGTTTGCACATCTGAAATATGAAAAATGTACGTTATTAACCATGCTTTTAAATATTCGATTTCACAGTTTGGAAACAATTTTCCCCAACATTGAAATCATTTTACGGATATTCGTTGCAAGGACGGTCACAGTTTGTTCAACTGAGCGCTCATTTTCAACCCTCAAGTGCTTTAAAACTTATTTGAAAGCTACCGTGAAGCAAAACTGATTAAATTCACTGGCAATTTTGACGACAGAACCTGATTTGACATGAAGTGTAGATATTGATACAATTATTAATTCGTTTGGTGCTAAGAAAGTCTGGCGAAAACTAATGTAATATTGTAAGTTGTGAAAATAAAAAAATATATATAAAATTGTGGTATTATTGCAGTTGTTAACTAGCTAACCTTAGGGCGGCATTTTTGAACAGGCGTAGGGCGAGAAATCTGAAAATCCGGCATTGGTACATCAGATATGATAGGTAAGCCCCATCGGGCTCTTTGACGTCTGAAAATAAAAGCAATTGCAAGCCAATTGGTGGTATAAAAGTAAATAATTTCGGTGCTATTTATGCCACTTTTATATATATAATTTTGAAAAGTACGCTTTTAATTCTATTTTATCTACTAGCTGATGTTATGCTTCCTTTTTGTTCTGGATTTTCAATTCCCATCTCTATAGTTGTGTAGTATTTTAGTAGAAGTTCTTGTTATCACGTAAAGGGTGTGCATTTCATGCAAGAGCTGGATTTACATCAAGTTTATGTTTTAAATATCAGTTCCTCTCCTTCTGGACATAGTATAAAAAGTTAGATTGTTAAATAGTAACATAACTCTTAAAACTATTGCGACCTACTTGATGATAACGAAACCATGATGCCGTAGAAGCCTTCCACTCTCAACATATTTCTCTAGAATACAGGCAAAACGGTATTAATTTCTCAGTTAGTTATACTTTTGTTCAATACAGAGATTCCCTCTCAAAAAGGCTCCTGCATTTGACTTAATAACAGGAGAAATATCAAAGTAGCTCTCGAGGAAGGCACTTGTCCAGCTGATTAATCTAGCCAATGCCACGTTCAGGCTTATGTACGTACCTAGACTATAGAAAGTGGCAGAAATCGTGATGGTACAAAAACCCGGGAGATTGCTATATGTAGCCTCATATATACCAATATCTTTATTACATATCATGTCCAATATTGTCTCTTTGAGAAACTGCTACTCAAAGGAACACAACCAATCATCGAGAGAAAAAAACTAATCCCGGACCACCAGTTCGGGTTCAGGCATAAACATTTGGCAATAGATCAGGTCCATAGAATCACTAATATATTAGAGAATTCATTAGAAGATAAAAGAGTTTTCTCTGCCCTATTCTTCGACGTAGCGCAGGCATTTGATAAGTTATGGCATGAGGGACTACATTATAAATTAAAAATTATTCTTCCTAAACAATATGCAGATATTTTATAATCCTATTTATTAGACAGACACATTAGAATTAAGCAGGAAAATGCGTTCTCTGTCCTTAAATAAATCAAAAAGCAGAAGTTCCACAAGGTACTGTTCTAGGCCCTGTGCTCTATTATCTGTATATGTGTAGTCTCCCAGAGCTAGAAAATAATACTGTAGTTACTTTCGCCAACAATACTGTCATAATAACAACGTGCAAAAGGAATATAGCAACAGCTAAGAAACTTCAGAACGCCATCAATAAATTCCAAAATTGGACCAAGAAATAGAAAATTATATTAAATGAAAAAAAATAAGTTCATATCGATTTTACTAATAGATACATCGAACATATTCCAACAAGTATGAATGGACGAGTAATCTCATATGTCAATACAGCTAAATATCTCGGTCTTACCTTGGACACGAAGCTTCGCTGGAAAGCCCACGTGAAAAGAAAAGAGAAGAATTATGTATAAGATACAAGAAAATATACTGGCTCTTGGGTAAAAACTCAGCCTTGTCGATACATAATAAGCTCGTCTTGTATAAGCAAACATTAAAACCAGTGTAGACTTTAACTTTAGTGTTGTACCAGAAAGTCAAATATTAAAATTATTCAAACCTTTTAAAATAAATTACCACGGAATATCGATAGTGCACCTTGGTATATAAGAAATGAAGATCTCCACCGAGATCTTGGAATTGAAAACGTTGAGGTACAGATTCAAAGATTTTCAAGAAGCCACAAGGGAAAACTTCTACAACAAGAGAATATCGAGGCCATCCAGCTCCTTGATAACTCCGACCAAATAAGAAAACTCAAGAGGGTTAAATCCTACGAGTTAATATTCTGCTTTGAGTGAAATTGAAAGCAGAGTAATTTGTGTAGTGCATAAGAAAAAGTATCATACTTATCAGAGATGGCTAAGAAGACATCAGTCTTAGAATATAAGTAATTTAGTATAATAGTATTAGAAATAAGTTACTCATAATAATATTTAAAAATCAAAAATAGAGAGCCTGATTATTTTGATTGTAAGAGCATTATTAACTACAAACAAAATTAATTAATTAATTAAAATCTATATTTCAGGGGAATGTATGATGTGTCTCATTGTATTCTATATTAATGATACATATATAGATGTTTTCAATGCTCTTTTGCAAATAATATTGAAATCTAGTAGTCAAACTAAAATTGATCAAGTCTGGAGTATATAAATACTAGCTAAAACCACAGCTAAAAGATATTCGAAAGTTCGAAAACCTCTTTTTAACTATTTTTGAGATAAAAGTTTTAAAAACTATTGACACCGTTTCCAAACTTTTGCAAAGTAGATATTAAAATATTGAACGTACTTGTAGAATTTGTAATACTTTATATGGAAACTTTAAGATATCATAGGTAAATTTGAACGCTGTAAAAAATAGAAGAATTAAGCTGGACAATAGAGATTGAATCATAATTTTTAAGCAAATGAACAGCTAGGCTAAAACAATTTTTCGATGAAGGTGACAATCATTGACTCTCTTACTATATAGAACCATCTAGTGTGTTATGTTTGCAGTAGTCACAGATAATATTTTAAAGTCTGAATTATTGATAATTTCAGTTTATGTGAACCATGATTTATATCGGTATTATCATGTTTTCATGTTTGTAAGGATCATTTCATATATTCCATCATCGGATTTCATATGTTACCAGTAACTCCACTAACGACAATGGAGAGGAACTTTGCGATTTTTCCATTGACTCTGCTAATTCATTTTAATTGTTATTAATAGTTTGTAATTCTGTATCAATATGAGCATCTTGAATTTTCGCTTCAATGTCCTTGATGGCAGTTGTTTCTTTAAGACCAAATTGTAAAATTGCAGACTTTGGAAATGCTCAAAATAATAAAATGCTGCCCATAGTCATGTTCCTCAGTATTTAAGGATCGGCTATGTTGGTTCAAGGACATCCGGATACTGTTATGTTTTCTACCACAAGATATAACACATCGCGTGTCTAGTCCAACTTTATATGTAACATTTAAGAGGTTATCATACCCTTCTTTAAGCAAACAGCGCAACTGAGCCCGATGAGATCTCGTCGTCATTAGAACTCAGATAAAAATCTTCTGTTCTATTTATCAAATTTTATGAATTTTCTTATAATGAAAGGTTCATAACCATAACACGGGTATGAGCTTTTGTAAAGAATATCTTTAAGCTGTTAAGCATAATTGGTGAATTTGTTAGAATCAGCTTTGTTTTTAAGTTTTAGAGATATATGAATTATATCTTCCAGACAACAGTTCTTATTATGCCAATGTGTTTCAGTAGGGTAATTAGTCAATGTTATGCTTTGTTGAACATATTAAATATTTGAAACGTCCCGTACCCGGGCTATAAGATCAAGTGGTATTTTCCAATTTTTTCGTAATATTATTAAATTAATTTGGCATATAAAATATTACCGAAAATATTTTTCATTTCATTAATTAGTATTATAAATTTTTTTCTAAATTATTTTCATTTCATTTATTAATTAGTAAAAGGATTTAGGCACGTTTTAAATCAATTTTCATAGCGGAAGTAGAGTTTTAAAATATTCAATACAAAATTACCAGATCATAAAAGCAGAATATTTGAGTAAAAATGCATCTCTGCTACAAACTTCAAGCCCTTACCGGATGTTCAGGTAAGCGATGCAGGAAGTCCGAGAAACGAGTATCGCTCTTATGCGTTAAGGTTTCATATGGGAACTGAGTCTAGAGGACGGGACCAGATGCTTACGAAACTAAAGACAATGTCGACTTAGAGAAATCGCATACGTTGGTACGTCGCATGCTAGCTGTTTTCGTCATACCGGGGTTTTTGGGAATATGCGTTCTCGGTCACATGACGCCGAGATTTTGCTTAGATACGGACGAAATCGTGTTATGAGGACAGTTTTATATCAACTTAAGAAGATACTGCTGAAAGTAATCCGGGAAGAGGAAGATGGAAGTAATCTGGGAAGAGGATGCTGGAAGTAAACCGGGAAGAGGACACCGAAGAAGACCAGAGGAGTCGAAGCCTGGGAGCCGGGAAGATTCGAAAACGTTCAACCCAAGAAGAGGCTGCTGGGAGTCATCCAGGAAGAGGACGCCAAAGAAGGCCAGAAGAACCGAAGACTGGTTGTCGGGAAGATCCGAAGACGCGAGTAGCTGAAATGCCGGAGCATAGAAGACCGCCGATCCGAAATTCATATTTCGAGTCCACTACCTCACCGCTTCGGAAGGGTTTCGCCGTTCAAACCACGCAGCACGCTAGGAAACTACGGGGCCGGCTTTTCGTAGGTCACACGCCAGCCATTGATTCAATTAAACGGAAGTTTCCGTTGCAAGTAACAGAGTTCTGTTGTTTGTCAAGAACATTATGCGCACTTACCCAAGTTTGGATAATAAATGTAAATAAAAGTGGATTTTGAGTTTCCTTTTCATCGCCCTATTCTTCTAATATTAAATTATATAAAATAAATCAGACCTAAATTCAAATAAGTAAAATCCTAAATTAAATTGATTGAAATCCTAGATTAAATTAACCAGAGCAGATCATAAATAAGAAAATTAAAACAAGTAATACCAAACTTTATATAAAGAATCTGGGGAGTAAGAATTAAAACACAACGTAGCAAGGTTCCTACCACTAAACAAAATTAAACGATCATGCCAAATCTTCGAACTCGTACATCCACTCTGGGGGGGTTATATTCTGCAGGTGTGATATCAATATAACCTCTGAAGGCGGAACGTTCTCGCTAGAGGACGTATTTAGTTTGGGGTTCCATAAGATAAAGTATAGTGGGGGTATGGGGTGTTTCCCTGGTGCCGTAGTGACCAGAATTTTTATAGTGGGGATTTTCATTTAACTATAAAATACGACGACAGAGAGAGTGGGGGTAGGGAACGTTTCAGTTTCAGTAGGGTAATTAGTCAATGTTATGTTTTGTTGAACATATTAAATATTCATTGATATTTAATCTCAGATCTAATCTAGATTTTTACATATTTACATTTATATACAATAATTAAATCCTAATTACTCTATAATTATGTTTTCAATGATTGTAGATATAAGTACTTCATGACAGATCCGAAAATTTGTGATTTAAATGGGTTATTATAGGTAAATCAAGTAGATTTAGTATAAGTTTAATGCCCCATATATCATTAAATACAAAATTAAAACGCTTCCTCTCCGCTTCTAATATGAATGGCTGACACGTCGTATGTACTGTCATATGCACCTAGACCTGTCGTATATATTATATTGTGGTCTGAAATTGACACCCCTTTTTGGTCATATGTGTGTTTGTCCTCATCTCTATGTACAATTTCAAATTATATTTTTCAAAAAATATGCCGAAAAGTGCCATGTTATGTAATGAATTGCTGCTTACATTAATTTTGTTTGTTTTAATTGCGTTATGTTAATTTGTATTGCTTTAACGACCATCACTTTAAGAGCAGTCCAGTAAGACCAGACTTTTTCTTTGTTTATGTCAAATATAAAAATAACATCAAATAACATCATATCAAATTATGTCAAACATAAGTAAGTCTACTTATCCTAGACTACGTTAAGATTCCATTATTTTTCATTATTAATCAGAACTGTTTTATAAATAAAAATTATAAAAATCACAATATAGTATACCGTATATCATTTTTGAAATGTTAATGTTTTAAGGTTGTATGTTAATTAGTTAGGCATGATTTACACCAACATTTTATTGCCATCGATCGTATCCATTTTTATCGTAATAATCATATTTTTATATTTTTATTGTATTATTGAAGGCAGCCTTAATTAATGAAATTTTACCAGTATATTATTATTCCACCTAGACAAAAGTATTTCCTATACACACATGACTACATACTTATAAATATAATGAATTAAGGAAAAATTATAATTAAAGCTGCTCCAATACACAAATTTAAAAAAATATACATGATTATGTATATGATTTCAGTTCAAATGGATGGATTTTAGAAGTTGAATAAAGTTACGGGCTTTTGGCAATGTTCTACTCAATTTTATGATAAATAATAAAATAAAGCGGTATTGACTCTAATGAAGATTACATTCATATAACAATAACTTCGGTGATTACGTCAATGTATGTGAAAGATAGAAACAGAAAATGAAGGAAATGAATAGGAAAACAGTTTTCTTCATTATAACGATTCATAATTAACATTGAACTAACTTTAATAAAAATACTCTCAGTTTCCATAAAAATTAGTTTATAAATGCAAAAGAAAGTTGTGACACAAAAGGTATCTTAGATATTTCACAACTCAAAATAGAATTACTAAAGAAACTTATTTTAGTCTTATCGACTTTATATATTTACGAAAGAGAAAGAGTATTCATTATCTATTAAAAAAATCTTTATATATTCCAAGTTCCAGGCTTTCACCTCTAGATGAAATTATATTATATTTTCTAAAATAAGAAGGATAGGATGTTATGTCTGCAGTTATTCATGTAAAAATTTAATTAACACACATTAGTTCATTTTATATTTAATAACCTGTCTATACCTCTAATTTGGTTGTGGTTATGATATACGATCAGAGACATATTTTTTACATGTTTAATTGTTAGACTATGTTCACCATTCTGGTTTCGTCCCTTTAGGTCCTCCCCTAGCTAGGACAACTTTTGAACCTATTTGGGAGCTTTAACATTGACATTCTATTAAATTAAAATATTAATGGCACACCCCATTATACCAGAAGTGGATGAAGGCTTTCTTATTATAATTGAAACACCTTTATTATACAACGCGCAAACCTACGTGAATTGATTTACTACGACCCACACACAAAACTTGATAAAAGAACGTGTCTTCCCTTCGAGCGCACAAAAGCAGATACATTAATTTTTATGTAATTTAAGATTTTCAGGTTAAATTCTAAAATGAGACGATTTTAAATAAAATGGAATAAATTTATAATTTTATGCATTTCCCTAACTTAATTGGAGTAACAGTTATTTATTTTTTGTAATATAATGGAAATGTTTGTGCTAGCTCATTTAAAAGAACCCTTAATAATTCTTTATAAAGATATATTTGAAAAAAGAATCTCATTTGATCTCTTTGCACGTTTTTTTTTATTTGTAATTTTACACATTTTTTATTAAGAAAATGGTTATTCTACAGGCAAGGAACTGTAAACTGTTTTGCTTATTTATTAAATATTTACTCAATCTGATTAATCTACTAAATTTAATATTATATTTAGTTAATCGTATTGTAAAGACAACATCGCTTTTGTGGTATTTATATAGAAACCTGTTTGGTTTGCTATATCTGAGTTTATGAGTCTAGTTATTTATAATTTGTTGTCAAATTGATATAATTTGATTACTATCTTAACAACGTATATCAGAAACCCAAACAAGAACAGAGAAAGGACTGTGCAACATTAATAATAATAAGTTTCGCATTTAAAACTTATTCTTTAAGGTTTATTAAAAAAAAAATTCCTAAGCCTAATTGGATGTGTATCCCAATAGATTTAGGCGATGAAGAGAAGAGAGGTATATCCCTAGATACTGAAGAGAAGTCACAAGTTGCAATGTTAACTTGTGACTTCTGACCTTTCTCTACTAATATAATTAATGAATTATATTAGTAGAGAAAATTCATGTCTTAAAAAAATCCAAAAATTTAATTAATCCATTTGATTCAAGATCTCAACGACGATGATCACCTATAGGAATTTTGTGAAATTGTGGTAAATACATCAGCTATTTACAAAAAAAATGTTTTCCCGGTGAAACAATATTTGCACTAAATGAAGCGATTCGACAGAACTGTCGGACAAAATATTGGAGTAGATAAGATCCACATTGAACGATAGAGGTGCACAATCAATAATTTAATAAAGTGTACGTTTGGGTTAAAATTGTAATCAAATTGTCAGACCATGTTTCTTTGATGCTATACTAGTTCTAGGATTACTTGGTTTTATTGTATAAGTTCTCCATTCCAAAGTTAAAAAGAGTTTTCTTTGAAAATGGCAACCCTAACGAAATTTATAGAAATATGTAATATTAGCGGAATCGAGCTAGATATTTTATATGGGAGCAATAGCCAAGATCTCAATACAATTTATCTGAAAATGTGAATCGGTGAATGTTGACAATTGAATGAGAGATTGAGTGGCCAGTCTACTCTTCCCTATTGGCCCTTTAATTATATTCACGGGGTTGTTTAAAAACCAGGATCAACTGACTAAATAACGTTGTTGCTTTAAAGGGTATAACAATACAGGGAATTTATCAGATTTTGGCCAATTGTAACAGTATTGTAAACAGTGATAATATAATAATTATAATAATTACAATAATGTTGTATTTAACAGTTGCCAATAGAAAGTTGTCAAGTAAAAGTTTCGTAATGTCATTTGCTGTTTTAAAAATAAATACACAACAATTTAAAATGTTTCTTCAATGTCAATAAGTCAACAATGTCTCGACCGTTAATGCTAATAAATATGAGGCTTCTAATTTGAATATCTAATTTAAACTATATTTTTTGTTTACTAAAAAATAAATTAGAAAAATTTCATATTGCTGAATAAGACTATATCAATAATGTTCTTAATTGAGGCACCACTTCACCGTAATTCCACTAATAATATTAAAGGTGTAACTGTGTCGCTCCAGGGGCATTGAAAGAGGGCATATATATATATATATATATATATATATATATATATATATATATATATATATATATATACAGAGTGTCTCACCAGGAACTGCATCGATCGATATAGGGAAAAGGGATATAGGGAAAAGTACCAGAGAATTTTGAAAATTTGGGAAGATACTAATGGCAGTGTGGCCAATTTAACTAAAATAATTTCAAGCATCTGGCACTTCTGGTTGTACCACAAGTCGATACCAACTTGCTTATTTTAAATGGAACACCCTATATATTTTAGGTTTTTTGAAAAGAGCATGAATTTCTGAGTCAGAAACATGTAGAATACTCTATGCCTAAACCCAGCCGTTTTAGATATATTTGAAATTAAAAATAATTTTGAGAGGTGTAATGGTTTACAGTAACCTTTATAAATTTCTTCGTGTAATTTGCTTCTTGGTATGTAGAAATAAGGTAAGGAAAGCTGCACTCTGCAATTGAATTACATTCAAGAATGGTATACCAAGTGTTCCATTTTTGACGTTACATTTTGTAAACTTCAAACCGTGAAAACTTGCTTAGGTCAAATAGAACACCCTATATATTTTTACATCAAGTTGTGTAAAATTAAATTTTGTTTTCTAATATAGGTATTATGGGGGTTTAAGTAACAAATTTTTGAATTATTTACGATTTTCTTAGAAATTCAATAATTTTTAGTAAAAATGTTATCAAATTAGCCATGATTAGAAACAATCAGTAATGTCAGTCATTCTCTTGTGTCAAAAAATGCCACCGCGTTTAAATTACACGCACAAAGACTTTTTGAATTTGTTTATTATTTATGGAGAATGTGATAAAGTAATATCAAGGACTTGTAGCACATTTGCTATTCGATATCCACAAAAACGGAAACCGTCACCAAATACTGTAAAACGCATACTGGATAATTTTAAAAACTATGGCTCTGTCAAGGCAATAATTCAAAAGCTTAGGCCTATTGTTGATGATGAAAACATTGAAATAGCAATTCTGGGGTATTTTAGTGCATTTCAAATTATGCCATTAAGACAAGCTGCTTTGGAATCTATGCAAAGATTCAGCTCACAGAATCTTAATTAAACATACATTTCACCCATTTTCTTTCCAAATAGTTCAACGATTAAAAGAAACAGATTTCCTGAGACAATTTTTGTGAATTTATTCTAATTAAGTCTGTAGGCAACGATTCTTATTTGGGAAATATATGGTCAGATGAAGCTAAATTTACCAAAACTGGACTTTTTAATCGACACAATTCGCATTATTGGAGTGACTCGAATCCTCATGTGTTCAGGGAGCGACATTTTCAAGAATGTTGGCAGTTTAATGTTTACTGTGTCATAAGAAACGATAGAGTGGTGGCATTAGAATTTTATCAGGAGAATTTAAACAGTAAGGTATAAAGATTTCTTCTTCTGCTAATACGTATAGTTAATTTTTTTGTTTTTTTAAGTGAAAGATATCTAAATATTTTACAAAATTTGAATAATAGCTATTTAGAAAATTTACCTCTCGCCGAACATAGAAACATTTTTTATCAGCACGACGATGCTCCCCCATATAACGCGTATTTGATAAATAATTTTTTACAAGAAACTTTTTACGATCAATGGATCGCTAATAATGGACCTTTCCTATGGCCTCCTCGCTCACCCGATTTATCAATTTTAGATTATTTTATTTGGGGAACTATTAAAGATAAAGTTTATGAAAGCCCATTAAAAATTATTGAAGATTGTATGCAAAGAGTAAGAAATGCATTTCAAAACTTATCACAAGATTCAATTAGAAGAGCTACCCATGAAGAACTACTCCGAAGGTGCGAAAAATGTGTGGAGGTTCGAGGGAGCAATTTTGAAAAATTATTAAATTAAAACAGAATCATGTTTTTGGTTGATATTATCTTAGCTATCTTAGTTTTGCAAAGCATCTTCAATCCAAATAATAGGCATGTTACAGTGTTTAGTGTTATTTTCACACTTTTTCAAAGAACTTCAAAATTCTCTGGTGTGTAATTTTCCCTATATCGATCGATGCAGTTCTTGGCGAGACACCCTGTATATATATATATATATATATATATATATATATATATATATATATATATATATATATATATATATATAAAAGGTGGTCCAACCAAAACGCACGAAGTTAATTGTAAATAAAACAAAAAGTTTTCAGAGAATTATCTTAATATTTTTTATTATGATAGAAGGATCTATGACAATTATGCGTGAAACAAAATATCGGCCAAGTGCTCGCCACGGCTTCGGTGGTATACCTCTATCCGATGGTCCCTATTTTCAATGACTCTGAGACATAATCGAGGTTCAATGTCGTTGATATGCCGAATTATCTCATCCTTTAGCTCTTGAATTGTTCTTGGCTTATTGACGTATACTTTTTCTTTTAAATATCCCCAAAGAAAGAAGTCCAATGGTGTCAAATCACATGATCGTGGCGGCCAATTAACATTGCCACGACGTGAGATAACACGGCCATTGAATTTCTTGCGCAAAAGTGTTGTTTCACATTGTTTCGTTGGCTGTGTGGCAAGTGGAACCATCCTGTTGGAACCACATATCGCCCAGGTCCATATCCTCAATTTCTGGCCACAAGAAGTCCGTTATCATCTCGCGATAGCGAACACCATTCACGGTAACTGCTTGGCCGACGTCATTTTCGAAGAAGTACGGCCCGATGACGCCGCCAGCCCATAAACCGCACCAAACAGTCACTCTTTGTGCATGTTTTTCAACAATCACTCGTGGATTCTCATTTGCCCAAATGCGGCAATTCTGCTTGTTAACGAATCCACTGAGGTAAAAGTGTGCCTCGTCGCTGAAGATGATTTTCTTTGTAATGTCACCATTCACTTCTGTCTGTTCAACCAACCAATCGGCGTATTGACGACGCTTGAAATTGTCAGTAGGCTTCAGCTCTTGAGTCAATTGAACCCTGTAAGCGTGTAAATTAAAATATTTATTTAAAATTCGCTTGAGTGATGTTCGTGAGATGTTCAATTGTTGGGCACGACGACGAGTCGAGGTTGACGGCTCTTCTGCTACACTATCGCGAACAACAGCAATGTTTTCCGCAGAACGAACTGCCAGCATGCACAGGTGTTTTCACATTTCCTACAGACCCGGTTTGTTGAAATTTGAGCACAATTCTCCCGATTGTGGACACATTTGGTCGATTATGGTGACCAAAAAAGTCATGAAGTGCACGAAATGCATTGATTTGAACGCCCATTTTCGTAAAAGGCTTCAATGATCTTAACGCGCTGCTCAATTGTGTACCTCTCCATGGTTGAATTTGTCAAGCACTGAAACAAAGAAATGTCAAATTAAGTTGGGCAAAAAACTTGACGTTAAGGTGTGACTCACAATTAACATCGTGCATTATGGTTGAACCACCCTTTATATATATATATATATATATATATATATATATATATATATATATATATATAGATATATATATATATATATATATATATATATATATATATATATATATATAGATATATATATATATATATATATATATATATATATATATATATATATATATATATATATATATATATATATATATATATATTTTTTTTTTAATAGAATCAAAAACAGTTCGGGATCCAACACTTCCACAGGGCACAACATATTTTTAAATTCTTACTTGTTAATTAGATTGTTGTTTCTTGTTGTTGGATTTCCTGTTGACACATAAAACTTTCAAGGTTGGTATTTCCTTTAAAAATATTCCAAATTCCGACTTCAAATTCATATAAAGATTAACTTCCTAATACTGATTGAGTGCTTACTTAAATAGTATTTTAAAAAAGTAAAATTATCTATGTACCAGCGAATATAGTAGTGGCTACATCTATCTTAATGATTCCGAGAAATAAATTCTCGTACTTTTTTCTCGGATTGCGAATTCTGCATCTGGCAAATAATGGACCTATTGTTATTCTTCTCTCTGAACGAAATAAGTAAAACAAATTTGCATGTATACAACCGACCACTTTCATATATCAGGGGAAAAACAAAACGCGGATAAAGTATGGCGGAAGTAATCTGAATAATATCCAAGTTACACGATAGCTAGATTCATAAGGAACTCTTTTAGAGCGGTGGACACTCACAAAAGCGCATCTTCAGAGTATACCTTTACCATATATTAAATAGAAATTGTCCTAACAAAATTAATGATGAATATAAAATAGATTCATGTAATAGAATTATTAACAGTATTTGTCAAAATTTCTTATTTATAAACGTGCTTTGATTCTACAGTATGTTTATTAAATCTATTTTCTATCAATATGAGGATATAAATAGTGTAGTGATATATATATATATATATATATATATATATATATATATATATATATATATATATATATATATATATATATATATATATATATATATATATATATATATATATATATATATATAGTTTAATTATATGCATTTTGTGAATGGTATCATTAATGTCTATGATATGCTGGGCGATTCAGTTTGACATTCGCGTCTTATATCTTTTTTGTTTCAACACAAGCGTATGACAAATCGTATATATTTGTAAATATCTTGTCAGTCTCTACAAAATGACTTCCTTAAATTATCTTTGTGATCACGTTTACCAAAGTAGTGATCGTCATTTTTGTTTAATTAGTATGCTATATTTCCTTTATTCTATTATTATAGAAACATTCTTTCTGCATTTAGATGCGTAACAAAGTAAAGTACAACTTCGATAAGAAACATTTTGAGCTCATTAATAAAATGCGATGAAAGCGTTAAAGACGTTTTTCTGAATCCATGTATTTAACCATGAATATTTGAAATTGAAATTTGACAATATAACATAACTAGTAGCACCTATACTGATTCAGCGTCAAAAGTGCACGAATCTTCTTCACCATGAAGGGTCGTATAAGGCACTGATTATAAACAAACATTTTAAAACAAACTTTAACGTTCTAACTAAATGTATTCTATAAATTTTAATGTGTAAAAATTAAATGCAAATTAACGTACGAACTAAAGTTCTATTACTTTATTACTTATTACGTATAACGAATATCGTTTATAATAAACTATTTTCGCTGATTCCGTAAGGTTCGTTATATAACGGACAGTATTGTAGTTACTTTTATTAAGTCAATCTTTTAAATGATAGTGAAACAAGTTTATTTCCTGGTTTTAGTTCATTAATGATAACGACATTCAACAATAATAATGTAAGAACAAAAAATAGATAACCTTTAGCCATAACAAATTGTTTATCTTTAAGTAAACTATTTAATCAATTAAAATTAGAAGAAAACAAAATCATTATTTGCCAGCTTATGTTCAAAAAGATATTCATGTGTTTCCGAACATTATTGTATAATATATTTGACATACCTTGACTGCATATACATTGAAAATGTACATTTTACATTTTCTACTTTGACATTTTCTCTGCGACATTCATCTTTTATTTTATTTTTAAAATATTTAAGATATTCGAAATCATTTTGATGCATAAAGCAATTTTTTTAGATAGAGCCAAAGAAATAAATCTAACGGTATAAGATTAGGAGATCTGGTAGACTGATTTCAATTCATCACTACGACCTTTGACCCACCTATCTCGATAGACTGTATTTAAATAATTTGTTACAGTTCTAGAATTCTATGTCAATGCCGTTCTTTTTGGAACACCATGTTATAAAATGTAGGTATACTTTTTCGGTAATTCATCGTGACAATTTGACATTTCATTATTTATGTAATTTTGTCAACCTGAACACTAGCCTACCTACCTCCCGCCGATACAGGTTTTTATGGGCAACATAGTTATAGAAGTAGTTAATTAGACTGTCAATAAAATATCTTATATTCATTTTTTGTTGTTTTTCTTGTACTTTAGTTTAAAATAATTTATCAAGTTCAAGTCCCAGTGAGGAGTGTTCTTGCTATCTCTTCTTGAGCATAACTGTATAGTATTTGTCCTCATTTCTATAGGCAAATTCCCTTTCCACAGACCGAGACTTTGAGGAAATGAAGTTATTGTCTGTATGTCGAGAACTAATTAAATATCGTTCATAATACCGTCAGTTTAGCTAAAATATATTTTATAATTCATTCATTTAGTTATAATACACTGGAGGTCATTAAGTTTAAATAGCACAACTAACTTTATAAATTACAAATTATAATTAAAATTTAATTTATTAAATATGAGAAATGTACACATCGGGAATTGATGTAAATATCTGATAAATACGAGTATGTGAGTATTATTTACATTATTGGCTATTATAGGTATGTACATACCACTGCTGTTAAATAATAAATTTATATACCAATATTATTTAATTATAGATTTGCGATTAATCAATTTTAGTTATTTCCTGAACTTTTAGTAAATATGTTATTGATTCAGATGTTGTGCAATTATTCTTTTTTAATTTAACTCTACGAATATAAATATTCCATTTTGTTACATGTAAATATAATGCTCGATTAGTATAAATCAAACGAAATTAAAATAAATTCAGCATTTTCAGAAGTAAAATTAAAATTTTAAATTGGTGGGGTAAGCACCATAGTTGTTGGACAGTCTACTGTTAATGGACACTTGCATTAATGCTACCTATATTTAAGTCTCCCATGCACTATTTGTGGCTACTGGTTAATAAATGGATACACCAGCACGTTTTCTTGATGTAGTTGTAGAAGAATCGCGCTTAAAAGTAGTTTGGTGTGTTGAAGTGTTCGTCAAATGTTTATGTGACGGCAAATTCTTAGTTAGTAAATTATTCCTTAAGAGACAAAAAAATTGCATTGACTTTATAGTCAACATATTTTGATTCATAATAGTATCCTTATCCGTTCAAGGGTAAGTTCAGACGTTGATTATATGTGTTATTTATTGGTTAAGTATGTATACGAACTGAAAAGTGGAATTTGTTCATATCCAATAACTGTACAAAATATTAATCTGTTTTTAGTAATTGGACAGTGTGTCTAATTACTAGATTCTCAGTAAAAATAATCATGGACAGTTTTTGGACGGTTGCTGTATGAGATCCTGAAGAATACAAATAAAATTGTTTTCAGAAATCTGAGGTATAGGATGCCAAAGCAAAAACGTCATCCAGAAAAAGTTGAATTGGCGCTTCAGGAGCTGCAAGACAAGAAATTGTCAGTGCGGGCAGTATCTACAAAATATGACATTCCGAAGTTTACAATTCATTTTAAGTTTAAAAATCCTAACAGCAAGAATACTTTTGGACCTACACCGTATCTGTCTAAAGATGAAGAATAACGTTTAGTAAGTTGGATATCTAGTATGGGAAAACGGAGCTTTCCCAGAAATGTAGAAGATCTCCTATCAAGTGTAAAAAACTTTCTAGACCATAATCCAAGACCGAATCCTTTTAACGATAATCGTCCAGGCAAAGGCTAGCTTAATATCTTTTTGAAAATAAATCCAACTGTTACAAAAAAGGCAGAGTGAGGCTGCCTCTTCTGCAGGGGCGTCCAATATATGCAAATGGTTTCAAGAGGTGAATGAGTATTTCACAGAGAAAGATTTGGGAACGGTTTTAATTAATCCATCATGTATTTTTAATGGAGACGAAACCGGTTTTCAAATATGCCCATCTACAGGAAAAGTATTGGCCGAAAAGGGAATTGTGACATCTATGCCATCAAATTGAGGTATTGCAAAAAGTGAACGTGGTTGAATGACCGCAGAAGTGTTTTATGAATACATAGCTAATGTATTTCATCCGAACTTAGTGAAATAGATTTCTAGGAAAACTTTTGTTTCACTCCTTCAATTTCTACCACAAGAATTCATCCAACACCACCGAATATAATAGAGAAGGTTTATCCTAGCTGCTCGTCATCCAAACTTTCACCATTTTTAGCGTGGCCCAAATCTCCGAAAAGGAAAAATAAACGCGTTATAGAAAGGACGCCATATGCTCTAACCTCAGAGAAGTATCAAAAAAGTTTTGAAGCTAAGAGAGCTGTAAAATTCCAACAAGAGAAAGAAAAGGAAGAAAAGAAAAAGAAATGGGGGGAAAGAAAACAGGAACAAGTAAAAAAGAAGCGAAACACCGATTTCCTTTGCGGTATGTGTCTCAAGAAAATGACAAAAACACGATTAACATGCTCTAATTGCCAAAAACATTTCCATGGATCCTGTGTTCCTACTAAACATCGTGAGCATATACCAGACTATGAAGAAGATGACAATTTGTGCCACTTTTGCTATAAAGAGGATACTGACGATAGTTGTAGTGACGATTTAAATGAGAGCGTAAAAGATGACATTAATGACATCCATGATCTTTATTCTATGTACCTGTCAGCGCAGAAGGAGAATAACTGCTAATTGTTTTTGTTTGCATTGAATATGTTCATTAAGTTAGTCCTCTTGGGTTTGTGCGTTTCATTGTTAAAAATCTGTATTTTTCGTTCCATTTAGCAGTGAACTGGTTTATAGATATTGTGTCCATTAACTGTGCTTTTTTGGGTTTTATGTTAGAGACTACAGATTTTTTTTTATATGTACTATTTTCTTAAATGTAAATGTAAAGGATTAAAGCCTGAAATTTGAGTATTCATTTGGTATGTGTTTTTGTAAATATATACAAATAATATTTCTTTTCTAAATTTTTCAACTAAAATAATCCCTTAAATGTCCAATAACTATAGTGTTTATCCCTATTTCTCTTCAATTTACAAACGACACAAGTATTTCATAATAAATAATATTATATACTTCTCAGTTAAGTTCTGAACTCTCATCAAGTTTAACGGAGATATTATTAAAAGAAATATTACTGATGTTTTTTAAATAGACATTACTGATATTCATTTATTTACTCCGTAGCTATAAGATGGTCACGACCATCTTATAGCTACGGAATACACGTATGCAGCTGATTTCACAATCAGGAAGAAAAGGGACTAAAAGTATGTAATGGCCGCTTAATCGCCTTGTTATCACTCATATTGAAAGTAATAGAAAAAGTTATTGACGATAAGCATACGTATAAGGCTTGTGTTGAGTTATTACCATCCCATGGTATAAGAACAATTTTTTTTTTTTTTGAGAAAATCTTATAACTAAAATTTCTTAACGGTTAATATTTTCATCAATTATTATTACATTTTAATTATGTGACAACTAAAAATTAAATACTGGCTCAGTGAAAGATAGTATTCCCATAATCATTTTCTGTTTTAACAAATGCAAGTTAGTTGATTCCAACTAGCTTTTGTTTACTTTAAATGGCATGAAATTCAGTCCGCAGCCTAAGATTGAAGTAAAATAACTGACTAGTTACAGAAGACTAGTGTTCCATCGAACGGTTACATGTTACTCTACGCACGTTTCGCCAACCAATTTCGCATAATCAGGAGATGATTAAATCGTAAACCAGTTTTAATCATTGTAATTGGGATTTGAATCTGAATTACAATGAACTTGTTTTCGATTGCGATATCGTGGAGATGGTATTTCATTTCGTAACTTTGTCTGATTTAGTAATTTCTGATTAGTGATGTATTTATTCCAGAATGAACGAAATCGTCATTATCGAATATATGAAATGATATATTACAAGTAATCAAGATGAAAGTTAAATCAAACTTAAATTGTATATTGTGTTTTGCACCCCATTTTTTGTATCTACTATTGATTATGTGCAAGATGGTCAGAGAGTGGGGGCAGCTGATATGCAGCGCAAGTAGTGGCAAAATTCAGAAACATTTGTAGGTAAATTTACATTGATTATACTAGGTTATACACGTGGTTGTATAGAAAAATTATTAAAAACTGATAAATAATGTCGTCAAAACAGAACAAGTTTCGGTCAGTATTAAGATAATGTATCATCGCATAAATATGTTTACATTTGTGGCCTTGCTTAACAACACAATACAATCCGCTCGTACAACGTTTCGATCATTAGTTATCTATATAAAATTAAATAAAGAATCAGTTACATGCTAATTCATAGCCGCATAAAATGATGAAAAAACATATTTCGTACTTACAAGAAGGTCAACTTGATAGAGTGGTGAAGTTATAGACGTTTGTCGGATGACATAACCTCTAATTATAACCAGGTCCAGCTCAGGTGATTCTCGTTTGTCTACTCTCACGACATGAGAGTTTGGAAGGGCGATTCCTTTTTGTATTCCTTGAGCATTAAAATCTATTTTGTGACTAACCGCTCCGAATCCTGATCTCAATATTCTTTCCATATTTTAATATTTTTTTATGTAAATCTATGACTATGATAATCTGTGGTGATAACTTCTTTGTATTCCTTAATCTTTGTTTTATTTATTTATTGCACCTACATTCTCCTCACAACTGCATTACTAACTACATTTTTAGATTTTGCACGACCGATTTTGCATTTACAGCAATGGTAAACAACATAAAAGTACCCTTCGTTGGGGACTGTATTCTCCGCTAGTGTCGCTAGAAGCTAGCTCGCATATACTCAATACGTTATTTACATGTTTCCTGCAATGTATTTTGTTCCAACACATCAAAAGTGTATCGCAAACTGAACGTATTATTTTTTCACCATCCATAAATTCCGCTATTAATTTTTTCAAGTATCAGCAAATGGTCGTTTGTTAGCCCTATGTACGTTCGATATCATTATTAATTATGCACAATTATGCATCGACGGACAACGTGCAAACAAAATTGTAATACAATAGTTATTAATTAATCAATAATCAACTAGTGTTTAAGCTATAGCGATAACTGATATTGACTGCATAAAGACCCAACGGCAACTGATGGTCGGCGATCAGCCGGCGTGTATAGCCAGCGCAACGAACTCAATCACCGCCATTGTAGACCAAAATGGCCTAATTGGCTAAATTAAACCAACTACTTTTTAAAATAGCTGTAATACTTAAAAAGTTAATTTTGACTGTCGTATGCATATCACAACTAAACGTTTGTTTTTTCGTATTTTAATTCTATTTTAATGAAATACTTTCATTCCAGTAACGTGTTCCCAAAATGTTATCCTGTTTCACGCATATCCGGGGCTTTAATTTTTTCTTTGTAATAATCATTTTGGTTCGTTCTATACAAAGTTTGTTAACTTGTGTTATCAGAGCCGTTATCAGTAATAATAACGCACTGCTTCTACTAACTGAAATCGAGGATCTGTGGATAACAAACGGACGAAAAATAACAGTTAAAAGATGCCGCAAAATCTTTCACAAATGGAAATCGTTTCCCGTACCTATTACCTCTGTCCACCCCCGGTTCGAGATCTCTTACCGCCTTTATGTGGGGCAGCTGGTATTGTTTTCTCGTAAAAAGTGAAATATAGCACAGTTGAACCGGGAACGGCGTTCTCTCTGTGGTAAAATATCTCGGTAATAAATAGTGATGTATGTGAGAGGAATTTTGTGCTCTATGCGTTCACCTACGTTCGATTCCTCGCCTTCGAAACCAACTCATTATGAAAGCCATTTTAGAGCTCTCGAAGAGTTAATGAACTACCCGAACTGGAAGAACTTCGAGTCAAAGTGGATGTGAATTATATAAAAGGTTTTCATATGACGGATGCCCAGTACTTTGGTAACGTTAGGTCATGCCTTCAAATAAACTTATGCAAAGTTAAATTCGTATAAATTAATATATAGCAATACAAGGTGAGTCTAGAGGTGGGTTGTACATATATTTGCTACTATTTAACATTATTGTCGTAAGTTTTATAAAAAATACAAAATACAGGGTGAGTCGGGAGGAACGGACCAAACTCCAGAGTGTATTGTACGCGTGAAAATAATATAAAAAACTCAAATGTTGTTATCCGATTTTTATTTGTTTTCAAGTTATAGCGTAATTAAAAACGTTTATCTAGTATACCATGTTCGAGGTTCAAAAAAAATTGATGACTTTGTTGTTTTGACAATGTGTCAATGTATTGTGACAGTGATTTAAGGTTTATTTTGGAGTATGAACGATTACAATATAATACAAAATATTACAAAATGCCACACACGTATTTAAATTTAGAATATGCGAATATGATGTTTGTTTATGGTTTCTGTAATGGAAATGCTAAGCTGCTGTTGAAAAATATCGTCAACGGTTTCCAGATCATAGACATCCTAATAAAAATGTATTTATCAGAGTTTCCAACAATCTGTGCGAGACTGGACAGCTTCCCAGTGTTAACGTAACATCTGAATGAGCTACTTGACAAGATTTAGAAGAGGTAGAAGATATTTTGAATGTAGTAGCAGAAGATGCAACGATCAACTCACGAAGAATTAGTATTCAATTGGGCATTCCACAAACAAGAGTAATAAACACACTCCACCAGCAAGGCTTACATTCATACCATGTACAGAGAGTACAGCACCTACAACCGGAAGATTATCCTAAACGTATGGAATTTTATCGGTAGATAAATAATAATCGTCGTGCTATATCGCTCATACCTTTTACAGATGAAGCAACATTTACTCGTGACGGCATTAATAATACTCACAGCTGCCATGTATGGTCATATGAAAATCCCCAAGCAACAGTCGAAAGTAAGTTTCAACATAAGTTTTCCGTAAATGTGTGGTGTGGTTATTTAATTGACCCTTTCATTTTGGAGAATCGCCTCACAGGAGAAAACAACTTAATTTTTTTACAAAATGAATTACGCGGACTACTAGAGGATGTTCCTTTAAACATTAGAATGCAAATGTACTACCAGCACGATGGAGCTCCTGCACATTTCGCTCGTCATGTCAAGGAACATTTGGGCGAAAGGTTTCCAGGGCGTTAGATTGGTCGTGGTGGTCCTATTAGTTGGCCTCCAAGATCTTCAGTCCTCACAGCACTAGATTATTATTTATGGGGCTGGTTCAAAGATGAAGTGTATAAAATAAAAGTGAACACTCGGGGTGCACTAATTCAACGTATTAGAAATGCTGCAGCCGATCTTAAACAAAGAGGTGACTCAATCAGGAGAGCTACAATCGCCTTTCTTAGAAGAAGCAGAAAATATTTAGATGCAAATGGTGGTATTTTTGGACATTTATAACGCTATGATTACCAAAACGTTAGTGTATGAAATTTTGATTATTTTTAATTACGGTATAACTTGAAAACAAATAAAAATAGGATAACAACATTTAAGTTTTTTTACATTATTTTCACACGTACAATACACTCCTGGAGTTTGGTCCGTTCCTCCAGACTCACCCTTTATAATTATGAAAGATTGTGCCTGCAAACCCCATTATATGTTGGATACTGCTGATCAAGCTTGCCGGTTGCAGTTATCGTTCTAACCGGAAAATGTGCTGTTGTCAGCTCAGTATGAATTTTTCACGATCCATCACAAAATGGCTATGTGAATGCCTTGTTACATATGACAGAAAATAAAAAGAGCATGTTTTGGCCATCTATTTTGTAACTAAAGTAATAAAATGCAATGTGAACATTTGACAGTAGCGTAAACTACAGATGTATTGGGTCGGGTAAATAAATATAGATTTTTTTATAGAGAATCTCATTGAAGGTATGGAAAAATGGAGCACCCACTCTGGATACATTTTTTTGAGGAAAACTCATGGCGAAAATTAATATCGGCTATCTTTTTTCATTTTGGAGTTATAAACATAAAAAATTTCTTTCTTTAGCTACTTTTTAATAACATTTTTTCAATGTATCTATCTATATAGTGTATCTTTCTATAACCAAGGGAGACGAGACTTTGTATTGAAAATTTTGGAACACCAACTATGTAATAGATATGCTTAATAGATATGGTGCACTCTACCTGAGTGTACGCACATTGAGCCAATATGAATCCATCAGATAATGAAAAATGTGATCCTTTTAATTTTACAACTCATATATTGTTAAAATACACTATATTATTTATCTACGACCATGCTGTAATATGGGGTTCATGGAACTATTTTGAGTTATGCAATCAGCTCTATTACATCACCATCATGTAATCAACTTATTATATCACTGTTATGTAATGAACTCATTACATAAGTCATTTTGATTTTCAAAAATTATGAACGAAAAAGTAAATATTTATTGAAACTAGAAACAATACAATAATTATTTGTTATTAACTACTACCTAATCAACCAAAAATTTATGTTAATTAAAAGAAAAAGAATCTAAAAGTCTTGGTATAATCTGATTTTTTTTATTTTGGTAAAAGACTGACAAACTAAATGAAACTGACATGACATAACATAAAAATAGATCTATAGGGTCTTCATATAATTTTAACAGTAATATTCTTTCTAGGTTGTATTGACAATTGGAATTGCTGGAGCATGTAGAAAAGAAGAATTGACTAAATTGCTTTTGGAAAATGTTAATGATGAAGGGTCGGTTTTTCATATACAGATCCCAAACACCAAAGTGAAAATTTCTCGAGAATTTTCGAGAACATCTGGTGGCTTCCAAGGAATTAACATTGTGGGATTAACTCGAAAATATTTGGCATTACGTTCTCAGCGTACCGGTCATGGAAGATTTTTGGTTAGATCATTGACAGATGCGACTTTGCTATTTGTTTCCAAAGGCTACTTGTTTAAATCGTGACGATTGCGAATTGTTCATAATACTTTTTTTTTTACAAATTTGCTTATAATTCCTTAACGAAAAAAGGTAAAAATTTTTTATCTGTACAAAATTTGTTCAGACAAATTATCTCTTTTTAAATATGCCAAAATAAAGGTATATTTCAGGAAAAAAATCGATGACCTCATTATTTCAGTTTCCAAATATAGAAAAATATGTAAATTTGGCTTAAAGTGAACCTAATTTAGTCCCATTTAAGAACCTCTTTTCAGGTTTTTTCTATCGTTTTTCCTTTTCTTATAATAGAGCTGAGACTTCGAGTTTCGCCTCACCCTATACATTAATACATAAAAAATTATAAAATTATTTAACAATAATCACTTTACTCTTATATTCTCGCAAATATTTGAATCCCCTAATTTAACGATAACTAAACAATTCGTCGCCGGCATACTCTCGGGGTTTCCATTGTTTCAAAGAGCATCTGCCTGAGCAAGATAGCTCTACATTTTCTATTATCCCCGAAGATAACGACATACATGCGAGAGATTTATAGAAATTCAAGGAGTAGAAGATTAGAGCCGAATCCCAACTACATGTAATATGTTGTGCACATGAACGACCAAACTCACGTACTCCCTAAGCCCTTCCAGTTCAAACACAGGCGGCTATGGAATCTATAGCCTACTCTATCTAGAAGGCAATAACGCAGTGATCCCGCGCCCTGGGATTCCCGCCGCAAATTGCAAAGAAGCAAGCGAGATTGAACGGCAAATACAAAACGACAAATATCAGGAAATATAACTTATATATGGTGTTTAAAGTCCACTCTCTGGAGGGTTCTTTTTTCACAAATATAAACCGGAAAGGGCGGAGGATCGAAGAAAACTTCTCATAGGCATATTTTTGCGGTTTTATTAAATTTGCCCAAGGTGTGGCTTCTCCATCAGGAATTTCGCGGATGCTTATGCGGAAACTTTTTTATCTTCCTGATGGCAAATACTAATTAGGTCATGTACATTTTTCATGAAATTAAAAGACTGTTAGTCCTCTGAATATTATTTAAAAGAAATATGATTAAGGAAGAGATACGAACAATGTGCTGAGAAATTATTGGAATATATAAATAGCCTAGAGTTCGTTTCAGAGTACATTATAAATTAATATAAAATATTTTGTGTAAAAACGCTATTAAAATTTGGCGTAATGCCTAGAATTGAAAATATTGCTGTTAATGTAAAAAGTGGTATTAGCCTTCAAAATCAGTTACCAACTTCCAACGATAAGAATTAATATTTATTAGAAACTAAAACAACTACACTGAAAAAAATTTATATTAACCGTATGTAGAAATTGATTAGTCCCAAAAAATATCTGTACTAAATATTTTCTAAATAGACTATTTTATTACCACAGTAAAAATAATTTACATTTTAATAATTTACTTTTCTTTATCTGAAATATAGCAAATACTAATTAGGTCGTGTACCTTTTTCGTGAAATATAAAAGATTGTTTGTTTTCTCTGAATATTCATCATCATGAGGTCATCAGTCGTAAGACTGGTTGGACGCTAACCTCCAGCTTCTCCCATCTTGTGCTAACGTACGCATTTCGCTAATTGTGCTACAGCTTACATCCCTTACTATTTGCGAGCAGTAGTCTAATCTAGGCCTACCTGTGCTTTTCTTCACTCCTATTTCTGCCTCCAAAATATCGCGGACTATTCCCCCATGTCTCAGCAAGTGGCCTACCATTCTATCTCTTTTCTTCTTTATGTTTTTCCACATACTTCTTTTCTCGCCGACTTTCTCCAATACTTCTTCGTTTCTAACCCTATCAGTCCATGGTATTTTCATAATTCTTCGGTAACACCACATCTCAAAAGCTTCTAATTTCTTCCTAACTGCTTCCCCTACCGTCCAGGTTTCGCAACAGTATAGTGCCATGCTCCATACATATGTTCTCAAAAATCTCTTCCTTGTTTCTAAGTTTATTACCCCCGAGCATAAAAGTGCTTTCTTTTTGTTAAAAGCTACTCGACCCTGCGTTATTCTTTGTTTTATGTCTTTATCGCTTCTTCCATCCCAATTTATTTTATATCCTTGTCTTACTTTTTTCCTAATACCTACTTCCCTTTTTTCCCCTTCAACATACAGTTTGCTCTTTTATGTGTACTACTCTCCTATCTCTATACTTCATTCCCGCGCTCTTTAGTATCTCGAACATTTTTTGCCATCTTACGTTATCAAAAGCTTTTTCTAAATCTACAAATCCTATATAAGCGTTCTTCTGAGTATTATTTAAAAAAAATTTGATTAAGTATATCCAGATGATTTTGAGAACTAATTGGAATATATAAACAGTCTAGAGTTCATTTCACAGAATGTCATAAATTAACAAAATATTTTATCTAAAAACACTATTAAGATTTTGGCATTATAGCTAGAATTGAAAATGTCATTCAAGAGGCATTAATATAAAATGCGGTAGCCTTCAAAATCAATAAGAAATGAGTAGCTTCCAATAATAAGAATTAATACTTATTGTAAACTAAAACAACTACACTGAGAGAAATTTATATTAACCGTAAATAGAAATCGATTACTCCCAAATAATATCTGCTTTAAATATGCCCTTAATAGACTGTTTTGTTATTACAGTATAAACTATATTACCAAAATGCTAAAGATAAAAAAGTCAATATATTTCTTTTCACCGATCAGAGCGAGATTTAAAAACAACTAGATATTATTCTGATTAGAATAATTTAATAAGTTAGTAGTAATCTTTTTTCATGTAGCCTCAATAAATTCCTTGCACATTTAATAGATCTTGCTGCGACTACTATACATAGGTCTGAATAATTATAATAAATGCACCTCTTTGTTTTACTGTAGTTACATTACTTCACAGTGATTACGAAATCTTCCTTAATACTTGCAGATACTGGAGGTAATACAGTTATATACTGTAGATTCAATTTTGGATTAGACATGATCCTTTTTTCATAATGTAATTCTCACAATTTACATTGTTGCCAATTACTTAATATTATTTAAAGTCATTTAGAATAACGCTCACAGAAACGATTTAGAATAATCATTATTCACGCTGACAACGTATAATTACCACCTGTGGTAATTATATTACCACTAATTTTGACATATTTCATTTTCAAGTTTTCGTTACTAATTTGTGAGTTAATATTAGATTTTATTCGCCAGTATCCTTTATTTTTTTCATTCAAAATTGTATTAGGCTTATAACATTTGATTCACTTGAACCTTGACTGATTGTTAACATATTCGTTTAAGCCTAAGTCGTAACTATTCAGGAAAATTATGTATTTGAAGTATTATAAATATCATGATTCATTGCCTGCATACGAACCCAAAATCACATGAGTTCGCCCGTACTGACTTTTTAGTTAAATGAGCTATAAACGTTTTAACACAAAAAGACTATTATGATAATTCTCATTCCTAATGCCAAGTGCTTAATTTGAGTAATTATTATAATAATAAACAAAAACATCTCCTTTAAAAATATAATTTGTGCTTAAATGTCTGATTTGAGTAAATCTCGCCACCAAAGTCGAAGCATAAACATTGGCGTCAAACCATTATTTTGTATGAAGCTAGCGATCACGATCACGATACCTCTGTCGATGGTGTTTTGTGTCTTGTAAACAACCTTGTTGACAGTTAGAGTCCAATTGGCGAGGAGGACTATATTGAGAATTGATGTTAAGTTCAGTTTCATATTTGTACTTCAATAAAAGCTATAGCTACATTGCGGATAATTTTTTACTCACCCTCATATATCCGTTATATGTAATGATGATGAGTTAGTAGAATTAATAGCAAAAATATATTTAAATCAACTCGAGTCGAACAAAATAAAAGTAACATTAAAGTGATCGTGACACCTTCGCCATTTCTTTAAAAGAATTCTAGCTATGTACTATTCATTTCATCACTATTTGCCAAATACAAAACTCTCTTATCTTGCCGATAAACACAACAGTCTACCTGAGCGTAGCCATAAAAATAAGGTACCAGATGTTTTTGAAATTTTTTATTTGGCAAATAGCGATGAAATAAACTATACACATTAAATTGTAAATAACACCTCCGATTGTTTACATTATTATATATTTACACATATTTTCAAATTATTTGGTGGATTTGTCTGTATACATCAAAGGATTTTTTATAAACTTTAAAATTTCATACTGTTTGAAGCAAACTTAAAAATCTTATCTTTAACTACAACATTCTCTATATATTGATCATAACTTCGTGATTAGAGACACGTTAAGTTCCATCTGTTGCGGTTCTCATTCAGTGCTATATTATTTGAAACTCCTTATTGGAAGAAAGATGCTAAAACTCTCAATTTCTAAATTATTAACACTTGCCTACAAGATAAAAATGGATTGTATTTTCTTCGATGTATTATTGATATGACGCTGCATGAAAAAAGTAGGTAAAGTAGTAAGAAGGATGTAGGGAGTCCATATAAAAACTTATTAATGAAGATAGATTATAAAACTACTGACAAATTTCCGGCGTAAAACTTTATGCCACTTTTAATGGTATGAAAATGATGAAATATTTTACTATTTCTGGTATAAAACATCGGTATAATTGATAAAATATTACACAATTATATTTATAAATTTGAATTATTTTAGGCATAAATCTAATATAAATATATAACAATATCACACTGTAGTATACTTTACTTTGTACGTGTTAAATTACATTCCATGCGAAGTGACTCTTTTATAATGTACATGGATGTGACCATTATATTGGCAGTTGCTAAAACTTAAGACAATATGGTTTTCATGATTTTTTATCAACCAACTTATATCTAAATCGTATTATCTGTCTTAAGAGGAAAGCGTCAGGAATGATGGCAAATTCTTTTAAAAGATAATTGCGGATATGACGAAAGATATATTGAAATTTTGTCGGTAATATTTTACTGAATTGGTATGTACCTAACCTACTTATGTTTTACAACAATAGAGTAAACAAAGTAACGTAAATACATATTTTATATCTATCAGTTCCCATTTGCTAACTACTGATTTAATGAAAAATAATAAAGTAACCTTATTAAGAACATACATTTTTATACTATTGACATTTATATTGAAAACTAAATTTTCTAACAAAAATTATTAGCAACTATTAACATCTGATAAAATCAGAAATAATGTGCCTATTTTTAGTTTATTTATATCATGAGCAAACAATAAAGGTGATATCTAATTTTATTAAAACCAATCGATACTGGATATCTGAAGAATATGTTACATATCAACAGAAAAATTTCCTGGAGGAAAGTAATATGTACCACATGTCGCATGACAATTAAATATACAGCAAAATATAAATATTACTTTGTACTATTCCACTAAGTAATTTACATTAAGCATTATATTTTATTGTCATTTATTTTTATTGTCTACTTATTATTAATAATGTATTAATTTTATGAGGAATGTATACAACTTTTCAATAGTTTTATGCATACACCAATACCACCACGTTAAAATAATTTTATTTCAAAATTATCATCATTATCAATATAAACCAAACCACTCATTTACCAAAAAGAATTTTTATTACAATTAGAACAGTTCTAAATTATATTTAAGAATTTTGAACCGTTATAGATAAGTATATAAATATTTCCTCAACTTGCACCACTAAATATACATACTCCCAAAATTTTATTAGTGTGGTAATAATTTTATTTATTGTATTATTGTTATAAATATTATAAATAGTAGGAATTAGTACCCACTCATGACAATATATATTTTACACCAAAGGACGTGTATAAAACTGTTACTTGTTTATAAACGCAAAATTTTCAGGTGGTAATAAAGATTTGGATTGTTTCCGAAACTACCGAGAGATGGCGCTTGGTTACGTTTTACAGTCTACTACTGTAGAACGTAACGATGTCTACAAAATGTGAAGCTTCGGTTGTCAAAGGCATACTCGCTTACACTGTACTGACCAGACCCAAGATAAGGTCGAAACTGGTCTACAGTTAGCGGTATTCTGAGATAGAGGACGCTTTACATCTTTCTTGTGATTTTCAAGCAATCTAAATCACAGTATTTTAGTTCTATATTAGAATTAAATACGACAAATTTCGCCACGTAATTCAGCGCCCGTCGACGGCATATAACCGGGGGAATAGCTGTTGTGGCTTAATTTGTTTAATCCTTAACGTTTAAGAACCTACAGATGGTTGGAGTATAAGCCTCCTTACGACATCTCGTTACTTATTTATTGAATGAATTGCCGGTAAGTGGTATATAACAGTACTTCTATGGAATGTCCCTATATGGAGTGTCAATAAACTTCGCTTGATGAGAATTTGATGAGAAATATTACATTATATTTCAGACAGAATTTTACATTATATGCCGAAACATAGCCCGTGAAAACTAAAATTTTAACAATGTACGTTTTTGGTTCATTTCCATTAAAGCTTCTCGTCTGCGTACTATAAATATTACAGAAGGCTATCACTGCTTTAGATTTATGTCCGTTTGATGGACAGCGTAAATATTAACATATAATAACCTTCTCTATTCGTAATTTCATAAAGAAATTATCGTTATAAAATATTTATATAATCGCTATTAAATATTTAACAAAGGTTAATACATTCTGCCTCAATGACATACTTTTGGTGAGCTGCTGCTAGCATCAGTCCCGTCAACATTAAAAATTTTTACCACCACTACTTGCACCACCATTAAAACCATAAATCCCTTAACTTTGCAGTTTTTTAGTCGCCTGCGAGGTCTAGGGAAGTTCCGCGGCATTTTATATGGTGCGAACTGAAGTATAATGGCATTTTTAAGTCATTCATTCGTTCATTTAGCTGCTCAAAAGTGGCTGGCTCGAATTAAGAAAGGTTTTCAGCAACTTGGCACTTAGAAACTTGCCGGGGATTCAAATATAAACTCAGAATAAGAGATTAAATTTGTAAAGGCAGCTAATTAAGCACTTATCACTACTATTTCAAAGCTCATGATGGTAGCTGTGCAGCAATTAGGAGAGAGCTTCATTAGGCGTCCTCGCTTTATATCACGGCTGAAAATCAGAAATGGTACGGCACCCCGAGATAGCTTGAACTAACATTGGATATGCGGATAAGCCGGAATGTTGAGACAATCGGGAAATTTAATTTCGAAGCAATAATGTTGGTTTAAGCCTTCGGAGTTATATTAATACTCTTAATTAGGTAACGAAATAACAGATTATAGAAGGAGCGTGCATATTAGTAGGACGTATAGTATTTCTGTACATTATTAATTTTAATACCAAGTACAGAGCGCAAAATATATTAGATTACAATATAACTTTTAGAGTATCGAAAGTAATGAGCTTGTTTTCTAGGTCTGTTTTATCAAATATATATGTGATAAACCAGTATACTATTCACAACGGAAATGAGTAAAACAACTACTACGTTTTTATACCACTATATTTTCACAGAAATGTGACTGCAGTTTCGACAACTATGTCATTTTCAAACGATGGTTCAACTAAAAATAAAGGAAAATGACATAATTGTCGAAACTGCAGTCACGTTTCTGTGAAAATATAGTGGTATAAAAACGTAGTAGTTGTTTTACTCATTTCCGTTATGAATTATGAACTACCACAGAGTAACGGCTTCCTCGATTAATTTCAGTATACTATTATTAAAATACTACATATAATTCTTGTAAAAATATGTATACATGCAATTATATATTACATAGTGAACTTATAAAAAGGAGTAAACAGTAAAGTAGGCGTAAATTTGTTTAACATTCAGAGATAGTAGGAAAAACGCTCGGACTCTTAATTTTTTATTTTAACCTTCTGTCGGGCGCAGCCGATCTGTGAGATGCGGTTGTGACTTTTTTCTTAGCCCTCCCGTGTGTATTACAAATGTTAACTCGAACTCTCTTATAGCCTCCTAGCTCCAAACCACTCTCCTCGATATGGCGTCGATTTTTTAGTGCATTCCCTCGCCTTGTATGGGTGGCCCGGATCTGTTAGATTCATTGCGCCTGATTACGTCATTATTTTCATTAGATTTGTTTTATTATTTAAATTAATATTATTTTTTGGGATCTCTACACTTGTTTAGTATGGCTTTTTATGTTATTATAATTCAAAATTAACAGTTGGGTTTTAAATTGTTGGTTTATACTAAATATCGTTACCAACAATGTCACGTTTATTTTTGATTGGAACATGCTAAAATGATGAAGAGGATTTGTAATTTTTACACTTAAAATAGGCAGTTGCTTATAACTTTCCTTTGTAATTCACGTCTAAAATTTTTTTTATATATAACTATGACTTTTGTATGAAAGAAATAGGTGTCTTTTTCTTTATTCAAAATATTGTTCAATACTAATTTATGTGTGTGTTTTGTCCTTGAAACAGGAAAAAACGTGTCAGTAGCTGGTTCTGCTATAAAAATCTTCCAAATTTGTTATTTTACAACATTAAATAAGTTCTTTTATGTAAACTTAATTATTGCGATTAAAACTAGTATGAAATATTTACTATTGTACTATATTAATTAAAATAAGCGTTTAATTAAGTCTCCACTCATTAAAATCTAAAATGTGTCAGATTTGATTATGGGATCTCTCATATGCATTGCGCCCGAATGTGTTTGGATCCACACTGCGCCCGACGGAAAGTTATTTGAGCTTTGTTTTAAAAATTTTAATTTAATTTTTATTTTAATAGCAGAACATGGGTTTAGAACTAACGAATCTATAGAAACAGCATCCTATAATTTTTTAACGCATATATTCTGAATTAGGACATGGAAATAAAATATGTAGTTTCATCAGTGTTCGATATATTATCACAAGCATTTAATACCGTTGACTTAAATTTCCTATTTACGAAATTTTGGAAAATTGGAATACATGGTAATATTCTTAACTGGATTGAGTCATATATAAAACACAGGAAGATGAATGTATTAACAGAAAATCGTAAATTAAATTGGAAAAATACTTTACTAGAAGTTCCTCAAAGATCGGAGTTAGGACTTTTATTTATTATTTTAATATTTTAGTTACTTTAATTTATTATACTTATGTATATTATCATATATAAAAAATTAAATAGTTTATTTTTTACTATTATGCAATAGAAAACTGCTTTAGATATTAAAAAATTTTTAAGTGTATATTATTCTCTAGCGTTTAGTCACGTGCCAAAAAGTTGCAAAAACTGTATTGGCAGGTTTGAACAATAACAATACCCCTATATTACTAGATATAGCAATAGATTCTCTAGATTACTTTTTGTGGAAATATTTAAAAAGCAAACTATATGTTACTAATCCAGTGAATTTAGAAGATTTAAAATGGGAATTCGTCACAAAATATTACGTATACCTAATGCAACTTGCAATAATACATTGACAATGTTCAGGTAGTCGATGGTGCACAATTTGAACATTTAATTTAGTTGATTGTTTAGATAATAATAAAGGGGTTTGCCATTAAAAAAATATCGATGTTATACCTCCTACGCGAATTATCCTTTATGTATGTATAGGGTCTTTCAGTAAACTCAAATTGACTCAAATTTGCCATCAAAATCATCTTCAGCTACGAGACGATACCAATCTACACGAGATACACTAGCATCGAATGCATCTCGAGAAAGTTAATGTTTGGTGCGAATTTTGGTCTGGTAGAATCATCAGTCCGTACTACTTCCAAATCGAAACTGGCATTATAATAACCATCAACGGCGAGCGCTATAGATCGATGATAAACAACTTCTTGTGGTCTAAACTAGATGATATGTTATCCTTGTTCCTTTGGGGTTATCTTAAATTGCATATCTATGCGAATTGTGCCCTCAAACAATTGATGACCTCAAAGTCAACATAATGAACGCCATCCAGCAAATTCAGTCAGATTTATGCGACAAAGTCATCAAAATTGGACCTCCCGAGTACGCGCTACCAGACAAAGCCGAGGCGAACATTTATACGAGGTTATAGTACATACTTGATGCCATAAGATTATCTTTAAAATAAAACAAATTAAGTGGATATTTCGACTCTGAAACGTTTAAATATCGACCGTTCTTATTGAAAGACACTTTACGAATTATATTTTACAAAATGCGCAAATAAAAATAACAGTTTCTTCCAAAAATTATTCCTTGAATTTTTAACGATTTTATTCATTATTTTACAAAAGCCCTGCATATAAATGTTAAAAACATAATTTTTATCTATTATGCTATGGTTAAGGAAACTAACTATCAGGTAATGAATATTATTTTCTCTCAATCGTATTTTAATTTATTAATATCATAATAGACGATCAAAATACAGTTTTTATTTGAAAAGGTTAATTAAGTAGTGACTGATTTTATTATTGAAATGAATTTAAGTTTTAATTTTAACGACGTGACGAGCTTATAAATATGTAGTTATATATAATAGCTAAAAAAGTTCTTTTTATTCTGATATCAAAGCCTGTAAATATAATTCTATGGAAATATATACATATTTATATTCATATTTCCATTCACAAAAATGACAGTTTTATTATTTTGAACAGTAAAAGCGTAAACACATATATGAAAATCTCTCCGTTCATTATGTATTATAACTCCATATCAAATACGATATACTAATGCATGTTGTCTATGTTTGAGTTTGATAAATAATGTAAATCTAAAAGTACAATAATATAGGCTGATATTATTAGAATGTAATTATAACTTGATTATTCCCACGATTACGTTAATACCCTTTAACGCACAACTTTATCAATAAATAAATAAACTACAAGCCGATTTATTTCACCTACTTTGGGCTATTATTGGATTTGATTAAATATTTGATTATCGTGAAAATAGTATATTGATTGCCCTTAAGAATATTAAATTTTATTTAAATCGAGGAATAATACAAATTCAGAATTGACCCCACATTCCATATATGGTTAAACAGAGAAAAAAACATACTCTGGTTATGGAAACTACAGTTAACTATGACTTATTATATTACAGTGAGGAACAAAACCTCACATATGTTGCCACAAATTTAAGATCGGTTTCTGAATACTCAATGACCCTAATTTCACATTATATCGTCATTCTACCAAAATTGACTACGTTTATTAAAATTGAAACCCCTGAAATTTCTTATTCTCGACGTCAGTCGTTTGTTTGTGTCGATTTAAAAATCGCCACCATACTTCTTGGACAACAAAGTGGATATGAAAAATATTCTTGTCATCTCAGTTTATTGAATGGTCGTGTAAAAGAAAAGCATTGGGATCAAATTGCCAGCACATTGGTTGGCCTTAGAGAAGCTATGGCCATTGGAAAAATCAACATTATTCATGAGGCATTAATAAAGAGCATAAATAATACTGGCATTTCTTCGCATCAAAGTGGGTTTAATGAAACAGTGTGTAAGAACACTGGACAAGTCAGGTAATTGTGTTCAATACATTTCCAGTACTGACTATGGAAAAATTAAATGTAGGGATTTTTGACGGTCCACAAATTCAAAAACTGGTAAAAGATCTTTCTCTAATAGACGACCGGTATAGCATCTGCTGCATGGTTTAATTATGTACATATTATTCAAAATGTTTTAGGTAATAACAACGCAAATAACTACCAAGAATTATACATAATATGCTAAAATGTTTTGAAACATTGGGAGCCAATAGGGGGATTAAATACTTTTTGCTTTACTTACTTTTTTTGCATAGTCACTTTTCAAACTTTTCAAAGAAAAAAATTTTAAATTTTCACTCTAAATTAGGTGATTACACTGAGAAGCAAAGTCAACGGTATCAACAGGATATGCGAATAATGAAAGAGAGGTATCAAGGAGGACGGGATCGTCACATGGTGACCGATTACTGTTGGAGTCTGCAGAGAGACTGCTCATAGCTAAAATATAAAAGAAAATCATACAAAAAACTTTTTTTATTATTTTTAATACTTCCTGCATTAATTATTCTTTATTTTCTTGTTAGATTCCATATATAAAAAAATTAAAGCAAGAAAAACTGTTTTTATATTTTGTTTCTTTAGTCTGAATTTATGTTAACTAGAGCCAATTGTGAAAAAGTGATGCTATTTTCAGCGTCAAGAGCAGTAATGTATTTAAAATCGACTTTTAAATTCCTGGTAATAAATTGACTGTGTTCCAGTGTTATAGGACTTATTAGGAAAAAAGGTACATAAAAACTCGAATGGTAACAAACGTATAAAAAATCTCACGACGGAAATGAGTAAAACAACTAATTTTAAGTTTTATACCACTATATTTACACAGAAACGTGACTGCAGTTTCGACAATTTTGTCGAATGTGATTTTCAAAACGATGATTCAACTAAGAATAAAATACAAAAATTCCTGTTACTATAGTATATACTATCCAAATACAGAGACTAAGTGTTATGACAATAAACAGGTAATTAAGGTTTATAAGAAAACGTGTTTTATAAATGGTGCATAAAACCAATAAAACACGTATTCTTGTAAACCTTGATTACCTGTTTATTGTCATAACACTTAGACTCTGTACCTGGATAGTATATATTATAGGAACAGAATTTTTGTATTTTATTCTTATATCGTTTCAATCATTGTTTTGAAAATGACATAAAATTGTCGAAACTGCAGTCACGTTTCTGTGTAAATATAGTGGTATAAAAGTTAGTAGTTGTTTTACTCATTTCCGTTGTGAATTATGAACTACCACAAAGTAACGGCTTCCTCGATTAATTTCTTATAAAAATAATTTTAGTACATCGTATTCTACTCTAAGAAGCGCCTTAAGGATATGCAAATAACTTTTCCTTATTTCTACAAATAAAAATTTTGGTTTACTGCTCGAAAACGAACAATTCGCTCGAGTTAGTTCTGGTTTTCACCACTAAATTTCCCTCGAGAAAAGAGAAATATCGTCGAGAGTGGGGGATCTTTTTTCCATACATCTTGTAGTTAATGATATTCCCTATGAAACATCAAAATTTGCCCATTCATTACATCCTGATAGGACGGTCATATTTTTTTGTACTTATTTCCGGTTACTTGCCATGCAGGATCGTAAATTTCCAACATGCAGGGCGACCAATCTAATCTTGTATTAAACGAAAACAGACCAAACAGGCACTTTTTAAAAGCTGCATACATATTTATAACACGGCCTATTTTTAAGTGCGACGTCCTGGAATTTTCCGTCACATAAACATAAGCCCTCGGTTTGTGTCGATCTGCAAAATGCAAAACATCCCACCTGCCTCGTGTCTGATCAGCACTGAAACAATGTTGCCTGCAGGAGTCTGCTCTAAATACACGGTTCGGCATCATCTTTGTAACAACCGGCCTTAATGCATATCAACCGCAAGCGGATGTCAGCCCGTTCCACTTTGACGAAAGGTGATGAATGCCTCATCTCCATATATTAACCCCATGCATATATAATTGGGTGGCGTTTGAAGAGACGTGAACCTTTACTGTCGCGCCGATAACGCATTATCAACCCTCGGGCTACCCGCTTTCAACATCAACAGCAGCAGGACCGAATATTTGATTAACAATGTGCCGACGACTTTCATCGGACGCTCTAATGACGTAGACTGAAACAGTGATGGCGATATTGAGCGATTTCCCTTTGGTTATGGGCAAGAAACACTACATCAGTAATTAGTCACTTATTTCATTATGGAATCTAACATGATTTATTAGGGTATAATTATTAAATACAACCTTGCTTTTATTCAAAGTGTCCTGAAATGTTTTCCTCATTTCTTGGTTGGATATCTCGGAAAGTAGTAATGGTAAGTGTTCGCGCTTGTTTGTTACACGTCATACAAGATGGGGTTACATCCCATACTACAAATTTATCAATAGAAGTCGTTAGAGCGATGTTCCCTGAAAAAATGATCTGAAAAAAGTGGGGGGGGGGGGGGGGGGAGGGACATTGACTGGTTACCCAGAAGTCCTAATTTAACGCCAATAGATTTCTTCTAAAGGCTCCTCTACACGTTAGCCAATGCGTTGGCCAGCGTATTAGGTGTAGAGAGGACTATTTGTCGTATTGGCGGCATTGGCAGAGCTGGTCCAAGCGTTGGTCGGTTTTTCAAGATACATCAAAGGGCGTTGGCTTGGCGCTGGCAGACGTTGGTATAGTAGAATTATTTTATGAAGACCAAGTCGGCAATAAATCGTGCGACAAAGACAGATAGACAGATGCATGTCTGACTTTCTTCCATACCAATCCAATCTGAATAAGAGACACAGACCTGCCTATAAATCATTTGCGCGCGCCCCTTGTAATATTATTACTGAAACCCATTATCGTGGGAGAAGGTAAGCTATATATTGCTCTTTGTCGCACGGTTTATTGCCGACTTGCTCTTCATAAAATAATTCTACTATAGTCACGTCCACACGTTGGCTGCACTGGCCTAGTATGTGAACAGCTGCCGCAGGGATAGTAGGTAGATATTTTAATGATTTAATAAATAAACTATTATTTAATTACTACTAATACTATTAAATATTAAAAATAAAGGTAGTATTTAATAAATAGACTGCAGCAGCAGTTAAAACAAATAAGTAAATAAATAAATTGCATGTTGTTGTTCACATTGGCCTGTGTTGAAACAAACTGAACGTTCTTCCAACGCGTGGATAGATATTCCAATTTCCTTACCAGCGTATTGACCAACGCATTGGCCAACGTGTATAGGAGCCATAATGGGTTTTATATGAAATCTAAGGTATGCGCTAATACTCTTGGACTTTACTTCAGTTAAAAGCCAGAATATGAGAGGAGATTCAGAGAATTGAACCAGTATTATATCGACGAGTTATAGCAAATTTTGTATTGCGCCTTGAAGAAGATGTCCAGCGGCGTGAAGAGAGGCACCTTAAAGATAATATTTTTCATACATAACTTTTCCTACATTTGAAATTTAAATAAGAAACAATGCATGTAAATATCTTTATTTAATAACCGAGTTCTAATCACCCAAAAAGAGGAAAATTTTCAGGACACCTGTTATTATAAATATATTTTTTCATTTAATTACATTTATATTATGGTTAAAATTTGGTACAATATAACTTAAATTCTTGTTTATTTCCATGCCATGATTTATATATCCTTATTAATTTTCTTGTACACAAGTTTAACAACTTTCAATGAATATTAACATAATTCATAATGTTAACATAATGGATATTAATATAATATTGACTGATGTTTCTTCAACATCATCCTTTGATGATAACTTGATGACTGTTTGATTTGTACAGTACAATATTCTAGTATCGAGTACAGTACGAAAATCTTTCTGTGGCAAAAGTTTCCTATAAAGCTTAGATATGTACTGTAGCGATCGTTCTTAACGGGTGGACAAATTAAACCAAAGTACTGCAAATAAGGTGTTTTATTTGTTTGGATTTCTTTCTTTGTTTGAAGAAAATTTTCAGTGTCAGAGCTGAAAAATAATATGAACAAAAAGTAGATATCTCATTTGCACATTTTGAATATAAGTCTCACCTTGAATTTATAAAACACTAATCCGACATTAGTCGTGCTTGTATCTTCAAATTAATGCGTCATTTAGACGTTAAGAATTATTTCAATATGAAACAATTAACTAATTCTTATTAGAAGACCTATTGCTTTATAAATTGATCTTGACTCTACTGTTATTAGCAACGGAAAGGAGGAAGAAAAGCGTTCAAATTTAAGATCAGAGGAACCAAAGAAATTATCGCACTGTTCGCAGAATACAAGCGTATACAGTGTCACGAGAGCGGAGTGCCACTAATAAAATACGTCACAGTACCTACAGGGAACAAGATTCTAATTCTTTCCCAATATGATAATTCGACTCTTTGAGATAGTAACCATGTAATCTTTAAGATTAATTTTTAACATTCAATAGACATAAGCAAGCTGAAATGTTGGTCAGTGCCACACTAGTACCAATAATTTTCGTATTATAAAGGTAGCCGGAAGTAGTTTTAGTAATTAGTAGTGATCTGTGATCATCATTAGTTACACGAATATTGATCAAATGTAGTTACAAGTATTTATATGGGGCGTTGGTGGATAAAGGGATAGGCTGAAATGAGGAGCAGATACAGTACACAAAATACTTTATTACTGCATAACAGTATGGCGTGTAACTTAATAAATAATAATAAAGTATTTAGGGAGATTAGAGGGTTTTGTAATAAAGTGTCTTCGTAAGCGGGTTTTAAATTTAATTGCTTGTATATTTCTATGGAATCTTTATTACATTCTAATACAACTATTATTTTTAGCTTTATTACTATAGTTTCCATGAACCATTTCTATTTTGCATTTCTACGATATTCTACTAAATAGATCCGTATTTATTTCAACACGAACTACCTTCTCAATATTATCGTGGTTAAGAAGCAACAGTCCTAATATTTTCAAAGCGTCTTTTTTCATTAAATTATAATATTAACTAAGAACACCAAAACATTTTTTACTCATAACTGAGTTTTCAGAAAAAGAAAACGCATAACGGGTAGGATTCGACATCTGTCAATGATGGAAACCGAAAGGCAGACAACTGTTTCGAACTTATTAGTTCTAATCAGTGCCGTACACGGTACGCCGATCCAGGAAAAATGCCGAATTAAGTCCGCGGGGTATTCTAAATCGATACAATCTATGACAGCAATTTATAAGTCGGAAATCGAGAAAAGAACCAAAAAACCACAAAGTAGTTTCCCAATAGCAAGGCTATTACGTAGATGCTATAGGTGACAACTACTCCTTGGGCTAAAGCCTCGCCAGTCTTTAAATTACACCTAACAGCGATCCTCGATCCCTTTTTCGTGTTTCTGCACGATCAGACAGGTTTGAGAAAAAGTTAGTCTGCTACGGGTAGGACTCGACATCTGTCCCAGATGGAAACCGACCGACAAATGGTGGTTTCGAACTTACTAGTTTCCATCAGTGCCGTACATGGTACGCCGATCCAAGATAAATGCCGAATCAAATCCGTGGGGTCTCATAACTAAGTTGTTTTGGATTTTAAATATATGGTTCTATTTGAATTATTTATAAAACTACACACAGAGGAATATGGAATTATATTATGTGAAATTAGAAAACCAATCCATTTTTGGGGGAACCGAAAGTGAAGTATTTCTATTCGCCTTTCAGTAGCCTACATACCAATATATGGGTAAAATAAATTCTAAAGAACCTACAAAGTAAAACCACTATTAACAGAGATACAGAGGTTTCCCTTAAAAACACCCTGTATACATATTACTATTTTCATTACATTAATGTGGGTAACAGTGAAAGAAATATTACAGTGTTCGAAAATGTTTTTATAATGCATAATTCATTAGACCTGCAAATAAAAACACATTAGTAATAACTGGACATTTTTATAGGTTGTGCTTCTATAATTTTTAATCTATAAAACGTGAACGATGGATCTTATATGTCAAACGGTTCACATAAGGAATATAATATAAGATAGTTAAGTATAAGAAAAGTGATCAATTATGAATCAGTCACACCATACGTTGTCATTTTGCTGTAGCCCAAATTTGTACTAAATTGTATGGTTTGTTTTGTTTTATGTGTTGACCAATTTCACCCAAATTTTCCTTCTGCGTGTAGTTTATTTCATCGCTATTTGCCAAGTAAAAAATCTCAAAACATACCGTGGCTTGTTTTTATGGTTAGGCTCAGGTAGACTGTTTATCGGCAAGACAAGAAATTTTTTATTTGGCAAATAGCGATTACATGAATAATAATATCCACTTATCCACCATAGTTTGCGCTACCCTCTCAGATTGATATTATTAATCAATTAAAAACGGGGGCGATCGGTTCCTGCATACCGGCAGCGGCTAGAAATGGTACAAATTCCAGTCAGAACGTCAGCAGATGTGCGAGTTCGGAATAGTAATAAGCCAATTGGAATAATGGAGATGGAGGCGCTGTCCATAAGTTGAATATGGAAGAGATTTATACCAAACACGCACCTACAAATGTTTTACGGCCCCATCAAATCACCATGGGGTGTGAGAAACGCGCCGTCATTTGTTTCAAAGCTTTTATCATTCCGCGGCAACTTCGAAATTCGAAACTCGATGCTTTATGATTTTGATAAGCATCGTTTATAGAATCGAAATATTGAGCTTCACTGTTTTCCCTAATGTATTTAGGGGCACTGAATTGAACGTACATAAAAATGACAAGCAGCAAATCAATGTTGCGATTTATTGGGCGGAGATGATTTATGGGTTTTATTGGAGTATGCGAATGAACGTAAGTGGGACAGATACTAACTCTAAATGAATACGGGCGAAGTAGGTAGTAAAGGCGAAATTGCTTTATTAGACTACAAAATCAGCATTGTAACAAATAAACATAGTATATCTACATTTATTTTTATATAAAATATTTATAAATAGAAGTAAGAAACATGTATCATATGTCTCATTTATAAGGGAGACATCCGGATATTTTCGTCTTTTTTTTTAATCCAGCATTGAGTTCTGACACAATTGAAGTTCTATATAAGATCTATATTTTGAGGTAACCAACTTAAATTTAAGTAACAAGCTGAGACAACGGTAGCCACCCCAAATGGGATCCATCCCTGATATTTTCATTCGCGTTGAAGATATAGAAAGAAGTTAAGATATCCAAAAAGAAATTATTAATAAAGTTTTTCAAAATCTAACTTTGAGCTCTAACACTAAAGTTTATTATGAAATTCGCATTTTTAGTTTTTTACATACTTTCCGCACCAGGTTACAATTTTGGTTTTCAGATCAATCGGATGCCATGAAAACAAAAACTATGATTAAATTAAATGTCAATTTGACAAAACTTTGGGCTACATTGTATAAATTTCTAATTTACAATCATAAACTTCGTCTGCATTTAAGGGAAAAAATTGAAATAATATGGTTATTTTGTAATGGAGATCGTAATAGCAGAGAAGTAGCTGCAGAATTTAACCGAAGGCATCCCTTACGAGTCGCTGTTGGTCATGGAACAGCATCCGCCATAAATGCTCTTTTCAGTGAAACTGGCAGTGTTAGTAAAAGATCTATGAATGATCAACCTCGTCGAATACATCCACATCCTGGAGATAACGTAATCTTGGTCCACGAGATTTAGAGTCTCAATTGAATGTCGACAAGGAGAATATTAGATACATGGGATACAAGCAGAACATTATAAACAACAGTTTTTGAGCAATCATTAGAAAACCATTGGAAAAAATATAAATTTTTGCTTGCTTTCAAAAGGGCCACAGATTTCAATAAATTGTTTTCAGTGATTTCATGATAAAGCTTTTTTAGATTATCTTCTACTCTTTAATTTGAGTGGTCTAATAGCTTTGTACGATGATTTGTTGGTGAGTTACTGTCGTTCAAAGTAAAAAAGTCAGTTTTGACTTTGCTAATTAATTACTTGGGTAAACTCAAGATTTGAAAACTAGAAACTTGGAGCTTCAATTTTCTTATTTTAAAATTTTTCTCTGCGACTATTTTTATCTAAATTACAGCCCTTTGAAAATCACCTGAAATTTTAGGTTTTTTCGATAATTCGAAATAATTAAAACTTAATCAATTCGATTAATGAAAAATTCAAATTGAAACTCGTACTCATTGACCTATGTAGTCTATGTAACATTAAACTAACTTTTATCCACAATCCACGATCCACAATCAAACGGATGTGTTGAGTAATTTCATTACATTATTAGAAATGATAAGAGTAAATAGAGCCGATAATCCAAATGAACACCGTTTAACGATTATGCCATACGTGGTAATCTGTTACAATAAGCCAGTAAACAAAATCCATGGTTTACACCATGAACTAATATTTATCTAGTTATTATTCGTATCTAGTTATCTAGAAGCATTAACTAGTTATTAGAATCGTCTAATATATCATTCTAGGGACTTGAATAATTTGACCTTTTCCATTAACAAAAATTTACTATTTCCAATTTCTCCAATTTTCAACCTTAATGTCGCCATTATGAATCAATTGAAATAAAAATTTAAGGATTCTGTATACACATATATAGACACTTCAAAAATATGTGAACAGTTGAGGTGTACAGTATTCATGTCCTCTGGTAAAACTGGAATGAAAATCTATTTACTACCAGACTCTTTATTTTGGAAGAAGCGAGGAACCGCTTCCTTGAAAGCCTGTAAATTTTTGTTCCTTATTTAAGTATTTTTCAAGTATAAAAAATAATATTATCACCAATAATGTATATCTAATAAAAAATTTTAATCGTTTCCCAATAATGTTAATGTGACTGACTAACTACTTTATTAAAAGGATAATTAGAATAATTTACATAAATATTCTGTGATTGGTATTTAACATTTAATATACGCAAATGAGTTTTGAATGAATTTTGATTGGTGTCGTACTAATACCAACAATGTTTGTATTGTAATGGCAGCTGGAAGTTCTATAATTAACATTGGGAACATGAACACTGATTAATTGTAGTTATTGATGGACGAAAGATAGGTTAATATGAGGAACAGAAGGAGTACAGAATTATTATTCATTAAATAATAAATAATAACAAAATATTACTAAAATCTGTTTTAAATGCTCGGGCACTAAGGCGTCGCTTCTAGGGAAAAATATTCATTTTAACTAGTCCGAAAGTGAGGGTATAATTTCTTTATACATATTGGATGAGAGGTACATATATAGAAACTCTGAGAGTATTCGAATATTTTATGTGGGAAGTACAACATTTATTTCGTCGTGAAATTGCAGCATAACTAGTGTACGAAAACTAGTGCTTGATTTTAAAATATTTTTTATTTAACGCGATCATATCGTCATTTTCAGCAGTTCCAGTAGACTACAATATTTGTGATAAATAAAAATTGCATCTTCATTATTATCGTTCTTGTTTCCCTATATTTGTTTTAAACTTCTATTTCACTTATAGGACTAGCGTCTGGTATTCTATTTGCATTTGTATGCTACGTGTAATAATTTGAATGCGATGGAATATTCTCCTTCAGCAGGAAGGATATTTCATTTCATTTCATAGTTTCCCCAACGCCTTTACCAAAGCTTCCTGTCACAAATGTTTCAAGCCTTATTAACACTTACCAAATTATGTATACATATTTACACTCGACCTACGCCTACTTATTATCTAGAATAGAATCAGCTGTCTAGGGCAAATATATTCCACAAATATGATGTAATATTTACATTTATTTAAAATAAATTGTTTCTATATTTGATAAATTGAGTTATCGGTAGACCACCTCACAGTATTCTACTAGATTTGGGGAAGTATAATTCAACTCTACGATACGTATAACATGAACGGGGATCTATTTACAGTGCAACCGAAAAAACGTTACAAATTACATTCTTTCATTATATTTAAACTATATGAATAACAACTACGCTATTGTAGGTGTATTAGTCAGTCTTAAACATGGAGATCAGTGTCAAATAAGACTTCTAGGCATTGCTTAATTTTTAAATCTACATGTGATATAAGGACATCAGTCATTCCCTCTGATATTGCCACTACCGTAGTTGGGATTCGAACTCAGACCGCACTAGACACTTCGGTAGTTTGTCGATTTTAGTCCTTATTACGCCTTTTGTAGAAAATTGGAAACGCAACCTACCTGCACGCCTCTGCCAATTTTCCACATGTATGTTTATGCGAGCTTGGTATAAAACCCCGTCTAATATAGAACTGATGATTGCTAATAAGGATGAAATCACAATGTACAGTTCCGAGATGGCCTGGTGTTTTTAAATTAGGATCAATTAGATGGCAAAAATTCGTCTTACATTGTACATCTTGATCAATCGTCAATCAATCTAATATTGTTTACTTTTGCGGTTACATAGCTGTTCTGTTAAATAGCGGTAATATTTGGAAACTTAACGTATGGATTTAAACACTGTGAGTATCTATGGGTACATATAAAGTTGTAGGAGACCGGTTCTAAGGTTAATCCTTGAGATGCCATAGGACATAGGAAATATCATAGAGAAAAGCCTTTTTTTAAATCAATCTAGGAATGACTAGTTAATGTAAGAGTTTGGGAGTTTATATTGGGTATGTATATGGCATTCATTTGGCTATAAAATAAACACAATTTTTAAGTTGTAGTTAAACATAAGTTAAATTTTAAAGGATTGCACTATATTCTAAAATTGACCAAATCAGTTGATATTTCAATATAAATATTCATTGTTCTAATAAAACAATGTCCACATAAGATCCAATTGTAAAAGACTACTCCAGAAAATGTTAAGGGCTGGTATGTTACCTCAATACCGGACGCCAGTAGAAACTTGAAATTTTTGCATGCATTCTACCAATGCAGTTTCGTCACTGTTCTCAGCAATATTTCTTTGTATCTACTACTACGATTTCGCTATATGTTGTAGTTGCTGCCAATCGGTTCCATAGTGAAGAACTGTATTTTCTTCACTAATATATATATATATATATATATATATATATATATATATATATATATATATATATAGTACTCCATAGATTTATATATTACTTCATAGACTTCTGCAAAATATTTGGTATTCGCTGATTATTTTATCGATAATTACTATAAGAGTCTACTAAGTGTGTTATCATTGCATAGGATTCTTATGAAATGTTGTGCCACGCGTTTGTCATAAATCAAATATGATTCATGACAACATGGTTAACAGTGATACCGCGGGTGAAGAGAGTCAACTAGTCAACAATTCTCCAGTGAACAAGTCAATAAGGCTCATTATTTATTTATCATTTTATAATTTCCTGAATTCAAAAGCCAACGGTTTCTAAAAATTACGACAAGTAAATGAGATGAATTTATTTTATTTGTTTCCTCCGTCAGCGTATCATTTGTTATCCATTTTTCCGTTACATAGTCATATATGTCGCACTTTAAAAACAACCTAAATTATTTTACCTTAATTCGAGTAAACGAACTACGTGTATATTCACCACTAGATCTCCCGCCATCCATATTTCATATAAGGTATGAGAAAGATATCACTTTTTACTTCATATGTGTAAAAAAATGAAAGTTAAGATTTGCCGAGCATTATTACATTAAGACTTAATGAAAATGTGTGTGAGCTGCAGTAGTTATTCTCCTTGTTCATTTAGATTGAAGATGTATTTTAATAAAATCAAAAATAGGTGCAGTGTAAATATATAGTGGTTGTGCATAAACACTTTTCTGGGCATATTTTGTGATTTGTGTGTGATGGAAACTGGTCTAGAGGGCTGGAATTAAGGAAGGAGTTCAATAAGTAAGTTAAATCTTTAAGTACTCTAGTTTTAATCAAAAGGCAAAACAGTTTTTGAAGACAAAAAAAGCAGTCGCACGAAATTATTTTTTTGTAAATTGGGAATAATACGTATACATATATTGTATATAAAATTTCATGGAGAATAAACACAGTGACTTTAGTCACTGTATTTATTCTCCACAGTGACGAACGAGCTGGATACCGTTTATCGTACAAAATAAGATTTTTTTCTGTAACAGAATAAATAATAAAAAATTACATAGAAATATTACTGTACCTATAGTAATCGATGTACTTTCTGTCATTTAAGGTAGTATCTTCAGGGTATGAAGAAATACAGCCTATATTTAACGACCACCAACGTAAGATGTGGGTTGTAACCTCTATAAAGATAATTTTTGCAGTTTTATGTATTACATTAAAATGTCAGTCGACAGTTAAAAACTAAACCATAAGTCTTTTTTAAAATATATGAATAAATAGGAAAAACACAACAAAAATATAATTTATGTATAGTTTATTTCATCGCTATTTGTCAAATAAAAAATTCCAAACGGCTCTTATCTCATACTGTGGCTTGTTTTTATGGCTAGGCTCAGGTAGACTGTTCCGCTTATCGGCAAAATAAAAGAGTTTTTTATTTGGCAAATAGCGATGCTTTCATCGCTTTATATATATGGACCTTGTTGTTACTATAAATTACTTAAATTTCATAAAGGGCGTATATATGAGCTCAAATTGTAATAAACTTTCATAGCTACAAGTATATTATAATGGAATAAATGTTGTATATTGGCTAGGGAAGTTATTTATCGCCCGAAATAAATAATAAAAACTAAGGTGGTAGCCATAAATTTCCGGGGGTCTATCGATTTAGTTAGTAGCGCTTTGCAGTCCCTAACAATTACCTATCTTGAATCTTCATTAGCAACAATAGTAGTAATGATGTCATATTTTACAGGCAGAATTTTATTTTCATTTAAAAAATATCATATTAGTGTTGTATAGGGCAAAACACACTGTTTGTAGAAGACAAAAATAAATATAAGACTCACCTTGTATACTTACACAATAACAATTCTCCTAAAGTTTTAACTCGGATAATTCCATTTCAATCAAGAATTGTCGATGGAATTAAATGCCTCACTTCGAACAATGAAACCCCGCCTAACAATATCGAAGCGCAAAAAAGTTAATAGAAGAGTGGAAAATATTATTATGGCCCTTATTGTGTCTGCGAGATATCCACTTAAAATTGACGACATTCGATACCATAACCTGCATATGTGCGAATTCTACTCGTGAGCGGCATATTGTTTCCAATACCATTATATCACATGGGGACTATCCGGTTATGGGCCATTATTTATATTGGATAGTCTCACATATCGTCTTGAATGAATTTTGAAACGAAAATTCGCGACAATGGAATAACGACGGAGAATTTTCTTATATTCCTTTCGAGAGTACACCACCGGATTTGGACAAGCATCAAGTGGAACTAATACAGATTAATGAAATCCTTTGTTCCGAGCTCCTTTTATCTTTTGTTTATGAACTCCGCTATTTATTATGGAAAAAATAAAGGAAGCCCTAATGGTTATTTAAACACGATTGAATGATTTCCGATATCGAATTAGCCGGGGAACATATTTATTTAGGATTGCCAGGGAATTATTAATAATCCAGACTAATCATTCCTTCTACGATATTTGATTCAGTGAGGCATTGAAATGTATTCAATGTTACACTATGCAATGGAGCCACGAATTCCATTTGTAAATATATACCAGTCATTTTTTTTTAGTTTTTTTATAGAAATAATAATTGTTTATACGGTTAGTAGGCTCTGCATGTTGTCAAAGGCTATGGCCTCGTTTAATAATTTTACGTCGCATGTTAAAAACGCTTCTTATGAGTTATATACAAACAATACCACTTTCCACATCACTCACTATCTAAAGGAAAAAGTATTGTTTTAGCATTTTACTCTAGGAATTTAGTTTAGGCATAGTATAGAAATATAAAAAAATATTGACCAAAGATGCTCACGAAATGGAAAATGTCAGTCCTAGTTTATATCATTCTTTTGAGATAATTCTGTCAAAAAGCCATAGTAGAGGGATATCTGGATCATCTTTTGGCAGTATGTTAGTACTAATGAGATATGTTGTTCCTATAAGTTTTAGCCCTTCATCTATTTAGATTTTTGAATAAATCGAAAAAACCAAAAATCAGAAAATAATTTTGTTCTCAAAAACGGATTTGAATTAAATTTGGATACGCTATAGTGGTATGCATAGGCTATACTCGCAACAAATGATAGCTCGTAATCTTCATAATAATCATTACAAACAGGGGAATTTTTGTGAAGTAATTCTTTTTCTTTATGATAACGTGCTAGAACAATTTTGAAACAAATGCCATAGGACCATAAACATCGTGAATCGGCCCCAAAGGGATATCTGGATAATGTTTTGACAGCATGATACCACTAATGAGATACGTTGATCTTGCGGGTATCAGACCTCTATCTCTTTTGGTTTTTGAATAAATCGAAAACAAATCAGAAAATAATTTTTTCTCAAAAACAGGTTAACCGACTTGAATGAAATTTGGGCACATTATAGAGGTATATAAAGACTATATTTGAAAAAAATATCAGTTCATTATCTTCATAATAGTCATTAGAAACAGACGATTTTTTCCGAAATTATTTTTTTTATTATAACGGTCTAAAACAATGTTGAAACTAACTGCTCTTTATGTCTTTTTCGATGTAGAATAATCTCTCAAATCCTTAAATTTATCGAAGAGGTACGACATTTTGAAAAAAATAAATAAGAAATAATTTTTTTATACAAAATCTTTCATTTGGTTTATTTCAATATTTATACCTTTGGAACATCCATAATAAAAAAATGTTTTCACTTTATTGTTTTCAATATTTAATGTTATTTTCACTTATAAATTAATCAAATAAACTTCGTTTCTGTTGTTCTGTTGTGGGGCTGATTCACTATGCTTATAGTCCTATATATTTGTCAAATTATAATATCACGTCAATACAGTACAAAAGAGTGTCTAATAAAGTTGCTCGTTTCGTCAGTGTACCAGAGGTGCCACCTTAAGGACTTTGTAATTATCCAAATTAAATAAAATAATCACAATTCGTAATAATACAAATAATTCAAATAAGTATAAGTAATAATAAATAAATAAGTAATGCTATGCTAAGTAATAAAATAATAATGAACACCTGGTTATATGTTATAATGTATGCAATACTGTACAAGATTGACCCTCCAAAACAGCGTTATCATGTGGATTAGTTTTGTTAAACATCTGCATATGTTTCTATAGTTGTTTCAGCGATAGCAACGACCATTCAACATCTAGTGATGTAATATGGGCATAATGAAAACAATAGTTGAAATTATATAACGAAGTTGCAGAAATACCATATATTTGTTTTAATCTAGCAAAATTAGAATCTTTTTAAAAGTTTCGCTATGACTAGTATCTTTTGCGTTTATTAAACTATGTATATGTGTGCATAGCATCCACTATTCACAGTGATTTCACTAACCATAAGGAAGAACTTTGTAATTTTTCTATTACGTCCACAAGTCCCTTGTTATAAATAGTTCGTTATCGCAGTAATTGTTATAAATAGTATGTAAATCTGTTTCAACTTGACGACCTTGAAATATCGCTTTACTTTCCCTGATAGCTACTGTCTCTTTTGGCTCGAATTGAAAGACTACAGATATATTGTGAAAATGCTCAAAATAATTAAATGCTGCATGTAAGCATATCCCCAACGAGTAAGAATCGGCTGTAGTGGTACAGGAATGTCGGCATACCCTCTATAAAATTGGCCACTACGTTTAGGAGATTTGAGAAATAGCGCTTTGGTAGACGATATTGTAATGATGTAATACATTTTATCGTCAAATATTCGACACAGTATATAGTAGTACATACAGAAGTACACTGTGTATGAGCAAATCTCTACTTGATACGCCTATGGACGATTCATCCATATGACGTCATGGAAATTTCTGTATTCGACGCTCCGTATTTCATTCATTAGTTATCATCACCTGGAACAACGAGATATGTATATGTGAATACATGGTGGCTATTATATAAAATATTAAATAAATAAGTAGTCTTAAAACCTTAAAACGGACTTTTCCGCACGTAGAACATCTCTATCTCGAAATTTAGTGGCCGAGAATAAATAAACCAACACATAAATATAGAATATGTGTTTCATGCGACAGTTTTACTTTTTGCAAATAGTTCACCCTCGTGCTTTCTCATGACCCATGAACAGGGTGGGGTGTGTCATATCCACTTCAAAATCACTAGATGTCATCTGGTAGACGTTCCTAATCAGAATCAGTGGAAACCCGATAGATCCGACACGATTTAATTAAGTGATCGTGCTAACAAACAAATTTCTCAAATAGTCCACCATTGTGCTTTCTCATGACCCATGAACATGGTAGAGTGTGTTATATCCACCTTAAAATTAATAAGTGTCATCTGGGAGACATCCCCGGTCAGAATCAGTCAAAACCCGATCGATCCGATACGATTTAGTTGAGTTATCGTGCTAACAAAAAAAAAATTCTCAAATAGACCCAAGGGAGGGGATGGTGTGCTATCTACCTCAAGATCAATAGGTCTCGTCTGGTAGACGTCCACGATCAGAATCAATCAAAACCCGATCGATCCGACATGATTTAGTTGAGTTACCGTATTAACAAAAAAATTTCTTAAATAGTCCACCGTCGTGCTTTCTCATGACTCATGGGCAGGTTGGGGTGAATCGTATCCACCTCAAAATCACTAGATGTCATCTGATAGACGTCCCTAATCAGAATCAGTCGATACCCGATCGATCCGACACGATTTAGTTGGGTATTAACAAAACAAATTTCTCAAATAGTCCACCATAGTGCTTTCTCATGGCCCATGGATAGTGTGGGGTGTGTCCTATCCACCTCAAAATCAATAAGTGTCATCCGACACTATTTAGTTAAGTTATCGTGCTAACAAAGAAAAATTCTCAAATAGACCCAAGGGAGAGGGTGGTGTGTGCTATCTACCTCAAAATCAATAGGTGTCGTCTGGGAGACGTCCCCAATCAGAATCAGTCAAAGCCAGATCGATGCGACACGATTTAGTTGAGTTATCGTGCTAAAAAGAATAAATGCCGACGACAACGATGACACACACACAGCAAAGAATTTTTAAAAACCATTTTTTGTTGTTTTTAGACCGAAAAGCAAAAAATAAACCCAAAAAAAAATTATTTTTTTCACTTTTTCTTTACACGATTACGTTACTTTTCCGCTTATAATGGAGTGCGGAAAAGTAATATAACATTATTTTCACATAGCACAAAAACTATTTTACGTAATTTTTATCCATGTTTCTTGATTCAATATTGCATAATTGATAAGAAATTATGTAATGGGTGAGTCGCATACATAATTGCGCCATTATTTTCGACGGAATAGAATGCATGTTTTAGTTTAAGGCACACATCTTTAACTAAATTTGACTACACAGCCAGGCTAAAGTTACATATTTTCCGCTCTTAAGTAATTAGAAAGTTATGAACGTTCAGAATGTTCAGAAGGTTTAGATTTAAAGGAAATAAGTTGCTTATTTAGCAAAGTTCTCTAATGTCATACTTTAACTTTTCTTTGCGAGACCATTACAAACTTACGAGCTAGTTTTAAATATCTTTAAAACAAGATTGGTAAATGTCTACGGAAATATGAGAAGCAAAATAAAACGTTTATAAGCTGCAGTCTGTTTGTTAAGCTGGTTCTGACTTAATGGTCAATTAAAACGTTGAGCATGTTTATAAGAAACCCTAGGATTATCTGCTACCCCAAGAATTAATTTCTTATTAACTTGTACTGGGTGCCCTTTATACAAATCTGCTAAATTTCCTAGGCTAAATGTTTCAAATAGCATTAGATTACTTTAATTAAATCTGAAACATTTGAAGTTGAGAACGCCGCGGTATACAGAAGATATATCATTTAATTTTCTGTATTTAAATAAATGCAAATTAAATCACTTTTATTGTCACTCAGACAAAATTTTTCAAATTAATGTTCATTTTTACAAAAGTTTCACCGAAATCATTAAAAGAATCTTGACTGGTATTTTTTCCAAGTAAAGTAACTAATTTTATTAATTCTTCTCTCATTAAATTTTTTTATTTATATCTGGAAAATACTACCTACTAGTTGTGCATTATTATTAATGTACGTACTCCTATCTAAGGCAACGGAAAACATTTCCGCACATTTTAAGTCACTGTTTATTTGAAGAGCGATATTTTTTCTAATGCTAATATTCTATATTTTACTGTATTACGACTAACTGATAATTTATTTATTCGTTTTATTATCAGGTCTTTTTCTCTTAAATCAGCAAATAATGTGTCGCTACATGCCAAAAATGTACTTTTTAAAAACTCGCCTTCCAATAGAGGATTTCCATTACGAGCAATACAGCGTGTTATTTTAAAACTGCTAATATTATAATGCTGCATTAATATTATTTTTCGGAAAAATAAATGATTTAAAGTTATAGATTTGAGAATAGTATTCTTTAAGTTTTTGAGAAAAATATTCTATCTTTTCTTCCGATGTTACAAGAACAAGATTTTTGTGTAATGTTTCGGAATATCGCTTTATATTGTAGCTTAGAGTTTTGACATTTTCACGGCAAAGTATGCAGGATGTGTTGTTCTTTCCCACAATAACTTCAAAATTATCAAACCATTCAGGATGGTTTGCTTTCTTAACTACTGGCGCTGATATGATGAATATCTAAATAAAATTGATATTTATAATAATAAAATATCCAGTTTTAAATAGAAAGGAAGTTACTTGGTATCAGTTGAAAGCACAAAATAGTACCTACACAAATGAAATTAACCAAAAATAAATTTATGCTAAGTGCACGAAAAACAACAACAGTAAATTGCAAATAAGAGCGAACCTAATAGTTACGTACTAATGTGCGTGCTAATGTATTGCGGTTTCGCGAAATACTTATTATGTAGTTACATGTATGTATTTTATTAATTTTTTTTTTTGTATTGAGAAATGGTTAACCACAGGTAATTTTAATGGCATGGGCCATTTAAAACCGTGGCGTGGGTCAGTCTGTGACCCGCGGGTCATAGGTTTGCCATCTCTGATATAATCTATCGCTAAATTTAGTAACAATGTTAGAATTATTGAATTTGTCATTAATAGGAAACATTGTATTGTAAAGTAAGTACTTAATCGAATAGTAGAAATAACAAGATACCCATTGTTTCATGTTTCTACCTGACACCCTTTTTATATTTTTACTGTCGCTAAATTTTTAAAGTAATATCAATGTTTGAATAATATCTTTTAATGAAAAATATCCAGATTTATTTTTTTAAATAAATAAATTTATTACCCAAGTATATGAAAGTTGGGGTTCACAAAACACTGATGTAAAACTGAATAGGTAACGAAAGTATATAAGTTAATTTGGTATATACAAAATAAGTAGGTATATCTTCGTTTTAAATTGAACTAATTTTTATTATTCACACCTTTATACCTTCTACACTATTGTATATCCTATACAATACATCAAATGTATTTCAAGTTTGCTCATGAATAGTATTTTGGTATTTCTGGCAGCGTAAATTTATTTTTTTTTTAATTATTTAACAAATCGCCAACAAAGAAATCTCTCGGAAATATTTTATCTTCATGTCGTTTTGTCAGACAATGTGTACGACAAGGTAATATTATTGGTTCAATATTGTTCTCTATTTATACAACAGATTTTAATTCGTTGTTAAACTATTGGAAAATTCATCAATATGCGGACAACACAATTATATTTCTCATTTTGCTGGGCCAATATTATCGTTGCCGGTAGCTGTATTAATAGCGATTTGAAAACAATTACTAGTCTCGCTATGTACATAAATTATTACTTAATTAACATAAAACACAGCTTCTAATTTTTGAGAAAGATAGATTTAATTTAGTGGAACGTCTCCAATTTTATTATAAAAGTGAACAATCAAATTGTAACTCTATAATATGATTATATGAAAACTAACTAATTTTCATGTAAATAGTTTGGTACACAAATCATACCACAAATTGAAAATATAGTGTGTTTCAATAAGGACGCTCGATTTTTAAACGTAAATAAAATAAGTTGTGTGTGAGATATCCATTCATTCTTTCTGTTATTTGAAAGAATACTTTATGGCATCAAGTGCGGAATATAATGTCGTTCAAATATTCGCCGCAGCATTGCTTGGTGATTCGTGTTCGGGAGGTCAAATTTTCGATGAATTTGCTGGATCGCGTCATTATGTTGACTTTGAGGGCACCAACTGTTTGTGATTTTTTCGCATAGACCTGCAATTTAAGATGACAGAGAAGACGTCTAATAGCATTCGATCGCACGACTTCGGTGACCGATTCATGTCACCTCTGCACGAGATAACCAAGCCCTCAAATCTTTCGTGCAGAATGTCCATCGTGGCATGCACTGTTTGGCACGTAGTACCGTCCTGTTGAAACCACATGTCATCGGTATCTATATCATCCAGTTTAGGCTACATGAAGGTGTATCTTGCTTATCATCGATCTGTAGCGCTCGCCGTTGACGGTTATGACAATGCCAGTTTCATTTTGAAACAAGTATGGACTTCCGCACCAAAGAGTGACTTTCTCGGGCTGCATTCGGTGCTGATGTATCTTGTGTGGATCGGTATCGTCCCAAATATCCAATTTTGTTTTTTTTACATATCCATTTATCCAAAAATGGGCGTCGTCGTCAAAGATAATTTTTTTGACAAAATTTGGGTCAACTCCAAACTGCTCCAGAGCCCCAATCGTCCAGAGTCGTTTACCTTAAGTTCCTGGGTCAGTTGGATTTTATACGGATGCAGACTCAAGTTCCAACGCAAAATTCGCCCAAGTTGAAGTCGCATAAAGGTTAAATTATTGTGAACGACAAGCAATTGACTGCCTCGAGTTTACCCGTACATTCTCACGCAAAGCAGTGATGTTTTCAGCAGACCTTGCGTTTCAGTGACGTACGGGTGTTGGCTGATTATTTATCAAACCGGTTAACTGGAATTAAGCCACCAAATAGTCGACTCGGCGGGACGGTTGTGGCGAGGATAAAAAATACATAATGAGCAGAAGGTTTTTGAACGGAGCACTGATTTGAAAATAAAATATAATAATTTACACACATAGCTGAACGCCATAATATTTTACGGTAATTTGCCACACACTACTGAATAATTCACAATACATTTTATATATGTTGCTTTAATAGCATGGCCGCCATAATCTAACAAATTTCGAGCGTTCCTATTGAAAGACCCTTAATAATTGTAATAAACAAAATTGTTACTTTGCAATTCAGTGATACTTCCTCATCTCACTTACCATGATGTTAATATATATTAGCCTTAATTAGCAGTAGAAGATAAGAACACTCCACAACGATACAAAGTTGTTTAAAGTATTCATTCAATTTGAGACAGTATGATCTTTTAACCTTTACCTTCTTGGTCTCTAATTGACTGAAGTTTCTTGTTTAATTTATAAATTAAACAAATTCCATACTCGTTCTTATCTTTTTAAAAAAGTAATTAGAAGTGGTGATGTTCATGATTTGGATACCGGTAATCGCGATGTGTATACCTTGCCTAAGCATAGTCCTGCTTAGTTTGAAAGAGAATCTATTCTTAGCTTAGAAAGGTAATCAAAGTAATCAATGATATACCTGCTTCTTTTAAATTCACTTTAAACACACATGCATTCCGACAACAAATTAAAAACTAAATAATTTCCAAACCCCTTATTTACTTTTATTAGACAGTAATGTTAAAATAATTATTCGCATCGTATACATAATATTCAGTAATACTAGGAATCGGAATCCACAGCCATTTGTTTTACGTACTTTTGTTAATTTATTACTTTCGGTTGGTTACATGGAAGAACGCATTAAGGCCGAATGGCGCCAACCTAATAAAAATGTTTGTCATAATCTTGTATTAATTATTGAAAATTAACTGTAATTCCGAAATCCACTCTTTTATCACATTAATCGCCTCTTCGATGTACAGATTAAAAATTAGTGGTGATAGCGTAATACATCCTTGTCTTACTCCTTTCCTAATACCTACTTCCCTTCTTTACCCTTCTACTTCTATAACAGCTGTTTGCTCTTTGTATAGATTGTGTACTACTCTCCTATCTCCATACTTCATTCCCGCGCTCTTTAGTATCTCGAACATTTTTTCCCATCCTACATTATCAAAAGCTTTTTCTAAATCTACAAATCCTGTATAAGCGTTCTTTCCTTTTTCTATTGTTTTCTCTAACATTACTCTTAGCACCAGAATAACTTCGCGAGTTCCCCTATTTCGCCTAAAAATTGGTCTTCTCCTAGTATTTCCTCTGTTTTATCTTCCATCCTCTTCTGCACTAAGATTATGGTTAAGAATTTTGACGCGTGGGAAGTTAGGCTAATCATTCTAAAGTTCTCACATTTGTCGGCTCCTCTCTTTTTCGGTATAGTAACGATAATTAATTATTAATGTATTAATTAATATCATTATTATTATATATTGTTAAACTGCTGTCACTATTGTGATTACTTAGGTACTATTAGTATCGTGTAGCATTTATAGTGAAGTTTCTTGCCAATATTAGATTTAATTGATTTTTTCACAGACACCTTAAATAAAAACAACATTTCAATAAATATTCGAAATAGCTTTCAATGAAGTACCACTCGCATACTATTTGTATTTAAAAATAAGTTTCAAAATCGTGCCACAACGATATAATTAGATTATTATAACACTATTTATTAAATGAGACAATATTTTATTAAGTAAATAGTGCTATATGACCAATAGAGGTCTATGACCTATAATAGAGTAATTATATCAGTTATAAAGTATGCCATTCTACTACTCATTATTATTAATTAAAAGTGTTAGATTCACTAAACTGTTAAACTCTTTTCTTTTAATTATATTAATGAGTTTTGCTACCATTTTGTATAGTAGATATGCTTGTAATTATTTTCAAATCACTCAAGAAACTATCATAGCAGTATATAAACGTAACTGTAATATCTTAGAATTTCCAACCCACTATCGCTTTGACATAATTATAATCAACAGTAATGTTTGCAAATAGGTTACCGGATCGATACACCGTCCACACCAATTGGTTCAGTTATTTGTCTACCTTCGAAACCATTATCGTGTGTGGCTGAAACTATGCCAATGGATGGAATATATATGTACCGCATTCCAACGGTCCTGATTGATGTAAACACATATCGAGCAAGTTCTAGTAAAGCACAACTATTTGTCCAACGTCAGTAAATAACGTCAACTGTAGTGTTGCTATTTCTCACCAACGCACTTTCTATCTAGATAAGTTGGCTTTACGTAAAATTGAATTCCTGACAAATCTACTTACCTCGTAAGAAGATATATATATCCTGGCCTAATGTCGTTAGGAGGAGGACTTGGAATTCATCTTGCATCAAATTTTATGAGGCAATCTTGCTGGTAATGACGATGTATCGCCGCTGCTAAAGTAATATAATTAATTTTTGATAAGTTCAACTAAAATAGCCAAAATTGTACTACATTTTTGTTCAAATAAATGGTGTAATGAATTACCATAGTTTTACGATTGGATATTTTAAACGTGTTATACAAGTTACGAGGGCGAATCAAATATAAACGAGACTTTTTTTTATTTTTTTTATTTGAACTTGAAAAAAAAAAAGATTAACAACTCATTTTTCTACATAATCTCCTGATCTGGAAACATATTTTTCCCGGCGTGTAGGTAATTTTGTAATGCCCTGCTCGTAGAATGAAGTTGGTTGTGTCTCCAGCCAATTGCGCACGTAGGCCTCAATCTCCTCATCGTTGTTGAATCTTTGCCCTCCCATAGCTTTGTTGAGAGGACCAAAGAGGTGAAAGTTGCAGGGCGATAGATCGGGGCTGTAGGGAGGATGTTCAAGTATCTCCCAGCCCAATTCCTCCAATTTTTCTCTGGTCAGGGCTGCTGTATGGGGACGAGCATTGTCATGGAGAACTTTCACTTCTCTCATCGGTAGGTTACGTCGTTTGCCGTGTTTGCGTCGTATTCAAGTGTAACCTTGCTTAAAATATCACAGTAGTACGCCGCATTAATGGTCCTGCGGTCATGTAAAAAATCGAGGCGCAACAAGCCACGTTGGTCAAAAAATACTGTAGCCAAAACCTTGCCTGCTGACAGCCTTGACTTGGCTTTCACTGGCCCAGCCTCCCCTTGATGTCTCCACTCCTTGCTCGCTTGTTTCGGCTCAGGGGTATAGTGGTGCACCCACGTTTCATCGCAGGTGATAACGTGAGTGAGAAACGAATCTCCCTCTTCCCGAAATTTCGCTAGGAGACGCTCCTGAAAACACACCTGAAAACGATGCAATTTCTGCTAAATCCTCTATGATGTTCGAAAAAGTGCTTCCATAACTTATTCCAACCTTAGATACAATCTAATTGGTGGTAGACGCCTTCACACTTCACGAAGCGGGAACCCTCACGCGTTACTAATGCATGCCCAAGGCCAAAAGTCTCGTTTATATTTGATTCACCCTCGTAGAAACATTTTATTACTGAGTGTGAACCACTTCACTTTGTGTTACAGGGTGAATAATTTCCTTGGCTTAAAAATTCTACCTAGACGTCATATCACGCATTTTAATAATATGCATTACATATTATGTCTACTCTGGTCATAAATAGATAAATACCTTAAGAGTAGAAGTTAGCTCACTTTAAATAATGCAAAATGATGTCCACTTCCTTAGAAATGTTATATAATATTTTAGAAAACGTTTTAATTCAAATTCTTATGAAAATTTTTTAATGCATGTAATATTTTGGACATTAATATACAGTTATTCAATTAACAGATTCTCATTCTGTATTAATAAATACTTATTTATTAATAAACTGTTAATAATAAGATGTTAAATAATTAAAAGGAAAGACGGCGAACTTACTGATACTGATATTAGGTATATCATTAATAATAATCACTATATTTCCAAAGAATAACCTCGTTCTATTAAAAAAAACGTACTATAGTATATTGTACAACAAGTATCGAAAAAGACATTTTTCGCACGAGTGTGAAAAATACTTCTTGCACGTGTTTTACATTATATTTTTCCTACGATTGCACTTAAATCATATTCGAGGGATGTATATATTTTTCTTGTTTAAGTTTTGCTTTCAAAACGATGAATTTTTGACATAATAAAACAACAATTATTTAATTTTAATAAACATTTACTTACTATTATTAGCAACATATTAGTATTAGCAACAGATATCATTATTAACAGCTAATGATAATTTTTTTAATAATAGGCAATAATAATCTTGTTAAAAACAATATCTATTTGAAGTTGTACTTAATAGTAAATTTACTTCAATTTTCTAAATGAATTCGTGGCATTTCCTTGTGCTGATTGATCAAATTTTTTATAATAAATATGTTACTGTTTGTTTTTGAAAAATATGGCACTTCTGAGGGTCGCCTGTATGCTAAGAAAAAACGCTATCACTACTCCACGATATTTTGCGCACAGCGTTCCGTTTTACAGTTGCGTTTTTAGTGTGCTTTTGCTTATTTTCTAAGCAACCGTAGGAAAAATGATATACCGAATTTCAGGATAGTTTCTGTCATAACTTTATATACGTATAGCTCATATACTAAACAATATAAAAAATAATTAAAGTGCCCTACGAAGTAAGAAAAGGGAAGAGTTCACAATAAGAAATACGCATTAGAATTTCCAGAGCTGGTTTTAATCTTAATCGATGTTTGGATTATGTTACTTATTTATCTCGTCTAAATAGTAACAGTTAATCGATTAAATTAACCTCAGATTAAAATAGTTCAGCGAGGTCATAAATACAAGCGCAATTTTAAATATACCAGCAATTTAAAGCTGACAGTTTCAAGCCTGTGTTTTAAAATATGCGAACAATTTTTCTATCATTTTATAACAAAAATGACGGTGCGAGTATAACTGAAGTATATACATCGTTCTAATGTAGCTGCTCTAGTACTATCAAAACAAGACTAGCTTAAAATTCTACTTTTCCTATGCAAAGAAAGCTGTCATGATTAGTGAAAAAGAAAGATTGTAAAACAAAAGTCACAAGGACACTGAATATCAACATCAACTGCGCTAGTTATAGTCTCCCTGAATTTATCAATTTATTTACCTAACTCGGTGGCATTCTGTCGTAGGAGAAATGAGGTTCTTTATTTTTTATTTGATTATTGACTTGACAAACTCCTACCACTCAATTCAGGCACACAACACTGGCCCAAATCCACCATTTCGGACCACAGACGCGGTGGCTGTGATAGTGTTAATTGTAAATAACACTATCACAGCCACCGTTACAGACGTATACTATAGGTCACCCATCCCTGTTGTAGGCGAGGAACAACATACCTACTGCACATTTAATAGCTCCGCATGTGACTTCACTTTAAAATATTTGTATTCCCCTCTTTATATCAGTCTTTACATATTATACAGTTCTTACATATTATATTAACCTAAGTATCAGCATGTCATTGTGTAAAGGTATTTTATTACTTGACATTTTAATAAGCCCAGTATATATATATGTATATATATATATATATATATATATATATATATATATATATATATATATATATATATATATATATATATAAAGCTTATTTAATCGTTATTTGGCAAATAAAAAATCCCAGCTGGCTCTTATCTCATACCGTGGCTTGTTTTTATGGCTAAGCTCAGGTAGACTGTTGCGTTTATCGGTAAGATAAGAGTCTTTTATTTGGCAAATAGCGATGAAATGAATAGTATTTACATATTGGCACATGCCTTGGTATTCGTATCTCGTACAATACAATGTAACGCATATGGTCAGTAGACAGACCTCTTACTTTTTTTATTGTCTATCGTTTTATTTTTTAATAATCTAGCTGCCGTTAACCAAAATTTTTTTATATTTGTTTTGAATGCTTATGCTTTAATTAATTAATTATTATATTTTATTCTTGTGATTGTTATATTTTATATTTTATGTTGCTTTATTATAGGAAAAGAAATAACTAAAAATACATTTTAAATAATTATTTTATAAAATTGTATATTACCTATCAGTAGATTATTTGTATTGCTTTCTTTATTTTGTTTTTATTGTTACTTTGACGTCACTGGTTTTTCTCTTGTATACTTTTTGCTACGTCCAATGGACGTTTGGTTATTCCCCAGAAAAATGCACATCCTTGGTTGATGGATGTGCATTTTTCTTGTTACATCATGCGCTGATATTGTCCATGTTGTCTCTCATTAGTGGTCGAGGTTTTCATGTAAGTATTTGTGAGTGTGTGATTTGCTGGAGTTATATGTCTGCTTTATGTTTTGAGTCAGTGGTGCTGTGTATATTCGTGTATTGTAAAATATCTATGTTGTCTCTCATATACGAGTACCTATATTGTTTTATGTGTACCGCATGTAACAGCTAACCTGAATTCTCATCATATTCCTCGGTGCAAAAATATTAGAGCATGTTTAGTTAGTAATGTGATTAAGCCTACTTTTTTTATTTACTAATAACACTGACGTACCATAGTTTTTCAGAAAACACTAAAACACTATACACTAAACTCGATGCTAGTTTCGCCAACAAAGTTTTAATCATCTCCACAAGATGTTTTGTTGGATATTCATCAATTTTGTCATCTATTCAATCTATCATGTCAATTTTGTTGGCTAAACGCGCGTCAAGTGTAGTGTATAATGTTTTGGTATTTTGTGGAAAACTACGTCAGTGTTATCTTCACACCAAAGGTTAAAATCCACTTCATTATTTACTAATGTTTCATGAAAATCAAATAATGTTATAGAAAAAAATTGAAGGAAGCGGAAAATCGAGCAAAAGTGGGATGATTTGACTAACTATAAAGAAGTATGTTGGGGCAAAATCATCAGGTCATAAAAATATATCAAGTAAATACACAGTTTATCAAAGTGGTTCTTAAGGATACGCTGAATGTGCTAGAACTTTATTCCTAATTACTGCGGGTCTAAACGTATCGGAAAGAATACCTGGAACTAAATTTAAAATCATGAGAATATCCGTAAGATTTCATAAGAACTAAATAAATAATTTAGTGAAATATCTGATTTAAAACTACTATCATATCTCTCCTTATTCAGGAATATTATTCCATTAGATTACCAATCCAGCAACTGCAGATAATTTTACTACAATAGTTAGCTTATGATACGAAATTATTCTTGATTTGGGAAGTTTCCCTTTAGAAGAGAAAAATGAAGTTCTAATAGCATAATAGACCCAATTCTGCATCCAAAATAAAAATTCCGCAACCTGGAGCGTATAACCATTTTTTATTCTTAATGTCTTCCAGTAACAGCGGAACATCATATATACAATTCATTCTCGAACAATAAGCCCACCGCTTCAACAATGTCCGGCTGAATAACTGGCAATTGTAGTGGAAGTAATGCGATGGCAATGCCGAAAACGGCATAATGAGTGTATGTGGAATTAGAATTGTGCGCCATTTACGCTGCATCCGAAGCGCGTTACTTTACATTCAATAAAACTCGTTGTAGCCCGCAGCGAATATCCAATAACCGAGTGACATTATATGAGAAACGAAGTTAATTTAGGAACTGCAGAGTACGGTTCGAAAAGCGCTCGGGAAAGCATCAGTTAAAAACGGCTAGATAAAGCGGCTATGCGTCATGGGCCTGCGAAAGTAAACATGTTTATCGGAGTTTGTTTGACTTGTTTGTTGGACGATATTTATCAAAACAACAAATACCGTAACAAGCATGTTAAAAAAGTGTTTAATTTAGCTCGTTCCTCATTAACTTTAAGCCTCTAGTTATAAATTAGTGCTGCCCACTTGGATGCCACATCTTATTTTGTCAGCAGCTGATACTCATTCAGCATAAAAAATCCGGATTTGCTCGATTCAATATCTGCATCAATATGTCTTTAAAGTCGTTTTGGTGAGCGATGTCCAGTGCGGTGAAAGCCGTTATGCAAGCACCTCGCAGGATTGGAAAAACCACTCCCGGGCACCTCAGAAAACAAAGGAATCATCATGGAGATAGCTAATCTGGTCATATAGGCATAGTTCTCGATGAGAGAACAACGATCACGAGATCGTTTCAGAGCAGCGTTGTTTGCTACATTTGATTAAAAAAATTTGATTTTTACACCAAGAATCTGTTATTTTATAGCATGGAGATAACACTATAACACCTGCATACCATCCCCTAAAGGGCTGCAGACACCCCCATGCGAGAACACCAATGCAAACTAGCGTTTTGAAGGATCGAATATTTCAGATAACCAGCAGTCGCATCAACGGCCACCAATTATTGAATTATTGAGTAATTTAGTCAATAGACAAGCTGCTACGCTACTGCTCAAGTTCAAAAAGTTACGTTCCCGTGGCAAACTGCATTATAGTCACGAAAGTAGTGAGCGTTATCGCGAATGCCAGTGACAGATTCAGTGAATAGATATACTAACCAAGTAACTGCATATCTGCGCGCCTCCTCCAAGGGCCGGATTCAATGACCGGATTAATCCGGCACCATCACATCTGACTGTTATACAGAGTTACATCATTAGAAATTAATAATCAACATCACAGCAGTAGTAAATAACTAAATCAAGTCTATTGCAACAATATATAGGTACTATTCATTTCATCGCTATTTGCCAAATAAATAACTCTCTTATCTTGCCGGTGCGGACGGAACAATCTACCTGAGTCTAGCCATAAAAACAAACCACGGTATGAGATAAGAGCCGTTTGGGATTTTTATTTGGCAAATAGCGATAAAATAAACTATACATATCTCAATAGTTGAAATTTAAAGTGACATTGCCGCCTTCGCCATTTGTTTAACAATTGCTGACGGAACTGTCGTTTGTTGGGAAATTGTATTAGTGCCATCGTTATTATTGAAAACTCAATGCCTAAACTGCGGAATGTTTCGGGGAATATTAAGAACAACTTTATCACTTCCATAAGGTATTGCCAAAAACAAATAAATACATTTTTATTTTATTTTGATTTTCTAGAAATACTTAGGGAGTTGACGGAAAACTAATGATACTTTTTTAGTAACTAGTGTCTATATAGTCTTCTATTTACATTGAATGTAAAATCAGATGTTTCGTACATACTTTGACTTAGTTCACAAATTTTAAAATTTCAAATAGAGACATCACATTTGTTCAGGGTTAGAAAGAAGGTTTCTTATTCCGAATTGAACTATATACTCCTGGATTTTTCGAAATGGATGACCATAATAATACATAATCATTAACAAATTAATTAATACTAACAGTAAAAGACGAAAAACAGAAAACTAGTTTTCCATGAACAATGAAAAATTTTTATTTCAGCTCATCTCTCGATGATGCCGAACTTCATTGCCGAAATGCGCGTCGAGAAACACGTGGAATTTCGATGTTCATGGAAGACTAACCTTTTTTTTCTGTTGCTGCATCGTGGAACCTTGGATGCCAGAGTAAGAGATTAAGTTAATATATTAAAATACAAATTCACTTACCTTGGTATGAAACTTAGATTCATTAGATGGTCTGATGAAATCCGAATCCAAGTCTCCTAGATTCCTACATTATCAATTGAATGTGATTATAACATGGTCATATTAATGAGTTATTTTCACTGTTTACTGTCTACCAAACTAAGTGCATAGGTAATAGTTACCATAATCTAACACCATATTTTACCAACTTATTAACATAATAAAAAGCCAATAAAATTAACGTCGATATTTTAATTGGATCAGTAAAATTATAGTTTATCAGTATTTATAAAATATATAAAGTATAATAAATAATAAAATATTAAATAGTAAAACGTTTACAGAGAAAACTATTTAATATTGATAAGAGAAATGCAATTCAAGAGCATGTCTTAATAATAATACGAATGAAAATACGATACCATCATTATAAGTAATTTATTTCTTATTTACTGCCTTTGTCGTTAGTTCTGTTAAATTTAGTTATATTCATGGCCTAGAAATAAAAAAGGACAAAGTAGGGGAAAATACTGCAAAAGAGTAAGAAAGAAGAAGAAGTTTCTTCTCCTTCGTTTCCAAGAAAAATCAAAGCAAATGAAACTTTCCACATTATGATTAGAATATTTAATGACTCAGCTCATTTAGAAGCAAAGAAAACATTAAAATAATAAGCATTATTTACAATTGTAGTACATAATAGTTATATGTCGTCCAATGAATTATTACAATTGTACTTCACATAAATTTCTAGCATTGTCCAATACCTACAAAAAATAAATATGTGTGCTGGAATAGAACGTGTTCTTAGTCCCGCTATTTTTCCTAAAATAACTTTGATATTCCAACACATCTTCTTAGATTTCTTTCAGGAAGATTTTGTTCCATTTTTGTCAATTCTCTTTCCCAATGAACTGAATCCAAATCTATGGTTTCAATACGATTTCTGACACCAGAATATGGTTCCAATAAGGTGTAGCCCAATATGTTATTATTGTCTTTATATATTTCAATAACATATTTCCAAGTTGGTGGAAGTGGAGTAACTCAATTGGATCATATGATCCAATGACATGGTCCAATTGAGTTACTGTCAAGATCTTCGTATCTTAAGGGGGAAGGCCACTGTGAAAATTTTAAATGTTATTTGCATTTCTTTAAAGTATTTATTTTTAAAAATATGTAGATAAAATTTTAAATTAACATTCTAAAAATTGACTGAGTTATAGCTACTTTAGTGAGAGTAGGTAGCGCGACCATCCCAACCGAAAGTGATTACCAACAAAATAAAACCAAGACCCGAGACTGGGTAGTTTAATGTAAGTATATTTTAGAAAATACATAACTTTATCAAGAAAAACGCAAAAAAAACATTAAACGCTTTTTTTTCGAAATGACTTTTTTCGACTTTATGGCATCGAATACTCGAAAACCTATGAGCCGATTTTCAAGTTTTTTTTAAATATTTGTAACTGCCGTGGCTAAGTATGTATAGCTTATTTCATCGCTATTTGCCAAATAAAAAATCTCAAAACATAACCTTGCCTTGTTTTTATGGCTAGGCTCAGGTAGACTCTTCCATTTATCGGCAAGATAAGAGAGTTTTTTATTTGGCAAATAGCGATGAAATGAATAGTACGTAGCTATTTTCACAAATTTTCGTAATCGTTATTTTTACAAACTGCTTGAATAAAAAAGGGATTTAAAATTAAAAAAAATTCAATCCGTTGCCATATTGTAAATAAGTAAAAATACACATAAGAATAGTTACATTCGTATAGATATTCATAAAATTTTGTTTTTCATTTTCAGATAACCCTTCACTGAGATATCAATACCACAATGGAGATGACAATTATTTTTAGTCGTTAAATCGAGGCCCATATCATTGTTAATTTTTAAAATTTTTGAATAAAAATTTACATAAGACAAGCTTAATATATACTTAATAAAATAGTAATATTTTGATCCTTTTATTAATCAGTTGTTCCTGTAAAAAAATTTTTATATGTCGGTTATTTTTTCGGCCGTGATAGTGGCCGTCCCTCTTAAGCCACTTAATTTTGTCTTGCAAGGGTGTTTGAAAAGTATAATTTTTGAGAACCTGACAACATTGAAATTCTGTAGTAAAAAATCAGACATATCTCTCTGGTATACTACAGAATACACTATGCGCGAGATGGATTTTAGCATCAACTAACCTTTTATCAAGAAAGAAATGGTACCTGTTGTGAATATTTTTTACGATGAAATAATCATTAATATAAATTGATTTTATATTAATGATTATTTCATAAAAATTTTATTCCTTTTGCAGGTAATAATTTTAAACATTTAGAAAACAAAATAAGCATTGTATTCCCTCAATGTACCTTTCAAATTATGTTACTTGATATACATGAACTCAATCGAGATAACTAAAGACAATTATTATTCCTTAATCGTGCGCAGTCAAAATTTAAAATTGATATATTTCAATTTTTTTATTGAAATTCTCCATATTTGAGTTACAGAATTTATTCCCCGTAAAGATGTCACCCTATATAATGCAATAAATCTGTTACACTTGACGCAAACCAGAAAATATGACTTTATAAATTATAATATCATGAGTATAATGTATTCCATAATGGTTAAGTTCATTATTCTTCCAAAATTCAATATAAAGAATAACCGAATTCATTTAAAGCCCAACAGCAAAAAAAATACACTTTTCTTCCAAATCACATTCTAAAATCAATCAACTAGTGTCTAAAGTTGAAGGGCTGATATATTACATATACACAATAAAGTCGCTATCATCTGGTATATAATCAATAGTCATAATATTTCAATGTCTTTCTTTTTCCCCGTGTTTATATTCAGTTTCTTATTTTGTATGCTATTGTAAAAAGCCATTTATTTAACTCATCTCTTGTAATGGTCTTCTTGTGTTACACTTATAATATATATATATATATATATATATATATATATATATATATATATATATATATATATATATATATATATATATATATATACAGGGTTCTCCAAGATTTAATGTAAAATATATATTATTATAGCCACTATTTTTTTAAATAAAAAATACAAGACCTTAAAACAATCGTTTGAGAAGTGAAAATATATATTTAAGAAAACATACAGTATGTATTTTATATTATTCTGCATCTTTACCTTTTAGAAGAAGTACCCATAAATTTAAAAAAATTATTTAACATTTAAATTATTGAAACTAAACATTTTTCTGTATATATAAGTTAATCTCGTGGTTCAGTATCACTTCACGTCCGTTGATAACTTATGGAATCTTAGTCTATATATCGATAATACAAAAACAAAAAATCACGATTCTGGTGTAAAGCCGAAAAAACCGTAGTATTGAACGTAGTATGAAAGGATGCATACAGATGCATCAGCAGAATCGAGCCCAACCCCATTATAATCGACATGTTCAGAATATTTCAGAAGTCAGAATTATTCAGGAAACCAGAATCACTAAGTGATATATTGTAATTTGGTGCACCGACAGACTTTAATTTTTTTTTCTTGTAATTCAAGACAATATATTAATAATTAAGTTAATCTGAATACATATTGTTGAGACAAGTACTCATTTTGTAAACATAATTCAGCAACGTGTCAACATTTATTTAAGTAATGACTCAAACAAACAGAATTGGATTGTGTCTGTACGACATATATTTCAAGCTTCTAATATAAATAATTGATAATGTGATAAAAAAAAAACGGAGATTTTCTGACAGTAAGCATTTGACAATTACCTCGGAGAGTATTTTTAAGCTACCTGGATTGACCTGGGGTGACGATATCAATCGCTTGGATTTACATTGTCGGTTCGGAGATATCCATGCGCAAGTTCGATTCCCACATCAGTCGGCTGGATAAGTGGGCATATTTCTGAGATGCACCGGGAGTTACGTCTAAGAATATATCTAACATAAGTTTCGCCCATGTAAAAATAACGACAAATATAGTAAAATATAAGAGAAATGTTTTAGATAAAACATATTTCCATTGATGTGAATTTAATTAAAAGTTATCGAAACTATTTGCCTCGATCATAATATATAACTTAACCTGCTGTCATTCCTATGCCCATTATTAATCTATTTATATTATCTATTTATCTAATGACATTGAAATTTGGTGGCCATATCTAACAGCTTTAAAATCTGGCATCTTTATTAAAAGTCAAGGAAATGTTTAGTACATCAAATTGCTATTGTGAATATAATATCTTTATGGCTAAATAAAATGTATAAAACTGTAATACATTAAGATAAGATGAACTTTTTATTAAGATAAGATGAACTTTCAATAAAAAAGTCTCTTGATCATTAAAGGTAAGGGATAAGTCTGTGGCACTCTGCATACCGACACCGTATTATATTATATATTTTATACGTTTATAACTTTTATAAACTATATAGGATAACTTCCTATAAGACATTTTATCTGTTACCAAATATCGACAAATTATCAAAGTATCCCACTAGAAAATTTCAATTTCTGTAAAAAATAGGATAATTTCCTATAATACATTTTATCTGTTACCAAATATCGACAAGTTTTCAAAGTATCTGACTAGAGAATTTCAACTTCTGTAATAAATAATTTTTTGAATGAACATTTATGAGATTTTATCGATTGACCACACTGCGTTATAAGTAGGTATAATAAAAATCGTTTTAGAAAATGTACACAATTTATTTAAGGATTTGTAATAACATCTTTTTCTGTAATTTACATAAATATAGAAAACACTTCGAGAAATAATGTTTTGGCGTATCGAAGATGTACTTTTAACCTAAAAAAATACATGAAATTAGTTCCTAAGTAAACGATAAACAACAGAAGAATATATCGATTAATCACCTCCGACGCAACAAATAAACATGACTCTAATACAGAGGATATATTGGGACATTTATTTTGCTGACAAGCGTGTAGTTATAACACAAAGGCCCTCCGAAATAACTTCTCAAGAACTGTTGTTATTGCCTTTCACGGTGGCTGATTTTTTCCACTAATGTGCCGCCATTCCGATGCTTGGCAGAAATTTCATAGTAAGGCGGATTTCATACATATTTTTCGAATAAAAACGTTATCATGAGGTTATTCTCTGTATAAAATGGCCATCGCTTTGGTTTGGTAATTTTCTGCATGCTATACTCACCAAAATATAGATGAAAAAATAATGCCACTGTGAATTCTATCTGCAAAGATGGCTTGAAGGGAGTGTGACCATTACTCACTGTAACAAAGATACGATCTTAATATTATTTTCTTAAAAGGTAATACGGGGGTAATAAATTAGGCAGACATACAATTGAATCGAGATAATAAAAAGTCGCAAAACTATGTGTTCTCGAAACTTAATTACATTAAAATAAATACATATAGGTATATTAGTATAAGTTTTGCTACGCAGAGGGTAATATTCAAACTACAGAAATAAGGAGATTATACTCCAACCCATCTGCAAATGCCTTATATAATAAGGACTAAACAAATTAGGTCAAAAGACACTTTCTTGAGGTTTTGGAACAATCACTGTATTTTAGTGCTAACTCTGTTAGACAAAAATACGGCAAATTTTGTCATGTAATTCAGCGCTCGGCGTTTGACATATAGCCAAGAGAATAGCTGTTTTGACCTAATTTGTTTAGTCCTTATTTAGTCCTTATTAGTCTTCATGAGAAATAATCTCCTTATTTCTGTAGTTACATATATGAATACTCAATACATAATATTCACTCCTATTTTAAAATAAAATGCCTCAAGAATAATTTATTTAAGCCCTTAAATATCATACCCATCAAACGATCATTCGCATCACTCAATGAGGTCAGTCGTAATGCGTATTCTGATTATCAAAGACATATCGTCGGTTTGGAAGAAGACTATGATATCTCGAAAAAATACAAGTTTCAGGATAGGGACTTGAAATTATTAAAGAATTCAACTTACGATTTTCTCAATGATGGCAAGGCAGGAGTCTAAAATTTTCACTTCATAATCTTGAACATCTACAGTAACACTTCCCTCATTATTTTCCTCTTTCCTAATTAACAATAACCTCCACGATATAAGGTTCCTCCTCTCATTTTGAGGTTTCCATAAACTTAGTCAATAATTTTCAGATGTAAGATCTTGTTGTAAAGTAATGGGAAAAAGTAAAATTTAATAACTTAAATATCACAGCTATAAAGAGGTACCTTTAATTCAAAAAAAGGTAGATGATTCTTTTAAATTAAGAAGAATGCCTTTGCTCGTAATTTTTAGTAGTATAAATAATATTAAATTGTAACATTTTGACAAATTATAACAATGTTTCTCAAAGTACTTCTTCTTTTAGTTGAAGAACCTGGTGACAACTGAGATGGCACTGTCTTCTTCAAAAGGTGCATTAGAAAAAAATGATGCAATAATGTTGATAGAGCTCTCTTGACGCAGCCAGTTGAACTACGCTTGTGAGAGTCTCTTTCATAAATCTTGAATTAACTTTAGGTTATGTAATAAAAAAAACTAAAAACTAGGTTTTTTAAGATACCATAGTTTTCTTCAAAATCGACGATATGCCAATTTCTCTTTTCATCATTTTATCACCCAAATATCTTTAGGGTTTTCATGGATAAGACAATCAAAATTAGATAAATTGTTCAAACTAAATCAAAGATTTATACAACCTTTAAAATAATTCCAATTTGTTGTTACTTTATGCTACTGCATTGATATAGAATTTTAAATTGAAAGTAAAAGATTTATGACATACTTTATAAGCATTATATTTCCTCGTCTCTAAGTGTACCCCTTCTCGTAGAATCACGTTTTAAGGGAAATGGGTTGATTTATATGCATAAGCTTGTTTCACTCAGAAATGAATAAAACACAACTATTATTTTATGTTTACACACTTGTGTAAACATAATTTCTATATTTTAAGTAGTTCGATTATTAGTAATGTATTCGATTAAGGTGTATATGTTGTATTTGTACTAGATACTCAGTGGATATATAAAATTATAATGATAATACTATAATCAATTCAACACATTTTGAATGGTTACCATAAAGCAACGATGTTTATTATGTATTCAGTGATTTTTGTACGTTCTCAATTTACAATTAATCTATTCAGGATTAATTGACCAGGCATCTGTTGAATATACATGATATATGTGTTCTGTAAGATTGTCAACTCGTGGTGTGCGTGGCTTCGATTCCTACATCAATTGGCTAAATTATTACTAGAAGAGTAAGCCATAGTTAAACCATATACCCGTTTTATTATAAAGATAATAAAAGCGAATTATTAGAAGCATTTTTGCTTATATCTGATATATTTTGATTTGATATATTTATTATTGATATACTTTGAACACATTTATATTTATATCTGATATATTTTGAATACATTTATATTTATTATGTTATTGGCTAGACTGGCTATTCCATTATGAAGTAAAATCATTAAATTATACAAAAATTATTAAATAGATACTTAAAATACATAATATTTCTATTATATTTAACATTTTCATATATTTCAATAAACATTTTGACTAGGTACTGAATATTAAAAAAGATATAAAAGGAAATATTTGGAATTAAACAAAACATTGTGTTCATTAAATTCACTAAAAGAGTAGATGAAAATATATAAAAAATTGTCGTAAATTAAATATTAAGATCTTTTTACATTTGCAACTATTAAAAATATATAACTGTTGTCCAATAAGTGGTGGTAATAAAAATGTGTAAGAGTATTAATTTTAATGGAGATGTTCTTATTGAGAGTGATATTACAATATTATAAATCGTTCGATAAATAACACCTATCGACCGAAAATAAGCATTATAAATAGATAGGAAAAATATTATATTAGAAGACTTAAGACTGTAAAATTGTTGCTTGTGGAAAATATTATTTGCAATTTAATTATTTTTTCTTGAGTTTCTGTATATTTCCCATTTAGTTATGATATGAAATCTTTAAGTGATCACAATCTCGATTGTATTTTGTTTAATTCACTGCAGTAAACTTTTTTTATTGTTTTTGTTTTTCGGTTATTGTTATGTTTTCGTTATATATTTTTTAATTTTCTGATAACTTGTAATTTAACTTTATATAAATTAACTAGCATTTTTATAAAATAGATAATTTTCTATTGACGAAACGACAGTAAATAATGAAGCCAGACAATATCTGTTTTGAATAAGTAAGTATTTGATTATAAAGATCGTGTTAATTAATCCATATTAACGTATAGCGTAATAAACGCATTACCTAATTAAAATAACCAAAGTGAGGCAATTATTAATAAAATGTTTAAGAGAAACAGTCACTAATGTTTAATATATAACGTTCAGTGTGACAGGATTATTTTTTATACAAGAGTTAAAATATATTACTCCTTTTCAATATTAAATAAGAGCTATTCTAATGTGAAGCGGGATTATTGTGAATAAATTATTATTATTAAATGAAATATTATTTCTAATATATTTTCTAATCTAAAGACAAGCCTAAATATGCCCTTTGATAAATCACATGTTCATGTACTAAAGTGTATTATCGTAGCACAAAAAGTTTCCCTTATACTTAAACTACCTTCCGATCCTCATTAGTTCATAAAAATATAATTACTTATAAATAATTTCTGTGTATGCCCGTGTAAATGTCGGGGGTTAGGTGGAAGAATAGCATGAAAAATAACAACCCCAACCCCCTAAAATCAGAGGCACCAAAAATAGCTGGGTTGTTATTAGCACGAGGCTGATGACCCATGAACAAGGTCAGTTTATTAATAGACTGATGCACAGAAAATAACTTTACTAAATGGTTTTTGTTTTAAAATGGGCTTATTATGTTACTTTTATATTGAAGAAAAAAATTCTAGTAATATTTATATTGGAAACTACGTACTGTACCAATGTTTACTTAATACATTATAGTATATATGTATGTATGGCTGGCATAGCACTCCAATATACACTCCGCTCATAGAGAGACTTTCTAGGTCCAACTTCTTGGAGATAATCAATCCCCTATAAGTTTTTGATATTCCTACATATATCAAGCCATTTCTTTATCTTTGCCATTTCTTTGGCTTCTTACTCCAATCTTGTTCAGGTCATCTTTAGCTTCTTGTCGAGGAAGAATATCTTGTACACAAATATTCGTATGATAGCTGTAATATGAACTTTTAATATTTCTTTGGAACTCCTTCATTTGTTAGAGATATGTCTCTTTTCAACTTATTTCCTGTGTATAACGGTAAATATAAACATATTTCTGACACACCCATGGATTCTTTTCTCTCACCGCTAATAGCGCATATTAGTATAGAATTAGTATAGAGAAAGTACTTATACTTGACACATAAAATGTGGTATATACTTGATACATTAAATGATATATCAGTTATACATTTATAATCTGGGAGCGTAGTTACCAATACTTACAGAATTGTTTACATTACCTAAATTATTTATATCTAAAGATACAATCTAAGGAAATGAAACCGTGTGGTTATTCTTATTTTCTACAGGGTGAGTAGGGAGAGATGGACCAAACTTCAGGAGTGTATTGTACGCGTGAAAATAATGTAAAAAAACTAAACTGTTGTTATCAGATTTTTATTTGTTTTCAAGTTATAGTGTAATTAAAAATGTTTATCTAGTATAAGTATTACAAAACGCCACACACGTATTCACATTTAGTATATGCAAATATGGTGTTTGTTTATGGTTTTTGTAATGGGAATGCTAGAGCTACTGTTGAAGAATATCGTCAACGGTTTCCACATCACAGACGTTCTGATAAAAATGTATTTATCAGCTCACGAAGAATTAGTATTCAATTGGGCATTCCACAAATAAGAGTAATAAACACACTCCACCAGCAAGGCTTACATCCATACCATGTACAGAGAGTATAGTACCTACAAGCAACATTTACCCATGACGGCATTAATAATACTCACAGCTGCCATGTATGGTCATATGAAAATCCCCAAGCAATAGTCGAAAGTAAGTTTCAACATAAGTTTTCGGTAAACGTGTGGTGTGGTATAGTGGATGATTATGTAATTGGCCTTTTCATTTTGTATAATCGCCTCACAGGAGACAATTACTTAAATTTTTTACAAAATGAATTACACGGACTACTAGAGGACGTTCGTTTGAACATCAGAATGCAAATGTACTACCAGCACGATGAAGCTCCTACACATTTGACTCGTCAGGTCAAGGAACATTTGGAAGAAAGGATTCCAGGGCGTTGGATTGGTCGCGGTGGTCCTATTAGTTGGCCTCCAAGATCTCCAGACCTCACACCACTAGATTATTGTTTATGGAGCTGGTTCAAAGATGAAGTGTATAAAGTAAAAGTGGACACTTGGGATGCACTAATTTAACGTATTGGAAATGCTGCAGCCGATCTTAAACAAAGACATGACTCAATCAGTAGAGCTACAGGCGCCCTTCGTAGAAGAATCAAAAAATATTTATAGAGGAAAATGGCGGTATTTTTGAACATGTATAACGCTATGATTACCAAAACGTTAATGTATGAAATTTTGTTTATTTTTTTGTTTTTGTTTATTTTATATAAATTAACTAGGATTTTTATAAGATAGATACTCTTCTATTGACGAAACGATAGTAAATAATGGAGCTAGACGATATCTGTTTTGAATAAGTAAGTATTTGATATGAAATTTTGTTTATTTTTAATTACACTGTAACTTGAAAACAAATAAAAATCGAATAACAACATTTGAGTTTCTTTGCATTATTTCCACGCGTAAAATATACTCCTGGAGTTTGGTCTGTTCCTCCCGACTTACCCTGTAGATGTTTTTATTCCTCGTCAACCTAATGGTATACGTGATTATTATTCATGTCGAATAAGTACCCATACTGAGCGCTACCTATATAGGTTTATCGCGTCATGAGTTATCAAACAGAACAACAGCTATCGATTCGATAAAACCAATCTCTTAGATCAATTTCTCTTACTTCAGATTATTAAAGAATTGTCAAGAAGCCCATAGAAATTCATAGAGTGTATAGAATATTTCTTCTGTACTGTACATTTTTGTCGACCCATTGTCACTACAAGGCATAACACAGACGCCTCGAGACGAGCTACTCCTAACTTGGTGAATCTAATTGTCGCGGTATCCCTAAAACGGGTGACTACCGGTAAGCTCGCCTGTAACTTATAGTGACTGAGTATGTAGGCAGACTCGCAGAAACTACCATAAACTTATGCGGGGCTTGTGTAGAATACTTACAATTCCACTAAAAATTTTAAAAAAATTTAATAACTTCAACAATGACGTTAGTTTTGTTATTCATGGTATAAGAAAACTATTAGTTTGTGAAACGAAATTATCCATTTCCAGTTCATAAGTGTAAAGCATCAAATGGTTATTCGATATAAATTCATACGTTTCTACAAGGAGTCACCAGTTTCAGTAGCAATATTCAAGTCGCAATGATTGACAAAACATCGGGAACAAGGTCAAGTTTGATGTGGAATATATCCATAATCCGAAAAAGAAGTGATGATAATATGTATTTAACAGCACCACTGGAAAGGAATTATGAAGGAAATTAATTATGAAAGTAGAAATATTATCTAAGGGAGCATTATGCATTTTATAAAGGGAGGTTAAGAAATCACAAGAAAAGCTTAAATTTCATAAACAAATTAATGTTAACTCTAACGTTTAATACCTAAGATTTACTACATTTAGTGGATGGGTGGTTTAGTTTTCAATATTATAAAATGCGTTAGCATACGTTAACCAAGAGCCGTATTGTAGAAATTACATCCGCGTTTACTTTAGGGGAGAGTTGTGCTCAAAGTGCTTCTTAATGACATTATAATTTATTCAAGGTTCCTTCTAATATACTCGAGTATTATCATTCTATATATCATATATGTACATATATGATAGCTTATAATTATCAATACTTTATTCGTGTTCTCTTAAAAATAAGTAGATCTGACATATGCCATTGTTGGACCAATTCCTTCATTCTAATTTCTCCGAATATCACAAGTTAATTTTCGATATGCGTGTCTGGTCCAGTGTATTAATGGAATACGCAGTTCTAATACCCATCCATTATCCGTATTGGAAATAATCTTGCGACTATGGCTATGATATCTATAAAGTTTGTTAGGGCCTAAATCATAATAACCACGGACGCTATTACTTAACTATTACTAAATTATGAAGACCCTTGTTCTATGACCAAATCCTTCCTAAGTGAGTAAAACACCAGTGCAAATAATTAGATCCTATATTAGCTATAACGTTCAACTTACTGTAAGAATGCCCTACCGAAGTTACAACTATTAACATTAATTGGTGAACAAAAAATGTGTCGTCAGTCAATATTTAATAAGGGGAGTAATAGGGAACTTAAATTGAATAATTTCTATTATTAATATTAAAAACCCATGGATTTATAGATCCTAAAACCTAAATGTAATTTCATGAGATTGGTGACATTGACGAAACTGTCAACTGTAAAAATGTGAAAAGTCGCTTTAATATACTATAGAGTATCTCACTTGGAACTATAGGATTTGACTTGCATATCATTTGTGTTCTGTCAAAGATTGGGCCTCAACATTTAATGACTGTCATCTACAGATCATATGACGTGCAAATGCCTGGGTGCATCATTCGTAACTATAGGACGTGATTTGTGACTAAAATAATATTTGACAAACTGCAGTTTTTTATTCTTCAACATAAAATGGAGACGATACGGCTACAAACGAAAAAAAGTATCGTTCATATGGTCGCCTCAACTTATCTGGCATGATGTCATTCGTTTAACAAAATTGTCTACAACAGGGGCACATAGAAGTCGTTTCATTTCCCAAATAACACATTGAATATTTGCTTTGAAGTCATTGATTGTTGCTGTCTGGGCGACGTATATTTTTCCCTTGACACAACCCCACATAAAAAAGTCCAATGATATTAAATCACACGATTTTGTAGGCCTATTGATGTTAACATTCCACGAGACAACATGATCAGGCCATCTATTATACACCAGAGTTATTGTTGCACGTGATGTATGACACGTTGCAGCGTCTCACTAAACCCACATGATATTCAAATCCAAATCATCAGTTTGGTGGAAAATAAAATTGTTTAGCATATCACGATAGTATTCCCTATTTACTGTAATAGCATTATCAGCTTCACTTTCAAAGAAGTATGATTCAATTACTCCACCATTACAAAATACGTACCAAATTTTTATCTTTATACCAAAGCTTTATCATGAACAGCATGTGGATTTTCAGCACCCCAAATTCGACAACTTTATTTTGTTTGCTGACGTATCTGTCAAGATGAAAATGTGCTTCATCGCTGAACAGAATATTGTTTCAAAAATCAGCATCACCTTCTTTCTTTTCTAATACACAATTATCAAATGTACGACATTGTAGACGGTCTGTAACTTTTAATTGTTGTGGAAACTGAATTTTGTGTGGTGATAGATGCAGACATTTCTTTAAAATCCGATGCGTGATGGCTCTTGACAAATTGATATGCTGTGCATGACGTCGTGTTGATGTGTTTGAATACTCCCGTACACTTTCTCTCACTGCAGCAATATTTTCATCTCACCGACCACGACGAGGACATATTGGGGCTGCCTTAACAATAACAGAACCCGTCTCTTCAAGTTACGAACTGTTAACTCTGTAGGTGCTTCATTTTGTCCTAGTTTTGTGCAAATTTTTCTTAATGAAACTGTAAATGATCGCCAACATTCATAAAACAGTATACAATCTATTCGTTATTGAACTATTAAACACAAATGGCGCACAATTCAAATCCTGTAGTTCCAAATGGGACAGCCTGTAGATATAAATTTTATTAACTTCTATTTTCTGTGACGTCATAATTTCTTGTGTATTTTCTGTGACGCCACAATCAATTAAACTGGATCCCTCTGTATAACCTCTGTGCGTTACCAAAATTAAAAAAATAAATTTCACAATATGAGGTTATTTTTGTGATATTTAAAATTAGTTCTTATTCAAGAAGTTTTTTGTAAATAAACCCTCGATACTTTTTTGATTATTTTTTAAAACAGATCTTCGATGGAGTTTAAAAAATCAACCCTTTCGTAATCTACCTTTCCTACATTAAAGTATATTTCCATTACTGGTAACTAATTTATTGAACGTTTGTTCGCCATTCAATATTTTGTTACCGCATAAATGTGTTTAAACGTACGGTTTTTAGTGCCGGTAATAAATTAAATATCCCGCATTGTCTGGTTTGCAATAATTAGCTATAAATAGTTCTCTAACATAGAAGGCAGTTAAAACCACGGGAATTTTCACATTGTACACGTTTTATAATTAAATTGTGATCGGATATTAGAATAAAATTAATACCACTTCGTTTCCTAATCCATTTTCCTATTAGTGTATAGTAAAATATTTGCCAATTAAGAGATAATTCTTTTCGGGTCGATTAGAACAGTAAGTCAGGGTATAAAAAGGATAAAATGATGATGAAAGATGCAGTTTGCTGAAACTGCTGATATGAATTAATATTATCTAGCATGGATCGAGTAATGCTGGAATGTTGGTAATATGTGTTATTGATAATTAATATTCGCTGTAGTATCAATATTTCTTATAGTGGAATATTATTATACATACTTGTATATTAATAATGTGAAAATTGGCTGTAAATTATTCAGCATGGCGATATCGGTTTACACAGTATTCATAACTTTTGATTTTTTCAAAATCTCTGAAACACAACTGAATCTTCATTTTTTTAACATTTTTTACTGAAACATTAACCTACTAAAAATTTTTTCAAACTTCATATTTGAGCTGTGATGTTATAATATTTTTTTAAATTATAACTGCTGTTTATTTAAAAAAATTGAATTCGTTAAAATTATCCAAGTTGAATAACACAGACCTATAACTTTTGTAATTTCGAAAGTTAATTTGGGTTTGATAAGTGATTATAAGTGAGCTATGTAGGCTGACTTCATGTCTACCTTCCATTTCTGTCCCTCACGTAAGGTTTTTAATCAACTGAATAATCAGAATAATTTAAAAACTCAAGAAAAAATTACATTTTAATAAACATTATATTTAATAAACATAGAAAAACATAGTAAAAGGCAACAACACAAATAGTTTTGAGTTTCTAATTTTTTTTCTTTGAAAATCCCTCCCTTTTTAACAAAAAACTTCATTTTGTAGTTTTCTTTTTGTAATAACCCGTTAGATGTTCTCTTTTCAGCACCCAGCAGTAATCTTCCATCATCGTCACATCCTATCGACTCTGGTACTTCCTTTCCATCTCCTTTCTGTCTTGATGGAACGTTTCACCTTGCTCCTCACTAACACCACCAAAATTTTCTGGGAACTAGTCCAAATGAGCATACAGAAAATGAATTATTATGCTCATATTACAACCGAGTTGCTTAAACTTCTCTAGAATTTTGTTGACAATTTCCTCATACTGCGGATATTTAAAATTTCCTAAAAAAATTTCGTGGCGGCAAAATATTTTTTGCGGATCAACCAAATTTGCATAAATAACGTTTTTAAAACCAGGTGTTAAGTTTATAACAAAATACATTTGGTGTAATTTTATAACTTCTAAGTATTTTTAATACAAAATAAAAACACACGACGCGATATCACCAGTAAATGTACACACATTAAAAACGTACTCCAGCGACTACATAAATACACGAATAGTACGAGTATATAACCGAAATCCATAACGACCAACTGTATTTCGGTAAATCCCCCACACTTGTGTGTACGTTTCAAATCGACACAGGGGCGCCGCACAGATTGAGGCAAAATTTATTTTTTTAGAACCTCGGTTTTAAAGTACAAATTATTGTATAATGTACATTTACAAATACTGGTGCGTGATGGAAACAAAAAGAGTGTTTCTGTAGTTCATGGTATGTAACTAAACCAAAAAGTCAAAAAAGGTCGGATCACAGAATCTTTGTTGACCTGTGTAATTAGAGGTTTTCTATTTACCATTTATAAGATAAGGTGTATTAAAAAATATATAAATAAAGCAAAAATAAGTTTAACTTCGCCAAAAAATTATTCAAAATTCCCTCCGTTAACCTGGAATTGACTGGCATGCTTGTAAATACTTTAAATTTAACGTTCAATAATTCCCGGAATATTATTTCATATTTTGTATAGCATTCGTTACTCAGATCCTTTAAATAATTTGGTCTTTTAAAACATACTCGTAATTTTAAAATAAACTCACAAAAGGGAATTCAAGGGGGTTAAATTAGGACAAAGTGATGGTCGTTCAGTTGATCCTCGTCTCTCTATGTATTTGCAAGGGAAATTATCATCAGAAAAAGACCGTATATAAAGATCAAAGTGAGGAGGAGCTTTGTCTTGTTGAAACCAAATCCTTGGGTCGCGACGCCGAAACGTAAAAATTCTAAATATTTAGCAGCAATGAAATTTTCTGTTATGAAGAAAGACCCTAAAAGATGACTTCCTATCATTCCAATCCATATCTTGACGCTATACGAATTTTCATTGCAATCAGGATTCTCTTAAGATCGATATCTACTATTGTCACGATGTACTATTTAAAGAAAGAGTAGGCACGCCAGAGAAAACAATAATAAATTTTGATATAATGTGATTTTCATCACAACGTAATATGATATCTTCACAAAATGATTTGCGACAATACGAATCATCCTCATTCATTCTCTTGTACCGAATATATTTTATAAAAGTAGAACTTTCCTTTTCTTTTCAACAGTTTCCTAATTGATTTATACTTAATTGTCTGGTAAGTATGGATGTTCTTGAATTTATACTTATTAAGTTAATTAAAAAATAAACAGTTTTAAAACCTTCAAACTGACTTTTCCGCACGCAGAGTATCTCTATTTCGAAATTGAATGGCCGAGAAAAAATAAACCAACACATAATGCAGAATGTGTTTTATGCGACAGTTTTACTTTTTTCAAATAGTCCACCATCGTGGTTTCTGATGACACATGGACAGGGTGGAATGTGTCCTATCCACCTCAAAATCAGTAGATGTCGTCTGGTAGATGCCGTTAATCAGAATCATTCTAATCCCGATCGATCCGACACGATTTAATTGAGTGATCGTGCTAACAAAAAAAGTTTCTCAAATAGTCCACCATTGTGCTTTCTCATGACCCATAAACATGGCAAAGTGTGTTCTATTCACCTCAAAATCAATAGGTGTCGTCTAGGAGACGACCCCGATCACGATCAATCAAAACTCGATCGATCTGACACGATTTACTTGAGTTATCGTGCTAAAAAGAAATTTCATTAATGCTGACGACAACGACTTTTTTGTTTAAAGGCCATCTTTTCTTGGTTCTTAGACCGAAAATTGAAAAATAAATGCTAAAAAATGTTTGTACACAATTACATTACTTTTCCGCGTATAGTTGAGTGCAGAAAAGTAAAAAAGTAATACTTGCTAAGTAATACTTAACAAGTAATACTTTTTGGCATGTTCGCTGACTAGTAATTTAACTTGTCTGCCTTGAGATAAATCTTTTACACTACCAGTTTCCAAAAATCCTTGCACTAGTCTATATGTTGCTCTTAAAGTAGATGGTCTATCAGAATGTTCTTGATTAAATAACTGACAGCACTCCTTGTGAGATCTCAATCTTCTACCACTGTCAATCCTCATTAACACATCAATTATCTTCAATTCAATTAAGCGAACCATTTTATTGCATATCAAATACAATTTTTAAAAGCTGAATAGTAATAGTAACAGAATTTTTAAATTGATATCTTGCTCCTTATTGTGTACAACAATCTGATATTTCCACTTGACAAGGTCCCAGTACGCAATGCAGTGATTATACCAACTATTCCCGTAGATGTATTCGAAGAAATAGCTATTTTATTAATTGGGCTCGAAGGTCACCTGATCTTACGCCCTGGACATTTTATGTAGGTTTCTAAAGAATAAAGTATACAAAACGCAGCCATAAGATAAACTACAAAATAGAAATCGAATTATGCAAGCTTGGGTTAAAATTACGTCTGCAATACTCCGAAAAATAGTGAACTACAGAAAGCGAATCAAATCATGTATTCAGGCTGATGGAGGTTTCATAGAACAAAATATACAATTCATTTTCATTGCACTTATTATTAATTTGTATAAATTGTTTTGCAAAATTTAAATTTAGAAACTTTTTATTAAATAATATTTTATATTATTAAAATAAAAATTATGAAAATACCTAAAATGCTTTTGTTCTTCAAAACCTTATCTTATGTTAAACAGGTATGGTAACCTGTTTAATGACGTCATGATTTTTTCCTAATACCACCATACCTGTTTAAACCGATACACACCTGTTTTATACCTGTACAGAACTGTTTTATACCTGCGCCAAGAGTTCTTCAGATCAACAATGACCACATGCCATCCGCATCAAATGTCCGCTGACAAATCCGAGGGTGGCCTGGTAGCCCCTTTGTTATACTACTCATGACGTTTTGATTACGAACGTTTCCTGACAGTATTTACATTAAATCCACAGTTGGTATATAGTTAACAATGCCTTTTATGAAGTTCTTTAATAATCTGATGAATGGAATGAATTTAACGATCTATGGAATATTTAATAAAAAATAACAGAAACAAATAATATATCCGTTATCATAAATTATTTAGTTATTATCATGAATACGCCACAATCGTCTTTTATGGGATATCAATATTCTGACCTTCCTTTCTCTGCTTGCAAAGTCAATGGCTATTGTCGCCTGGGGAGCAGTGAAAGATTTTCATAGCGCCTATTTTCTCAGCCAATGTTTTACACTCTCTTTGGTACGGGTGCCTTGAGAACTCTACACAACGTTACGTATTTAATTTTCTACATTGGGCGTTTCCCAGTACGAAGTTACGGTAAATATCCTCAAATTTATACTTCTTTTCTGGTGAACGTGGTCCATTCCCGGCTTTCCACCGAAACACTAAATATTTACTTGCAGAATCTACAGCGGATAAAACCCCTAGCCCTCTTGGAACATGGAATATATCACATATATTTTATTTTTTTATAGCCTCCTCCTTGCTTCACACAAGAGGATTTTAAAATAATTCTGAGATAGCAAATAAATCCCTGCGGTGTGTTTTTAGTGTTCTAGTATGCCACGTTTTTTTCTGTTCTTTGTGCTACGCACAGGTTGTCGACTTGTTCAATTACAGTTTAGTATTTTGACACATTTGAAAACAGAGAAAACGAATAAGAGTTTGGTTTACCATTTTATGTTTTAGTTTATTTTCATGCTTCTGTACTGGGAATTAGGAAACACGATAAAGATTTTAAAGTTGAACATCACGATTTCCCTGCCCATTTAGTACATGCTTCTTAAATTTGGGGGAGTGGAATGCCCACCGCTACATAAAAAGACTTACTTTTCCTAAAAATAGATTTACTATTAATAATACCATTATCCATTAGACCAATACAGATAAGTCATCAATATCACAATTGGAATACACATAAGAATAAACTGCATACAGTACTTGATATTTGATCTATATGAGAATATTTTCAGTGTTCTTATGTATGCTGAACATAGAAAAAGTACAGATACACTATACATAAACAAATTAAAAAGAATGAAATGTAAAAGAACAATAAAAAGAAATATTGTAAAAATTCACCACCTGCTATAAAAATAGTAACTTAGTAAAAAAAATTTTGTTTATAACGAATTTTTCCACATTTTTGATATTATTTATATCTTTATATGTTTGAAATAATTTATTATATAGCTAGCTCTGTTTCACAATACTAACGAATTTCTTATATTGTGTTAAATTGTAGTTAGACAGAAGTAAATAATTTTCTGTTAAGTGTTGTGGTCATATATAATATTTTTTTGTAAACGTATTTAGATTTTACTTTACTTATACCAGAATTTATGTAATATAAATATAAACTTTTAAGGGATAGTCTACATAAAGTACAATTTCCTTATTCACATTATATTTCGTATTACATTTATCTGCATTCAAATACTATTTCGTTTAAATACTCAGTGAATAGGAGAGGAACCCCTAAATACGGCGCCAGACGATATCCATGAGTAGAATTGTGTATAATGTATGTTAATAAAATACATTTACTTGTAATATTTCTTAGCCTAGATGGAGCATAACCTACAAGAGATAATTTATGATATAACCATGTGATATGGTTGTACCAACATAAAGCAATAAAGCAGTACCTGCTTCCGTGATTTCTCATGTAGATTAAGTAGATGGCATTTAGCATAACTTTTTCTTTGCGGTGTGAAGTATCTATGTGAGGAATATAGTTTTTATTTAATGACAGGTGCTCACTTTCAAACGAAGAAATAAATTTATTAATTTTCGTTTGAATATCTTTAATCAAGATAGACAAATTCTAGTTAGCTTAAAAATGTACTATCGTTAAGTATTACTAGAAGATCTGAAATTAGTTGGAGTAGATTATTTGTAAAAAGCAAGATAAACAGCGACCCTAAAATAGATCCTTGCGACATGCGTCAGATATTTAATTGTCCAATTATATTGTGTCAATCTATATTAAATATAAACGATTTATCAACTAATAAGATTAAATCAACTGCCCTACTTTTTCTCAGAAATCAGAATCATTAAGTCTATCTAACAGTATCGTATGGTCAATTAAGTCCAAGGTCTTATCATTACATGATCCATATTAATCATAATTCTGTTAAATTACTTTTATTTCAAATTATACCTTAAATTAAAATAAATATTTAGAAATTGAATTTAACAACAAATTCTTCTTTTATATCGGGAAAATTTTGACATCTGACCAACAACACTTTTAGAGGCATGCCATTTAAATATATAATAAATAGTAGCGGTCCTAAGACAGTACCTTGAGGAACACCAAACTCCCCTGTTCTTTTGTCACCTATTACATTATAGATATTAACATACTGCTTGTGTAAATAGATTTTTATTAATTTGTGTAAGATCCCTCTTAAGCCTATTTTTCTCTTTCTAGCTTTTTTTCTAGCCCATCTACGTGACTGACTCTATTGAATACTTTTTATAAGTCTACGAAGATACTTGCTCTTCATTCAAATGACCTATGCAATTGCATCTTGGATATATTTTCTTTTCATAAAATTGAACTGTTTTTCATTCAAAAGTTGGAGTTTATTCAAATAACTTAATATTGAACTATATAACATATTTTCAAATAATTTTTATAAATCTTAAATTACAGCGATTGTCCTATAGTTAGCCATAACAATCATTTGCTCTTTTTGTAAATTGGTAACTAACGGCTCTTTGAAATATAGCGGGATATATTCGTACGTATGTTTTACGTGACTTATTTAATAAAAGTATCAAAGGTACTACAATAAAAGTATCGATTAATTTTAAAGTTCTTGCCGCTAAATTGACAATTCCCTGTGGTCTATTGTTCTTTAATGACATAATAATTTCAATAATTATTTGCTAATTTTTGTGCCCTGAGTATTTACCCAGTTCTCCTCAAGTATGTGAAACGAGTGAAATATGTATTTCCTGTCATAGATCTATATTAAAACATACGACATTTTACACAACAATTAAAATTGTTTCATTAATTGACGGGTTCAGTATTAAAGACCTTGCACGTGATCAAGCGATAACAGCTTCCTTTCTTCAAATCATTGCAAATATGTTGCAATTCTAGAAACGCTGACAATAAGTTTACATGGTAATAGTAGTGTATAAAAGAGCTGAGTTTGATTAAACTAATTCACTTTTAATTAATCTGTCGCTCTTAATTCATTTCATTCAATTATAATTACTTTCTGTCGATTCCAATAAAAAATATTTTGTAAAAGGTAAGATTTTCAAGGTGAAATATAAAATATATTTAATATATTATTTAAATGTATAAATTTTGTTGGGAACAAGACTTCTTATTTATGATAGTTTTATGTTAAGTATTTGATACTTAGATAAATAGTTTAACATTTAAATTAATAATAATATATTTTAGAAATGTTTTTAAAAATGCATATATTGTATAATTTTATATATTGTTTGGAACACAAAAGGAAGTGTAAAAGTATAGAAATCTGAATAAATTTGTGTTAGACTTCTGGCCAAGTTCATCTACATAGAATAAACAAATCTGTAGTCTAATATACCCTCCAAACAGAATTTCAAAAAATGGCGGAGGTGCCACGGTCATTTTAAGATATTTATTTTTGATATATTTCTTTATTACTACACTATCTTTACTTAGTAATCCAGTCTCATCACATGTAAATAATTATATATAACCGTTCTATATGAAAATTATTTATTAGAAAACATATTAAGAAGCATTTAAATAATTTCAAAAACGATAAAATATCAGTACACGTAGACGGGTAGCTTCCACTAATTCTTTAAACATTGTTTACTATGAATCTATCATGTCGAAATACGACAGAATATTTTATGTATTGGATGTACTTTGAAATACTGTGAGTTTACAAAAGCAAAGCATCTGTAGGATTTATTTTTGTATATGAAGTCTTCATGAAGATATCTATGAAGAACTCATATAATAATATAAGAGACATTACATTTACAATATATATTGCAATATACTGTGTTTCTTAATAATTCAATTTTTAATACAGTTAAGCTATTTTTATATATTTAATTAGGTATTAGCATCTAGTAAGGAGGAATTAGAATCAGCGTTGAACGAAATGGAAGCAGTGTTGACAGAGGAATACGGAATGAGGGTGAATAAAAACAAAACTAAAGTGTTGGTGTACAGAGGGCGCGAGAGCAGAGCAAAAACTAAAGTACAAATTAATAATGAAAGATTGGAGGAAGTTAAAGACTTCATTTATTTAGGAAGTTAAATAAATTGGGATGAAAGAAGCGATACAGATATAAAACAAAGAATATGTAGCTTGGTCGAGTAGCTTTTAATAAAAAGAAAGTACTTTTATGCTCGGGGGTAATAAGCGTAGAAACAAGGAAGAGATTTTTGAAAACGTATGTATGGAGCACGGCACTATACGGTTGCGAAACCTGGACGGCAGGGGAAGCAAGTAGGAAGAAATTAGAAGATTTTGAGATGTGCTGTTACCGAAGAATGATAAAAATGCCGTGGACTGATAGGGTTAGGAACGAAGAAGTATTAGAGAAAGTCGGCGAGAAAAGAAGTATGTGGAAAAATATAAAGAAGAGAAGAGATAGAATGGTAGGCCACTTGCTGAGACATGGGGGAATAGTCCGCGATATTTTGGAGGCAGAAATAAGAGTGAAGAAAGGCAGATGTAGGCCTAGATTAGACTACTGGTCGCAAATAGGAGGGGATGTGGGTTGTAGCACAATTAGCGAAATGCGTAGGTTAGCACAAGATAGGAGAAGCTGGAGGTTAGCGTCCAACCAGTCTTAGGACTGATGACCTCATGATGATGAGAGCCAACTATACGCATTTCCTGTTTAACTTGAAAGTTGAATATAACACAGTGAGAGTAAAAAATTAACGGCTTTTTTAACGGCTTTTAATCAAGAGTGAAAAACAGCGGCTTAGGATTTTTTCTCGGTTTGTCTTCATGGTTGCTGATGATTGATTCTCAAATGTGAACAAATCAGTTGCCATTTATTTTACACGAGGCCTTGGCCCTAAAGGCTTTTCCCCCTTCGCGTTACCCAAAGTTTCTAAAAATATCGTTATAATCATAAATTTATTTTGATGCAAATTGCCTTTGCATTAACACTTCAATACGATACAATATAGGGCATCTTGTTTACACTAGTACTTCAAGTGGAGTCTTAATGCTAGTATAAATTAAATACGCAGTATACCATTTACTTACTCTTTCTTCTGGAGAGTTTAAAATATACTGTTTATTTTCGTTGGTAATGCCATGAAAACGCAAGAGCAGTATGACTTCTATTGAATACAACTTTAAAGGGATTCTTTATACTGTTCTTTTACGTTGCATCAGATAAAGGATTTCAAGACGAAGCCATCGACATCAAATACCTATTGGTATTTGCTATCATGGTGGCCTAAAATATCACTTTTTTTATATAGTACGGCAGTATAGTACTACAATGAAGTAGTACTCTAATGGTTCCTTACCTGGGAAGTCCTTTAACATTCTAGCTATTATACGATCAGTACCTGGAGTTTTTTTATTTAGGAATAAACAATTTTATTATATGTCTCGGGGTCCAGTTTTCTTCTAATGTACTTCTTGGTTTGCTTCATTATATACAGTCGGGCCGCTGCAACTTTACTACTACGTCATCACCATATGGTAATATCACAGACAACCCGCCATCCCAACGAACGCATTTGCTATAATAGATAAACAAGAGACAGGTGATGTTATGTGTGTCTTCCGTTTTCGGAGATGACCTGCATATATCACCGACAACTGTTATCATATTTTCACGCTAATCGGTGAGAAGACAAATAGTAACATACGTATTAGATTAAAAATATGAAACTTTTCTATTGACTAACGCAGTGGAGATAATTTTCGAGTGATATTGACAGTTGTTTGACATATGAAGCTCGTTTCGTCTTCTGCAAATTTTTGAGCCTATTTACTAATATTTGTCATAGATCCGTTCCTCTTAGAGCGAGACTAGTTTCAGGATTGGAGTTAATGTAAGTAAGCAATATTTTTTTATGACAGTTATATGCACGTCTTGTTTTAGATGCCGGGAAAAACATTAAATTCTCAAGCACAGCAAATGGTGTTGAATCTCCTGGAATACTTTGAACAGGAGAAAAGAAATGGAGGCCCTTTAATATCTGTTAGTGCTGTTCAAGAGGTAAAAGACATAGATTCACAAATATCTGAAGTAATGTGTGTGTACTTGTTAAATTTTAGAGTAGTGGAAGCTCTTAAACTTTCGAAGAAAACAATATACACTATTATAAAAAGCAAAGAAAACAATCCAGTTCTTTCTTCGCCCGGAAAAACAAGACATTGCCAAAAGTCCATGACAAGGGATCTACCTGAAGGTACAAAAATGGCAGCACGAGATACTTTATACAATATGTATGAAAAATGTAAGTATGTTCTGGCTATATTTGTTTTGTTATGTAAATACAGGGGCATTTACTGTGTAGGCCAAAATGATGTGATAAAATTGTTTTTGTTTTAGGGCAACATGTAATTGTTGGTACTTTAAACGAAGAGCTTAAAAGACGAGAAATAATTCATGTGGGAAAAACATCACTTATAGTATAGCTACATTAAAGGAGGTGGGTTTTAAATTCAAGAAGGAAGACAATCGATGAGCTTTAACTGAAAGAGTTATTATAGCAACTAAGAGGGGCAGGTTTTTAAGAAACTATTGGGATAACATGAATTCATAAATAAACATGTGGAAGAAATCTTTAGCAACATGCAGAGAACATGTGAGCGTTTAGACGTGACATGTTTCTATCGCTAATTTCAAGATAATGTCCTATTTAAAACACAAACAGGTTTTTTTGTATGCCATAGCCAGCACTAAAATTATTTGTTTTATGTATTGTTATGAAAATATTTGTTATACATATTTAATTTTTAATTGTATAAGTATATAACCACTTGTTTATGGTAGAATAGCATCTTTATCATTTTGATAATGATTGTGTTAGTGAGACCTATAATAAAGACATATTTAGTAAAATATTACATTTGTTTGTGTTGATGTTTGACATACTGTTTTATAAACTAAATAAAACTAGTGTTTTTTTTTTGTGTGAAGGACGTTTATTGCCAGACGTTTTTTGTATGTTTATTTTATTTGATATCTAACTAAAATGACATTGTTTTAGCACATTGGAATTTGAATTTTAAGATTAGTTATGCTTTCTTCATATAGTTTGGGTGTTTAGATAAGAGAAACTCTTGCAGAGAGTGTACAATTAAGGTCAGTGTACTATAACAATCTAAAATATACCCAAATAAATAATAGTGATGAATTAGGCGAACATGTACTAGTAGTTTGTAATACTTGTAGTTTCATAACTCCCCAAGTTCCATAATAGAGCCAAAGCTCCGATTGGTGGAAAGACGCAGTTATCTTGACAATCACAGACCAATTTATATGTATATTGTGTTTTTTCACATAATTTTTTATAAGTATTTTTTCCGTTTGAGCCCATGGATTATAAAGTTTGTCGCCGTGATAACTATTCGAAAGGCATTTTCTAGTTTGTTTTGGTGCCGGTAATACAGTTGACTGTAGACGTGGTAAATTTAAATTATGTAAACAGTCACTCATTTGACTCTGATTTCTCATCTTAGTTCATACGAATATCGTTTGTGACGCAGTGGTAAAGTTAGAATGGCCCGACTGTATTAGATAGAAGGCTATAATTAGATGACTGTAAACTGTTTAGTTTGGATACATTATTGCTCGAATTGTTCATTTTGTACATTTCTGTGGATTTTGCTTTTAATATGCTCCTGAAGCGAAGGTAAATATTTTTGAATAAAAATTAATTTAACATAAATTTTCAGCGAATTTCAGCCGCTAATCTTTGAAGTCCCTGAATGGGTTAGCACGAATCACGAGGAATAATTTGTAAAAATAAATTAAGCTTTTAGGTAGTAAATATTTGCTTACGCTCTTTGCATTTTCAAAGGATAATCTTCCCGCTGTGAGGGAGCTGGGATATATCAACTCATCTCTTATCTACTAACACAGAACGGACTTGTTTTTTCGGGGGAACAAGAAAACGCTGGGCCTTCTTAATTTATCGCAGTCGACGAACACCAGAGATAGAGTGAATTAATTGCAACATTGACACTGTCGCCTAATTCCACATTAAACGAAACGTTAAACTTACACAGAAATTAACTTTCTTATTAGGGCTTCCACGAGAATTTTTTCATGCTGCCTGAAATAGATGGGAGGGCTCCGGAAATATTCTTATATGGTCTTTTTCATCCTACTTCCAGGAAAATAACTGTTGGCAATATAACTGTTGTTTGAAATATAACTGTTGTTTGAAATATAACTGTTGGCAATATAACACACTCTGTGTCTAACTGCGAATGGTTGAAATGGACGTGTTTTGACTTAAATTTAACCTAATCCTGAGTAAAAAGCTTAGTCGGTACTTTTTTAAATCTTTATATGGGAATATGCCCCTCATATATATTTACTCAGTGGATATTTTTTGAAGAGAAATGTCATATTTTTCAAGAAAATGTAAATAACTCATATGCGAAAATTACCAAATAATATGGAAAATAATAGTTTTGTTATATAAAACTTGTTTTATAGACTTATTACAAAAATATTGTTTATGATAATAGTTTTGTGAGAAATAGAACACCAAGATTTACAATTATTTGGATTTACTACATATATCTCTCCTAATTTTTAGTAGGATAGTATATATATATATATATATATATATATATATATATATATATATATATATATATATATATATATATATATATATTTTCTCGATTTAGAACGTTCGGCGACGTTGTCCGATTTCTATACTCCACTTCTTCCTATCTTCCCATTGGTCGTCTTGTAGGTTACGGGCACTCGTGTCTTTTCTTCTTCCCTCTGTCCAACTTCTCTTTGGTCTACCTCTTTTTCTGCGATGTGCTGGTATTCACGTCATGGCTTGTTTGGGTAATCTAGAATCTGTCATACGGTGTACGTGAGCGTACCATATAAGCTGTTTTCTTTCAATATCACAGGTAATAATGTCTGTAACCCCCATTTGTCGATGTACCTCATCGTTTCTTATTCTTTGAATTCTTGATATACAAGCCGATCTTCTCAGAGCATCCATTTCCGTAGCTTAATCCTCTTATTTCGGTCCATAAGCCTCCATGTTTCAGCCTCATGGATTAAGGTGATTTTAATTAGGGCGTTGTAAATATTAAATTTTCGTCGTTTGTTTATGTTTTTGTTCCACAGAATGCCATTTAAACACCCAATTGCTCTTTTTGCTTGAATTATTCTCGCTCGTATATCCTTATCATCTGCTCCCGTTGAATCAAACATAGTTCCCAAATACTTATATTCGTTGCATCCTTCTATTGTTTCCAAGTCGTTGATATGTAAGTCACTCTTGTCCTTGCCTATGCACAAATATTTTGTTTTCTGTGTGTTGATTGACAGACTCCATTCCTCATATGTTTCTTTCAATTTCCTAGTCATGTATTCTAGATCTTCTTTGTCACCTGCCAGTACTGCTTGATCATCTGCAAACTGTAATGTGGAAATGGTTGAGTTTGATAGAGGTACTCCCATTCCATGGCAATTCTGTTTCCATTTCCACAGAGCTTTCTTGATGTATATCTTGAACAAAGTGGGTGAGATGCAACATCCCTGTCGCAAACCTTTTGTAACTTGGAAAGGTCGCGATAGCTTGTTCCCCACTTTCATTTTGGAATTTTAATATTTATACAGACTTCGTACTGCCGTGATGAGTGTGTGATTTATATTTGTGTCCATTATTGTTTCCTACAGTTTATATACTGGTATATTATCATACGCCTTTGTTAGATCTACAAACAAAATATGAGTTTCTTGGTTTGTGGCTGCTGTTTTTTCAATGATTTGTTTCATACAAAATAAATTGTCATTACAGGATCTACCTGCTCGAAAACCACTTTGTTCTTCTTCGTCACAAATCTCTTCTTCTATAAGATTTCGAAGTATTCTTCCATATAGTCGGCTTACCGTGCTCGTTATTGATATGTCTCTATAGTTTTGACAGTTGTCCTCGTTGCCTTTTTTATGTATAGAGATCATGTGTGTTTCTCCCCATATTCTAGGAACTTCTTGTCCATTTAAACATTCATTAAATATGTACGTGAGCAACTTAAATAGTTTTGGTGTTCCACTTTTCAGCAATTCGGCGTAGATACCTTCGGGCCCACAAGATTTTCCATTTCTGAGCTTCCTGACAGCCTCACTTATGTCTTTTTCACTTATATAGACTCTTTCTCCTTGAATAACTTGTTGTCCCACATCTCGTTTTTTCTGAAGTTGATTGTTCTTCTTGTTTGTCTCTTTACTTCCTCAAATTCTTGTTTATGTTCTGGATCTTTTGTATCCATCCATTTCATGTAATGTTCTTTTTTTAATTTAACGAGATCGTCTATATCTTTGGTCCACCAAGGTTTATTACTCTTTCTGCTTTCTTTTATTCCTAGAGCTTCATTGGCTACTTTGTGTATGCTTTCGGTGATATTTCGGTAAGTTTCTGAGAAATATGTTTTTGGTTCATTTAAGTATCTATCCAGTCGGCTTTGGTATAGATATCTAGTGCTTTCTTCTTAAAGTAGGATAGTTACAAATCAAATTATTTACCAAAATAAGAAAATGTTCGTTTATTTTATCATCACTGTTAACGTTAAAGTATATTCTTGGATTCGTAACTACTTAAAAATTACATTAACACCGTTTTGTTAATACTTAAAACGATAGCAAGGTGATAATCCATAAAGCATCTACTCCAGCAAGCCGCAACAGATACGGACTAACAATCGATATGCTGCCAATGCCGGTTTCTATAGCAACGACATTGCCACCGCATATTACACAGAGGCGTGTTATGGGTTTGTCTTCATCTCATTACTGTTTTCATTGTTTATGCCACATTGTCAATCACGTCGCTGTTTGAATTTCTCTGTTTTTCTTTGTGCAATAACTTTTACTTCCATTAACATTCCACGAGACAAAAAATTACTACCCGTCTAGAATTATTGCAAACCTGTTATGCAAAGCCTGTGCAAAAATTGTTAGCAGTGTTACTCAATTGCATTCGAATTATGAACTACCACAGAGTAACACATGCTCCCTCGATAATTTTTTTAATAATAAGTACATATAACATAAAGAAAAACGTAATAAGCGATAAATCACTCACAGATTTAATTTTATGTAAAAAAATTATAAGTTATAAAATATATATAAAAATCAAAATGAATTTGTATGTAATTTAGAGACCATGAATAGTAGCGAATAAAGAAAAATAAAATAGAAATATTGTTAATTGTAGGCACATTTGCAAAATGAATAGTCAGAGAAAATTTATTTCCGATATTTATATAGTAGATGTCGAACCTATGCGACATTTTGTTATATAAATATAGTGGCCTATTCTTCAGCATTGTTCTTGATAAAATAGGAAGAGAAGAGAAAAATCATCATCATCATATCGGTTTATAACGTCCTTCGCCGTCTTCCGATTCCTAATCTCCATTCATCTCTATTTCTCCACATGTCCTTGTCCAGACCTCTCTCCCGAATTTCATTATCAATAATAAGAGAAAAATAAATATGAAAAAAATGAAAGAGGAATCTATACATAAGCCTAATGCGATTCAGTATAAGAACCTTTAAGTTTGTCCTACGGTACACTAATATTTGGGGTATGTTTGGTTATCTAGTTTGAATTCTGTCATGCTTGGTGTAGTATATCACAATAATCATTACCGCCAGCTTACAAAGGTTTTCCGGATATTAAGGATAAATGAAAAATATACAATATAATGCAAAGTTTTACTTGGCAGAGGGTAACTTTTGAACTACTGAAATAAAGATTTTATTATTATCCACCCAACTGCATATGCCTTATATAATAAGGACTATATTTGCCGTATTTTATCTAACAGAGTTGGCACTAAAATACAGTGATTCATATTGCTCGAAAACCACAAGGAAAATGAGAAGTGTCATCTATCTCAGGATATCGCTAACTTCAGACCGGTTTCTACCTTATATTGGGTCTTGTCGGTGCAGTGTAAGCGAGTATAGATTTGACAAATGAGGATCGCATCTTGTAGACGCCGTTACATTCTACCGCAGTAGAGCGTAACCAAGCGCCATATCTCGGTAGTTACAAGATACAAGCCTCATTTGTCAAAAGTACACTCGCTTACACTGCACTGACGAGACCCAAGATAAAGTCGAAATGGGTCTGCAATTAGCGATATCCTGAGATAGGTGATGCTTTGCATCTTCCTTGTGGATTTCGAGCAATTTATTAGACAAAACACAGCAAATTTAGCCATATAATCCAGGGCTCATCGTCAGCATGTAGCCAGAAAAATAGCAGTTTTGGCCTAATTTTTTTAGTCATTATGTTTTGGCATATGCAGTTAGGTGGAGTATAATAATCTCCTCATTTCATATTTGATAACAATCGGAAGACATTGTAGTAGAGCTTGCTAATTTTGGTACGACTGACCTGATTCTATTATACGTAAAAGGAAATACATATATTTCAGAAGATAACACGTATGTTGATTAAAGTTTGGGTGAAGGATTTTCATTGATTTTGCTAATATTGGACCACGTTGTACGGCATATTCAAATGTTTTGATGGAATCTTATACAAAATAGCTTAGAGTTCAAAGGCAGCTACGTTAAAAGCTCCACACTCAACTGCTCTGCATAAACACGAAACGATGTAATTCGGACATTTTGTTGGCCTCGGAATGCTCCCAGTGTTCAGAGAGTTAAGACAATTACAGTCCCATAAAGCACAATAACAATACGGGCACGGTTGCATCATCTGGTAGAATGTTGCAAATACACTAAGTAATTATTTATGGTTACCATTATGCATTCAGCGTGGCAATCCATACAAGATATAATAGGGTAATAATTTCCATGTTGCGGTATTTAGTGAGCCGTACAATAATTTCGTACCTACATAGTTACCGATTTTCCACTAAATATTGTATGCACTTCGTTCTGCAGGGAGTGTGCAGGGCTCCGTGATATCTATATTGTGTGCGGAACGTGCCGAAACCTGGGCTGCAAGTAAAGTTTACAACTATGTAGCCGGTCGAGGCGAGCGTTCGGTGGCGGATAAAGTTTTATTGGCGCTTTAAAGCTCCTAGGGCAAAAATCATTCCTGAGTATGAAATGGTTTCATAAACACTAATAGGCGCTGCAATAATGGTCGGTGCTTCGTCGTGTTTGAACGCGACGTTATACAGCGTGTTTAATTAATCATTATTGCATCACAAAATCGCGGAGATTTACGAACCAGATTTCATGAAACTGTATATCATGAGACTATAACTTAAATTCCGTAACATTCAACGTTATATAAACTCCCGGACTGATTATTTCGAAGTTTTAAATCCTTAAACATTTTATATAGGTTGCCTATGATATCCTCCATCCTTACTGATAAACAATTGCAATTGTTTGACAGATGTAATATAACATTTTGTAATTGTTCGTTAATAATACATTTAACGATGTTTAAAGTGATTTGTAAAAGGCAATAAATCAGTTCAGTTACGCTAGTGATTTTTTTTATTTAACGTCATTAAGTGAATAAATAATTTTTTCCAGTACACTTAGAGTATAAATAATAAATTGTTCACGCAACTCAAGAGAAGATGAAGCAGTGAAAATTGTAACTCTGGTTAATGAAGGACGTAGCCAGCGGTATATAGCTAATTTATTAGGAGCTAGACAATCAACAACTAGTCGAACAGTTAAACGTTTCAATAAACTTGGAAGTTACTATAGAACCCCAAGATAAGGTTGTAGAAAGTCTACATATGCAAGAGATGACCGATATCTTATGCACGTCGCAAGAAACAGACATTCTACCAGTTTAGATCTAAGCAGAATCCTAGCAGCAGCTCGAAATGTAGCAGTTTCTGGACGAACAGTCAAGAGAAGACTTAATGAAGAAAGGTTAGTTCCCAGATCAACTATTACACGATTGTTCACCAGATAACATAGAGTTACTATACTGCATTTTGAAAGGGAACACGTAAATTAGACCATTGAGAATTTGAAGCGAATTTTGTTTACAAACGAAACAAAAATAAGTCTGAAAGCACCAGATGGACATCAAAAAGTCTAGCGGAAGCAATGATAGAGGTTTTTTGTCTGAAATATCTTCTAGAGAAATGTCTCACTAACGATCTGGGGATGAATTTGTTTCGATGGTTGCACGAATTTGGTTCCTATACAGGGGAGATCCATGAATATATATATTTATTCTTCTTCTTCTTCCTTCTTTTAAAGTAGGTCTATGACCTGTTTCTTCTTCGATGAATATCATCGGTGCTATGAGCTTGTTGTTTATCTGTTTTTACAGAGGATAGGCAGCTAACTTGGTCCTCTAACCCTCCTCTTTCTTCCGAGTTTGTGACCGGAAACAGTACTTACTGGGTTACTCGATCCACCCAGCAGCACTGCAGGCTGAAAACGGCAACGGCACGCGGTGTTTTCAAGCGGTAATCCGTCCAAGTGTTAACTGCGCCCGACGTTGCTTGACTTCAAGTGATCGGGCGAGGATCGATGTTTAACGTGGTATGGCCGTTGCCTCTTGAATATATTTCTACGTAGAAAATATCGTAGAAGGACATATGGTGTTATTTTCTCCATTTGTAGAGGACCATTTTATTTTTATGCAGGATAACTTTCGGCCCCGCGTTTACTAGAGAGGCATTGGACTACCTTCGATTTGTGAATATTCCTACTATGGATAGGCCACCAATATGCTTATATATGAACTCCACAGAAAATCTATTGGATGCACTAAAATGATCAATTAAGAGGCACATACTTATCCTTGGGACTCTTAAGAGAACTCGAACAACTCGTTCTTGTCGAATGGGATGAAATTCCTCAGGAAACTATTCATCACTTGAGAAATGGCATGCCCAGACAAGTGAAAGCAGTGGTATGAGCTAGAGGATGATCTACACACTATTGAATTAAAAATGTTTTCGATTTAATTTTACTTTAAGTTTTTCATTAACTCTGTTTTCATTTCATTTGACATTATTGTTCCTTTCTGTTACTTATTCATGTTTTCCCCGATAATACCATTCTAATTTGTTAAACATTAGTTGAAATCATTAACATCGGGTAGGTGTTATGGTTTAAATCCTTGACAAAATAAAGCAATAATGTGAACATTCACTGATGCATTAATTTTGTCAAGGACTTTACATTTACAAAAGTATTATTTAATTAAAATTTTTTTCAATTAAAATTAAAGGTAACTGTTCAGGATTCTTGTTTAAATAATAAATTATTTAAAATCCAGAAACGAAATAAACATATTTAAAACCTTAAAACGGACTTTTCTGCACGTAGAACATCTCTATCTCGAAATTGAGTGGCTGAGAAAAAATAAACCAACACATAAATGCAGAATATGCGAGTCGAAACCCGATCGATCCGACACGGTTTAATTGAATGATCGTGCTAACAAAAAAAAATTCTCAAATAATCTACCATTATGCTTTCTCGTAACCCATGAGCATGGTAGAGTGTGTTCTACCCACCTCAAAATCAATAGGTGTCGTCTGGAAGACGCCCCCGATCAAAATCAGTCAAAACCCGATCGATCCGACACGATTTAGTTGAATTACCAGAAAAATTCCCACGAAAATGACACACATACACAAACAAAACTTTTTTTTTGGTTTTAAGCCGAAAAACGAAAAATAAACGCAAAAAAAGTTCCACTTTTCCGCTCTGGTATAATTGAGTGAGGAAAAGTAATAATAATAAATGTACTCAGGAATTAACAGATCTATAGTGATCTATATCACAGGATTCATTTTTGCGAAGAAATAATGAATACACTGAACGAAAATGAGATAGCTTTTACTTCTATTCATTTTGGGATTAATAATTTTTTACGTTGAAAATAAAGATTAACATTGTTAGAGAAGAATCCTCACTGAACATGATACAGTTACCACAAGATATTATCGGCAGTCATCATATTATTGGCCCCATTTTTATCGAAAGGAATTTTATACATACAAAATATTTAAACCTTATCAGAGATTAAGTTTTTCCTAGTCTAATAGACTCCAAATGTATAGTTTATTTCATCGCTATTTGCCAAATAAAAAACATCCAAAACATACCTTTTATTTTATTATTTTTTTATGGCTAGGCTCAGGTAGACTGTTCCGTTTATCTTTTATTTGGCAAATAGCGATGAAATGAATAGTACTAGATTTGATCCTACAGATGGAAATGTTGTGGTTTTAATAAGACAGATAATACCCCATTACGAGTTGTAAGACAATCCTTAAACAATATCTTCACTAATGAATTGCCGTGCTATTGAGTGGCCATCTAAATAATCGTGGTAATAATTTCTTTGTGGATTTATTTCATTTCTCTGAAAAATGTCAGTGAACGTTAAGGAGTTCTACTACAGACTAGGTTAATGACAATAAATATCTGGAGTTTTCTTTCTTTTTAAAGAAGTTTAAACACATAAATTTACATCCTTTCCTAAATTATCAGGATTCGGAGGAAAACTAAAACGTACCAAATTCCTCCTATTTGAAATCCGAATATAAGTACACCCAATGCTAGATCCAGTTCACCACCTCAGATTATAGAGCGAATAGCAGTATTGCAGAAATATCTATAAGAGGATAGAATAGGAGGATAATACCATATTCTGTGATATTATGAATATTGATTTTAATTTAATACATTTCAATAAGCAATGCTATACGACTTTGAACGTACATATTGCAGTTGGATGAACAACCCGATTTCGAACAATTAGTCTATCGTCAATTTCAACTATTAGAGGCGTAAATACCCGAATATATCACACTATAAATTTGAATAATTTTAAATGAGCGGAGTTTGAAACAAGACTACATCCTTCCCATCGCTGGAAATTAGGGCCTTTAGGTTCAGAAATGTTTATGGAAAGTTTAAAATGAAGCCCCACGTGCGACATTTTATGTCTAAAGTTATCTGCAACCTCATTTGCAATCCGTGTAACCTTATAGTTAATTAATTCCAACACCGTTAAAGTTCTACAATTATGTTTCATTCCTTTTGTTGCTGCACATATCGTCTTGAATTACCAAAGACGCAAGTATGTACCGTAACACGATTCTAGATTAAATAGTTGGCAAATGAAGTACATCGCGGTTAGAGGTTATAGCTTTTGTCACAAAATTGTCTAGGTAACTACAGCTTGATATATTACCTTCTAATTGTGCTTTTAGTAAAAGCTTTTACTGAAGTTACTATGCGTTCAACAATAAATATTTACTCGTACATCTACAAATAATAAAGGATATTTAATTAAAGCTAATATTCCTCTGGAGCATAAAGTCTTCTGTTAATATCTCACTAGCAGTAACTTTGTTAGTATATAAGTAAGTAGTTATCTTTACGAAATATTTTTTGAGGAGTTTAATCTATGAAAAGTTATTTCAATAATAGCATATATTCAATTAATATATCACCAGAGATATACAACACTGAGAAAATTAATACAAATACAAAGGTATAAATACTTTATATCAATTTTGGATAGGGACTGGAACATTCGATGCAGCTACAAAAATAGGAGACCAGCTTTCCGCAAATACCGAAGGATTACACTCTTTCCGGCACGAGTTTCGTCAATTAAATTGGCATTAGTGGGAGATGAGTAAAACATTTTCGGTTTTAATCATCTCCCGATTATGATAACTTGGTTGGCGAAACGCACAGTCGAGAAACATATAATTCTTCAATATTAGTGCGAAGCTAGTCTCCTCTTTTGTGTCAATTCTTTCATTTATCTTTCTATATTCTGTCGTTAAACCTAAAGGACCACAAAATTGTATATTCTATAGGATTCAACATTTATAACACATTGATGTTTTAGAAACCATTTCTGTAGAAATTAAAATTACCTGGATAGTATACAGCTTCTTTTCTAACAGTGTAGTTGGTGTGAGGAATGTGTAGTTCACATGAAAATTCTTCAGGTGTTTCTAAAGATGGCAGGTCAGCTACAACCTTCATATCGTAGAGTCCTCCTCTTTCTTGAATAGAGATTTTTGAATTATTGACTTCACTGAAATAAAATAGGTATTATAATGGTATACAATATTTTTTCTGTACTACTTTTCAATAATTTGTATAGAAAATGTAGTAAAATTACATAATATATTTAATTTATTCCACAACATTAAATATGTTCATTAAAATCGTCTAACGATTTTATAGTTTTCGTAGAATTCGTTTAAAATAACTATGCAGCCCTAAAATAAATTTTATAAAAAAAAATTAAAGATTATCAATGTAAGAAATCTTATCTCATAGTTAGCTAACTGTTTCATTGATAATGAATTCTCTCTTATTAGAAACTGGTATATTGCAAGATATTCTGTATGTTAGTAAGGTTAATAAGATGTTTCCTAACAATCAACAGAAATGCATTATTATATATGTATTTTATATTACTATTTGTTTAATTCAGATTTTAAAAATAATTTTATTCTAATTTATAACTTTGACTTGTAATGATGTCGACAAATAAGTAACCCCCCTTACAAAGTAATCATTATTGTGTAATTATTCGATGATTACTGACTTTTTCTGAGGATTTCTGTATTTAAAACCTTTCTGTCGCTGAGGTGGCAGGAAAGTTCCAAGGAACGTTTTTATTTTTAAAGTTGTGCAACTTGTATTGAACGCGATAAATAATAAAACGTAATTTGTGATAACATACGAAAGGATTAAGTTACATGATAACCGTATTTTTGAAAAATGGGTCCCACAATAAAAAAGTCACATCAGCATCATATTCATCTTTAATTTTCAGGTTATTAAAAATAGACTAAAACATAAACCTTGGAAGCGCCTAAAACCTAAAACATAAGCCTTGGATGATTTATACAATCTCCACCTATTGAAACAAAAAATTACAAATAAATAAAAGTCTCCCAGTCTCAGTATATGCAATCAATTGAATTCGATATTAAATAAAAAATACAAATAAACTCTGGATATACTATATTAACAATATACATGAATATTCATCTGATTCTTCTGTATTAATGTATAATAACGAAATCATTGAAGATCGTCAATCATTGACAGACAAGTTTGCAGATTATTTCTCCAAATTGTTCACTGAAGTAAAAATTTCTAACCCCTCTTCCAAACATATGAATATTAAGTTCCTAAATTTTTCTGTAAATACTGAAAGTGATATAATTAATACCACTAAACGCACTATGACTATGAAATATTGTATTTTTGTTACTGTAAAATAGTTAATGGTTACTTTTAGCTTGACAGATACCTCATCTAATTTTTCTATATTTTCTAAGAGTTATAGAGTTCAAACTCTCTAGAGTGTGACCCATATTTAAAAAAAGACGAAGTCATACCATAGCTTCGCTGTGATGGACCATCGCTATCATCTACAGGATAAGGTAGCGATGGTTAAGAACTGATAGTTAGATAAAAAATGATATTTTTAGTTTGAATATCAGTTAGCCGTTAGCTTAAAAAATAGATTAATATTTTAATCACGATGTTATGTAATTTAGAAAAGCTTAGATGAGTTCTTGGCACTTAATAAATTTTAATAAAAAAAGAATATACTTAAAATAGTTGTTTAGTAAATTTGGCAATTTATAGTCTTCAACAAATGTGTTTTTATTTAAATGATAAGATTTTATTTTTGCTCCATCTTCAGCTACCTAAAACCTTTTCCTTTAATTTTTACTACGACATCTTTATGCCAAACAGTATACGTTTTATGAGACAACATAGACAAGAAACATGTAAATCAGTTAGTGCTATATATGTATAAAATGGATAATTAAATCACATTTTAAGTGACCTCGTAAAAGTCACAAGCTCCTTATTTATCCGAGTAATCAATAATCCATTATTTACCGAAGTAGATTTAATCTATGTGAACAAACGTGTCCGCTATAAATTTTCAAAGTGAACCATGCACATTTTAAGGAAAGCTAATTATTGAAAAGGAATTAAAACGAAAAGTCTTGTAATAATTTCTGCAATTTTTATTCTAAGGTTCGTATACATTTTCATAATATAACAGGTAATCAAAGTCAGTGATGAATATACGAGATGATGATACATTTTCACTATTAATATAGTTTTAGTTAACAAGGGTTGTGTTCCATATTTGTTTTCCATTATCTAGCTGGACAGCTCCATCGTCCCTTACATAATGTGAACATCCATTCAGTATTAACTATTAAAATATGTTATATATCTTAAATTATAATCACATATGGTATAAAATCTTCATCTCTTTCTATCCAAAATGACTTTGGGATAAAATATTATACAGTGCATTAGAAAAGTTTAGAGTAAATTCAATAGTTTTAATAGTCTGAATTATTGAACAATATTCTTAGACACGTCTACTATACACATTTATACACATATATAGATGTAGAATATTGTAGATAGAGTTTATTCATCATCCATCATGTCTATCTATTGTAGCATATTTGTATTTTTAAGTTTTATGTTTATATTTTATGTTCTTTTAGAGCTTTGAAACAGCCTCAAATAGAAAATACCTAAAAAGATGATCAATACAGTTAATAATAAGAAATAAAAAACATTTCCATTTTATTTTTACTGAATTTAAGAAGCAATACATCCCAGTATAGAATTATAACTAAGTATTTTAAAACTGGTTCAAAAAAATGAAAATTTTAAATTGATTTTCCTAATCGTTTGAACGATTAGGAAAATAAATGTTTGTAATGTAGGTGTTGCACTAGTGCTTAGCGCTTTTAGGGAAATATTCTGTTAAGGTTGTAATACTGTAAATTCTGCACTTGATTCAGCATGGTGAATGACATTTTTCTTCTTCTTCCTTCTTCTAAGTAGGTCTAGGACCTGTTCTTCTTCGATGAATATCATCGGTACTATGAGCTGTTTATCTATTTTTACAGAGGGTAGGCATGTAACCTGGCCCTCTAACCCTCCTCTTTCTTCCGGGTTTGGGACCGGCAACAGTACTACTGGGCTAATCAATCCACCCAGCAGTACTGTGGGCTGAAAAACGACATTTTGTTACTTGTAATTTGTTCTCTTTTCTAAAAATGTATCAAATTTTCAATGTAGTCTTCTACCATATGTTAAGGGTTCCAACCCTTATGTGTTTTCAAGTCTATTAGATCCCTTTCACTGTCAACAAGCATAGTTGCTGAATTATGAAGAGTACACAACACTCTTTTTTACATTTAAATTGATAGCAACGTTTTTAGTAATAGCACTAAATTTGTTTGAGTCGACCACCAGTTTGGTATACTATTATTTTTGATAAAGTGAAAAAATATTATTACGCTTTTTGGTAGTATTTTCCTAGTAAAGTCCTGGAAATATTTGTTTTACAATCGGGCATATTGATTAAAATAGTATATCGTAGGTCTTGAATATAGTTAATTTTCATTTAATATAACTCATTTTTTCTACATGTGCCCATTATATTACCTACATGTGCCCCTACTATTAAAGCAACCTAAAGAATATCCATACAATTATTTTTTAAGACAAAATGTTAACTCAATATATTTACTTTATGCCTAAATGCCGCTCATAAAGAGCTTATTTAATAAAGGTGTTTATTTCTTGTGCAGATGAATCTTCGAATCCCAGTCCCAAATCTCTTTTATATTAACAACGTACTACCCATATTATTATTACAGTAACTACATCATTATAATCTAATGACGATTATAAACATGGTATAGTTTTAAATTTAAATAATATTATGACAAATGTAGTGAAGACATTTTGTGATGTTCGAAATTGGTAGAATATTGATATTTTAAATTAGTAGGATTATAAAAATTATATTAACAAAACGACCAATTATTTGCAAAACGATGTAAAATAAAATTTTGTGAGTGAAATGTTATAGGGTAAAACTTTAATCATATTTTACACCACTATAATTGCAAACTTTTATGCATAAAATATATCGTAGTACTCACACTATATTCTTACTTTCAACCTTATGACCATGAGGCCGCAGCCACATATAACTACTATGTATATGATGGTAATGTGTTATAAATGAAAAATGTCAAAGACGTATTTAAGAGAACTCGGGTAATATAAAATAAATAAACATTAACATTAAAGTGGTATTGGCGCATTCGCCATTTCTTAAAGTTCTAACTGATCATCCTATAGTACGCATATGTGTTATGCGGTTTAACATTGACATCTGTTCAAATTCAAGCAATGTATCTGTTTGTGATTTTTGACTGAGCAACTTATGCCCGAATGATATTACACTGGAGAACAGTAATTTGGTTATCTTAGATCTATGACTTGTTTTTGACTAACTTTTGGTCTCTGAATCCAAAAATAACCGTACTTTTTGTCTATCAGTCTATCACGTAAACTTTTTAAGCTATAGGATACCCTCTCTTTGTCTCAAAGGGTCATACAAACTGTGCATATAACGGAAAATAAAGGGAAAACTTACCAAATGTACTGTTAACAGAGAATAGTTTTATTTATACAGATATTATATATAGTTACTGCAAGCTAAATTGTGTTCATAGAAATAGTAAAGTTTCTTTACCAAACAGCAAACATACATATTAAGGTAAACATTTTCGGATAGCTTTTTCTATGGTGTTTAATATATGGACATTCTTGCTTGGTGATCCAACAATCCTCGTCCCATCTACCTTGATACCGTGCCTCTATGACCTTCAAATCTTGGTGGAATCGCTCACCCTGCTCATCACTGACTGCACCAGAATTTTTCGGGAAGTCGGCAAGATGACTATGTAAAAATGCAACTTCATGCTCATGTTGCATTCAAGCATTTTTTAGCTCTCCAGGAGTTGCTGGATGGCTCGATGTAATTCTGTGCTCGTGTATTTCCAAGAAAGTTTTTGACAATTTGAATGCCAACCAAGAATTATTTTGAAGTTCTGTCATTATTCCGATGATATGTTCATCCTTATCGAGCTGCCGAATCCGTGGACTATCAAGCACACCGACCTTTATCTTTCCCAATGACAGGCCAGAAAATGCTGAAATAATATACTTGAAACAGTCTCCTTCAATTGGCACAGCTTTAACAAACTACTTCATGAGACTCAGGTTTACATGCAGAGGTGGAAATATAATGTTCTGTCTATCTACAAGTGGCTGATGTAGAATGTTTGGATCACCAGGTTTCAGGTCAGATTTGGCGGCCAATTCGACTGCATCCAATTCTTATCACCAGCTCTGCTGTCCCACATACACAAAATATAGGGATACTTAGTATATACGCGTTGCTGACCAAGGAGGAAGCAGACCATTTTAAGGTCAATACAGATGATACATCGGTGCATATAATATTGAAACAAATCGATGACTCTCTCTATGTCTTCATATCCTTCATGCAAACAAACTGAATGACCTATTGGGACTGTACCAAATAAATTTCCATTGTGGATGAAGGCGCATTTCAAGCTCTGCTTTGAGCTATCGATTAGCAATCGCTACTCAGTTGAGTTATAGGCTGAAATTCCCAACTCCTCCATTAAACCATGTACGATATACAAATCTATCATCACTTCGAAAATATTGCAGAACACACTTTCTGTTGATCGAACGATTATTTAATTTGGAAAGCTATTAATGTTCATGACTTTTGTGTCAAATACTGTATACACGTTATCCACATACCAAAGCCAAAGGCTAGAGAAGCATTCCATTTCTTCTTTTGCTTCTGTTTCAAATCTGTTCCTGAAGAGACTGCCAATGAAAGGTGACAACGAGTTACCCATGGCTGTCCCTCCATGTTGTTCAAAGAAACCATTATTAAATTAGAAAAAATTCTATTTCATGCAAATTTTAGTGAGTTCAATATATTGTTTTACTATATCTTGACTAAGATCATTTCATTCGAGTAAATCCCTAAGGTAGTCCAAAGATGGTAGTTTAATGAGCCACAGTCAGGATTCACTGAGCCACACCAATAATTTAGGTATAAATAGGATACATTCTAATCATAAAATTAGTTTTAATCATCTCCAGATGATGAAAACTTTGTTGTCGAAACGCGCGTCGAGTGTAGTTATAGTGTTTTGTTGAAAACAAAGTCAGTGTTTTCTTCACACCAAAAATTCCAACCTACTCCAGTATTCCTCTTAATACTTAAATTCATGTTCTCGGTTGGATCTCGATCATGCTCTTGATGGTAATAATTTTTTCTATCATTTCACTTTATTTTTTATAATAAAGCTACATAAACTTGATAGTTTTTACATTCCTAATAAACAAGTATAATGTTTGTCAATTTTAATTACAACAGTGGCGAAGTTACAGAAGTTTCTATTAACGCATATCGATCTCCCACAGTAGTAAAGCCTTTGAATTTTGGACATTTCACGGCATTTTAGTTTGATAACATGCGGTTTGATAATGCCGTACCAAATTAGACTTTGTAGGTGACAGAGTGCTTATTGGTTTAGAAGTTGCCAGTAATCTCCATAAAATTTTAATGCATCTTAAGTCTCTCTTTGTGAATATAACATAATTTAGTATAAACTTGTGGACATTGTCAAATAAATTTTCATTAAGCCCGGAAACCTCTATATTGTTAGCGAAAGCACGAAAGCGATTGATCGCGTCATATATTAGAAAATCTTAAAATATATTACTATCGGTGATAATGGTATGGAAGAATAATGCTTATCTTCATGCTCTATCTGCTCAGTATATAAACGATTTAATTTTTTTCCGATACACATTTATTTCACATCATTGTTTAAGAAAATAGTATTTACAAACATAATAAATTTTACATAGTATTTATTTGGGAATATTTTTCTGTATCTTATACTTTCAATAAACTAAGCCTTTTGGACAATGTTTTATGTGTGCTAGGAGACAAATAATTAAAAAGTTCTTTTTATTACTTCAATACTTACCGAAAAGAATGTTTGAGTGACTTAAAATTTAAGTTTAACATATTTTTTAGACATCTAGTGTCTGTAAGTTTTAATAAACTTGGTCATGACTCTACAATGTCTGCTTCTTACAATAGATAAATCACTTTTGAATAAGTTGTGTACTTATATAACTTGTGCCAAAAATAGTATATGAATATAAAGTATGTAGATATTTCTTTATAAAAAAGAATAGCAAATAACTAAAAAACTTATTGACCTTATCTCTCTTCGGGAAAAGGAATGACCCTTGAAACATTTTTTAAGAGAGTTGGCAGATGTAAATGACTTGATATTCTTAGGTGGAACATTAATATTTTTACTAACATTGAAACTAAAAGACCGCTAAAATTGTATCAGTTTATGTTGTTAAGTTAGGCCATGTATCAACCAAGTATCTCAATTCGCTTATCAATTTCGAAATGAAATATTCTGAAGAATCTACTTTAAGGTGCTTAAAAGCTAGACAAAACATTTAAATTATATGTTTTATCGAGAGTCAACCATTTTGCATTCATTAAACTTGCTGAAATATGATCAAACTTGCGTAGAATGTAACTGAACCGCATACTGTCGTTATCTACATATATTTAAAATAACTGACCAATATACTATATTACAATATGATAAGGATGAAATAGTTAATACGTGACATGATTTTAATTTGATACCGACACTAATTCTTAGTCGTACTTCTACTGAATACACAAAAAAAATATTTTTTTTGTGTATTCTGTAGTAGTAAAAGGTTTTTGAACTAAATAATTATCACTGGTGTTAAATCTAATACTATTATCTATCGATACACCCAAGTTTATATAGTATTTGCTCGAAAAATCCTTTGCCTATTTAATACAACCTTAAATTCAAAATTTTCTATAATAAAAATTCTATTTTGGGACAGATCTTTCTTACCATAAATAAGTGTGTGCGTTTTAAATTAATTTTACACCGGGCTATGATCTGATGAGACTTTAACAATTCAACCCAGATCGGCATTAATATTTATTACGGGTGTTGGCGTCGCCAGTGATGAGGGTTCCAGCTGAATGGCCCTATTAATAATTAATTAGGGCTTACTGCAATAATACTACAAGTTTCTAAACGTTCATAATGATTTATTAAAATCATTGTGAATCTTAGAAGTGCTATGGATTTTACTATTTCTTCTTCCTCTCAAAATTTCAGTACACCCGTAGTAACTAATGTTCTATTCACATAGTTTTAATATAGCAATGTATGGATATTAAAAATTATCTCAAAGTCGGTATTGAGTTCAACGGTTGTGAAAAATTTTAAAATAATTGTTGGAATCATTTATTTGTATCAAGTATTTTTTGATTATCAAAATTTGTCAAGTAGTTATGGTGACGTTTATTAATCAATCGATTAGTCTGAACTGATTTGCTGGTTAATGAAATTTTTGTATATAATTAGCCTTTATACTAAGACTACTTTTTGAAAATACTTCCTAGGCTTAAGAGTAATACCAAAGGATTATCATGCGTGCCTTAAAGCTTTTGTATTCGCGAATAATACGAGTAAACTAGATCTGTGGTTCATAGCGAAGGAGCTGGTATGTCATATAGAAAAGTTAATACAGAAAAGCATAGTTATTAGTAACGTCGAGGTATGAAGCAAGAGTCTATAAAACCTTTGAACGACTGCCTCAAGAAATTCAACTCTCCTAGGAAACTTGTAAAGTGATTTGAACGAGCTGAGACAATAATTCCATATGAAGTGCTATCACATCACTTCTCTTTGTCGACGGACTCCCCCCCCCCCCAAGTATTTTGCGTACAGCCAGTAGTTTTTTAATGAATGGCGATTTGTTGAACTTAATAATTAGGTCTCATGAATCGTGATATCAAGTCTCAAAATATGTAAATTTGAAGCACTGATCATCCATATGTTTCTGTAACATTTCTACTGCATCCTCCAAAATTCGTATTTAGATGACAGTTTCTCACACACGACTCACTAGACCTGTTTTTAAATATTCTATTATCAATACGAATATAATACGATACAAAAACAATATGGTGACTGTATTTGTTCAACAGCTAGACGATGATGAACTTCAGCATGGTGATTTTAAACAAGATAGTTTATATGCACATATGACATGAGACACTGTAGTTCCCTTCCACGAATGATTTTGAGAACATGAAGAAGTACATATGTACAATTGTGCATTAGGTACTTTATTAGTCCAATAGGTACTTTATTACCTTTGTTTAATCAAAAAACACATTTAAATGTTATCGATTATGTGAATATGGCATATCACTTGACAAAATTCGACATTATTATTTTAAAAGGAAATATAAGGTAAAGCGTAAGTCTTCAATTTTATGACCACCTTTGACTGAGATTATTTTTAATATGGGTATAAATCTCAAAAGCCTGAAACTAGAAAATTGCATTAAATATTATGTTAAACCCATTTTTTCTGCAGAAACTAGTTAGTCAAACTTCTAACACTTGACCGACTTTAATCAATGACTGTATTATGTATACGTTAGATGGTTACATGTTCGTCTACCTCTAATTACTCCCTATCATACTCACATTGCACTAACGCATATAGATAAATACTTAATTCTCATATTTGGAAGCTTAAAATATTCATATGCTTCAGCACCGATATTTACGTAATAACAGGAATGAAATCGATGATGATATTTATAATTTAGTGTACCTAAAAGCTTGTATTATTACCTAAAAGCTTACATTATGATAAATCCAGATTTTTCTATAAATACATTATTTTTTAAAAGTCTCCTCAATATTACTGAACCGTTTCAATAATACTTTATAAGAACATATTTTAGGTATTTATATATTTATATAATATTTAGAAATAAAATCGTTAACGAAACTATTAAACTCGATTAAAAATATATTTTAATTAACTTATTCGTCTATGATTTCCAGGTTGATTACTTCGAATATCAGACTAATTCGTGCCTAAAATTTCAGGATCAATAATTCATCAAAAATTACTTTTTTCACGTAACTTTATTTAAAAGCATGGAAAATGTATTTGCAATACATTTTTTTAATTTTTTTATATATTTAGGTACATTTAGGTAAATTTATGTACAGCTACCGGAATAAAAAGATTTGCTGACTACAACTTGTTCTTTGTAATGTATCAATACCTTAAAGGTTTCTAACTCATAGTGCTCTGTAGTTTACACAAAATGGATATGCGATGCCGAGAGTGGTTCAGTTAACTTACAGGACATGTTCTCAATCTTATTTCAATTTTATCTCGTATTTTAGCCAGTTGTAGTTAAATTTGTGTTCTATAATATTAATAATTCATATTATAGTGTCAAGATTGATATTAAAAAATATGAATTTATCTCTGTCTATTTCTATATATTTTTTATGAATACTCCTTAGGGCATTCAGGAACATTATAATCTGATCAATAAATACATTTTTTCTAACTTACAATACTACTTAAAAAAGTTAGAGCTAAGGTCGTACTCAACAGTATCCTTAGATTTATAATAAATAGGTACACCAAAAAACTAACGTATACACTAAGGTGCACAATGCTCAGCTTTGTCACATCGCTGACCCAACTTAAGGAGTTTAATTCTTTTGAGACTTCTTCTCAATCCTGCGTTAACAAGGAAGCTGGATCGCCTCGACGTTAACATGTTGTAGTCATTGGTCATGACTTCTGACAATCCTGAATCTCAACAGTACAACAATCTCTCTCTTGGTAATTCAACAGTATCCATACCCAAGTCCTGATGTAGGTTACTGTTCCGGATGTATCAAGAGGCATCTACGATGTTCCTTAGCACATTACTCTGAAATATTTGAATGGCTTGTATATTGGTCTCACTGGTCCAGCTCCGCAGCTGAATATCATCCATAATGGTCCATACTGGTTTACATTCAAGGTACATACTGGTTTAAGTATCTGCTTATTTATTACAGGATTATTATGAATAGTTAGAGTAGAGCTTCTTCCAATCAACCAGAACATTTCTCTATATTTAATTATAAGTTTTTCTTTTTTCAATATGGGCTTTCCAGCGTAGCCTAGGATCAAGGGTAATACCAAGATATTTAGCTGTATTTGACGTAGGTAGTTTATTTATCATTTATGATTATGGCTATATGTTTATTAGCTCTGTTTGTAAAGTTAATTAATACAGACTTTGATTCATTTAATTTTATTCTCCACTTTGTTGTCCAATTATTAATATTGTTGACTGATATCTGCTATTTTTCAGTTGCGTCTATATGGTAATTACCTACTGCTAATATAGCAGTATTATCTGCAAACGTTACTATTATTATTTTCTAATTTAGGAATGTCACTTGTGTACACAATATTCCTATATGGGTATAAAATATAATAAATAGCTTATACAAAATATTTTTTACAATTAGGAAGCTGAAATAAAATCATATACTTCTTTTCGCTGCTTATTTTCCTTAAAGCTAGATGTAAAATATATAAATTTTTTTAAATGAAGTTTAAAAAATAGATATCAATTATTCAGACAACTATAAAACTTATATAAATAAAATAAATAGTTTTAAAACCTTAAAACGAACTTTTCCGCACGTAGAAAATCTCTATCCTCGAAATTGAGTGGCCGAGAAAAAATAAACCAACACATAAATGCAGAATATATGTATTTTATGCGACAGTTTTACTTTTTTGATTGGCGACTGCTTCAGTGCCGTATCAATACATTTGTGATCGAACGAAATTATGTTTCTTCTCATTTATTCGTATATAATACAGGATTACAGGCCGAATATATGTTTTTTCGTTCAATGCAAGATCGGCAATTTTTTCTTAAATAGTCCACCATCCTGCTTTCTCATGACCCATGGACAGGATGGGGTATGTCCTATCTACATCAAAATCAATAGATGTCATGTGGTAGACGTCTCTAATCAGAACCAATCGAAACCCGATCGATCCGACACGATTTCATTGAGTAATCGTGCTAAGAAAAAAATGTCTCAAAAGTCCACCGTCGTGCTTTCTCATGACCTATGGACAGGGTGGGGTGTATCTTATCCATCTCAAAATCAATAGCTGTCGTCTGGTAGACGTCCCTAATCTGAATCAGTCGAAATCCGATCGATCCGACACTATTTAATTGAGTGATCGTGCTAACAAAAAAAAAATCTCAAATAGTCTACCATTGTACTTTCTCATGCCCCATGTACACGGTAGAGTGTATTCTATCCACCTCAAAATCAATATGTGTCGTCTGGGGGACGTCCCCAATCAGAATCAGTCAAAACCCAATCGATCCGATACGATTTAGTTGAGTTATCGTGCTAACAAGAACAAATGCCGACAACAACGACACACACACAGCAAAAAATTTTTAGAAACCTTTTTTTTTGGTTTCTATGCCGAAAAATGAAAAATAGACCCAAAAAAAATTTTGTTTTTTCACTTTTTCTTTACACGATTACATTACTTTTCCGCGTATAGTGGAGTGCGGAAAAGTAAAAATTTCTCAAATAGTCCACTATCGTGTTTTCTCATGACCCATGGACAGGGTGGGGTGTATCTTATTCAATCAAAATCAATAGGTGTTGTCTGGGAGACGTTCCCGATCAGCATCAGTCAAAACCCGATCGATCCGACACGATTTCGTAGAGTTATCGTGCTAACAAAAATAAATGCCGACGACAACGACACACACAGACAAAATTTTTCATAAATAATTTTTTTTATGTCGAAAAACGAAAAATAAACGAAAACAAATTTTTTTCCATTTTTCTTTACACCATTACATTACTTTTCTGCTAGTATAGTTGAGTGCGGAAAAAGTAAAAGGTTAAATTCAGTGAAATAAATTAAAGTACTCTTATTTTAGCCTCTCATTTGTAAAAAAAAATATTTTACAAAAATCGATCTGACTATTTTACTGACAAACATCATATAAAAAATATCAATACCAGCCTAAAATATATAAAAAAGAAATTGTCGTCTGTTTTATATTGTATATTGTGTTTTTTTATTTATTATTTCAGCAATTTATTATTTTAGCAATATTTATTTACGCAATTTCTGTATAATTCAATGATTTCTATATTTTGGCTTAATTTGTTTATACTTTATTATTATTATTGTAAGTTTATTATTATTGTTAACCTAAGTTTTATCATTTATTATATATTTCCAAATACTTAGACTCATTTTAATCATGATGCTGTAATCGTGTCATTCTTGTATTTAAATTTTATAACATTTTTATATTACATGAATTTCATTAACTTTCAATAGATGCCATTTGATTATTACTCTGATTAAATAAGATGAGATAATTGATATATACCCTGGCCCGACGCCTATAAGAAAAGGCATTATAGTAAGTACGATTATGTTTCATTTCCACCCGTTCTTCGAATCTCTGGTTGTGACGTAATATAGACTGTGCTCTAATGGGTGTTTCGATTACTAAGGACAACGATAACAGCATTAGTTTCCGGATCGCTGGAAAGGTTTACGATAAGCGTAATTTCTATTTCGTTAAATAATACATATTAGATGCGTAGTAATTCTAATAAATAAATTAGTCGACGACTATACGTTACCAGTACTATTCATTTCATCGCTATTTGCCAAATAAAAAACTCTCTTATCTTGCCGATAAATGGAACAATCTACCTGATCCTAGCTATAAAAACAAGCCACGGTATGAGATAAGAGCCGTTTTGAATTTTTTATTTGGCAAATAGAGATGAAATAAACTATAAAACATTCAGAAATCATATTTTATATCGGAAACCTTTTTGTTGACTTAACTGTACACGCAGTATCAATAGCTAAAAATATATAATATTATGTTCTCTGTCACTCATTTCCATATTAACGTGACTATAATAAATCTTACTCAATGTTTGTTAATACAATATGTTGTGTGATATATACAATTTGTATAATGAATCTTTGCGCGTGTATCAATTTAGTGACGACGCACGGATCATATGCTACACCACTCGCAATTTTTACTAATATGCCACAATTACCAGCACGTATGTCTAGCGAACTATGTTTCAGTCAACTACGTACGGCATAGAGAGTTAATAATTTGCCGAATAAAATGAAATTATAAAGTCACGTCTTAGCTTTACTGTATAATCTAATTTATTGGCGTTTATATATTTCTGTATAAATTTATTTCATTTTTATTTCATTTACTTTCATTTTTGTTGAATTTATTTCATTTATTTTGATGTAAATATCACTTCCATTAAATTTTTTTGTGAAGAACCTTTTCATTACTCTGTCATAGGTTGACGCATTTGTATTCTACTAACTGTTATCCTAAAATGTGTTTTCGGCACGACACTGTTTAAAAATGTCAGTTGATTGATTCATACGATTGTTACCTGTGACGCACACGCAAAGAATTATTATACAAACAATACGTTTATATAGTTTCATTAATTATTTAGTAAATATACTCTTTTATCATTGACGTTAGGGGTGCCATGAATAGCAGTTTTCATTATCTGGTCAAACCGGGTATTTTCATTATCTAGTACAAGACACGGTATCGATATGAACGAGATGTTCACAAAGTACCAATGACAAATGAAGAGCAGTTGACCAACAACAGTCCAACAACCGATTAAATAGAATATCTGGCCAATTGACCAAGATATCCCAATCTGATCGAATATTCGTGGCATCCATGATTATTACGTTTATGAAATTACGTGTACATTATTATTCTTTATACATTCTGAAATTTTCTATATAAATACTGCTTGTACCTCTTAATTAAACATGATGTACAATCTTTCTCGGTTTATTTCTCATACTCGCTGAGACAACAATAATCGCATTACAAATATGTACATCTATAAAGTGGATCGATAGAGTAGTTCACGAACAAGAAGAAATTAATTTCGTACAACCTGTGTTTAAATTTCTTATTTAAGAAAGAGAACGAGAAACGAATGATGCCATTATTTCTCACAGAGTGTCAGGTCGAATGTTTTATAAATGATTACGATTTTTTACCGAGGGCAGGAGCTGAATTTGAAAAATCAGTGCGAGTGCGATTAGACCACTTTGTCTCGCGACCTTACAGGACAATTATTAATCAACGAGTACTTATATACCGAGGAATTTATTTCACGTGAAAATCTTGAATGTGTATTGTAACAAAATGTTACCAGCTATACGAGTAATCAACACAATGTTTCTAAAATATTCTGAATGAAAACGATATTAAATATTTATTATATACAAAGTGAAATAAACTAGATGAAAATTTATATTAAAAATGTATACAATAATGTCTGCACTAAAATGTGAAGTATAGTAGGGATATTGTTGAATTTTCTTAATTAACATTGTATTTCTTCAATGAACAATTAAATTATCTTTTGAAAAACCACCCAAAGGTGGTGGTGAATATTGTAACTAGAATATATATCTAAGAATTCTTTTCTAATTTATAAACTTAGTTATTCACTATGTGAGCATCGCTAGATGTTCCACACACTCCACATAACACTAATCACTTTGTTCGTGTAACAGACATAGACTTAGAACGTCCAGGCACTTCCGCTGTGACTATACTAATTTTAACGATTTTAGTTTCATCAACTGTTCAATAAGTAGTTGTTGTCGAGTAGAAATATTACATAAACATTTTCATGGCTTTTTAAATCTTTTCTGGTTTTTACCCGCAAATCTAATGATGTCATCTTCAACCATGGGCATCTTCAGGTCGCGATGGATGTCTTCGTTGTGTCGGATCATGTGCGATGCTGCGAAGTACTTTGCTTTAAAGCATGTGAATGACTTAGAAGATATTAGAATTATTCGTGCATCCTAGAGTTTGTGCCAACCACACGGGCTTCAGGATCTGTTTGTAAAATAAAAGTTTGTCGTGTATCGATAACTCAGAATGTCGTCCCAGGAGCTAATACATTTTTTCTGACTTTGAGGATCAGTTGCTCACGTGTCTTCTTTACATGTGATTTACATCGTAGTTTTTCATCTACAGTTATGCTTAAATACTTCGGTGGTATGCGGAACTATTTGCTGGTTGATTATTATTTATATATAGCCAGTATTTCTTATTGATGAAATAATTGCTGAGAATCGACTTCGCCTAATTTAGTTTGACGCACCATTTCCTTGTCCAGTTGGTGACATTTTTGACTGTTGCTTGAAGTTTTCTTTAAGAATAATTTAGCTGCAATTATATCAGGTTTAGATTTTTTAAATATACTGAAAAATCTGTATCGATTTGATTTAGTAAAATCAAAATATAGGGGATATACTATCATTTAAACATATTTAATTTAATTTTATATATCAATATTCACAATACCTACTATTAAAATAAATATTATAATAGCTACTTGGTACGAACACTGGAGTATTAACAAACAATTGATCATTATATACGCTTTAAGGAAACTTATTTTGCTTATGCTCAACTTGTTGTCAAGATATGAGAAGTTCACAATGAAAAACATTTTAAAAATGAATTGATCAATCACATGAATTGTAAGTTTTTTTATGTTATTTCTATTTATTTATCTGTTTTACAAATTCCCAGAGTATAATATGAATTATAGGATGAGGAGTGACGAACTAAACACATACAATTGGAAATATGTAAAACGTTGCACTTTTGCACTAAAACAAAAGTTCGTATATACTTCTATACTATATAAGAGTACTATATATACTTCTGCCCAACTATTTATATATAACTTTTTGACCGAATCTAATATGTTACATGGCACCATGAAAAAGTTAACAATGAGGATAATTTCGTCAATTGGTTCTAGGAATTGATATGTGAAACATAGTACACTAGTTACCAATGTAGAAATATGAGCTGCTCTAAAATTGGAGGAAAATGAACATAATTATTTATAATAAATAAAAAATTAACAGAGTGAATATATGTTTTGGCAGTTAATTTTAAAATATCATGCGTATCCAATAATTCTTGAAGAAGGAAGCAAAAACTGCATAAAAACTATTTACTTTGTATGAAATAAATTTTAGGAACTTTCGCGGTATATTTTCTAAACCCTTACTCTGTACATTATACCCAGGGTTCAATGTAATGGTTCCATATCCTAACGCGAATAATACAGATGCATTAAACTGCATAAACATAATTTATTATTCTTAAGACCATAACATTGTCTGTTAACAAAGACTTCTGTAAGATGACAGTACTACACAATTAAGATTGAAATTAAGAAATTGTACATAAACCTTTACATTCACTAACTCTATATTCAGTTGTAAATCATCATTAAGTGGATAATTAATTACAATATAGAAGAAAGGATCGCTTATTTTAGAGAAGGTCAGTACGTTACATGTTTGTATTTGCAATGGAATATTATTAGTATCAATACACCACGTGTAACTTTTATTCAAATTTGCTTATCGTCTTCTGTTTAATGTGAATTTATAGAAAAAATAATTTTTAAACCGTCAGACAGTTGACGTCAGTTATTCCAACAATATCATTAATAACAATAACGAAAAGTAGTCGCCCTAGTATTGAGCGTCACGGAACACCGGATATAGTGATAAATTACTCAGTCTGAAAACGACGGCATTGAACATAATGACACCTGTGATGTAAATAAGCAAAGGAATATCTAACAAAAGCAAGGTTACAAAAATATTTGTAACAGTGGACTGCCTTTTTAAAAATGCATACTACGATGATATTTGTTAATTATTCCACGGATATGTAGTATGTTTTATGTAGTACAAACGCAAAAACTTCATAGAAATTACATATAATTGTTATTGATTTACTATTAATGACTAGTTCTTTAGTACCTTTTTTAAAAACATTTTATTTGTCATACTTATTTAATTATGAGTTGTTTACCGCAAGTACACCAAGGCAGGATATTACTAATTACACATGTGCCGTATTTATCGTAAAACAGGATCAGTAAATCAGTTGTATAAATAGATCCTTAATGAGTCTATAATAAAACATTGTAATTACTTAAAATGAAAATATAAAAACCAATATATTAGTATTTCAGACTTATATTTCCTGTTAAATTAAATACTGAAAGAGAATTCCCCGTCATTGTCCTTCAATAATTACTAGTTCATTCACCAAACTAAAAGTCTATAGCCAAACATTGATGCACTTGCTTGGGCAAAAACTGATCCCAACTATGGTGAATAAAAACATTATCAGTAAGGCAATATATTTTGTACATACACATTAAAAACAAATTCTACAATTTTTTCTAATTCCTCGTATTTGTACATCTTAGGACCATTCCTTGTAAAATAGGCATTGTTTGGAGAGATATTATGAATTCGAAACAGTCTTATTTGAACAACTATGATCAGATATATTTTATTGTTTCAGGACAGTGGCGGCTCGTGTTAAAATAAAACGGGTGTTCTGCACAGGGCCGATCCTAGGGTATTGGTCCTGCGCCGCAGGTGATAATTTTGAAAATTTTCAAGGTCACGCGTTTTCCTGATACTTCAGAATTTTTATGTAAAATTTTTGAAGAACATTCATGTTTGCCGTCATATTCTTTGGTTAAGAGAAAATAACACTTAAAATATTTTCCGAAAGAGTTTCAGCGTCACATTTTGTAGGTTTCAGGTATGTCCAAAAACGTTCAATCGGTTCACCATCGAGAATATATCTTAAAACTACCACTAAATGAGTTTTTGCAAATACATCAGTTGTTTCGTCTGTCATAACTGCCAAAAATGAAGGTTTGTTAATTTCTTTAATTGTTTCTTCATGACATACTTTTAATATACAGTCTAAAAGATCATTTTGTATTTCTTTAGAGGTTCCTTTAAATACTGAAGCATTTTGTAGATGCTCGCTTAAAATTACATCAAGCTCAGCAGAAAAATTTATCAAACCACGAAATATTCCCGGGTTTTGAGAAGTTTCAGCTTCGTCATGTCCTCGCAGCGCCAGTTCAAAGGCCCTACAAAACTGTATGCAGTTTATAATTTTTGACAAAACGTATCTCTTTTTTGTCACATTATCATTATGCTTTTGCACATTTATCCAATAAGCTGAATCTAGCTGCGATTTAATATTAGTTGTTCCTAATAAAGCTAATTCCATTGTATTATGTAGATGGCTTTTGGAGTTGTTGTGCTTTTTTATTTTTTCAGTTAATTGCACCAAATCTGTCACCCCTACCTCCGTCCATGCTTTATCGCCGCCAAAAAGTAAACAAGGAAAACAAAATAACGCATTTTTTTTGGTTGCACCCACAAATCCAATTGTTCTTCGAATAAATGTCTCTACTAAATTGACGTTTATATGCTTTTCCGCGGCTAGCACCTGCAGTCTCAATAACAATATCGGGCAATGGCCTACCATTGTTTTTTAAATCAATTTTTTCTTCATAAGAGTATTTAAAAAATCGCTTCACATGAACTAATTTATAAACTGAATCCATTGCCACTATCATAGTATATAAATATTAATAATTAGTACAATAAATCACTACACAAATTCACAAAACAGTATTTAAAATCTCAAATTAACACGAAATACGAAATAGGTACGATTTACGCCCGCCCGAGGAATAGGAAGGAGTAAACATTCACTGATGTTGCCTTAGCTGGAAAAAATACAGCTCACTGAGAGTGTAAATTCGCGCATTTACGAGCGCCAAGTGTGGATTGTCGCGGGAGTTGAGGGGGAGGACGGGTGTGCCGAGCCGTGCTGAGAACTACCTCGTGTGGCCCAGTTCAATGTACCGCGACGCGCTCGCGTGGAGACTCAGATAATTCATCTGGTCTACTATTCAATAGAGGACGGCGGGCAGAATGCGACTTTAACGCAATAATTTGGTTAGCTGCACCAACTAACCAAATTATTTTATTAATAAATTTTAGTAATTATTATGACGCGAAAATATACAGATATCTAATTTTTTTGGCAGTTCTGCAGCTCTGCAGCACCTATACACCAGCCGCCCCTGTTTCAGGATCAATCTATCTTTTCTATTTGATTTATCAACTGATTTGGGTTCGTATTTTTTTTTTTTTGACAACTTAACTGGCGCAAGGTATTTGCATTTTTTTACAACAAGAGTTGATTACAATACTGACAGATTTATACCCAAATGCATGCGAACCTGATAACAGACTTTGGTATCAACAGGACGATGCACCTCCTCATTACGCTCCTCCTGTAGCACTTACTTGGATAACATATTTCCACAATGATGATTAGGGCGGCGTGAAGTTATATAGTAGCCACCTCGTTCCTCACATCTAATATCCCTTAATATTTTCTTATGACGTAATTTCACAACCAATGTTTATGTAAATAATCCCGAAAATAGACGATTAAAAACAACGAATTTAAATATGCAGTATCGAGCCGGAAACAATTAACAGAATACAGAATAAATTTATTCGAAACTAGTATGTTGACAAATAGTAATTTTCGCAATTAAAATTTTATTTACAATACTAAAAAAAATGTGCTTTTTCACTGTGTTGAACACAAAATAGGGGTTGCTGTTTAAAAAACTGCGCCCCCGTTGAAACTGCAAACACTGTTCATCGAACTAAAGTATTTCAAAAGACGGAAAATTTAAAATACCTTCTGACCCCTTCGAATGCTTTTACAAGAAAAAGATATTTTGCACGGTGTTTCAGGTATTTCAGACTTGTTTTCCACACCGCATAGACCATACAATTAAATAGAATAATTAATGAAATAGCAGACGTATCGAAAATAGCGGACATAATTGAAAATACGTACAAATTCTCAACCTCCTTATCTGAAAAACGTCAAGATAGTTGATATACATAATGAGATACTTCAAAAGAATGAACTTCCATTTATATTTTATGGCCTTGATAGGTTGAACTGTTCTAGTGGCTGGTACGCCTCTATTATATTCGTCATATAATATTAAAGTCATTAATTCTTTATATATCTACGAATACCGACATATTTGTTCCAGATTTATTTATTCTGGACAGAAAGGAAGTCCCTCATTAACGAATAGTTGCCTATTTGTAAAAGCACACGTATTATCTTAATTAATGGGTCCTTTTCCTACTTTATTAATTTTTTTCTTAGTAAAGAAATGTATTCGTCCTCAGTGTTTCAATTATTTAAATTAATTAATTTTTTCGTAAGCAATTCGTTGTTTTTATTATATTGATTATTACTTCTATTAATATTACTAAATTTATTATTAATGTTTCGTGGTTATTTATTGTTTAGAAATAGTTAATACTTAAATAAATGTTTTTATTAATAATAATCCTCGAATATAAAGATCTGTTTGTCATTCGAAACCTATTGTTCATACTTTAATACAGCCCGTTTTTCCCAGTGGCGGTGACAGAGGTGGGCACGGGTGGGCGACCGCCCAGGCAAAATCCTTTTCGCCCAACCAGTCGCCCAACTTCTTATACACCACTATATTACATTCGCACATAAAATAATTTATTTAACGCCCTTGCCCACCCTAGATATTTCCTGCCTACTTTCACCCAACCGTAAAATAATGCTAGCGCCGCCACTGTTTTTCCTTACACTATTTTTAATTGTGTATGCTTTCTTTATAAAGATCCATGATTATGATAAACTTAAGATATTTAAGTTCATCCTTTTTATCAGCATTGCAAGAATGATCAAATTTTATCACAAAAAGTACTTTTTTTGGTATACTACAATTATACAATCAATAAATTTGTCAATGTTTAACTTATTTTTTTCAATTCAGTGGAATTGAAAACCTTCACCATGTTTAACTGAAGAGAACGAGATAGTAAGTATGTTTTCAATTGCAATAGGCAATGGAAATGTAATTTCTTTTATCTCTAAGACGTCGGTCTTCATTTTATTTTAATTCAGCTATAAGAGATGAAAACAGTAATTTAACTATATTTACTGTCATTACGTGAGCAATACAAATCAAAAACTAAATGGCTGCAGTTGATATTTCAAAATGGCAAAACGGCAATTAGTAGTAATATGCCTTTTATTGGTTCCGAAACAGCTGTAGTCAATAGGTAAGCGCTACACCCATTGTTATTGGATATAAAAATTAAACTCTTCGTGTTTATATATAATTGTAGTCTCCTACAGCTGGAAGAAATTGCAACAAAATAGGCTTAGTACATTAATACCTACACGATGGTCACTTTAGCTAGATACATCTTGTTATGGTTCCTTTAATATAGCAAATATTATACAATATATATGAATGACATATTTTTATCGTCAACTTTTATAGTACTTACATTGGGCTCTATCTATACTTCTTATAGTAATGGAACTGTCTAAATAGGTTACATCTTATTCTTATGCTTCTATTCTAAGTACACTTTATCAATTAAAATTAATTTTTCGACAATGCCTCTGCGAAACTTCAGTCAAGTTCAGATTCTGATTAGGAGATATTTAGACAAAATGCTTCACATTCATTCGAGAGTATTGTGACACTTAGTAGATATTGATAATTAAGTAGCCACAGCTACCGATAATGTTTTTTGTAAGAATTTAAATTGTACTTCGCTAAATAGTTTTTTGGTTCTTGTAGTTATTTCTTTAAAGAATACATTTCTTACCTTTCGTTTGGCAAAAGGAGTGTGTTTGAAGTGTTTATTGAGTAAAATTTGTATAATAGATCTTTTCGCGTGTATCAATTTAGTGACGATGCACGGATCACATGCTACACCACCGCAATTGTTACTACTATGCCACAATTACTAGCACGTATGTCTGCATGTCGACATACGTTTCAATCAACTATGTACGGCATAGACAGTTAATAATTTGCGAACAAAATGCGATTATGAGTCACGTTAGCTTTATTGTATAATTTAATTCATTGGAGTCTCAATATTTCTGTAAAATTTATTACATTTTTCTTTAATTTATTTTGATTTGTGTTGAATTTATTTCATTTATTTTGATAGAAATATCACTTCCATTGATTGTCTTTGTGGAGAACATTTTCATTACTCTGCCATAGGTTGACGGATTTGTATTATACTAACTGTTATCCTAAAATGTGTTCTCGGCACGACACTGTTCAAAAATATCAGTTGATTGATTCATACGATTGTTACCTGTGACGCACACACAAATAATCATTATACTGACCATAGCAACGTTGTCATTAATATTGACATCCCTATATTACTTTTTGTACGGATACTTAAAAACCAAAATATACGTTACTAGACCAGCGAATTTAGAAAATTTAAAAACAAGAAGTCGTCATGAAATACCACATATACCTCCTGTAATTTATGGACAGTGTTCAAACGAATTAATTAATCGTCTTGGCTACTATCGGACAGTCAATGGTGTACAATTTGAAGATTTAATTTAGCTAATTTTTTACATAATCATTGTCATTAAATTTTGTATTTTGAAATTTCAAAATATTTTTTTTTATTTCCTTATTAACCTGTACTTATGCTAATGTAATTATTACCATAGCGTATGTAACAAAAATATGCTCTCTTCACATTCAGTACAAAAATAGGGAATTGTCTTTAAAAAAAACCTCCTGTACGCATCACCCTGTATGTATTAATTCATCATCATTAGGTCATCAGTCCTAAGACTGGTTGGACGCTAACCTCCAGCTTCTCCTATCTTGTGCTAACCTACGCATTTCGCTAATTGTGCTACAACCTACATCCCTTACTATTTGCGAGCAGTAGTCTAATCTAGGCCTACCTCTGCCTTTCTTCACTCCTATTTCTGCCTCCAAAATATCGCGGACTATTCCCCCATGTCTCAGCAAGTGGCCTACCATTCTATCTCTTCTCTTCTTTAAGTTTTTCCACATACTCCTTTTCTCGCCGACTTTCTCCAATACTTCTTCGTTTCTAACCCTATCAGTCCATGGTATTTTCATCATTCTTCGGTAACACCACATCTCAAAAGCTTCTAATTTCTTCCTACTTGCTTCCCCTACCGTCCAGGTTTCACAGCCGTAAAGTGCCGTGCTCCATACATATGTTTTCAAAAATCTCTTCCTTGTTTCTAAGTTTATTACCCCCGAGCATAGAAGTGCTTTCTTTTTGTTAAAAGCTACTCTACCCTGCGCTATTCTTTGTTTTATGTCTTTATCGCTTCTTCCATCCCAATTTATTTTACTTCCTAAATAAGTGAAGTCTTTAACTTCCTCCAATCTTTCATTATTAATTTGTACTTTCGTTTTTGCTCTGCTCTCGCGCCCTCTGCACACGAACACTTTAGTTTTGTTTTTATTCACCCTCATTCCGTATTCCTCTGTCAACACTGCCTCCATTTCGTTCAATGCTGATTCTAGTTCCTCCTTACTAGATGCTAATACTGCTATATCATCCGCGAATCTCAGCATTTTTAGTTTCTGTCCCTGTACTTTAATCCCGAAATCTACTCTATGTTTTACCACATTAATCGCCTCTTCGATGTACAGATTAAAAATTAGTGGTGATAGCGTACATCCTTGTCTTACTCCTTTCCTAATACCTACTTCCCTTTCTTCCCCTTCTACTTCTATAACAGCAGTTTGCTCTATGTATAGATTGTGTACTACTCTCCTATCTCTATACTTCATTCCCGCGCTCTTTAGTATCTCGAACATTTTTTCCCATCTTACGTTATCAAAAGCTTTTTCTAAATCTACAAATCCTATATAAGCGTTCTTTCCTTTTTCTATTGTTTTCTCTAACATTACTCTTAGCGCCAGAATAGCTTCGCGAGTTCCCCTATTTCGCCTAAACCCGAATTGGTCTTCTCCTAGTATTTCCTCCGCTCTATTTTCCATCCTCTTCTGCACTATTCTAGTTAAGATTTTTGACGCATGGGAAGTTAGGCTAATCGTTCTAAAGTTCTCGCATTTGTCGGCTCCTCTCTTTTTCGGTATAGTAACGATAATGTTCCTCTTATAATCCTCCGGCATCTCGCCCGTTTCGTATATGTATTTTACCAGTTCAAACATCCTATTTACTACTTTCTGTCCCGCATATTTCAAAATTTCCGCCTGTATTTTATCTACACCCGGCGCTCTATTATTCTTTAGCCCCCTTAGTGCTATTTCAAATTCCTCTCTCAATATAGGTTTTCCTACATCTTCCCTATCGATGCTAGATTCTTCCTCTAATATCTCTCCTAATTCCTGGCCCTCGTATAAATTTCCTAAGTACTGCTTCCATCTATCCGCTTTCTCCTCTCTTCCTATCAGTATGTCCCCCGATTGACTCCTAACATTTCTACTTATTGTTCCTACATCCCTGAAGTTCCTCTTAATTATTTTGTAAGCCTCATCGGTCTTACCTACTTGGAACTTATCTTCTACTTCTTTGCATTTCTCCTCTATCCATTGTTCTTTCGCTTTTCTACATTTTCTAATGATTTCCCACTTTATTGCCTTATACGTTTTCAGTCCTTCTTCGTCTCGTCTGTTTTTGTAGCCTCGTCTCTTTTGCATTAAGTTTAAGATTTCGTCCGTTATCCAGGGCTTCCTAGCTTCCCTTTTATCGTGTCCTAAAACGTCCGTAGCCGCGGAAGCTAGACTATTCTTGATACCCTCCCACTCAGTTTCTGCGTTCTTGATTTCGTCCTTACTCGTTTTATTTATTAATTGATCTGTTTTCTCCTGGAACTTATCTTTCATATTCTGATCCCTCAATATGTCTACATTTATACGTTTCTTATCCTTCCGGGTTTTCAGATTTTTGAACTTTAATCTAGCTTTCATGACTACCAAGTTGTGATCGCTGTCTACATCTGCTCCTGGATAACTCTTACAGTCTTTTACTTGATTTCTAAATCTCTTCCTAACCAGAATGTAGTCTATCTGATACCTGTCTATCCCTCCTGGCATTTTCCATGTGTACCGCCTCCTAACGTGATTCTTGAACAATGTGTTCGCGACTACCATCTTGTGCTTCTCACAGAATTCTATCAGTCTGCTACCTCTCTCGTTTCTGTTTCCTAATCCATAAGGCCCTACAAATTCTCCTTCTTTCCCCTCACCTACGACTGCGTTAAAATCTCCCACTATTATTAAATTTTCATGACCCTTCACAAATCCTATTACCTGCTCTATGTCCGAATAAACGGCTTCTAACTCTTCCTCACTATGGCTAGAAGTAGGCATGTATACTTGCACTATTACTGTTTCCACTGGCTTCGAATCTAACCTAACCATCATTACTCTCTCGCTGTATTGTAGGTAGCTATCTACACACTGTCCTGCGTTCTTCCGCATAACGATCCCTACTCCCGCGTTTCCATTTACCGATCCTGTGTGTATTACCCTATAGTCACCGCTCCAAAAATCTCCTACTTCCGGCCAGCGCATCTCACTTATACCTACTATATCTAATCCTAACCTATGTATGTATTAATTATATTTTAAAAAATGCACAACTGAAAATAAAATTGCCAAAAGAGTCGCGAGTTCTTCCCAAAAGTAGTTCCTTGAATTTTTAGCCAATTTATTCACGACTTTATGAAAGCACTGTATATAGATTTGCTAATATTGCACACAAATAACAGATCAATAAAGCTATATCTGTTTGTCAAATTTACCCTATCTAGGAACATAAATGAGGGTGCAATACTGCCGTCATTAAATGTGTCTTACTTGGTGTATTCGCGACTCGAGTGGGACGTCTTATTCAGCGATGTGAAATAAATGTTAAGAGCGCCATTTTATGCCTTATTTAGTACCATCAGTTTTATTTGAAGTTTTATTATAGCCAGGCAACATTTATTTCAATTTAACCCAACCAGCGGGGAAGCAAGTCTACACGAGGAACGAGTTTGGCCACACAAATCTGTCAAAATAAATAATTATATAACTGGATAATGGTAATAACAGCGTTTTCCTTTAGTTTTTATTGCAACATGGCCCTCGATAAACGGAATATTTTCTTCTGGAAAATGGAGGAAAAGACAATTCGGCTTAACTCTTGTTTCAAGTTAGATAAAAAATATTTAATTAATTTAGAGCTACGAACTCAAATCATACAGTCTTGAGGAAAACTGTATTTACCAGTGGCGGCTCATGATATTTTCAGTAGATTAAGCGCACTTGAAAATGAAAACTAAATAAATATTACAATTTATACTTTTCCTTGGCACCCCTAAGATAACGTCAGTGTTATATTTTTTATCATGATTTATTAGACAGTAGCCTTGTTATTCCACATACAACTAAATTAAAAATTAGATCTAATAAAGACATTTAAATAGATACACGAATAAAATAATATTTCTTATATTTATAAAAACTCTGGTATATCCCGTCAATAATATTTATTTACTCGTGAAATTATATATTAATACTGCCGAGTAAGCAAATCGCAATAATGTTGCGCCACCCCCTCGCTTATATCGAAGGCATCTCCGGAGCACGCCTCTAGAGCCTTCGGATGAAAAAACAAGTCACCACGTTGTTCGCAAGTGTCGATTTACTACATTGATTTTGTCCAAATGCCGAAATTCGAACGAAAAGCATTTCGTACATCGACCTAAAAATTTCGTGACACACACGAAAACAGACATTTAGTAAATAGAGAAGAAGGTTTACTAATAGTTTGTTAGTACATATACGTGTAGTGTATAGTAAAGCAACTACGAAGAGAGTGAGATAGTCTTATTGAGATATATATGGATTGGAAACAGCTGGGTATCATAGCTATCGTAGCTAGATTCCCTTATTACAAAAATTCCTGGATATATACAGAAATGCGTTCGATTCGGTTCGGTGAACGTGGTAACTTTTGTTTTTTGATCCGAAGCCTCTAGAGGCATGCTCCGAAGATGCACTCGATATGAGCGAGAGGACAGCGCAATATTATTGCGATTTGCTTACACGTAACATATTAAGAGGCTCAAAAACATCTAACACTAAAAAGCACTTATATCATCAAGAAATAAAGTAACGAGACACTACCGATACACTCTTCCTAAATATAGTCAACAATGATTACTATGAGTTATTATACGTATGTACAATAACTCATAGTAAGTTGAGAGTTAATTATATTCTTGGTTTCGTTGGCAATACCCTCTATTAACTAACCTCTGATATAATCTTGATTCTAATGCAATTAACTAATATTTCAGGGAACGTATAGAAGCTGCCTCATTAAACTTTTTCTCTATAGTACATATGAATACTTTATATAGGTAGAATACAATTAATAAAATTGCAAGATACTACTACTTCTTCTGGTGTCTACAGTATCATAGTGTTTTGATTTGATTTTCTGTCCTCACCTGTATGCATACCCCTAGATATTTTCTACTAAAATATTTGATTGAGCTTTCGATGAATCAATATCAGGAAGTACAGTTGTCGTTTTCATATCAATATAATAGTATAACGCATACAATTGTTTGAATAAGTTGTTAGTTACCCAGATTAGGTATCATTTGGATATTATTTGAAGGAACAATTTATAACAATTTAATAAAACTCATTTCACAAGGTATTCTAATATTTGTTGCAGCATATGTTGATGCGTCATCCATATGAAATGGGGACTTCTAAAATTTGTTCCAGAATATTCACAAAGGTTCATATTATACATATTGAAATTGAATGACAGCCGTATATAGGGCTGACGTTATTCCTAAATCAATATGCCCTGTAATATATTTCTCGTCTCGTGAAATTCGCCCCTTTATTGCCCGCCATATCCGTCTTTTATGGCGTTACCATAAGTGGTAGTAAATAATAATGTATCACAGTATAAGATGTATTAAGTAATTTACCTGTTGCCTATATGGAGGCTCATATTCGGTCTGGGAAAGACGCCCTCCGCATAGCACATTACTTTTAACATTTGCTCATCCACGTACTCCATTCGAAGCTCCAAATTTTTTTCTGGAACTAAAAAAAGTATTACTTTAGTATCATATAAGGATGATATTCAATAAGTGTTATTAATCTTCACTAAGAACTAAATTAAAACGTATATCACCCAGAATACTGAAAATAAATACAATTGGACATCCCTCTTTCTACCGAAATATATTATGATTCATTTATTCGAAACTGAATCCAAAATTAAATTTACTACTACAACTTGAACTGAAATAGAATGATGAAAATCATAACAGATTTATCTATTGTATGTTGAAATACAGCCAGAATGCTGTCACATGTTAGATTGAAAGAGAAATATTAAATACTTTCGGAATGTTAGATGAACTTTAATATAAAAATAATAGAATGGATTTCGCCTACATACTATAGAGACTGGTAATTCTGGACAATTTTTTGTAAGGGAAGCTTTGACACAATTAAAAAAAACACCCATGGCTCCAGTACAGCGTCAACGTTTACCTGATACCTTGAACTAAATGAAAATTACTTTAGCACTCGCATTTCTATGAACGTATATTATTTGGCTTGGGTTTTAGGGAAGAGTATATTTCCTGCTTAGACACAGAATTATATGCATACTTGTAAATTGATTCCCGTTTTTAATATTTCACAGAATCAGTTCGAATACAACTTTGGTATATTGTGAAACGAATACTTACCTATATAAATATTACTTCATAATCAGTACTCTGTTTTGGCTTACCCAGACATTATTAACGATATCTATGAGGGAGTGCCCCAAAAAAAAAAACCAGAATTATTTTCTGTAGACAGGTTGGTTGGTAGTACTCCACTCTGCTGCTAGGTATGTTTACTAAATAATCTCCCTGGCCAAATTGGCCAAATATCGTTCATGTGAAACCATCGCAGCGAACAAAGTAATTTTTTAAGCCCATCCCGATGCTTTCGGTGATTTTGCAATAGCAAACTTTAAGGAGCAACGTGCCAACATCAAATTTTGTTTCCTGTTAAAGAAAAAAACTAAAGATATAGTTTCAATGCTTCACTAAACGTATGGGAAAGAATCTCTAAGCCAGACAAGAATTGACGAGTAGTTAGCCCAGTTCAAAAGTGGTCAAATGTCACCTAAAGGTGAAACACATTCGAGTCGCCCCTGAATATCCAAAATAGTCGAAAATGTTCAAAAAACGATGTTTTGCATGTTTCGCAGAACAATCGACGAATTGGAGAATGGAGATCATGCCAAAGGATCCTTACTGATGATTTGAACACGGCGTCGTGACAAAGTTTGTTCCACGACTGCCTTCCGATGACCAGAGAGAGAACCATCAGATAGTTCCCAGGAATTGAAAGAACAGGCACTGACGGTTCCTAATTTATTATAAAAAATCATCAAAGGAGATGCATTTTGGTGTTACGGCTATGATCCTGAAACAAAACAGCAATCTAGTGCGCGGAGAACACCATCATGGTAACGGAAAGTAAAATCAAATGTGAAATCACATTCGATTGATTCAACTCATATTGAACTTGTTTCTTAGGGCACGACAGTGAACCAAAATTACTATCTAGATGTGTGGAAGCGATTGTGTGAGGCAGTGAGAAAAAATGACCTGAATTGTGGAGACTGGGGGTCTGACTTCATCATCACATGGCACCTGCTTGTACAGCGTTGAAAATTAACCGGTTTTTGAGAACAAAACGGCATGACAGTTTCACATCACCCTTATTTGCGTGACCTATCCCCCTATGACTTTTCCCTATTCCTAAGAAGAAGAAACCTCTAAAGGGAAATCATTTTCGAAACGTTAAGAAAGATGAAGGGCGTTAAGAAAAGTGAATGACAAATATATTAAGAAGGTTAATTCAGAAGAGTATAAAAACTATTTAGAACAGTGGAAAAATGATATGACTACATATCATCTAATGGATAGTGTTTAGAAGGAAATTGATGTTTTTGAGTTTCTTTTTGTTTTTTGAGTACTCCCTCATATAGTGTAAATAGTATTGTCGAATAATCGACTTCTAAATAAGGCTCTTAATTTTTGTTGATATTATTATCACAATTATCTATTCCAATACTTTTAAATGCATCCAAAATTATATTGTCACGTAAACTTCGCTAGATGTATTCTATTAGTGCATCGAGAGAGACTATTAAAAAATACGTGTTTATTAATCTTTACCATTTTAAGTAAGCTATGTACTGATTTTTATGAATTATTTCAGTTATTTGTGAAGAAAATCATGTATATCTCCCACAGATACTGTTTGCAATCAATTGAGAATCACAAAAATATCGTATAAATTAATAAAAGGTTAATGTTTTGAATAAACCAAAGTAATTGTGAGTTGCGTAGTCAACAATTAGAACAGTGAATAGATACTGTGTTTGAGGAATACATAAAAGTCAGAGATTTGTGAAGTAGACCAAAATGATTACCAAAAGCATGTTGAGACAATAAATACCTGAATAGAAAGTAGGTTTAAGAAGTACATAGTTTTTTTAATGGAGAGTAACTTGGTTATTAGGATTTAAAGTAAATCAAAAATGTAACCAATAATACTGTTGGAAGCGTTTTGAGACAAATTTTTCAGATCGCAGACCTGATGAAGTCACCTGCAATGTTTGACGAAATCTTAGCAACAAGTATCAGCAGAATATTCTATATATGAGGTATTTCACTAATAATTGGACATACGTCAACTGGATAATTTATTTTTGGCCTACAATACAAATATTTAAACCAAAGTGCTTAGGTAAAATGTCTCTACTTAATGAGATATAGAGTATTAACGTAAAAATTGTAGGCATATTGTTATGTGATATTTTGAAATTAGTTGATAGTTCTTTACCATAATTTGCAGGGGCGCCATTGAAACCTTACGATGAGGGAGGTGGATAGGTTTTTCTTCTACTTTGTACGCCACTGGCTAAATTTTACTTTGGGTTTACTTTTTATTTTAAAATATATTTACGTTACTAAGGTACTCTTAACTCATTCCTCTGGAGTTGGTATTTATGAAGATATTTGCATTTATATATATATATATATATATATATATATATATATATATATATATATATATATATATATATGACGATATTTTTCAACATTTAGTGTCGCTTCTCGCATGCCAGACACCATCGTTTCCTATCGTTCCAGTCTCCTTCGTGGAGTCGTCTAATTTCCATTGCGGCGCAGATGTTTGAAATCCATTTTGTTCCGTGGCCTTCCTAGTTTATTTCTTTGTACTATTGTCCAGTTCCAAACTGTTAATGGTATTCTTTCTTCGTACATTCTTTGCAGATGTCCAAACCGTTTTAACTGCTTTTCAGTTATATCGTCCGTTATCGTATTTTTTACTTCCATTTTTTCTCTGATGGTCTCAATTCTTACATTGTCAAGTAAAGTTAAACCGGAACATCTTCTCCAGTACATCATTTTGGTGGAGAGAGGTTGCTGTGACATACTTCTATCTATAACCCACACTGATCCATAGGTCAGTGCTGGCTGAATAATAGCCTGATATATACTTTTTTTTGTTTTTTCTTTGTTAGGTTCTTACTCCACAGAATTGGGTGTAGTGTTTTAATCATATTCTTTCCTTTTCCTATTTTTTCACTATTTCTTTATTATCCTTTCCGTCTTCATCTATTATAACTCCTAGGTATTCGTACTGTCTAACGTTTTTCTATTATTCCTCTTTCTATTTCGATGTCTTATCATGTGCCTCCTATAGCCATGTATTGTGTCTTTTGTATGTTTATCTCTAAATCCTATTTTGTGAATTCTTCTATGAGTTTGTTTATCATGTAAGTCATGTCTTGTTGGTCTTCCGCAAGAACTACCTGATCATCTGCAAAGAGGATTGTATACAAGTGAATGTCCTCCATCCATATCCCCATGGGACTGGATTTTCTTATCCACTGTTTTAATGTAGAGATAAATTTTAAACATAGTTGGGGAGAGGCAAGAGCCCTTTAACTCCTTTTGTTTGTGAGGAAGCTTCAGAAGTTTGATTACCGACCTTAAAAACCGCTTGGTTTTCTCTATACAATGCTTTTACAGCGTTTATATATACACTATTTATTTATATTTATTTATTTATATTATATTTGCATTTAAAAAGGGTGTTATGAAATATTATTAATTTTAATCATCCTACAAGAAAATTTCTATTGATTTTGAGACCAACTTTTATTTTTATAGTTTTCAAAAACGATGGTATCAGTTTAATAACTATTACTCACAAATATAATTTTTGTAGTTGTAAAAGAGCTCTAGGTTAGCACAAGATAGGAGAAGCTGGAGGTTAGCGTCCAACCAGTCTTAGGACTGATGACCTAATCATGATGAAAAGAGCTCTTGTTAACAGAACTATTTACTTCGAAAGCTGTAAAAAGCTGTAAAAGAGCTTTTCTCAAAAGAGCTATTTACTTTAAAATATGGGGTTGATTTTTGATATCACTGGTGGCCTTGTTTTTATATAATTTTAGTTATTATATTTGTTGTTATATTTCCTGGTGACTGTTGAGTTACAAGGTGCCAATGAAATTCACTTTCTTGACCAACGCATCAGAGGGGAATTTGTATCTCCTTTTTGAAACATAAATATGTATGTAAGAAATGGGTATTCTTGACCAAAAGAGTCTATCATTTATGTAATACCTATTGGAAAATAAAAAATATGTAGCCACATTAAGATTACATCAGTGGCATTCAAATTAGGTAGGGAACTTCCCTCACCGTGAGCCCCTGGTATTAGTGAGGGATATGTTTTTTAATTATTTTTAAAATAATGGTACGAAATTATGGATGACTTTTTCATATTAACAGTATTCTATGGTATAAAGAATATATTGTATATTGACTATATTAGAAGCCTTGCAATTTTATGTTTTGTATACAGAAAATGTTATTTTCATGCAAACCACTGTTGAATATAAAAACATGTTTGTGCTAGATTGCTAATTGTATTATTTATTGAGTCTAATAACCGTAACGTACATAATTCATCGCATAATAAATTTGTTCATTATCTTCTATAAAAAGCCTTTTGCTGGTGTCTTCTTCCGTCATTAATCATCTCTTAAATATATAACGGAAGGAGCTCTGTAAATCCTTGAATCCCCATAAGACAAACGTCTACGCAAAAAAGGCTGAAACAAATCTGATGTCTTTGGATATAATGCTTGTGATGTCAGTCCTTCCCTTTTTGTATCAAGTTAAAATTTTAGTCTGTAAGCTATACATAATCGCATAGTTTGTTGTATATTTTAAAGATATATTTCAAGCGCTTTAAAAATATATTTATTAATTTAGGTTAGATGTAGTTTAGTAACACTGCAAGCGAATAATTAAATAAGACAAAGATAAATGAGGTGATGTTCTATAGAATATTTTACAAGAATTTTCTGTATGCTATTTTATAAAATAGGGTGTCTCAGTTGGATTTGAATTGCACGTCATTTGTGTTCTTTCAAATATAGGGCGTCAATATTTAACGACTGTCATCTACAAAGCATACGATGTGAACATGCCTGGATGTCGTATTTGGAACTATAGGATGTGATTTATAGTGTAATACAAAGAAGTATGATCCAATTACTCCACGACTCCAAAATATGTACCAAACCGTGCATCTCGGCGGATGCATTTCATTGTACAGACGTGTATATGGTCTGTAACTATTAATTATTATGTCAATTGAATTTCATATGCTGACAGATGCAGATATTTCTTTAAAATCCGGTGCGTGATATCTCTTGTCAAATTCAGTTGTTTTATACGACGTCGAATAAATATGTTTGGATACTCCCGTACACATTCTCTCATTACAGCAGTATTTTCATCTGACTGAGCACAACGAGAACGTATTGGTGTTGCCTTATAAGTAACAGAATCCATCTTCAAATTAAGTTAGAAGCTGTTAACTCTGTAGACGTTTCATTTTGTCCTAATCATTGGGGGAATTTTTCTTAATGCAACTGTAAATGATCGCTCTCTTTCATAAAACAGTTGTACACAAACTATTCGTTATTGAATTGTTTATCGCGGCATGTTGACATTGTCTCCTTTATAGATGACAGTCTTTAAATATTGAAGCCCTATCTTTGACAACACAAATGGCGATTAATTCAAATTCTATAGTTTCAACAGAGATACCCTATATATTAATGATAAAATATTAATTTCACAATATAGGAAGTCATTTGCAATAAACGACATAACGTAGGTACTAAATTTTGCATATTACATATGGTTTTATTAATACTTACCTGATTTTGGTAAATTTTCCTACAGCTAAGCGACGTATACAGAATGTTGTGTTGGGGTTGTGTCAACATATTTTCACCTAGTGCATGATAAAAAAGGGTTGTTTTTTAGATATAGACATATATATATATATATATATATATATATATATATATATATATATATATATATATATATATATATATATATATATATACGCGTTTTTGGCCGTTTTTTCGGTTTATTGCGTTTTTCTGAAAAACTATGCATTTTTGGGAAAACATGACCTAATTTGATGTTGTAGATTTTGTGATTCTCCACAATTTTTGTTCTTTTAATTTTTTCCAAATTCTACTCACTTACGCCGGTAGAGCGCGCTTAATTATTTTTGAGCTCTTTTTCGATTTTAAGTCAAGACTATTGTAGAGAAAAATATCAAGAGATTAAAGTTGTAGATATAAAAATTTCCGACACATTGTTCCGACACATTGTTGTTTTGCTTTTTTTTAAAGTCGCACAGTTTTGCCACTAGAGGGCGAAAACCGTTTTCTTTTTTTTTGTAATACTCTTGTGCAAATGAGAAAAACACTCTAGAGCATTATTTTTGATTTATAGGCAAAACTATGCATTTTTTAGAAAAATTCAATCACAAAAAGTTGGAGAGCAAGAAACTTCCTACAAATTGTCTTATATTTTTTTTTACAAAAAATACATAGTTTTACCTATAAATAAAAAATAATTCGCTAGAGTCTTCTTCATTCGCACAAGAGTATTACAAAAAGAATAAAACTGTTTTCGCCCTCTAGTGGCAAAACCGTGCGACTTTGAAAAAAAATGAAACAATAAAATGTGTCGAAAATTTTTATATCTACAACTTTGATCTCTTGATATTTTTCTCTACAATGCACAGTTTTGGCTTAAAATCGAAAAAGAGTTCAAAAATATTTCAACGCGCTCTAGTGGCGCATCTAAGCAGAATTTCGAAAAAATGAAAAGAACAAAAATTGTGGAGAATCGTAGAATCTGCAACATCAAATCATGTTTTCCCAAAAATTCATAATTTTTCAGAAAAGCGCAAAAACCCGAAAAAACGGCCAAAAACGCATATATATATATATATATATATATATATATATATATATATATATATATATATATATATATATATATATATATATATATATATATATATATATGTATATATATCTAAGTGTCTATATCTAAAAAATAAGCATTTTTTGATCATGCGCTAGGTGAAAAATATGTTGACACAACCCCAACACAATATAGGTCGCTTAGCTCCGAATTTCCCTCAATTTTCCTAATTTGAAGGGACTAAAATATAATTTCTAACTGAGCATTGTCGATTGACATATCGTTCGACATATAAGATTTAGCAAGAATTGCATTTTCTTTTTGGTATTTTCTGTAGATTAATAACATGAAAACTTTTTCATTCCTTGTATATATCTAGCATGGTATTTTGAAACAAATTGAAAAGTAATAATAATTAATTTACAACTATAAAAATACACTAAACAAGAAGGCTAATTATCTGAAGAAAACAACAATACAGATTATTGTAAAATTTTCACACCCACCTTACTTACTTATTGTTATGAAAACTAAATTTTTATATTATGTCAATTATAGTTTTGGTAATATTGGTTCCACAGAAAAACTAGTCACTGGGATAAATTCCGTATTAATTGCACTTTCCAGTGATACCGCAGTATCATTATGGTACCATTTAAAACATATTTCTTTAAGTAAAATCTATTTTGAAAACCTGTATGTGTTCATAGGTTGAATATTTGAATATTCTTGAGGTGACAAATTATTCTACCGCTGCTGGGGTGAACTAGAAATATTCCAGTGGGATTATAAATTGAACTATGTATATAGAGCAATAGCAAAACAGATTGAACAATAAAATGGACACAAGAAATTTCTCCAGATGTCACTTATGCAGTATCAATGGATTCAGAGAATTATGTGCATATTCTGTGCATATTCCAACAATGTAATAATATGCAGGATATTCTATTCAAAAATCGGTTGATATCGTTCTCTGTGAAACTGGAAGAGAAAAACGTATTTTGTATCTCAATACTTTCATTCTCATGAAAAGATCTCATTAATTTTTTGTTTCAAAGAATAAATAAAAAAGTGTAGATGTACCTTGCGCCTGTTACCCTCTGTATACTAGTGTATCTATCTGTTACTGATTTCACTACCAGCTTGTTGGCTTTTTTATATTTTCTTTTCTTAACCTCTATTAATAACGAGGGTCGTGGCACTGGCTCTTTTTTTCTAAACATTCCTTGACCATTCCAGGTTACCTATTTCACCTGCACGTGAATCACTTCCCTGTTTCAGATATGCAAGAACATGTTATTATACATACAACATAGCCCAAGTAATAAAGTTCTTTCAGCAAGTTTAGTAGCTGGATGATAAATATACGTTATAAAAACTACTAAAATAGTTAACTTTACAACTAACCAAGATTCACATATCATAATATCTCTTCACGATAGAAGCATATATCACTATCAAAATTCACCATTAATCACAAACATGTCGTAGATACTCCACCGCTCTTTACTTATTAACATTGATTAACATAGTTAATCAGTCAACATCGCACTGAATGAGTTTTAAAGGAAATATATCAATATTTAACATGGATTATGTCACGTAGATACCGAACACAACACACTATACTGGATGTGCCGTACTGTAAAACGTTGATAAGGTAATGCATTGTTAAAGTTGTCAATGAAACAATGAGTTACGTGAAGTTCGGAAATGAAGTGAACCATGCATCCGACCCCGGGACAATAAAGCTGCCTTTTTATATCGTAAGAGGCGAGGGTTTAAGATCATAAATGTGTTCCCGTTTACGCGTTCCTTAACAAAGAGTAGTTTACTAGACACTGTTTTGAAAATGGGGCAAGGCGCCATGCATGGAAAGTGCTGCACTAAAGTAAGCCACGCATTTTCCGCTCATTTATGTGAATGAGCAGAAACGGGTGAAATTTCTTATATCCTCTCTGTTTAAAATCATTTTCTTGTAATGTTTTTTTCGGCTTTTAGACTCCAATGTATATCAAATGAAGTTCTCAACGCTTTTCTTTAAACTGCATTTATTATTGTTCATTTAATCGCGTTGTAGACAAGATCAAAATTATAATATACGTCAAATATACAAAATCATTTCCTAAAGCAATTGTACCTTTCCAATATGTGTCTATACATATTTGACAATAAAATAGTTAAAGATTCTTAAGGTATGTTTCCTACATAATTTGAGTCAGCAATTATGAACTCATCTACTTTCACTTTGCATTGCCAAATTACTAATCTACGCCGAGGGAATGTTTTACACTTGTTAGAAAAGGTATTTAAGTGACCTTTGCTGAACATCAATAAGCTAAATTATAGTTAGTGTAATGCATTTTAGTTTTAGCCTAAAATGATCGAAATCTTAATCAGCAATATATTCTTTATTTGAGTCAATTTCAATATCAGAAGTATCCCCAGCAGTAATTTCTATTGTTGAAACTTATCTAGGTACTACCATTGAAACTTGAAAGTATTTGTAACTAGCCAGGGGCACGTAAATATCTTGGCTTTGTTACGAATACGGGATTAAAATGAGGAATGATTTTTACTTAACTGTTATGTTACACCGACTAACCAGGTATAATGGCGCCTCAATTACGGAAGGAATACGAAGCGGCGTAGGTACTGCTACTTTAAGTAGGCCGTTCATTAAATGCGCTCAGACGTAAGTAACTGGATGCGGCTCGAGACTGATCAACATTTGTCCATACATTACACGAACCTGGTCCTAGAGATGACGAACCATTATCCATGTCTTTGGAATCATCGAAGTGCTGAAGGTGATTAGTTCTACATGCCGAATTTCACATTATCTCTCCTGTTTTGTTTAAATAGGCGAATATTGCACTGACAGCAAGAGCAATTATTTTGTTATTAAAGAAAAACAGAGGAAACTTGTTAGGGTAAAGAAATGAAAATATGCACATCTATGTCAGGGAAGTAGTAAGTGCTGATGAATATTTATAATGTATTTGTGAAGAATGTTTTATTGTCTTGACATTTATATTTATTAATTTAAGACATTTGTGTTATAAAAACCTTATATTTCAACAAAATTAACGAAACCCTGGTTACAGGCACACAATCAATCGTGACACGCATACACATTAGACAATACATCACGGATTGCGTCAGGGTCAGGTCGGATCGGTTTTTTAAAATAACTTTGAAGAATTAATTGTTTATGGATATAATGCAAAATTTTACTACCAGAGGGTAACATTCAAACTGCAGAAATACGGAGTTTATACTCCAACCCATCTGTAAATACCTTATATAATAAGGACTAAACAAATTAGGTCAAAACAGTTATTCTCCTGGCTATATGCCAAACGCCGAGCGCTGAATTACATGACAAAATTTGTCGTATTTTTGTCTAACTTAGCACTAAAAATACAGTGATTTTTGAAAACCACCAAGAAAGATGCAAAGTGTCACCTATCTCAGGATATCGTTAACTGCAGACCGGTTTCGACCTTTCTATCTTGGGTCTCGTCAGTGCAGTGTAAACGAGTATACCTTCGACAGATAAAGCTCACATCTAGTAGACGTTGCTACCTTTCACCGCAGTAGAACGTATCAACCGAGATCTCCTGGTAGTTTCGAACAATCTATTTTGAACAATCACTGTATTTTTAGTGCTAACTCTGTTAGACAAAAATACGACAAATTTTGTCATGTAATTCAGCGCTCGGCGTTTGGCATATAGCCAGAAGAATAGCTGTTTTGACCTAATTTGTTTAGTCCCTATTATATAAGGCATTTACAGATAAGTATAAACTTCTGATTTCTGTAATTGCTTATGGCTCATGCAGATGCAACTTTCACGCTGAACTACTACTGCATAGTTGATAACTTTAAGTGATCCGGTAAAGTTCATACAACGTAACTGAGACTTTGGAACTACTCCAAAATTCTAAAAGCCTTACTTACATAACAAATAAGTAACACTACATGATTATCGTTACAACTGGATAATATTTCATAGTTCTAATAACAGGAATGTAACTTGATGACGATTCACTATATTTCAAGCGTTACTTAGAAGTAATAAAACTATATGGTTCCGATAGATAGTGAGAAGAACTATATGAAGATTACATGTTCTGGTTTAAAGTGATGTTAACTATAATATCATATACTTAGTGAAAATCACGTAATACTGATATTTCAGGTATCAGTTGAAGTAACTTGGATGCTGTTGGGGATATTTGTTTATTATAAACTTATGGCTCAACATAATTAGGAAATTACAATTTATTCCTGAGAGCAGATTTTTCTTTGAAAGCACATATTCTAATTTCATATTTAATAAATCACGTTGACATTAATTTAGTTTTACCATTCATCTGTGTCCCTCGTTTATATGTCACTCATTCGAAAAAACAGTGACATAACTCAAAAAACTAAAGTTTTGAGGAAACATATTTAAAGTTTTTGGTAATCATTTTTATATAATTTCTTATACTAAAGTTTCTATTTTCGGACTGAAACTTTAATAGAAAGTATGGTTTGAGAATATTTTACATATCAACAATATCAGTTTAAAAAAAAACAATTTGTCAAGTTTATTTTTTACATATATTTTTATTTTTGTTTTGATTTGTGACTGTATTCCTTATAAAATATCTGATGTTTCTGTGAATAAAAGGAATGACATAAATGGCTCAAAAAATGAATTATTGTCTAAGAGAACTTTTTTTTAGAAAAGTGAAAATAAAGCAACACAAACATAACCCTATAAATTGGTAGTATGGAAATGTATAGTTCACGGATAAAAGAATGTAAACAATATTGAAACAGTAAAAATAATAAAACAATATAAACAATATATGGCATCTATTAAAGGTTATTGTAATATTCCTTATAGATTTTGGGAACAAAAGAACCTTTATTCGGATTTTCATCAAATAATGAAAGCAGACCTTTCCTTTTATTTTCACTAATTCCAATTTTTTTCATGTAAGCTGGTAACAATGTGATGGCTTCTACTTCTCTTCCTCTAACACTCTTTTCTATATTTACCTCATTAAAATGTTCTTGATCAAAAGACGTTTTGTAGAAAATATTGTTCTGCTGATTTTTCATCCTTCAAAATTTGTATCTCCGAAATTTTAAATTGTAAACTAGTTCCTAAGCCCATGGAGTTTCTGCCCTCTTCAAAGTTCTCACTTAAACGTTCTGTTCACCAATTTCACCATCATTCTTATCAGTTATTAATGCAGTTTCGTTTTTTTTTTGAGTAATCATGCTTACCGTACGTAGCGTCCGATTTGAAAACATTGTTATCATCAAATATCTCAATACCTACAAATTGATAATAGTCCTAATGAAAGCTGTAATATCATAAGTTCTGCAAAAACTACTATATTCAACACTGACACAACGCAAAATGTGACGTTATTTCTTAAAATAAATTTGAAGAACTTCTGTCACAATTATATAAAACAACGACATATCTCAATATGTTGGTGTTGTCCTGAATATTTATTATATTTTTACTTACCGATAAAGCACTTTTTGAAATATGACACTATTTCGTATAATCGATGTGACCTCTTTTGTTAAACACTGAAATAATACTAGTTGCGACACTGCGACAGTGTTATACAAAACATAGGTTGGTTTCCGCCTGACAGGAATAACGACATTACTGCTATATCGTGGTCAATAACCGAAACATAATTGTGTCGTTATTCCACAGTAATATTTAGGAGTTTTGGGCACTAATTTACAATTTAACTGAAATTTTATAAATTTTGACGTGTCACTGTTCTTTCGAATGAGCGATGTATACTGTGGTGCAATACCAAATTGAATATTCAAAGTCGTTGAGTTCAGTGAAGCGAAATTGCGCATTACTAACCTTGCCTTAGTGTGTCTGGACACGCCTTAATCTCTCTTGAAATCGCACCATACCGTATATAAGAATGATGGTTCATTTTAATAGCTAAGTGGTACCAATACCCGAATATCCATTACGTTGAGTGCCTATCAAAAATTTCAATATGTTGAGACGAGTGGAGTTTTAATATTGCGCTATAGCCACGACAGTGCGGGGGCTGCATCGTTCAAATAAACGTTTTAAATTGTGAGCCATATACATTACCTGATATGTATGTTGCTTCTATATTCATTCAGGTGCATATTTCGGGTAATGTATTTCACGTGTTTTTATAAAAGATAATTATTTATTTTATTACGTACTACGGTTAGTGAAATATAATTCAGGAAAATATAAAATAGTAAAGTATTCTGATTGATTGTTTTTTTGTTTTATTTTATGCCTTTCTATTAGAAGCATTATTGATTTCATACATGATAACTATTGATTTATTTAAGATACATCTAAATATGTTTCCTAAAGATTATATTGTAATCCATTAATAATAAATACATTGCTCTCTCGGTATATAATTCTTATATACCGAGATATTATTATATTCGTATATAGTATGTTACTGACCCAAGTCACCTCAAAAAATAAAAACTGTTGGATATTTTGTGTTAACTTTTTTTGACTTTTATGTCAAAATGGGATGCGTGTCTTATAGGTTACTTAACCTGAATTGTGATTTTATGTAAGTACAATAAGTTTCGTAATATTTGGGGTAAGGTATATTAATTCGTTCTGTAACATGCATTATATTACGTTATTGGCATATAATTTTGGAAAATATAATATAATAAGTAAAGTTTATATTCCAATTACTGTTCTTATTTTCATTTCGTGCTTTTAATCGAGACAGGAATCGAATCGGAAGTTGAATTTTGAATATTAATATAAATATCTTATGCCAAAGATTCATAAGTTTCATAAACATTTTTTTTTTTAGTTTATAATATTGCTCAGGAAATTCAAGGACATTACAATCTGATCATAAAGATCGATAAGTAAATTTTATCTAACTTATAATACTACTTAGAAAACTTAGAACTAAGGTCGTACTCAACAGTTTCCTTAGATATCTAATAAACTAGGTACACTAAAAACTAACGTATACACTAAGGTGCAGAATGCTCTGCTTTTTCACATCACTGAACTAACTCCAAGGGCTTGATTCTCTTGAATCTTGTTATCAATCCTGCGTTGTCAAGGAGCTGGATCGCCTCTACGTTGACATGTTGGGGGAGTCGTTGTTCATCACCTTTTGTAATTTTGGATGAGGCTTATTCAACAGTGTCTATATCGAAGTCCCGATGGAGATTATTGTTTCGACGTACCACGGTACATCTACGATGTTGCTTGGCACATTATTCTGAAACTTTTCTTGGTTTGTACATTGGACCAACTGGCACAGCCAGTACCCACAGCTGAATTTCATAAATCTATATCGACTTAAGTGTTTCATAAATATAAGGTTGTTTAGATATTGTTACCTGATATGTAGAATATTAACTGACGGTTTTACTTAAATAATCATATATTGTGGTAAATAAATAAAAATATTACATGCTATTCAATTTGTTATCATGAATAGATTGACTAAATCAAAGTTCAATATGTTATTATTATTTGTTTACAAAATTATTATTTGTTTAATAGAATTTTATATATATTTTTGTCATATCCAAAATCAACATTTGTTCTCCATTCACAATAAAATGATCTTTCGGTATATAACTTCGAAACATTGTCTACATATATCAAAGTACAATTTCTTAGATTTTTGTAAAATATACTTCTTCATTTAATAATTTTTAATTTAAAGTCTATATTTAAAAGCTGTCGCCGAATTCATGGTGAATCACCAGTCAACAGCATACTGCTTATTAGTTCTGAATGTATTTATTGTACAGTTGCTCTATAATCTCTCATTTTTGTTTTCATTTCCTTAATTAAATAAGCTTTATTCTGTTAGAGCCAAATGCTCGTCTTTAACTCGTGTCTGATCTAACTTTTCATTTATATTGTCTTTCCTTGATTAATATGCATACAGTTCAATTCGAAACTGCTGTTATGCATACGCTATTTCTTTAATCCCTTTATTTCTTTAATTCCTTTTTCAACGCGACGTTTCTAGTGCTGTTGGAAATATTTTTATTTGGTTTAAGTGTTGCCTTTGGTAATCTCGGAGTCATTGAAGTTTTGGATTTTTCGCTACAATGTAATATGAAATCTCAATTTGATATAACAAAATTATACGCGACGACCTTAATCATTCTTTCTTATTCAATTTTTAATCAACTCTTCTTCAACAATTCTTTCTTATGCAAATTTTATACTAATTGTAAGTATATTTTAAGAGTGAAACTTTCTTTTTACTTCTTCAACTATAGAATGGTCGACATATTTGTTTATTTATATACATTTACATAATAGAAGCTTGTGAAGTGTCAAAATTCTTTAAATCTAAGCGATTTAAAGAATATAATTTAGTGTTTTCAATGATTTAGTGTTTTCAATGATTGTTTCAATGAGGTCTGCTTTTTCAAGACAAATATTTTACACCACCAATTTTCAAAAATTTTTGAACTGGTCTACTTACTGTGGATCATGAAATAGGTGGTCAATCAGTATGGGCTTCCGGCACAGCTGGGCGTTCGCGCAGACTAATTCCAGAGGTAACCCAGTGGTGTAATAAAAAACACGAAGAAATGCAATATTACCTGACAAAAGCTCTAACTGGCCTTGGTTATTTTAATTGATACTTAGCCAGGATAGGAAGAAGGCAAAGCGCACTATCTTCGACTGTATCGATACAGAGAGGAAAAGAGAATAATAGGAAACACAATAGGAGCGCATATCCGAGAGTATTATCATTTACTGCTGGAAGAAGGAGAGAATTGGAAGGCAGTGTCCAGTTATATAATTACTGCTATGGAAGAGAAAAGGAGAATAGAGCCAATACATTGAAGATTAGAAGAGACAGAATCTAGCCTCTGAACCGTTAATCTCGCAAACGGAGAGAAAGGCTAAACGGACTACACCCAGAAGTAATCTGGAAATGGAAGGTGGTCTATCAGTATGGTTTTAATTAAACAGTGATAAGCCTCGTGAGGTCTTAATCTGTCACTATACCCAACCGTCATTAATACTCGAATTCTCGTCCCTTTAGTTAAACGACTAACTTTTATTCATACCTTATTGCCAATTAAATACAATACTTACTATAAAAACTTTGCATGACAGCGTCAACTTGACAGTAACAAGAACAGAATAGTTAATGAGTTTACTAATCTGATACTTCTTCAATAGTTTTGATATGTTATTACTATTTTATGAACATCTTCAAGAGCTTGAATTGTTTTATTAATGTATGTCTGTGACCAAAAATATTTTATGGGGTATTAATTTACTCTTTTCAGTCACAAACTGATTTCATTTACATTTTATAATTTATTTCATCGCTATTTGCCAAATAAAAAATCTCAAAACATACCGTGGCTTGTTTTTATGACTAGGCTCAGGTAGACTGTTCCGTTTATCGGCAGGATAAGAAAATTTTCTATTTGGCAAATAGCGATGAGATGAATAGTATATTTCGAAATTAAAATCAGGATACGGTAATAGGCAATCTAGTTTTGATCAATTTAATAACGTAGAGGAAAAATTAACATCTTGTATAACCCTCTGTATATTTTCCTACGTAATCTAGTTGGACAATTATTTATGAACAACTGCTAACAAAAAATCCATAAAAGTATTCTAATTTTGTGAAGGATATTTGTGTCACTATAAAAATAACATTTTTGTCGAATATTTTTAAATGAATTCTACATAATAATTTTGATACATGTTAATTTTCCATGAAAATGTAAAAGGCTATTAAAATTGATAGATTAAAGAAATACAATGTTTTCGTTATTTTTTCATCGAGAAAATTGAAATGGTTATCCTTTAATATTTTGTCGTGCCTTCAGATGTAATCAAGATATAGCTCACGTACTAAATAAACGTTCTTTAAACTTCTTCCAAACTATAGTTCACTCCTTTCTCCTTGGCACAGTATTTACTGTTATTTCATTTTTGAAATAACACGGTAAATGCACATTACTTACTATTTTTCAATTCTACGAAATGGTCTAGAGCAGTTAATATAACCTTCCAGCGAAAGGTTGACTACAAATTTTCCTTTCCAGACTTTTACTTGGTCTATTCTGTTATTTTTTTAATTTTACTTTAATTTTATCATATTTTATGAGTAACTACTGTAACAATTATTTATTATTAATAAAATTATTTCATTATTTAATTATTTAATTAGTAAGGTATCCCAATATTGTAATAATGTATTGCTATAAAAATTAGATTAGTGGCAAATATTCAGCATTTATTTCTACGAAATTATTTCGACACATTAATTTTTCATGAAAATATAACAGACCACTAAAATTTACAAATTATATATTTATTAACAATATTTAACCACTTTCTAATATTTTGTCAGGAATATTGAAATCATTATCGTTTGAAATATTGATTTGCATTCAGATGTAATTAAGGTATATTTTACGTAGTAAATAAATACCCTCTATGTTCTTTCCAAATTGCAGTTCACCCATTGTTTCATAGCACAATATTTACCACTATATCAGCCTTAATGCTACAAAATGGTCTAAAGCAGTTATGATACACTGAAAACTTTAATAAAAATTTACCTTGAATTTTATTTGACCTTCAATAAAACAATAAAGATTATTTTTATCTTTGGTGTCAAATAATTAGTCATAAAAAATGGAATTCATGACCGAATCTACTTAAAAATTAAATTTGTCTCGTTGAATAAGAAGGGAAAATATTATTGTAATAAATAATATACCGAAATAGATATTTTTCCATATGTAAAATACGTAAAAGTTTAATAAGCCTTCCTTAATGAACTAATTTTAAATTTATTTATAAATAATCATCTTAGACGTTAATCTAATGTAAACATAAAAACTTGACATGAAATCTCTGCAAAAATATTTAGGTACTTCGTCAAATCAACATTTTATACTCATAAAAACTAAAATTAGAAGCATTTTTTCATAACATCCAAAAGTATGTATATTCGTATGGACATAAATACTCATTATATTTAATTATTCGTTTATAAACATGCTTGTTAATGAACTGTAAGTAACGCCTACTGATATACTGTTAAATAAAATATGTATCTGTAGAAAAGTGGCTCTAAATAACTTAGTGAAAACGTACCTGATAATGTATTTTTGAATAGATATTTCGTTATATAGGGTATCTCAGTTGGAACTACAGGGTTTGAATTGCACTTGTGTTCTGTCAAAAATAGGGCGTAAATGTTTAAAACTCTCATCTACAAACTATAAGACCGTCAAAATGCAGCGATTAACAGTTTAACAACGAACAGTTTGTACACAACTGTTCTATCAAAGTGAGCGATCATTTACAGCAACATTAAGAAAAATTGGCACAAAATTAGAACAAAATGAAGCGCCTACAGAGTTAACAGTTCATAACTTAATCAGGAAATTTGAAGAGACGGGTTAATATTATTGATAAGGCAACTAATACGTCCTCGTCGTAGTCAGTCGGATGAAAATGTTGCTGCAGTGAGATAAAGTATATGGAAGTATCCAGACATATCAATTCGACGTCGTACGTCTTAACAGTTGAATCTGTTAAGAGCCACCACGCATAGGATTTTAAAGAAAATTTTGCATCTGTACCCATACAAAATTTTGTTGACAGCAACTACAAGCTACAGACCATTTACAATGTCGTACACTTGTTAATTGTGTTAAAAAAAGAGATGGAGATGCTGATTTTTGCAAAAAAATATTGTTCCGCGATGAAGCACATTTTCATCTTGACGGATATGTCAGCAAACAAAATTCGAATTTGGGGTGCTGAAAATCCACATGCTGTCGTTCAAGAAAGGGAAATGCATCCCCATAGATGCAGAGTTTGGTGCGTATTTTGTAGTGGTGGATCAGTGGTGGAGTGGTGTGTGATGAATCGTATAGTGAGCAGTGGAGTAATTGGACCATACTGATTTGAAAATGAAGCTGGTAATGCTTCAGTAAATGAGTAACGCTATGGTGATATGTTAAACTATTTATTTCTGTACCAAATTGATGATTTGTTATCGAATAACATGTGGTTTCAGCAAGACGTCAAAGCAATTTGTCAAATATTATTAGTTTTATTCACAAATTACATCGTATAGTTCCAAATATAACACCGTTACGATTTAACTTATATTATGGAGCTATGGCAACATTCGGAATAATATTCATGTAATTTTGTCAAAACCTATTCCTAACCACTAGACAAATAAAACACTGATACAGGAAGATATTCTGATTTTTAGTGGTCGAACACGATCCATCGAAAATTGTAGATTTTAACTATGCCAAATTTGATGTAACTCAACTTTTACCGGTTCATTAAAATTACAATTTTTTTTAACTTTGAGGCAAATCTGGTACAAAGCAAACATTTTTTAAAATTTTATAAAATTAGACTTTACAAAAGAATGAAATAATGTAATAAAAAGTGATCACAGTGTTCACTACAATAATAGTAGCCATACAATAATGAATATGATGATCTGTTTTTTTATATCGTTTAGCATTAGTTTTTTATCGTTTTGACATTAAATAAATTCACAAGTTTGTTAATGTTTCTAAGACACAACAGATTAAAAATTGATTTAAAAGTTATGAATTGAAAATCTAAGAAAATTTTTAACAAATTACACTTTTCTTCACTTTTTATGGTGGGGATGTATACATATTTTTCCTATTACGATGTTTGGCACACCATGGAGTATTGACTAAAATTCTCATTGCCTTATTTTGAAACCACTGAGTTATTTCTAGGGTGCACAGAGACAGATCCCCGTAGCAGTATACCGTATGTTCAGAGGAGCATTATAAGAATTTTATATACAAAAATTCTATTTTGTATTTACAGTTGTGATTTTTTACTAATTATACAGTAGAGTTATTGTACTCTAAGTCTAGTTGCTTTCTGTTGTTTAATATACCGGGTGTCCAAAAAGTCTGGAAACGGTCAAATATCTCGGGAAATACATATTGGATCCAAAAAGTAGAAAATACTTCCTTAATAATTTTAATAGCGCTATCCAATAATACCAAACGCAACCCACCCCTTGAGGTGGAGCGGGCGAGGAACTTTAAAATCTTAAATGGAAACCCCTATTTTTATTGCTGAATCGGATTTTACGGCAATAAGTACGTCAAGTTTGTCTGAAACGTTTTTTTTCGATTTCGATTTTTTCGATGAGATGTTCAAATAAATCGACGCACTTTTGACCTATCAAATTACCATCGATGAAAAACGGCCCGACAATTCGGTTGCACAATATTCCAGCTCAAATATTCAGTTTTTGTGGATATTGTATATGAGAATCCCTCATCCAATGAGGATTCTTATCTCACTATCAGTATATTATTCACACTCGATTTGCTTATGTCCGTTTGTTGGGCAACCATTCTAACAGACATATGGACGTTTTCAACAACGCTTACACAAACTTCCAAACTCTTATCATCGTTCGTGGCACCGTTTAGTAAAACTCTTAGTACAAAATTTTTAACCATCTCCAGATGATGCTATCTTTGTTGGCGAAACGCGCATTGAGCGTAGTGTATAATGTTTTGGTGTTTTGTGGAAAACTCAGTGTTAATAAAAAATGAGTGTTTCCATTTAGCATTTGAAAAATGCTTTCCACTTTCCCTCCTCCACGGTGGTGGGAGGGTAATAAATTTAACACCATTGAATGGCTGTTTTTAAGTAAACGAACTCGCCCTTTATTATTTTACATTCTTCCGTAGAATTTTTTAGAAATTACGAAAGAAAATATTTTTGCAATTACTCCGCCATCTGTCACGAGTCGAAAAAAAATGCTTCAGACAAACTTGACGTAATTTCTGCCATAGAATCCGAATCTGTATAAAAAATAGAGGCACCCATTTAAGATTTTAAAGTCTCCCCCCGCCTCATCACAAGGGGAGGGACAGGGGGTTGCATTTGGTGTCACTGGATAGCGTTCTTGAAATTATTAAGGCAATGTTGTTTCTTTTTTGGATCTAATGTGTATTTCTCGAGATATTTGACCATTTCTAGACTTTCTGGACACCCGGTATGTATTCTCCATGTTAGTCATTTGTCCAGTTACTTGCCTAGGTACTTAACGTTATGTGTTTGTCTTAGTGGGCTGTTATTATGGGCTTTAATTTTCCAATTCTTCAGCCACAGTTCTATTTTATTTAAATTATTTTGTAGATTCCTTAACGTAATATCTGGTTTGTGATGCCAAGCCAATATTGGTGTATCATCACTGAATATAGAAACTGTAGTTAGTCTGCAGTTTATAAGTCAGAGGTGAACGACAACTACTCTATTTGAATCCCGACATTATGATAATGAGGACATTTTTATGTTTTACAAACTAAACCAACATATTAAGCCTCTGCATTAAAAACGTTTATATTATTGTTATTTTATATTATCACCACTAGATACTACGAGTAGGTGGATATATAGCATCACAATGTAGCTTACATCTATAGTACGTTTATTTCAATAACCGCATTTCTTGCTCTAGTTGATTTAAGAAAATACCCTATATATATATATATATATATATATATATATATATATATATATATATATATATATATATATATATATATATATATATATATATATATATATATGTAAATCATTCCGTCGATTTTCTGGTAATTGGTTTAAATATTGCAATAACCTACAAAAACAGAACTACGAGTATAACGCTTCAACTAAATATACTAGTGAGACAGGAACTCAGCCTAAACCGGCCCTGTGTGTATCTGATTCTGATATAACAGTATCTGGGCTCCTCTCTTTCCTACCTTCACACATTTGCCTCTCTTTTGCTAGGTGTCGTATCGATCGACGTCGTCGGTATAAAAAATATTTCACAATATTGTATTCTGTAAACTGTTTACTCATTATCTCTGGTCAATATCGATTTACCAAACAGTCAATATCTTCTGTTTATAATTTTTAATACTCATTCGTTGTCGCATAAACATCCGATAATAAATTAAAGGACGCATGTGAGGGGCGTGGCATTGTGCCGCTTCGCTACGCAATTCCAAGAGGGAGACACCAACACCAACACCAACAACAACGTCAGTGTCAAGTCAACGCTCCGATGCGGCAGGCAGAAAGAGAAAGCTTAATATCATTTCACATAATATAAAAATCGGATGCGATAATTAGATGAAATCAGTGTAGAAATGTGGATGCAGTCCATGTGAAAGCAAACAGTGAATTTACTTAACCGACCACACGTATGTTTTTAAATTAAAGTGAATTCAAAGGTGCAAATGAGGTTACCTCAGTAAAGTGAAGCGATTTAACTTCAGCTAGATAAATCACGTAATAAAATGAGTGTCAGTGATAATTACCGCGGTAGCCAGATTTTCTCCGGCTTAACACAATATACAGGGTTATCGACTGACCAGCTGAACTTTATAATAAGCCAACTTGTTGCTTTGGGGTTGGCAACCCTTTACCGCACCGCCCTACATCCCTCCAAGTCGACAACATCGGTAAGGCATGCATTCGGATCAGTGTCCGGACTTCTTATAGGCTATTTTTGTTTTGGATTTCAAGCAATACATTTAGCTGGACTGCCTGCCATATGTTACGTTGTAATGATGACCCAAAATCCTCATGTAATGCATGGAATGGTGCTTACTGTGGCCTTAATATACCTCTCGTGTCTTCATCTACACAGACAGTTTTATGATTATGGCTCATACGGACTGGACATTAGCGGGCCCCTTATGGTCATTACCCAGAAAGTATCGTCGCTTGCTTTCAGCCTTCACGATGGACTGACGAAAAAAGAAGATGAAATGACGAATTCCCAAAAGATATACGCAGTGTACAAAACTCCGAGCTTCCTAGAATATTTCAGCTACATGTTGGTGTTCCCATCTATTATGGCTGGACCAGTGATATTTTATAACGATTATATTGATTTCATTGAAGGTAAAAACTTCTGCAAAGTTCAAAGTAAAAGTAACAACCAGAGTATCGTAGTAAGTGAGCCCTGTCCAAGCAGAATTGTTGTTAAGAAAGTGATTTTGGCCTTAATTTGTGCTCTCATCTTCGTGATTTACCTGCCGAGATATCCAATAAGTCGGTTAAAAGACGATCATTTCTTGGAAAATACAAGTATTAGTTATAAGTTTTGGTACCTGACTGTTACTACTACTCTGGTGAGATTTAAGTATTATTTCGCGTGGACTATAGCGGACGCGGTTTGCAACAATTGTGGCATAGGATTCTCAGGATATAACGAAGACGGTACCACGAACTGGAATAAAATCTCGAATGTTGATATATTCCAATTTGAATTTGCTACGAGTTTAAAGCAAAGTATTGAAGCGTGGAATAAAGGTACAAATATTTGGTTGCGAATGATGGTGTATGAGAGAAGTGAGAAATACCCGACGATCCTAACCTACATCCTCTCTGCGGTGTGGCACGGTTTTTATCCAGGATATTACTTAACGTTCTTCAGCGGAGCAGTATTTACATTTGCGTCGAGAGCTGTGAGGAGACATGTTAGAAATCATTTTATGGGAAATAACGAGTCAAAATTGATTTATGATATTCTAACATTCATTGTAACGCATTTCGTGTTAGCTTACATAACGTTCCCGTTTGTATTATTAGAATTTTGGGCAAGTATAAGATTGTACAATAAAATGTTTTGGTGTCTCCATATCTTTGCTGGCTTGGCTTTACTTTTTATACCAAAATTAATTCCTAAGTCATCTCCCAGAGAATTACCTGCCAAAAGTGGTATTGCTTTAGCCTTGAGGAAAGCTGGCCCTTATACAAATTCGGTAGGGCATAACGACTGATTTTCTTTATAAGTGTTGATGTGTGTAGCTTTTTATTGTATTATAAAGGGATTAAATACTATTCATACTTAACATTACGTCATTTTGTTATTTTTTTATTATATATAATTATTAAATGAATTTATATAATTAATTAAATTTATTGAGTACTAACATTTGGCAAGGAACTTACACGGTTCTGCCAAGGAATTTTGATAATAGTAAGGACTGAGTTTATATGTTTTCCCACTTATGTCTTCCCAGTTAATTTTCCTAAACAAAACTGAATTATTCATATTTTTCATTATTATATATCCATTGATATTATTAATTAACATTATGAAAACAATTCTAATTTTCTATGAATAAATTTACGATTCACTGAAAATAGAGACTGTACACAATTTAAATATCTACTGAATAGCAAGCGAAGAGCAACCCCAAAACATTTTATGTTAAATAATATACATTTTAAATTTAGTTAAACTGTATTATGTCATATGCAATATGCTTTATAATGTGGATGAAACTAAACCATTGTTTTAGACTTAAAGGCTTAGTACAATTTTGGATAATTTAGATGTAAATTTATGTTAATAAAAACAGAATAGGTACGGCAGGGAATTTAGTAGAAACATTTCTGGTTATCTAACTTCACGTCTAAAAATATCTAAAAACGTAACAACGAATTTATAACATAAGCCTATTGATATTGATTAGTTGAAATTTGAATAGATCATTGATATTTTTATAAAGGGAATAAATATGCCAAATTTTAATCAGTAAAAAAGTAAATATGTCCAAGATACATAATATTTTGAATAGAATAAATATACTGTGCCAAAAGTTTTGTACAATTTTTATTGTAAGACTATATCAAAAAATAAGACTAATTAGTAAATAATTTTTGAGGGCAAATTTTGTTATGCAAAGTAAATATTTTCTCAGATAGGTTTGGTTTAACATATTTATATACTCCTTGGTGGTTTTGAATTCGAAATACCTTCTGGTTTATCCAAAGTGTCATATAGTATTTTCGTAGTATAGAGCTTTAAATATGCCTAACTGGATAAATGTATAGAACATCTACTTTTGAGTATAACAATTTCATATTGGTAAAGCCTTTTTGTAAAGGAAATATGTGTTAATTTTGAAGATATCGCTTGAGATGTTTCGATATTATTTAAAACGAAATATTAACTTTTTATTTATTCACGCATAATTAATGGTTCAGAATAAACATTTTATATCTTCCTTGAAAATAATATGTTAAATATGTGGTCGATTTCGATCATTTTGCATAATATAATGCTGTCAAAAAATCCTAATCGCATTCGGGCCTATAATAGAACTTTTATATCATGTAATTTGTCATAGCAATATGTCAGAGGCAATATTTGAAAATAGTGCCTCTGATTGGACAGAAAAGTTTAACGACCACATGTTATAATAAAATGTTCCTTCATATGCACGATTATAGCTAAAGACACTTGGATCTCTTCAACTTCTTTTAACGATACAAATACCCCAAACCCTTTAAATTATTATATTTCATAAGTTACTAATGTGCTGAAATAGGATCGTTTTGAAAACTGAAAAAAATCATTTTCAAACTAAAATTATCTTCCAATGTTATTCAAAAAAGTACATGCTCATACTCTGAAAGAAATACGTGATATAGGTACTGATGTATAGAATTTGCGCAGAAGAAAATTAGTTTGGTGGTGATTTTAAATATTTTGAAGCATATTTAGAAACTAATAGTATGTCCAAAATAAATGTATTGGAAAGAAAATGTTCTACGTACTCGAAACATGTACAAATAATTTAGACTGTTTAGTCTAACTTCTATTTTTCTTAGTTAATTTTAATCCCCATAATAATTTATACTAACTTAAGATCTATGTATGTAGGGATGTCATAAAGGATTTTCTTCATCCAAAGGTATTTTCTCTAAATGTTAATAAAATTCGATATTGTATGTAATTTGTACTGTATTGAAAACAATCCAGGCCCTAACGAGTATGTATCTACTGTAAAAATAAAAACACACATTTTTCATTTATGACATATACGCTCTTCCAAAAAATTTTAACTAAATATTTGCCTGACTTTAACTATACGAAGTTCTAGAAAAATATTTACATTATTTCATTTACAAATGAAGAACCAAAATGAAAATCAAAACATAACATTTAAATTAAATGTTGATTTATATCATTTATCGATATATGTATAATAATAAATACATTTTGCAGTTATAAATACATCACATAAATGGAGATGAAGGAGTGAAGGCTCCTTCCTCTATAATTAATTAGTAATTGTTTTCATTATTCTAAATCAATTCATACTTATAATTTATTTAATTCCATTGGAATTATATCCACGTACCACATGTTACCTGTATTTAATTTAATTTCTTTATAACTCTAATTCAGTGCAATGATGAGTAATGAGAATAATTAGTAAGCTATTGTGTGACGCATAAGTAAATATTTACAGCAGCATTGCAGCTGTGAATTATATCAAACACGAGATACCTTCTAGTACATGAAGCGGAATAGTGTAATAGGTGTATTTGGTATAGGTGTTTTAAAATGTGGCAGTAAGACGCACAACTATAGTTTAATGACGATATTAATATATTTTTTTTATATCCATGATGAGTTGACATATTACTGTTTTATTTATTTGTTTCAGAAGTATATATTAATTATTTATATCTACTGTTATTATTAACTAACGAAGTTTTTGTGGTAAAACTGCAAAGATTTAAATGTCAATCGAGGAACCAAAAACTAATTACTCACTAAAATGTACTTCCAGTTATAAAATTACCTTATACTTTTAGTAATTATCTCGATTATTGTTATTGCAGTCCAACCCAAGAAGTTTGTGCAAATATTCACTTGTATCATTCATACAATATTTTGGACGAAATAAGTTATATATTTGTAAACATTGGCTAATTATTTGCACAAATGTTACATTTAGTTTTTATAGTGTGCTAATTTTAGTGACATTATTTTATTCTTGGTATTGATTTGAGTTGCATAACGTGTTTTGTCAATTCCCACACATTTCCATTGAGAACCAAACATGATATTAATATTTTGGTATTTTTTAGGTATACCTAATAAATTTATTTGGAGTATTTGTGTGTTATTTTATCCTTAGTATTGTTTTATGAATCTTGAATACACATTTTAAATAATAGTCTTGAGTGTAAAAAGCTCAAATAACATTTTATACAGGGCGTGATATATCGATGTACAAATATTAATTAATTCATTATATTCTAGATTTATTATATTCTAGAGACAATCTTACGAAGTTATGTATTCCAAGAGGCAACTACAAAATTTAAATTTCTATAAAATGTCTGCACTTCAAATATTTGTTTTTGAAGTGTGTCTACCCTAGTTAAATTACATTTTAAATACATAATTATCTACATTCAAGATCAGAAGAGATTGAAACAAATAATATATCCTTTTATTTTTAATATTTTTAGAAATCTGCATAACATTATCCCATAATAATTTAAAAAAATATTTTTTTACTTACAATATTTTCTGGATGTTCTTATATACAATAAAGATAAATAAAATAGCATATTTTATAAATTAAATGACATTACATGCCCATTTTAAGTATTAGCCATAATTTTTCTCTTGATAGGTGGGGAGCAATAAATTCCTTAAAATGTTTAAGGACTTTTAGGTAATTTATTGCGTAAATTATTTTACAATTAATGATGGTTACTATTTGTTACTATGAGTTAAATATAGTACACTTTTTCTGGTTTGAATTAAGTAGTTGTAGAGGACTTCATTTATTTCTTTATTTAATGTGTCAGTCGAAACTCAGGCAAAGTGAATTTTTAAACAGTTTACAGATTTATCCTTCACACTCATTGATTCCCAAATTTAATGACATTTTGGAAATAAAACCATGAATTGCAATAATTTTTACCGATATATTTTCACCAATAACGTTTACAGCGCAGACCTTATTACGAAAATATACATATTTTCCTCAGAATGGTTTTCGCAATACGATGACACTATTTGAAATATAGTATTCGTAACGATAAGCCTTCAAAACTGTTTTTATCAATATTAGTGACGCGACAAAATAGCTACTTAGACTATGCTATTTGAGGCTATATGATGACCTCTATTCCTCGTAGAAGTATTTAATATTCCAAAAAGCTATGGCAATGAATCGATTCAGATTTACGTTTTCCATACATATTTTAATTAGGTATATGTGTTATATCTTGTATTCTACCATGGCAGTTATTTGACAGTAAATATATATTCTACGATTATTGATCAAGATTATGAGGTTTAATTATATCCCAATTATGTTGTAAAATTGATTCTTCTATCAGTACAGGTAAACGCTAATAATATATTACTTCAATAATAATTCTCGTATTTCTTAGAAAATATTGAAGACGATTTGGTTTAGGTTGATTACACTAGAAGCTGACTAAAGGTGTCACATTTTTCTTCTAAAAAACATGACTTGAATATGAAGAAAAAAATTGATAACTTGCATTCCTATTTTGTTTCTTATAATTCTTAGAGAAAATGTAGTTATTTTCCAAACAATTCTTATCTTGCGATAACAATTAAATGCTCTCTTAGTGAGCAGTCTAAAAAGTTATAAATTATTTGTAAGACAATTTTGCAAATTTTTGTAAATTTTAGTTAAAAGAATTTGTATTTACATTTCCTTGCGGTTTACAATTCTTGCTTTGTATTTGTAACGTGTATTACATTTTTTTCCTATGAAACCTGATTAATTATTAATCAAAATGCAAACCATTAGCAAATTCTACTGAATCGCTTCAAACACATCGAAAAATGATCATATTTCTTAAATTTTTAAATTACAAAGTTCAACAGTTTCGTCATTATATAATAAGAGAGATTACTGATGATGAAGATTGTGAGGCTTATATCACATAGAATTGTTTAAACAATTTGTTTTCAAGTAAGTTAAGCCATTTTTATAAAATTAATTAAAATAATTTGTAAAATTATTGCTATATATTTTATTATATTTGATCTCTGATGAAGCCTGGTTTATTATCATTAATCAAAATGAGTAATATTTACAACAAATTGTCCTAAACTACTTGAAACATTGGAAAATGGTCATATTTCTGAAGTACTTAAATTACAAAGTTAAACTGGTTACCAAATAAAAAGGTGGTCTTCGACAAAAGCTATCAGTATCTCTTGGCCAGATTTCTCTTACCGAATTCAACAATAATAGACCTAGTTTAAGCATTTTATGTTAGTAACTAACTGGTAATTGTCTTTTTATGGTTATTTATTAGACGTAAAATTTAAATTACAACAGTTTTTTTTTGTATTAAGGAATTAAAAAAAAAGTAAAGCATGTACCACATTTCTCTTAATTCTTCACATTCGCTGAATTACATTAACATTATTACGAAACAAATGCGGGTACATAATATAATTTATTGATTTTGTGGAGGAAAAAATATGTATGCATTTAAATTATTGCTAATTATAGATGTTATCGAGATATGAAAGCATTTAAATAATTACATAACGATTATTTTTAATATTTAGATGCAATCGTTGATATGCTTCATTTTTCTATCACCAATCTATCGTGAATTCTATTAAATCTACTACGGTTAACCACTGCATAATTAAATTATTCCTTGGTTAATTATAGAATGTTTTATGAAAATATCTTCATAATTAATCATTACAAATTTATATCGTAATGAAAAAATGTCATAAGAAATGGACACAAAATCTACTGCTTCCATTTTTTATGACTAACATTTTGAAATTTAAATATTAAAACAAAGTAATCCAGGAAGTTCTCCAGACCATGTCTGGAGACCACTCTTCAGGCAGTTATTTATAATTAGGACCAACCAGATAATATTTTAGATAAACACCATTTAGGAAAAAACACTGTTAAATTATAATATTTAGTTGTTCTTTTGACATTACATTACACTGCTTATTTTGTCTGTGCAAAATTTGAAAATGGATATTCATATATGATATGATACCGTACACCATAATATATATGTATATAAATGAAACCGAGATTTATCAACATAAAATGATAATACCGCTACAAAGGGAAAATTATATCGCTTATATGGCTACTTTAAGTCGTCTGGCATGATGTCATTTGTTTAGCAAAATTGTCTATAACACGGGCATGACTGGCTATATTTCCCGAATAGAACTTTGAACGCTTGATGACTGGCTCTATATCCCGAATAACACGTTGAATTTTTGCTTTGATATTATTGATTGTTTTTGGCCAGGTGGTGTAGACATTTCCCTTGCCATAACGCCAAAGGAAACAGTCGAAACGGTGTTGATTTGATGAATTGACATCAGTATTCCGTGTGACAACATGATCAGGACATTTGGGATGCAACAGAGTTATGGTTGTACGTGCTGTATGACACGTTGTACTGTCTTGCTGAAACCATATGTTAAAATCTAAATCATCAATTTGATGGAAAAGTAAATTGTTTAATATGTCACGATAGCATTTCCCATTTATTATGATAGCATTACCAACTTCATTTTCAAAGAAGTATGGTCTAATTACTCCACCACTCCAAATTGTGTGTCTCGTGTATCTTTGTGAATGCATTTCTTTTTCGTGAACAGCGTGGATCTTCAGCACTCCAAAATTCGACAATTTTGTTTGCTTCATCGCTGAACAATCAGCACGTAGAAAAATCAGCAACACCCTTCTTTTCTAACACACAATTAACAAATATGCGACGTTGTAAATGATCTGTAAGTTTTAATTGTTGTGTCAACTGAGTTTTGCATGCTGGCAGATGCAGATTCTTCTTTAAAATCCGATGCGTGGTGGCTCTTGACTTGACAGATTCAATTGTTATCCTCGACATCGAATTGATGTGTTTAGATACTCCCGTACACTTTATTTCACTGCAGCAATATTTTAATCTAACTGACCACGATGAGGACGTATTGGTGTAGCCTTACCAATAACAACCCGTTTCTGCCAATTTCTTGATTAAGTTACAGACTGTTAACTCTTTGTAACTGTTAACACTTCTGTGTAGACGCTTCATTTTGTCCTAATTTTCTGGGATTTTTTCTTGCGTTTACGTGGCCATTACATGGATGGACAACCTACTGCATTCTCCTATAAAAGTTACTGCAACAATGTTATTCGTACTGTGGTCCAGGGTGGTAAACTGGGCCCAGTATTGGGACGTCGTTGTATGCTTGGCTTCAAGTTCCTAAGAAGGAAGTGTGGCACCTCTCCCTGAGCATGGCTGTGTTTGTCCTTGTGCTTATGTGTATCCTTCTCTTCCGTTGTCTGAAGCTTTGGTGGAAATAAGTCAATTTTTGTGTCGAAACTAAACTAAACTTCTTTAAGTCAACTGTCCTAGGGTCATATTTTTTTATGTTTTATTATATACTCGTATGTACATGATTCTCATTACTTGAATGTACTACTACTGGAATTAAAATATACGAAAATAATGAAATTATAGGCTTGCATGACAAGCCAACGCCAGTGTGTTTGTTGAAATCATACAAAGTATGAATATGGATTTATTCATGATAAACATCAACTTAAATCGATTGCTTGGGATATATTGACATCAGTAGTAATGTCACATCAAACAAGGTTACACGACAATTTTGTACAATTTTATTACACTATCTTTACCACATTAATTTCAACTTTAGTACTGAATGAACTCCAATCCAGCTATAAAATTCCATAATATAATTTATACTATTTACTAGAGTTTTATTAAATATGAGTTAAGTATGTACATATTTACAATCATTATCATTAAGTACATATTTACGATAGTAGCTAATATGTGGAATAAATTATTCAGATCGACCTCCAGTGAACGTATATATGTACGTGATTTCCAATAACATGTCTAGTCCGCATTTGACGTTAGGTAAAGATGAGAACGTGATGTCAATCATGTTAACTAGACCAGACGGTTTTCTATAAGGATGTGGTTTGATCAGATCGGTAGTGGTAAATTTTTGAACGATTATTTTTCTTATGACTATATGAATAATGATAATAATTATTGCAACAGTATTTACATCTGAAAAAGATTTTTTTTAGATTCTGGATAGATTCGTGGTAAAAATTAACCTTGACCTATATTTCGTCATCTATTGCAGGTGATTAGATAATTGAGGAAAATCTAGACATCAGCTAGCTCACCAATTGTCTCGAAAAAATTCCTAAGATATCTTTACCAATAGATAACAATACGTTGGTAGCGAGTTTAAATCGACGTGGCATGTATCAGAAAGCTAAGAAGAAATATTTATCTGTAGGTTTCTACATATAGGAGCTATAATTGATTAGTAACGAGGTGGCATACCTATTATACTTCAAAACAAAATTACGACAGCAAAGTGATAAGTGATTGTTAAAGGAATTTGTATTATTCCTGGAAGTAACTGGAAATTTCTTAAAACTTTATACCTCATTCGAAAGGTGATGAAGCATAGAAGTTTTTAAAATAATTGGTACGTTTAATGTATTCACAAATTTTCGAAATAAATTCTGGTGAATATACAATTAGGTTAAAGTTTCTAATAACCCTTGCAGGATTTAGCTCCTGTATTTTTGTCATATTAAACTATTTAACATAATTTCTTGTTACATAAAATGAACTACTATGTGTATTAACGGTAGAAGCAAAAATATACAAAAAAACATCCTTTTTTTATTTTACAATTAGTACTATTGGGTAGTACATTTTTAAGAAAACACAAAAATTGAAATATCTCGAAAACTATCAATAATGGCATTATGCATATTATGGTTCAATTGAGTGCAATTGTCTTTGCTAACACCTCTTTAAAGGAATACGTGGCGGTGCCAGTCACCCTGTATATTAATTATACAGGGTGGACCAGGTTTTTCGTACCAAACTTTGACAGTCGATGGGAAACGTTTTTTTATGAAAAAAATCATATAAACAAAATTCCTAAATTGCTTTGTTTTCGATATACAAGTTGTTAAAGTTTAATTCTTTTTAACAGTGTATTAACAATCTTTGTTTTCAGAATTAATAACTAAACCTAATCTAAACAATAAATGAAAACATTAACAAAAACAGTTATAAAAATTGTTCAGTTAAACTGAGTGAAGGACCCAGCGACAAAAAGTCATTCTTTTCTCTTCATCTCCTGGATGTAAGCCTTGAACAGGTTGTAGGTGAAATGGACGCCTGTAATCTTGTCTTAGAGTACGAAGTATATTGGATTTAGGGGTGCGGAGAATACTAGGAGCTATACGGGAACTCGTTGTTGAATCTTTGTCAGACTCATTTAATATCCGTCGAGAAATTCTTCTTTGTTGTTGGTTTTGGTTGGCATTATTTCGATCCCCAAATTTCCTAAACCTTTCTCTATTAATCGTTGCTGAGCTCTTGTGAACACATTACGACTAGGATGTGTTCTCTGCGGATATCTCCTTCTGTATTCTCTAGCGGCCACCCTTGAGTTTCCATTAGCAAATCCATACACAAAATGGATATCCGCTATTTCTCGATTTGAAAATCTAAACGGCATTTTGATACTACTGGACAAGTCTTATGTTAAAATTGTCAAGGACTGTCATGAAATCCAATGACAACCAGGCGTGGCAAATATTGATTATCTCGAAAAGTGGCAGACAAAAATTAGAAACTAAACAAAAATTTAACACCTTGTATATCGAAAACAAAGCAATTTAGAAAATTTGTTTATATGGATTTTTTTTCATAAAAAACGTTTCCTATCGACTCTCAAAGTTTGTCACGAAAAACCGTGGCCACCCTGTATAATCTATAATACTGTATACGGTATACAGTATTATAGATTATGGGTGACCACGAGATGACGCTCGCCCCTATATCTTCTTGGTCTTTCAAGATATAAATCTCAAATTTGGACACGTCAAATAGCGGCTAAATATGGATTAATTAGACCAATTTATCTATTTCTCTCGCTTCCGATTTCACCGAAAATGATGCCAAATTTGGATTTTTTAATAGAACACCCTATATATTTTTGGATTCAGGAGGTCATTTTGCACACAACTATGGTATACTGAGATAAGAATATTTATGACTAACATTTTTATGGGCAAATTTAATTTTTCATCTAGGCGGCCGTCACCCCAAAAAAATGTTTTGTTTTGCCTCAATAAATAATCAGAAAATACAATTATGACATTATGCCATATGACATTTATGTTATAGGCTCCTAAACATTTCGGAAATCGTTTTTCCAGAATAACTCATTACTTTTAAATGGCATCATGGTAGCTCATTACATTATTTCAATAAAGCATTTTATTACATTTTATTTTTTTATTTTTATTTTAATGTTTAGGAGCCTATAACACAAATGTCATATGGCATAATGTCATAATTGTATTTTCTGATTATTTATTGAAGCAAAACAAAACATTTTTTTGGGGTGACGGCCGCCTAGATGAAAAATTAAATTTGCTCATAAAAATGTTAGTCATTAATATTCTTGTTTCAATATGCCGTAGTTGTATGCAAAATGACCTCCTGAATCCAAAAATGTAAAAATATACGGGGTATTCTATTTAAAAATCCAAAGTTGGCATCATTTCCGGCGAAACCGGAAGCGAGAGAAATAGATAAATCAGTCAAACTAATCCATATTTAGCCGTTATTTGACGTGTCCAAATTTGAGATTTATATCTTGAAAGACTAAGAAGATATAGGGGCGAGCGTCATCTCGTGGTCACCCTGTATAGGATTTATTTGGGATTTATATATTATAAACTATATATTAATATAGAAACATAATTTTTTGATAAATAAAAGATATGATCAATAAACAAATTTTACAATTATTATTTCTATACAGCCTCAGCCTGGAGTTTTTATCACATGTATTCTAAGAATGATTAGAATAATTATTTATGAGAGTTCTAATAAAAGAAAAATATGATGATATAAAAATATAACAAGAAAATAACGGTAAATCTCACTGCGAAGAAACAGAAGAACCCGGAATATTCTAATATTCGACATTACTGAAATTCTGTTGATGGCCGCCGACATACATTTTGCCGAAATTAATACACGTATATTGTAAATTAAAAGCGAAACTCAATTTATTTGAAGTTAGGGAGACACCCCTATGTGAAGAGCAACTGATGAATAAAATTAATTAGAGAAACCCAAAGTATGCGTTGCTAACCAACCTAAACAATTTATCGGAAATTCTATGAAATTCGTCCATCTCATCTAGACGTATCGAATACGGTTATACAGTTTCCAGTATTTGGTTTCAGATATGCTTCATATAAACTGTAATACAATAATATGCGACTTGAGGTATTACCTAAATGAAAATAAAATACTGATTATAAACCAGACATTCTTTCATGTTCGTTTTAGAGAAAATTATTTATATTTTATTTTGCACCAATTCAGTACACACCTGTGTATTACCGTTGCTAAATTCTAAACTCATAATAGATTTCTTATCTACAATAAAAAAAAGAATTCTGTGAAAGAATCAGTTACGCTTTAATATATGTATTGAGGTATTGGTATAGGTGAGGCCCTGAGATAAGGAATAATATTTAGAACTTTTATAGACTATAATAAATCTACTTCAAATCGATGAAGATGGAAACGAGATCTTCGATAAGAATAATTTATATTTCTAAGACTTTGGATCTACTTCCATTCGGCTTCTTCTTCCTTCCTTTCGTTGGGCATTAGCCAAATAAAATATTTACTAGGCAATCAAATGGAAGGAGAGATACCCAAGAAAGCCGTAAAGGTTTCTAGATTTAACACCAGTTGATTTATTTCTCTATAGATACTTAAAACCTGAAGTTCAGAAGACACAGTAAATAATTTTTATTTATACAATTTTTAAGGCTACAATAATTGAAAATGTAAATAAAATAGAATATTTCAGCAAAACTGACAAATAAGTAATAACACTGTAATTGCCAATAAATTAAATTGCTATTTCGTAAATTTAGTATGACTGTTGAAATAATTACTCTTCACAGTATCCACTGACTTGAAGATTTTAAATTATCATTAAATTTTAAATTTATTATTATTAAATCTGACCATGTTTCATTAAAGATTTAATGATTGGATACAAGGCAAGCGACTACCTTCCCCTAGAGCGTTTTATTGTATTAATCATCATCATTATGCCTCGCTCGATAAGCTAGGGTTCTATAGGTTACGTGGGTAACGTAAAAGTATTCTTACATGTAACAAACTAGATATAAAATAGTTTGCTGAATACTATAGACATTTTACTGAATTCTACGGATGTTTTGCTGAATACAAAAATGTCCATATGGACTTTATGCATTGAAGTTCCTGAAGACTGCAAATCACGGCCTAAATTTCAATTATATAGGGTATCTCAGTTGGAACTATAGAATTCGAATTGCGCGCCATTTATGTTCTGTCAAAGATGGGCATCAATATTTAACGACTATTTACACCATACGACGTCGACATGCCGCGATTATCACTTCAGCAACGAATAGTTTGTGTATCACTGTTTTATGAAAGTGAGTGATCACTTACAGTTGTATTAAGATAAATTCGCACAAAATTCGGACAAAATGAGCTCCAGAAAAAGTTCACTGGTGTTAATTCGCGTGATCTTGCAGGCCAATTGATGTCAGCATTCTGCAAAACAATATGATCAGGAAATTTGATATGCAACAAAGTCATGGTTGCACGTGCTGTATGACGCGTTGCACCGTGTTTCTGAAACCATATGTTGTTCAAATCCAAATCATCAATTTGGTGGAAAAAGAAATTCTTTAACATGTCACGATAGCGTTCCTCATTTACTGTACATTTTTGTACTAATTTTTAAGTACAAATGTTGTGGAATATTTCTACTAAACAAATTTTGACTAGACAAATCTGAACATCGCTACGGTGCGGTGTGATTTTTTGAAAGTTCTATACAACCCTCTGTTGCAAAACAGAGGGGTTGAACATTTAGATATACATAGACTAAATCGTATAATTTAAAAATTACATTGTTTAAAAGAGACTGTTATTAATACATAACAGTAAGTTTATAGTGTTTATACAACTTCATATTATTAAAATTTTTTACAAAAAATTAGAAATTTAATTTTAATAAACAGTTTTAAAACCTTAGAACGGACTTTTCCGCACGTAGAACATCTCTATCTCGAAATTGAGTGGCCGTGAAAAAATAAATCAAAACGTAAATGCAGAATATGCGTTTTATGCGACAGTTTTACTTTTTTCAAATATTCCACCATCGTGCTTTCTCATGACCCATGGACAAGATGGGGTGTGTCCTATCCACCTCAAAATCAATACATGTCTAGTAGACGTCCCTAATCAGAATCAGTCGAAACGATCGATCAGACACGATTTAGTTGAGTTATCGTGCTAACCAGAAATTTTATTAATGCCGCCGACAACGATACACACACACACACACAAAACTGTTTAAAAACCATTTTTTTTTGCCGAAAAACGAAAAATAAACACTAGAAAACATTTTTTTTACACGATTACATTACTTTTCCGCGTATAGTTGAGTGCGGAAAAGTAAAAATATTTATCATGACTCTAATACAACATGACGAAAATACGTAATATAATAAATATAATTAACATAGATTGGAAATATTTACATAGAAAGTATCTATGTAAATATTTATTCTGGATAACAAATAATATAGGAGCACTATATACATGTTATTAAACAAAAATAACCAATTAATCCTCATATATCAGTCGACATATTGAAATAAATTGCAAAAAAAATGGTATGATAAATATTCAAAACGGATTTAAATTGAAAAGTAGTGACATTGCTACTATTGCATAATAATTAATAACAATATAATATAGACTGCCCTACTTAACAATAGACGCTGCGTAATCAGTAAGTTATTTTTTAGGTCAACCATTAGCCTAAGCCAATTTTTAATTAAATACATTCCATGTACTGAATAGCACAATGACCTTAACGTGGCCAAGGTCATAACATATTGTGTAATAGCTAACGAAGTCCACAAAATTAATATTGATACCAATCATTGATTATACCCTATGCCGAAATGATCAGTTATCCTCATCCCCTTGCTAATCCCCTTGTTGCTAATTTCCTGTACAGTTTCGTAGAGTAAATCTAAATATGTTTAAGACTCTAATTATAAGATAATTAGAATTTAGAGATAGAACATTATACTTTTTGAAATTATCTAATATAATGATATTAAGTTCACAAGTAGATTAGTACCAGACATTCTAAATTGTACTACAGCTTATCTACTTGGTTTAATGTATAATTCTTGTACTTCTATTTGTCATTACAAAAATTGTTCTATCTAGAAAATGATTTCCGGGTTGATTATCGCATCAATTCTAAGCACAATCTGTTCAGAAATTTTTTACGTGAATTCATAGGATCTACAGCTAGTTAAGAATAGTCTCAAAGGAAATTGCGATGTCGGATCACCCACGAGATACGCAGTAAATATCCTGGTCTTTACTCAGTCGTATTGAGACCTTTTCAGAGTGAATATCGATGAATATATATTGAATGTGAATGTGCATTTCCCCCCGAATGCTGCCTTACTCTTTCTTCTATGCATACATCGAGAATCTCACACTTTCTCCTATTCTTGACGAGCAGTACTATACTTGTGACTACGCCCAATCGATTCTTGCTTAGTAGCAAAAATTTCTGTATTAGGCTACTTTCAGTAAAAATATTTTCAGGTTGTTGTTTAGTAACTGTTTTAAGTTATCTCAAGATATTAATTATTTTTCTATCGACGTACCATATATTTTTTTATCTGTAAGATTCTCATGCAGTTTTTGAACAAATATTTTAAACGCTATTTTATGTTGACCTATCCATTAATCGTTTTAATGTCAATGAAATATTTTTTTCTATAAGGATGATAATTGTGTTATGGAAAATGGTTTAATTAATCAAAGTCTTTTTTTACTTTACACAACGCATATCTTTCAATTTTTTTTCAATAGGACATATTTATAATTGTTGACATTATGGTATTCGTGTTAAATACAAATGGAAAAAATATTTTTCAATGTATTTCAAATGGTATGAACTTAACACCAAATTTAGGATATAGGTACCAATGAAGTTTTAGGAATAAATTAAGTAATTGGTACATATTATATTTTCTTATGAAGAAAGGGTAACAAAATATGGTACGGTAGTAGAAGATCTATTCCACAGGAATATTTTGATTTGTTCATGCAAACTTCACTAAATATTGTGAAATTATTATTTAAAAGACTACTTTACTACAATTGTACCATATATGTTCTTAAATGAAATGAACGTCAGTTAAAATTTCAATTAAAATTTATACCATCGACCATCGGCCGACTTATCTTGATGAAGAAATTAATTAAAAATTATTTCGTCGCCAAATTTATCCTGACTAGCAAGGAACAATAATTTTAGAATGTTTTAAAGAAAGATCAAGATCTTTAGAATCCAATCAATCAGTACATTAAGAAAACTACTGTGCTAAATAACTTTTTTAGATTTTTCTAGGTGTGTCTTAATGTCAATTTATTCTCCCGATATTTTTTTTGCCGATTTATTAGATTTCACAGTTTTTGGACATGTGTTTGTATTAAATCTAAAAAATTATGTATTAAATCTGTAAAATCATTTAAAAGCTTTGTAAACAGAATGAATGAATATTAATTCTCTTCATGTATTTTTTATAATCAAGGAATACTTCATTTAAAGTCTTAATTTATTTATATACACCAATTTTATGTGTAGCCATAAAATACTCATTTCCAAAGCATTTATTTATACTAAAATAAAATAATTAACGTCCATGTAAAAATAAACGAGTTTATTGGACAAACAAATTAAAATAAAAAAGCTTTTATTCCAACGTTTTGGTTTTAATCACCATTATTAGAGGGATCATCATCATTTCTCTGATCATCGTGATTAAAACTAAAAAATAAAACTTTTTTATTTCAATTTAATTACCAGAAATTCTAGAAAATAAAAGACGAATAAAATATAACTCTATATAAATATAGACGAATAAATATGGATATATGTATATTTTATAAATTTTAAAATATTTTAAAAATTGCTTACTAAATACGTTAAAAATTACGTTATTAATTGACATTGCTCAATGTGCAAATTTACTCAAAATCCTTCTACAGCCTGTAATTTTTTAAACTGTTATGCATGATTACGCTTATATGAGTTTAATAGTTGCTTGTAACATGTATGTAAAATGGGAAGAGTAAGTTGTGTTAAATTATATTGTGCAATCCTCAAGTATTTTTTATGCTATTGCTTATTAATGTCACCTAATATCATTGACTGTTGGATTTAGAGCAACCGTTAGATCAATAAATTGTTAAACTCAAAACAAAGCCTAGTCATCAACTTCAGCCGGAACGGTCCATTTTTAGTACTAACGAACTTATTGTGGTAGGTTAAAGTGTATATATAATTATATCAGCATCAACTCAGGACGTTTCACATCGATATGGGAACACGCACGTGGCCCTTACATCGGAATGCGTAAACAACCCTTGTCGTTTAGATAAGATTTATACTTAAGCCCAGAGTAGATAATAGTTTAGTCAGTTTCTCACATGTATTATACGGTTTCACTTGTCATCTTTTTACTTCAATATAAACCTAAAGGGAAATAAACGTGTCTTTGTTAAAACTCAATCTTGCCCGTGTTTTTCTGATAAAATAGGGAAAACTCGCGCGCACATATATATAGGGTGAGATATTATTACTACTTAATTATTACTAATTACTAAATTATTATTAAATTATTACTAATCCATTGTTTCCAGAAGAGTTCAGCCCTATTTTCAAGACTCTCATTGTAATGAATTTTAAATCTTAATGCAACTTTAAGTAATCAAATTTAATACAACTATTTTAAATATTAATGTATATTTTTAGGAGATATTGTATAGGGTTTTTCAATAGGGACGGTCGAAATTTGTTAGGTTATAGCAGCTATGTTGTCAAAGCAACATTGTGAATAAACTGTCAAATTCATTGTGAATTGTTCAGTGGTGAGTGGCAAATCACCATGTAAGGTTATAGCGTTATATAACGCAAAAAAATCATTAAATTTTATTGTCAAAATCAGGGCTCCGTTCGAGAAACGTTCCGCGTATTACGTGACTTTTATCCTCACCACAACGGTCCCACCGAGTAGACTATTCGACGTTTGGTGGCCATATTCGAGTCAACCGGTTTGGCAAATAATCAGCCAACAGCCGTACTTCACCAAAACGCAAGGTCTGCCGAAAACATCGCTGCTGTGCGTGATAGTGTACGGGAAAACCCAAGGCAGTCAACATCTCGTCGTTCACAAGAACTTGGTTTTTCTGCGACTTCAACTTGGCGAATTTTTCATCGGGACTTGGGTTTGCACCCGTATAAAATCCAACCGACCCAGGAACTTAAGATAAGTGACCATAGACAGCGCCGTCTGTTTGTTGATTAGGTTCCGAAGCAGTTGGAACTTGACTCAAATTTCGCCAAAAAAATCAACTTTAGCGACGAGACCCATTTTTGGATGAATGGATATATGAACAAACAAAATTGTCGGATTTGGGACGATAACAATCCACACGAGATACACCAGCACCAAATACATCTCGAAAAAGTCACTATTTGGTGCGGATTTTGGTCTGGCGGAATCATCGGTCCGTACTTTTTCCAATACGAAACTGGCATTGCCATACCCGTCAACGGCGAGCGCTACAGATCGATGATAAGTAACTTCTCGTAACTGATATGGATACCGATGATATGTGGGTCCAACCGGATGGCGCTACGTGCCACACAACAGCTTGAGGTTATAGTTATCTCGCGTAGCGGCGACATGAACTCGCCACCGAGATCGTGCTATTTAACACCTTTAAACTTCTTCCTTTGGGGCTAACTTAAATCACAGGTCTATGCAAGTAAGCCGCAAACAATAGATGCCCTCAAGATAACGAACCCCATCCAGCAAATTCAATCATATTTATGCGACAAAGTCATCGAAAATTGGACTTCCCGAATACGTGCCACCAAGCAAGGCCAGAGAGGACATTTGAACTACGTTATGGTCCATACTTAATGTCATAAATTATTCTTTCAAATGCAAAAAAAATTTAGTGGATATCACAACTTGTTTCATTTACGTTTAAAAATCGAGCGTTTCTATTGAAAAACCCTTCATATGGAAGTGGTACAATCCTTGAAACTAAGAGTATTCAATATAAAGATAAAAATAAATTTTTGTAAATATTTTTATATTTAAAATAAATGTTCATATGGTGAACACTAATTTTAATGAAACATTTGATCGCTGCTGAAAACTTTATCGAAAACAATATGTTGAAAACGAAATTTAATGTAGGTGTATCTGTATGTATGCAACGTATAAGATACATTTTTCTGGTTAAATGTGCGCTCTATAGCTCTGTCAGTCTTTAGTTTTGAATTAAATTCAAATCATTATAATTCCCTCTGAATTACTATAAACGATTTTACCAAAACATAAATTGAATAAAACTATAATCTGCAAAAACTTATTCAGCAGACAAGAGTATTACTAACAGTATTACTAAAAATGATAATTCTCAAACAGTCATATTATTATGTTAAAGTAGATGAAAAACCATGGGGCCAAAAAGCTGTAAAGCATTATTGACCATCTAACATCACTTCAATTACTTTAAATTAAATTAAATATTTTTGAAATTTTAGATGTTCCAGTTCTTATTTAATGCCATTGTCAACAATCCTAAGAGTAATATCTCGAAACATATTCACTGAAATTTACAATTTTATTCATATCACAGTTGTAGAATGAATTGAAATATATTTAAGGTGAGGTATCGCTTGATGACTATTTGCATTTAAAATTGTTGATTAGGGTATGAAATAAAGATAACGAATTTATCACTGTTAATATTTTCCCTCAAATACAAAATCGACTCATCATAAGTCAAGAATTTGCATAACAGAAAGAAAAAGGAATTGAAAGCTTTTAAGCGCCCACTTTTTCTGTGCATTTTCCACAGTTTACATTACCTTTTAAGTTTGTGTTTTAATGAATGTTACAACTATTAAATGTGATACAATGTTGGTATTTATCGTTTCGTTTTTATCAGTATCGAAATACCAACAGCGGTCAACTAACCGTGAAATAGGTGGTGACTTAATATAGAACTGACGATATATTTTTTGTTTTGGAAGAACCGCATCCTATAAAAATCCAAGGTCGACCTGAATTGTTGGATTACTTCATTTGAATTTAAAACTAGTTGGGAGACGGCATCATATAATATTGTGGACATTATTCAGTGGCGTGCGGAAGTATGAGAAGCAATATTTCTCTTAAGGCCGTGTTCAGACGGTAGTCTTGTGGTAGTCTCAGTCTACGTAGGCTCATGGGGGGCAAAGCGTATCCCGTCTGAACAGCCCTGAGGGTCAAGCCATAGTCACCTCTCCCTTCCATCCTGCACTTTACGCAGTTGCGAGTAGGGAATGGCTCTCACAAATACAAGGATTTTGGCAAATTATTTGATTCTCAGAATGATGAGAAGAAATCGACAAGTGTAAATCATTTTATTTTTATTGCTATTACTTTAATCATTTTATTGGAAAATTCGCTAGACCCTAAGTTCCATAACGCTGGTTTCTTTTTCATAGAGATTATTAGTTTCTCAGTATCGAAAAAACTCATTTTGTATTAAACGAAATTAAAATTAAAGACAAATAGGAACACAAGAAACAAGGACATATAGTGTGCACGCGACGGACAACTGTAGGCAAGTGACTACCGTCTGAACAGAATTTCGAGGCTCCGTGTAAATAAATGGAAGTGGCAGTACCTGTTGACTTACAGACTAGACAGTCAAGAGGTGCTGACTACGTCCCCTCGAATTATAGTGGTTTTTAGAGTAAGGAAGGTAGGGTGGAGTAAGTGTGAATTTGTAGGAAGTGTGAACATACCTTTTATAATTATCATTGTTTCGTAGTAGCGTACCATTTTATGGAGAGTAGCGTATACTCACGATGTAAACATAGTGTGTACAAATGTTAGATAACTTGTCACACCTAAATCTGATAGTTGCATTCCCAACCCACAAATAATCACGTGTAGAGAGTCTGGCGACATATTTTTGGGTTGTGATTTTTGTGTTTAAATCGAAGGTAGGAATTCACTTTCATACACATTTCTTCAGCTAATTCAGTAAGTTGAACTATGTTATACTCATTGTTGTTGTAATTACATTGTAAAACATTATCTGATGGTAAGTCACACTTACCTCGGCAAGAAGCATGCGGGGACCAGTGTGAGCTTGCCAGATGATGATTTGGTCCCTGAGATATTTGAGATGGAGGACGAAAATAATGTGACATAAGAGGAAAACAAAGAAAATGAAGATTGAAAAATATGAAGACCATACAGATCAACAACTAGCTGAAGGTAAATGGGGTTTTGGTTGGAATATAGGTCAAAAAAACAGGTTAAAGATTTCGTGGGACTAATTACCAACATTACACCAAATAACCAGTGGTGTGTAATATTTGGGAAATACCGAAACCTGACCAAAGAGAGAAGACACGCTCACTGAGGACGAAATTACAACCATCTTTCTATATAACATTCCAATTTGATTTTTCGAAATTCAACTTAGTATAAGTTTTTTTTTGTTCTTAAGTACTTGGTTAGGTATTTTTCAGGAGACGATTTTATGTTTTCTTAAATTATTCCGATCAAAAGTTTGTGATTGAAAGTTCATAGTTTTTTTCTGAATAAAGACTTATTCTATGTTAAGCATTAATTTCAAAAAATAAAACCCGCCATGGGTAGAATTCGACGTTTGTCCCCGATGGGAACCGAACGACATACAGCTATTTCGAACTTATTAGTTCTCATTAGTGCCGTACACGGTACGCCGATCCAGGATGAATGCCGATTAAAACTCAATTGGCATACATCTATATCGATATGATCTATGTCAGTAACATATAAGTCGGAAATCGAGAAAGGAACTACCAAAACCGCCAAGCGGTTATCAAGTAATCCCCGAATAGCAGGATTATTACATAATCGCTATAGGAAACAACTACTCCTCGGGCTAAAGCCCCGCTAGGCATTGAATTATACCTAAAAACGACCCTCGACCCCTTTCTCTTGTTTCTGCAGGATCAGACAAGGTTTCAAAAAATGAAACCCGCCATGGGTAGGATTCGACATTTGTCCCGGGAACCGAACGACATATAGCTGTTTCGAACTTATTAGTTCTCATCAGTGCCGTACACGGTACGCCGTTCCAGGACAAATACCGATTAAAACTCAAGCGGTATACATCTATATCGATACGATCTATGTCGGTTCCATCTATATCGATATACATCTATATCGATACTTGCCCCAAGCAGTTAGGGAAGTGTGACCTATGGCCACATTTATATATGGTACACTGAGATATAATTATGATATAACTTATCTTTTATTATTTTCTTGTGGTGGTCTGTAAAAGTAAACATTTAAAGAAAGCACAAAAAAATTGTTTATTAATTCTTGCAGGCTTACCAGATAAACACATTTAAATTTTAACTATTAAAAATCACGGTCACACTTACCCACCTTACTTTACATGGTGTTTTAGAGGTTCCCTAAACTTGTTTCTGCTAGGTGGTACGACAACGGTTGATTAGTTTTAACTATATTTGCACCGCAAAGTCTTGGGATGTTACAACGGGAATTTTTTCACGATTACAGTTATAGTTTTTCTATAATAATTATAATTATATTATTTTATTTCTCTTGGTTTCAGAAAGTGCATTTAGTAAGTCATTATTGTAAATTTGTTTTTTGTTTATAGGTACCACGTTTACCTAAAGCTATGATTCCACCTAATTGGACAAACATATATGTACCTAGCCCCTACGATCGGATTCCGAAACTTAATTACTCCTGTAAAAGAAATGAACAATTCTTGCCTGACTTTAAACTTAGGACGCCAGCGAGAAGTCCACAACACTACGTGTCCGACGAATTGTATATCTGCAAAGCAGATATAAGCAAACAAAAGAAGTATACATATTTTCCCTATTTTTCTTTTTAATTGATTACTGTCCTGAAAAATATTATTATATACATATATTGCTTCCCACTAGAGAAATTTCACAGCACACCATTGCCAACATTTATAGAAATTGCTTATATATTTTCATTAAACGTTATTTATTTTACAGTGGAGAACAGTACACAGTTGTTATTTGTATTAATAATTTGAGATGCGACGCCACCAACAGATTCTTTAAATATCAAAACAACCCTTCTCTGATGATACCATTTAAAGGAATATACTTTTTTAAGTACGGTGAGTAAAATTGTGTGATAGTTTACGTAGCAATTGTTTCGAAAAATTCATTGATATAATCTGTAAAAGCATATATCTTGCTTCGTTCCGACAATAGTTGTAGTTGCTTTTTGAGATTTATACTTATTGCTGTTACAAAATTTTATTACTGCTCTTACGTTATTTATTGCGACTACTTTTAAGAATTCTTCTGCCTCTTTTAAGATTTTATATTATTTATACGTTACTTCCTCATCCAAGATCCTCATCAACCAATTCGCGATATCACATCGGCGCTTGCAGTAGATAGCACAGAGGCATATGTCTCGCCGTAGAGTATAGGCCACTTGAACTGATATGTTTTCATTTGCCTTGATTACACTTTTTTGATCAATGTTCTAGGTCGTTCAGTGACTTTTGTAAGTTTTAGAAGGCCTTTCTGGGGCCTTGATTCACTGATAATACTACCTTAACATCGGAAAAGGTGGCTATTGTTGTGCATGGAGATGTTGGTATATCAGCTGTGTACAATAAATAAAGTGAAGGTCCCAAGACGCTCCCTTTAGGCACTCCAGCCATTGTATTGGATGTAGGTTTGTGACTTGATATTGATATTTCACCATGAAGTATCGATCACTCACATAGGATTTAGTGAGTTGATGGTAAGATTATTGTAATTGTCTATTGGTTTTGAATAGTAGCCCCTCCTGATAGTAAACTTTATCGACACCTTGGGATATAACGAATTAGGCTGCCATTCTTTGTTTCCAAAGGACCCTTTTATCACCTCCGCCACACTATGCACCTGTTTTATTGTAGCATGTTGTAAATGAAACCAAATCATGATATATTTTCTCTTTACTCCTGAAATGTTAATTTTTCTGTGTATATTACTGGTCTAGTAATGTAGTACAATGCAGTCGAATATCAATAAACAATTAAATTTTGTGGAGTGTATAGAAGGCCTACTCATATAACCATTTAACAGTGAGTAATACATTTCTTTATATCAAGAATGAAATAAAATAGTACCTGAAGAAACATTTAGGAATTGATTCGAATCTGATTGAAGACCAAATTCAACAATCCATAGAAAAAGTGGTAATGAAGATTGCAGACGATTAAATATGAAATGAACAGTACATTACCAACACTAATGATCTGCCACCTAATATTTACTCTGATAATAAAGTAGTTTTATTTTCTAAACTGCCTGATTTTACGACTTCGGTTTCGTTTAAATTCTAACTCCCGAGTTCAGTGAACTATTGTCTTAATACCATTAATATTTTAGAAGACTTTATATATATATATATATATATATATATATATATATATATATATATATATATATATATATATATATAATTAATACATTCCGAAAGCCAGAGTACCGTGTGGCACATCTTTTAGAACACGAGATTTGAATATTTAAATTTCCATCTGGACCAAATTTTAAAAAAGCTTTTAAATAACATTTTTAAATAAAATTTAAACTTTTTCCTTGGCAAACTTTTAAATACAATTATGATTTAAGTTAACCTTTACCCACTATTATATTTTTCTCAAGACAAACAAATGAAACCCATTATATTACACACTGTTATGTTTTCCTACTAACACACTTTCCTATATTGACTGGTGCTCACTATATCATCAATTATTAATAATTCAGTTCACAGGTACAGTTCGTGATCAAAGCAAAATTTACTGATGTAGTCTACCGTCTAATTTTAGCTTCCTATGCCACAATTCGCTTCATTGTTATCGTTGTATTATTGACACGAGTTGATAATTTAAATAATGAAAAGTCAGAGAGAGTGTTTTGTGTTATAATAACTTTTTATACCTTGCGTATGGGTTATATTATTTTTTTGTTTACTTGAACATGTGAGGTTGCTCCATTATAACTTGACTAAATAACAATTTGAAATATTGCTTTAATTTGTCTTTTATCTTCATTTTCTTCATTTATGAAACGAATTACTGCCTTAGAAAGTATTATTTTGATTAGTCCTCAGAGTAGTGGTCGATAGTGAATTTATAAAATAGATATTAATTCTTAACAGAATTAATATCTATTTTATAAATTCTTAACACAATTTAATTTTTAACAGAAAAATAAAACCAATTTTAGCAATTCCTAATCCAAACAATGAGGATGATTTTGGTCTCCACCAAAGAACTTTTTATTTCAACAAGATGGAACTCCTCCTTATTTCGAAGTTGATGTGTGGTATTTATTGATGGTACCAACTCAATGACCGTCAAGGTCATCAGGTTTAACCTTTTTTACAAAAAAGTTTTTTTGAAAATGTATACACGTTTTGTGGTCAAGGTCATTTTGTAACTTATTTCAAAATAACCTCTAACCTCTAAATTTGTTAACATCAATTATATTTTAAGAAAGGCTACCCATAAAATATTGTAAACAAACCACAAAATCCCTTTTGGAACCGTAAAGGTAGTATTCTATAGTACCTTTACGGTTAGTTACCTTACGGTAGTATAAGTACCACCTTAGAAACGATATCTGTGAATCTATATATAAATATTAATAATGTTCAAAATAAAGAAACAAATATTGTATTTTGCTATCTTAAAAATTCATTAAAAAAATAAAGACCTTCAAAGCTCATAACTCCTTTGATGTGTCGTTGCCAATATAGATCTATATTTCAATGTGTTAATAATTATATACACCAACGCACTAATTATAGGGCCTGAATTATGACGACTTTAAACGAATGACGTATCCCACATGTTAGTATAGAAATAATTTGAAATAAAGTGTTTTTATTGTTTTCTATCGGGAATATCTATTTTTGTTTGATGTCTCATTATAGGGAAGCTAAATATACAAGTGACATTCGTTAATTTATCGGTGAGCACCATGATTGTCATTTCAATTAGCGTGAATATTCCTTAGATTATTTAATTTGTAAATTAATGTTTGTGATTGTTGGTAACAAAAATAGTACATTTTTAATTTATTTTTAACAATATTTACTATTTTAACTCTACAGTAAGTTATTAACCGTACATTGGGAAATGCAATAGTCACTTGCATACTTATTGAAAATGTCTAAATTTAAATAAAAAAAGTAAGAATAGATCTAGTAATGTGTGGAAAATGAGTGAAAACGTCTAACTCTACGATGTTATATTATCGACGTCAATTTTTCGCCTGAACTTGTTAAATAAATTACTTAATAATTATAATAGTAGAGGTTATTTGAAGACAAGTAACACTAAGAAAACTAAGAACACTTGAAGACTAAGTTAAAGAAAATGATCTTAAAATTAATAAATTGCTATTTGAGTGATATTCATTTAATTATTGTTAGTGAAACTCACTATTGTGTGAAAATATTTAATATATTGTCTGAGAATAACATATTCACCGTGAATCAGATATCAATTATTTATTTTTAAGAATCAAAATCACGTGCTAATATCACTATTTCTATATTACAGAATCATATTATTATCATGAGTAAATATAATGAAATATGTTCTTTATAAATACTTTATCAAATGTTTAAAAACAATTTACTTGCTTAACAATTATGATAATATAATCGAAACCTTATTCTGGATATAATTTAGTAATTATTGATGTAGAACAAATGAGTTTCTGCAATTATTATATTTTAATAAGTTCACTTGAGACACACGCACGCACCTGTTGCGTCATTGTATCAGTACGCCTTGCGCGTGCAACCCTTTGTTGGTTTCCTAGTAAAATTCGTCGCTTTTTTCGCCTTTTGTGTTTTACTGTATGTACCTTGTCAAGAATAGGAAAAATTGTAAGTTTCTCTGTGTACTCTTACTATGGTTGTTGAACCTTTTCTTTTGTGTTGTATTACATGTTGTCATGTAATGTTCAGTTATCTAATATGTACTGAGCGTAATGTAAATTATAGTTTTTATGGCATTTTAATTTGTTAGAAGAAATAGATGATTAGAAAAGCTAAATGAGTGTCAAACAGGATTTGTTAGATGTAAAATTAAAGTTTGTGTTTCTAAACAAAGATATGTTCACGAGAATAGATAGTATACTATGCAATACTATGCAAGAGAAGTAATTACTACAGCTACTGCAGCAATATTTATTGTATACGAGGGTGGATCAAATACAAACAGGATTTTTTTATTCTGGGCGTCCACGGTTGTTAGGACTGTCTCGAGGTTCTAGTATTTTTGGGTGGGATAATGATCCCATCCAAAAATACTAGAACGAATGGGAAGAGCCCGGCCATTACACACTCTCAACTAGTTCGTCAGTAGCGATCACGATGTCGGAGCGAGAGGTTATGAAGGAGTTCAAGCGGCCGTAGATTGACTGCACAGTTAAGGGTCCAAACACTATCAAGAACTCGTGTGTTTGCCTGGCATAAAGAGTTCAAGGAAGGGCGAGAACGAGTGGAAAATCAGGAACACGATCGCCGTCCTCGAACCAGCACATTCGCGCGGTTCGAGATATTCTTGAAGAAGACCGATATGTGACCGTATCTGAATAAGTTATGAGAGCTGCCAATTGCCGCAAAAGACGAAACTGACCAATTCGAGAGGCAATCCTCCTTTACAACAACGCCAGGCCCCATACTGCACTTCTAAAGCCGTAGAGAAATTGAAATAAATATACTGTACTCCATTTGAATATCCTCCCTATAGGCTGGATCTTCCTATAGACCTGCGATTTTCATTTGTTTAGGCCGCTTAACGAAGCTCTAGGAGGGCAACGATTTGAAGATGACAAGGGCGTAGAGGGATTCGTGCGTAATTGGCCTCTGACACAACCAGCTTTATTCTACAACACTGGGATAAGAAAACCTTCTTTTTCGCTGGGAAAAATGTATTTGTAAAGCAGGAGACATGTAGAGAAATAAAATATCTTTGCCTTTTGGTTTTCAATTATTTTTTTTTAAATAGTCCCGTGTATATTTGATCCACCCTCGTATTTTTGGTCAAAGTTTAAACAAAACACTAATATTACTTTACAAATTAATTTCTGATGAAAAAATTCTGCCAAAATATTCTATTCTGAATAATCTACAATATTTTATTGACTACATGTGTTTGAGATAACTTTATAAAGGGTGGTCCAACCATAATGCACGATGTTAATTGTGAGTCACACCTTAACGTCAATTTTTTTGCCCAACTTAATTTGACATTTCTTTGTATCAGTGTTTGACAAATTCAACCATGGAGAGGTACACAATTGAGCAGCGCGTTAAGATTGTTGAAGCCTTTTACGAAAATGGGCGTTCAAATCAAAATGCATTTCGTGCACTTCGTGACTTTTTTGGTCAGCATAATCGACCAAATGTGTCCACAATCGGGAGAATTGTGCGCAAATTTCAGCAAACCGGGTCTGTAGGAAATGTGAAAACACCTGTACATGCTCGCCCAGTTCGTTCTGCGGAAAACATTGCTGTTGTTCGCGATAGTGTAGCAGAAGAGCCGTCAACCTCGACTAGTCGTGCCCAACAATTGAACATCTCACGAACATCACTGATGCGAATTTTGAATAAAGATTTGAATATACACGTTTACAAGGTTCAATTGACTCAAGAGCTGAAGCCTACTGACCATTTCAAGCGTCGTCAATACGCCGAATGGTTGGTTGAACAGTCAGAAATGAATGGTGACTTTACAAAGAAAATCATCTTCAGCGACGAAGCACACTTTCACCTCAGTGGATTCGTTAACAAGCAGAATTGCCGCATTTGGGCAAATGAGAATCCACGAGTGATTGTTGAAAAGCCGATGCATCCACAAAGAGTGACTGTTTGGTGCGGTATATGGGCTGGCGGCGTCATCGGGCTGTCGGCCAAGCAGTTACCGTGAATGGTGTTCGCTATCGCGAGATGATAACGGACTTATTGTGGCCAGAAATTGAGGATATGGACCTGGACGATATGTGGTTCCCACAGGATGGTGCCACTTGCCACACAGCCAACGAAACAATGGCACTTTTGCGCGAGAAATTCAATGGCCGTGTTATCTCACGTCGTGGTGATGTTAATTGGCCGCCACGATAATGTGATTTGACACCGTTGGACTTCTTTCTTTGGGGATATTTAAAAGAAAAAGTGTACGTCAATAAGCTAACAATAGTTCAAGAGCTAGAGGATGAGATAATTCGGCACATTAACGACATTGAACCTCAATTATGTCTCAGAGTCATTGAAAATATGGACCATCGGATAGAGGTATGCCACTGAAGCCGTGGCAAGCATTTGGGCAATATTTTGTTTCACACATAATTGTCGTAGATCTATCTTCTATCATAATAAAAAATATTAAGATAATTCTCTGAAAACTTTTTGTTTTATTTACAATTAACATTGTGCGTTTTAGTTGGACCACCTTTTATTAAAATGCATGACATTGATTATATCTTATTAGAAATAAATAGTGTTTTTCAGCCTACATGTGTACCGATGTCTTTGTTTATTTATTCCACCACATATATGTAATAATTAAATATGTTGATTGTATTATTTCTCCGTTACAATGATTAAAAAGTTCGGCTGTGACGGCATCCAGAAGCTGTTTGTGTGAAGGATATTATTAGACGTCATGAAATTTAGACGTTGGTAAATTGCCAGGTCAGTTTTTACGTTTATAGTAGACAAGTGTCAGGATATATAAAGTTTTGGCATTGGCCTTATTCCGTTCTCGAATGAAACTGAAAGAGAACGATGCCGAGGGAGCACTACCCTTTGAATATATTAGCAAAATAGCGTGTTGATATAAACCTAACTTATAACGGGCTTATTATTAATATAAATTAGATGTTTTCGACTCAGTTCACGGTTCACGTGCTGAACTATTTATTATGTAATGTATTATAAACTACATATAATCGTTGAGTGAGGCCACTACGTAATTGCTTTACTCAACACATTAATGGCATTATTACATATTTTATATAAAATATCGAACTAGAACAGAGTTAAGCTGATACTTCTACATAGTGAAACTGGACGAGGAGGACTGAAAAGATTACATGTTGCATAAGAGACTGTTAGTCTCAATAGCAAGAGTATTTATACTACAAACAGGACTGTATTAGGAACATTAGGACATAAGAAATTGTTCATTATAGATTTTAATGTTTTCCATGTCTGTCAGTAATGTATTTATATAATTAAGGACACGTATATAAAACAAGAGAAGTATCTCAGAAGAAACAAAGTTTAAATAGGAAATGTGCATGAAGTTTTATTTTTTGTTAAAATAATAGTAATAATAATAATGCCTTTATCGATCCAAAAAAAAAATTTCTAGGACAAACATATGGAATACAAATGGAGGAGAGGTGTACACTTCTGAACATGTGCTATGTCAGTGACTGGCTCTGGTATGACGTAAACACCTTGCGTTTGGCCTCTTTTTCTAGGACCCAAGCGGACTGAGAAATATCTGCCTAGAGATGAAATTGAGCTTTTGGAAAAGGGCCAACTTCATACTCTAGCGCTGATTTATTTATGGGGAGATACAATAGAGGATAGCCTGAATATTGCAAGGCTTCGCGGCCCTCCTCAGAAAACTAAACTTAAATTTAACCTTACCATAACGTGTAATTTAAATGGACGTTTATAATGTATGTATTATATTTATTTTTATATTACTTATTTTCGTGTTGGTATTATCTATAAATTAAAAGGAATTTGAAAAACCCGTAAATAAATAAACAGGATTTTAACTTATTTTATATAAAGTATTACTTTAACGGACGTATTATAAAATTTTAAAACAGTACGGCCCTTTGCGGAACTCCATTAACTACATTTTCACGGATTCAGGATAATCAGCTGAAAAGTTTAAATTAGCTTCGCCCATCAAACATCCCTTATAGCATTCTTTTCCTCTGGAATCTTTCCTTTAATTAACAGACCGAAGTAAGTTAATATTGAGTTATTTATTGTTTTAGAAAAAGTTTCCACATTTTTGGTGAAGTTTCATTCTCCCGTCGCTATTTGTTGTTTTATAAGTTAAGATGAAAATACGTTGGAAACTTAACTGTGAAATATTGCATAGGATCCTAATTATTTCTACATTATTTATGAATTCTTTAAACATTTCCATTAAAATTATTTAATAATTAAAATGAATTTTATGATTACCAAAGTCATTTTAGTTGTAGGTGCCGATTTTAAGTGATGATTAGGTTCATTTAAAAAAATTATGGAAACAAAACGCAAAAACGCATTGTTTTGTTTCCATCTATTTTATTCTCTTCGACTTGTCATGTCATCCTGAAAAAAACGTATTTGCAGGGAAACCACTCATTCTTTCGTATCACAAGTAGCTATATATATTTTTAGTTTCTGATTAATAGAAGGTCACCTTGACCATAAATATATCTACCGAACGTGATTATATGTACAACGAGTTAATTACCTAAACCTAGAGAATTAAAAAGATTGTCCTTTTACGGTCTATATACAGAACAAATATAATAACAAAACCAATTAATAGCGTCATTAATTATTAGACATGTATCATTGGGTGAGGCATATAAATAATTCGATAGAACCAAATTTTTGAAATGACTGAGATAAGGTAATAATAGTAAATTCGATAAAAAATATTGCTAAATGAATTGGTTCTCTGGTGTAAAAAATATGGAACTATGCGGAGGATGCTATTTTCTTAGCAGTATCTCATAGTACTTGACTCATTAAAACATGAATGCACAGAAAAATGTTTGAAAAACATTGGCGCAATAGTGGTGAGGCTTATATAAGTATAACTACAATTACTGTCCCTGCTACCAGACGGTATAGAAACACCCAACTGTCATACGTCATCACAGTTTGCTGTAAACATTGCTTTCTTAATAAACATATTCTGGGATGTCGCATCACATATTTTCTTGATTACGCCTTTTACGAGGGGCACTATTTATATTTTGAGCCCTGGGAACACTAAGTCTTGTCAGACGCCATCTGACGTTTCCAATGGAAAGTTTGACAAATTTCACCATAACCTTCTTCAGAACATTTTATCATTTAATCGCGATTTGTGTTGTTTACAGTGATTTGAAAATTATATCTCAGCGAAAAAATGGAATTAACTCGTGAACATTTTCGTTCGATGATTTGTTACGACTTTTGACGTAATAAATCGACGAGTTTAATCGTAACCGCCATTCGCTCACCGACGAAAGTCGTGAAGGTCATCCGAATAAGTTGTTGTACCAGAAAATACTGATGCTGTGCAAAAACTGATAATGCAAGATCGTCATGTGACATACTGTAAGATTGAGGCACCCTTAGGCATTAGTTCTGCTAGCATATATAAAATATTGCATGATCATTTAGCTGTAAAATAGGTTTTGTTCTCGTTGGATCCCACATAATTTGAAAAAATCTCAAGTAGATGCTCGTGTCGATTAGTGCAAACAAATTTTTCAAGACATACAATGACAAATTAATGGTTTTTTTATTATTAGGTTCAAAGTATAAATAGTTCCCGTCGTAAGGAATGAGATGTGATGTGCTGTTACAGTAAACATTCTCAGTTAGAGAGATATTTTAGCAAAGTCGAGTCTCTTCATTCATAAAATATGTGCAATGCGTCTATCACTATCCTCTGCCATATTTTGTCCCACTCTCATTAGTACCGAGTGCCATTATACCAATTTGTACGTAATTGCGTAGATCATTGTCATTAATAGAACTTTGCAGCTCTTGTAGGAGACCTGAAATACGGAAGACTACAACTCTTACCAGTGACAATAGTAATCTGATACTTAAATAGCAGGTCACGTTTATGCATATGTGTCTTTGAGAGACTTAGAGACTTACAGAGTTAAACTCTCAGAGGATTAAAGACTTGACTTAGAGACTGAGAGACTAGGAATTTAGGAATTTTCAGATTTAGATACTTAAAGGTCTAGAAATCTAGCGACCTAGAGACTTAAAGACTTGGGGGATTAGAGGTATAGAGGCTTAGAGACCTAGAAATTTAAATGCTTGAAGGTTTAGAGATTTGGAAGGGTAGAGACGGGGACTAGAGATTAAAAGACTTATTTTAAAAGTAGAAATAGTTTTCATTATATTAGTGATTAAGATAGATTAGGTTACAAATTAGGATAAAGATTATTTATTCTAAAAGAATCATTATACCAGAGGAAGCATCGAATTTTTATAGGCAATCCTGTATATTTGCAAGGGTACATTCTGCTTCAATATTTTCGCTGTAATGTAACAACATTGGCTCCTTTTTATTATTGTTAGTCTGAAAATCACTTTTATTAAAAGTTAATCACAAATTATAACTTATATTATAACTTAAAAAATGTCAGCACTTAAATTCTCATTTTTCTCCCCGCGAATTCTGCACTGTCACCAAACTTCGAACGTCTACAAGATCCAAGTGATGCCGGATGTATTAAAGGAACATCAATCAAAGCAGCTAACAGTTATATCCTTTTATTTTTTAAACAGGTTTTATGTTACAATGCTAAAGTTCATCTGTCTGTCATCCGGCGGCTATAGGTGATCTATGGTATGTTACATAACGAGAGCAAAGAAATTGTAGTTGTTATTTTGTCCACAATATAGAATCAAAAATGACGGGATAAAATCGTTTTATATAATATAGCGTTGAAAAATGAATAGAAAAACTGTGGTGTTTGTTGATATATGGATTTTACACAAGGAGCTGCCGACATGTTTAGTTTGACTTTCACTTTATTATATTTTGGCATGAGGATTTGAATTCCACAGGAGCGTATGACCGGTAGGGTGTATGTAATATTTAATGAGAATTGGAGATTGGTCAGGTTGATTGGATTGTCAATCGGAATTGTTATATACCAGCGTAATACAAACGGTGTTAGAATGGTCGTAAGTGAGATAGTCCTTAGGTAAATAACCGGTAAAATAATTAGGATTTTCACAGACAATAGACAATCATTGATGATTCTGCAAAATCATGAAATATTAACGAGAATAGTATGGGAATGTAACCATGCACTAGCACACTCTGCTCGTACAAACAGCATTGTTTGTTTGGTCAGGCATCACGTATGTACAGTATGGAAACTCTCGGATTTACTCTGTTTACTACACTACCGAAAACAGTAACAAAGAAGTAATTAAAGATTGGGGGAAACGGAGACCTGTTTGCTCAGGAATTCTTTGATACCCTAGCCGAAGCACATACATAGCTGACTTTCTTGGAAATAGGAATCGCCTGTGTCTTGTGACAGGATTTTAACTGGACACTATCAGATACGAAAATATTTTCATAATGTCTTCATAAGTTGAGTAATGGGCGACTTTGGCAACGTCTAGTCGGCAACAAATAAATTGGCTGACGGTTTAGGTGAGAAGATTCTTCAACTGTTGTAACTTTTAGATGGATTAGCTTCCCGCCATTTCTAGATTCCAGATATCTCTATCATACCATAAATCCTACATAGAAAATATTTCATACATGATCTGCAAATCGTTGAATATTTAATTAGTTAATTAGTTATTTAATAAACAACAGTTTCTTCAAATACAGAGAATTTGATGAAGTAGAGACATTTTAACAGTAACTTTAAAATATTTGAGCATAGAAATATAGCCGCACAATGTTGCCAATAACGCAACTTTGGTAAGAACAATAATTTTTTTTTCACGAGCATAGATGGAGCGCTGCTTCAAAATTGCAGATTTCTACTATTTCCTTTTCAAGTTTTCATTTAAATATTTACTCATGTAACTTTCATCTAATTTATGAAAGAAAAAAATAGCAAATTCAGCCACACTCTATTTTAACAAGTTTCTATAAATGGTTAGTTTCCATGGAAATTCAAACATTCCAAACAATTTAATTATGAACAATGAGCTCATCTGCATTTGGATAGATAGGTCTTTATGCAGAACTGCAGATATTTGGTTGCATAAAGTCCAATTCAATTGTACGAAAATCCTCTGCAGAGCAAGGAAGTGGCAGCTTAGAAAATTTAGATCGCTATGTGGATTTAATGCGAAATCTTGTCGCCGTTTTCTTAAACTTACATAGTTATCTTCGTTGATATAGTGGGTATGCAGTAGGGAATGTTGACAATATTCGAATATTTCTCTGATTAAGGGACAAGTAGCGTAAAGCGCTTCAGAAATTAAAATTTGAAGTAAAAAATTGTATTGGCGCCTTAAGAACTTTGCTGAGAAAATAATTATTGTACATTATTATTGATTAAAAAATAATAATTATATTGTTATCTTTGAATATTCATCTTAATTAGCTCTGTAAATGTTGTAATTTATTAGGTAAGTAAGTCCAGTGGTTAATTTTTTAAATTTAAGTATGTTTTTATGACATTAAAAACTAAGAAATTACGTACAAAAAATGATTAAAGTGTAAATAAAAACATGACAAATAACGAGCAAACAAAAATAAAACATTTAAGAACCGACTATAGAAAATCAGATATATAAGATATAAGAGTATTTATGAACCTACTATAAAAATATAGTAGGAAGTGAAGGAGACATGGAGACAGAAGGAGTAAGAGGAGAAACCAATCTACTTGACGTGTCGTTGATACAAACAATTGAGATCTTGTGAAAAAGAGAAACACGAAAAATAAAAGTACAATAAGAGAATGTCAAAAGGTAAATTCATCGAATGCTACAGGTATTAGGAACATTGTACATAAATATTATTATTGTAAATGAAATTATTATCATGAAAAATTTATCGTGAGGTCATCAGTCCTGAGACTGGTTAGACGCTAACCTCCAGCTTCTCCTATCTTGTGCTAACCTCTAATAAGAAATTACTAGACCTGATATGATACTCATGATACTCCTAATATAGATGAACGGGTGAATAAGAGGATGGATAATAATGCAAAGTGCAAAAATATTTCAAGATTTTTTTGTGAATATATCTTCATTTTCGCTAAATTAACTACGTTTGTTAAAATAACGGAGACTCATTAAATTGTTTATTCTCAGCCTCAGTGGTTTGTTTGTGTCGATTTAAAAATGGACACCATATTTCTTGGACAGCAAAGTAGATATACAGGGTCCGTCAGGGAGGTATGGTGTTTTTGAACGAATTTTAAAACTTCTTGTTTTTATACATCAGTCGTGTATTGCCATTGAAGAGTACATAACATAAGTCAGCTGCAAAATTTATTCACCCATTTCATAACAGTGTCCCGTTTTGGAACGCGACCATGCCGACCAACTTTAAAATTGTTTCGAAATTGTCCCTGTTGAGCACCACAGAACAACCAGTTTCAATGAAAGTGTTGTAAATAAATACACGATGTACCACATACCACGGCTCCATGGCTACTGTAATGGCATTCCGTAACGAGTAGATATTAACCGTCCTGAAAACATTCGCTCCACGCAGGCGCACATAAAAGTCGTTTCAAAAACACCATACCTCCTTGACTGACCCTGTACCAAATATCCTTGTCACCTCTGTTTATGGGATAGTCGTGCAAAATAAAAGCATTGACAACAAACTGTATCGCCACCTCTTCACTTCAATTTGAGTTTAAAGAAACAGTTTGTAGAACCACTGGATAAGTGGGGTGATTTGGTTTTAAATATATTTGCCAGGCATTTTCAGCACTAAGTATGGAAAACTTGGGATTTTTTATACGGGATTTTTGACGGTTCACAAACTCGGAAACCGGTAAAAGATCAGATATATGAGCGTTGTTGAATCTGATGCATGGTTTAGTTAATTGTCTGTAGTTCAAATTTTTTTGGATAATCACAATGCAAATAACTACCAAAAACTAGCACATAAGATACTATGGGAGCCATCATAAGCATTAAATTATATTTTTTGCATAGTTACTTAGCCAAATTTCCTCCTAACTTAGGAGATTATAGTGGGGAGCAAGGTGAACGGCTTCATCAGGATATCTAAATAACGGAAGAAAGGTATCAAGCAAGGTGGAATCGTTATATGATCGACAATTACTGTTGGAGTCTGCAGAAGGACTGTTCACAGCAAAAATATGAAAGAAAATTGTACAAACAAATTTGTTTATAATTTTTAAAATTTTTTGCAACAATTTTTCTTTATTTTCTTGTTAGATTTCATGTACCAAAAATTCAAAATAAGAAAAATTGCTTATTTTATTTTGTTTCTCTTTGCATTAATAAGTATTTGTATGTTTATTTCAGAAACTATAGCCAATCAAGAAAAAGTAATGCCATTTTCAGCACCAGGGGCAGTAATGTGCTCATAATCAATGCTTAAATTCCTGACAACGGGTTGGCTGTTCCCCATTGTTATACTACAAAGTATATTATTCCAAAATCACAAAGTAATGCTATAATAACATACAGGCAAAGGAAACTCTAAATTCTGTAGAGAGAAAAACAGGAAGTAAAATATATTATTTAACTTAAGTATTTAATAAGAGATAGTGGCAACTTGTTACTAAAAAATCACGTCAGTCTAGTTTCCTTTAAAGTAAGAATGCAAAGAAACTTTGATAAATATCTTACCTGAAATACTCATAATTCTCAACAGAACAATTTAAATATAATTAGACAGACATCCTTTAATGAGTATTTTCAAGACATCATCAAAGCTTAGAAGATTAAGTTGTCTTTGCTTGCCTCTCGTAGAGGATTAATTTAATAGAGAAAAACAAAGTCGCTTTCTGTTTTACTTTTATGATAGCATAAAATAAACATTGAACTAAATATGAATATTCTGAATATCATATTTCTATGAGATTTACACGTTTTGTTGATATTTGACAATTCCAAACCCAACTATACGTTGAGAAAACTAGCATGTTATTGAAATTTTGCACTCTCCTCAACTTTTTGCAATTTGGGGAAAAGCCATTACTCTAAGTACCTATTTGATGTATGTCTTTTATGTAATATGAATATTATATAGCAATTAACACACTATTAGGGGATTAATGAACTCCTCGCATAAGCATGAATCATTATATACAAAATAATACAGGATCATAGGACGAAGAATAAAACAGTTTATTTTATTTCAAAAAGAGAAGTGTATTATAACTGTGTACAAGGTGTCAAGAATAGAAAGAAGTGAGATTCTCTCTGTGTACGTAGAAAGAGTGAGGCAGCATTCGGAGGAAAAAGGATGTACCCTACGCACGACCAGATCGAACTCACATTCATATTAAATATATATACATCAATATTCACTCTGCAAATGTCTGAGGCTTGTTCCTATTTTTGACAAGCTGTAAGTTAATTCATCTTAAGCGAATACGTCCACTACAATAAAAGAATATTAACGAGGTTCCCGAAAAAGTTAGACAAAGGCAAAGCTAGATAGAGACAAAATTTTTAGCGATTTATTCGCTGTTTAGTCCAATAGGAGGGTTTATTTGAATGTTTTTTTGTAATTGATTTTTTTTCCAAATTCTATCCTTTTAAGAATGTATTGGACTAAGATATGTACATTCGTATAATAACACTTCTTGCGACCAAATCATTCGGCAGTAGTTTTGTATTAATAAATAATTATTTAACATTGTCAGTTATCTTAATTATGTAAACACAGACAAATTGAAATACCAAGCAACATACGTCATCAATCAGCGTCGCTGTTTTGCGTTTTAGTTGTTGTTGCTAAATCAGTATCTTACGAGTAACTGTAACAACTTTTTTCCAGTGTTGATTTTTTTAAATTCATTATTAATTCACAAATATATAACAAGTGGAAATGGTTATATTTTGCTCTAACAGTCCTAGATAGCTAACAACTCGGAACAATTAGTTCTATTTTTATGATCACTGATTTGAAAAGTTCGTCTAGTAGACTAGTAGCTTAGACTAGTACATCTTACTATGTAATATACATGGAAACATATAACTAAGCTAAATATCTACCATGAACTATGAATTAAATATTGAATGAGCAAGAGTCCTATAAGGCGTAATCTCGAATATCCGGTTTTTCTTTACTATTATTCGTGTTTATATTTACGGTGGCGCAGTTTATCTTCTACCTTATCCTGCAGCATTACATAAACATACACACAAACTTAACTGACTGATATTGGAATTGAACCTATACTCGGATTGCTCAAAACTGACAATCTAGACCAGCTCTGAGCGCTTGGCTTCCTTACCTTAGATCAATCTGAAGAAAGTATCTCAATGTTCTTCAGATTGGTCTATATATATATATATATATATATATATATATATATATATATATATATATATATATATATATATATATATATATATATATACACAGAAAAATTTTAGTCTCAGAAGATCTAGCCATATTGTACATATGAACATCCATGCCAATCTAGATTCGAATTGGTCGTCCGGTTTAAACTGAGAAAATAGTCCTGTGAAAAAAACACTGAAAGTTCCTTGCCAGCCAACTGCTTTGATTCGATGCCCATGTGAAAGGCCAGAGTATTGTACGGTGCACCCCTTAACAGACTCAAGTTTTACCTAATTACACCTTGAATCAAACCCCTATAGGTATACTTAACTATATCTTATAGGTATAGTTAATTTACTTCTCCCTATATCGCAATTGAATATGCGTGTAGATACTATGATAAGGGCACTTAAGATAACATATATTAATCTTCAATGTAGATTACAATCCTATATTATTAGTTCGATACACACTCATGTGTTTATTTACTTTTTGTGCGTTAAATGTGTAGATATGTGTGTACCTACCTAGCCCTATTGGTTAATCCAATAGGGTTTAATAAATTTATATGCAACTGATTGCAATCATTTTGAAGTAAATTTACTAATCGTATAATTTTAGTTACTGATCATTACGTGGCAGCACTAGTTTATCAATAAATTAACTGTATTAAGCTATAACCCTTCTGTGACGGGCAGTAAATTAGGAGGAGTATACCCACAAATTAATCGATCTAAGATATGGTATCCATTTCTTTCCCTATTGTAGAAAAAACTGTCGTGATACAAAATAAAAAAATCGTAATATTAATAAAAATAAAGTCACCTCAACCCGGATTAGTTGAAATAACTCGACCATAACGGTAGCTGTGTTGGATCGAGCTCGTTATGTGGCGAATGTATGTAGCTGATAACTGTCGTCATCCTGGTCCGATTCCAAGCGCTGGCACTGGTAATGTAAGTAGCAATTGGGATTGTCCGCATTTTTTTAATGTTTATATTCCATTCAGACATATTTCTCTTTGTATTTAGGGGATTATCTAATTTATGTGGTGTGTTTTATGCTTTCTTAACTATACACTTTTATTTCGAACATTCTGTTGTGAGATGACTTAGGTATGGTAAATATTTTATTAAGTTGTTAATAATGTTAATTGTTTCTTGTATCTATTATTTGTATTTTAATAATTGTATGTATTAAAAATGTGCCTATTTTATTAGATTCAGCAGAGAATTATGTTGAAGAAGTAGCATGTAAATGTTGTTTCATAAAATCCATTACTTCATGGGTCTCTAGCCGAAATATATACTTCTTTTTGAGTCCATTAATAACAAATATATAAAAATTTATTATATCGGCAAGCCATATGCTATAAAGAAATTAAAGGCGATGCCTGCGAAGTAGTAGAATAGTTTCCTACCCACTGTTTCTTTTTGTCTTATCTTTTGTCCATCATTTAATAATACAACATCTAATAATAAATAATTAATTTATTCTGAACCATCCTAAATAGTTTTAAAAATTCTAAATCGTAGTAAGTTTCCAATAGTAAATCATCATATATTTTATGTAAATGTGTTAGGTAACCGATTAATTGGGATTTCGAGTGATTATTCTGTAATTCTTCCCCTTTATTTAATAAACAAAATTCCGGGAACATGCATAAGGCTAAATTTTTCCTATTTAGTGTTTATCTTATGGATAAGCTATGAAATAATAACAAACAATTCCTTTTGTAAAAGTTAGGTTAACATCTAACAATATAGCAGGCATAAATATACCTCGACATTTTCACGATGTTTTTTTTAGTCTGATTAGCATAAAACTACTTATAGGGTATTTAGTTAAATAATTATACACTAAATACGAACACGCAATTAATTATAGATATTTAAAAAATAAATCAAGTATGTTATGTTGCGTAAACTTAAAATGAGCTTATTTAAATGCAGTTAATTGCCAATATTGACCTTTAACATTGTATTTGAAACAACAATGTATTTTGCGTTAATTAATAGCATGCATAATTAGCCATTACTGAAAATTCCCTGAAATATTTAGATTTCATGTTTTAGTATTCGTCCCAAATTCAGCGAATAAATTGCGCAATACAAAGTCCCAACCCTAAATTGTATCAGTCAGTAATTCTGACAACATTGGAGCTGGTCTCGTATAGACCATCGGTACAGGAACAATCGTCATTTATTGCCAATGTTTGCAGTAAACATTGAATTCATTCTAAATAAATGCAGATTCTGAGAAGCCACCTCACATCTGTGCTCTATTACGTATTGCGTAAAAAAACAGGATACCACCGAGTTATTCGATAACTACAACAAATTGGAGTCTTTCGTTAAAATGCATTATAATTTTTCCCGTTAGAAATAAATTTCAGAGACAGTACAATTTCCTCGTTGTTTTAGATCTTTATAGAACACAAGTTGATGATAGTGTGTCCTAGATGCTTTCCCAATCAGGATCCTTGTCAAAAAGATACCTCTTCTTGGCTTCATACCGTGGCAAAAATTCTTCACAACAGTCAACTTGTTTAAATTCCAGGGTTAATTGGTTTGATCACAGTTTATAGAATTGGAGGTAATGAATAATGTAATGTCGTATATAATTTCATATTCAAAACTATTTTTAGCGATTTTATGAAAGATAACCCAACCATTTTATTTCACCAAGGCCTGAATTTTGAAGCCTACATCCTTTGTGGCACACAAAGGATGTAGGCTTCAAAATTCGATTTTCTTAAAAAGAGAGAAATACATTTTAATGCTGGAGCTTCTAATACAATATCCGGCAGGTGATTTCTGCAGATATTTGTTTTTTTAATGAAATTTATTTCAAATGAATGATTAAAGACAATGTAATACATTACTGCCCAGTTGTCTAACAAAAATTAGATGCGATTACCTTTAGTTAATTATATTGTAATTAATTAATTTTAATGAATTCCAACTATATATTTTTAAGTGAATTAAACGTTAATTGAAAAAAAAAGAAGAGAAGAATTTAAAAAAAAATGGATGTCAGCTCTCAGTTAGCCGCAATCTCTAGGTTTCCAGATGTAAACAGGTATATTATTGTTAATTATTTACACTCATTGGTCAATCAGGGCAGTGAGTTATGTATTTCATAATAATGATATTACAAAATTATTACGATTTTAGTAATTTTTTTTGTTGAAAAAATATAAATCTTATTTTTTACCAAATAATGAATTTGCTTTAAAAAAGTATATTTTTCTAACATGAACTTAATGAACATAAATTATTTTTCATTCATCTTCTTCTTCTTTTGAACTTCTATCTACTTCATCTCAATTATCAGAGCCTTTATCTATAACAGAACCTTCATCCGTGCCTTATTTGTCTTCAGAAGTTACCTCTTTTGACACGGATAAAATTGGAAAGTCTTCGACTTTCATCAGCGTCGAGTCACCAATGCACCATGTTGGTTTTAAAGTACAATCAATAATTAATGATGCAACCGAAATCCTCTGCGTTCAATTTCACACAACATGAATCTGTTGCATTTAGCCACATCGAATTGTTAAAAATAGTTTGCAACATTCTCTTCTTTAAGTACTTCCAACAGGGTAGAATCAGTTTAGAGTCAAAACTAGTTACTTTCTTTAAAAATATTTCATTAGATCTTATTGATGATTTTTTTTAGATAAGAGCAGTAAATTCCTGGGCGACATTTAGTTTTTTATCATTAAAAACATTAATCACAGTCAATGACGCGAACATTTTTTTGAAGTCTTGTTTGAAAATATTTGTAATAGGTATATATTTTAGAAAAAAATATTTTTTTAAATCAAATTCTCTATTTAGTAAAAAACTGATTTAAATTTTTGCAATAAAAAAAATTATTGAATTCGTAATAATTTTATTATTACGATTTTATTATATCGTAATAATGTCATTATTATGAAGTACATATTTCATTGTCCTGATTGAGTAATTTATAAAAGTATTTTTTTTTCAATCGTTGTAGCTGAGGTACGATAAGTTTTGATAACATTTTATACATAAAAATTATTTTAGCTACGCTACATTGTATCCTTATTTACACTCGTTTGCTCATACTCATCTAGAGCGAGAGTAGGGTAAAGTAGCCTAATATGAGTCCTCTCCTAATATGAGACATTCCTTATTATTTTGAGATTATTTCCGATAAAAACCTCTTAAATATAGCAGAGAGCAGTTTTCTGCGATGTCAATTGTGTAATTCTTCTACTGTGTACACGATGGCGCTACAGTCGTTTAACGAACGGATGAAACCAAAAGTTTGAGAATTTTGTAGTGAAAAGTTTTTCACGTAGTGTTGTTAAACTACAAATATCTCGAATATGGTAAGTTGATAATTACTTTCATTGACATGGGTACATAGTATAAATACAGCAGATCATGACCTATGTTTATTTCAAAATTAATTGACCACTAATCTTGAAATATTTTTTGTGCTTGTCAATTCAGTGCGGCCTATTATGAGACCTCTAAGAGGTCGCAATATGAGAGAGGTCTCATATTAGGCATCCTAATTCTGTGCATATTGTAAAAAATTTTTCTGGTTTAGGCGAATTCACCTAACAATAAGAGGCGAAAACAGTGGAACAAACAGCAGATGGTTTTAGCTGTCTAAACAACATACTATGGGGTAGAAAGGAGCAGCAAAACAGTTTGGTGTTCCAAAAGGAACTCTCGAACGTTATGTGAAAAACATCAACTTTTCGCCTGAACAGCTGGTTACAGAGTCTCTTGGCAGAAAACCTGCATTAGGCAAAGAAATAGAAGGCGTGCTGGTTCAGTACTGTCTTGTTATGGATAAAAGATATTTTGGTTTGTAAAGGTCGGACGTAAAACAAATGGCGTTTGAGTTAGCCATTTCTAATAATCTTCGTAATACATTTTCAGAAGGAGCCCGAGGTTCGAGGTTTTTTGAAACGGCACCCAGAACTATCCGTTAGATCTCCTCAAACTATTTCCAATGCACGCATACGAGGTTTTAATCAAGAGAGCGTTGCAGCGTTTTTTGAAGTATATGAACAAGTCCCTGAAGGAGGGCAGCAGCTCTTTCAGTAGTCATAGTGGTAGAAACCGTGGGGGTTGGTATGGTGCTATGACACACACGACTGCGATGTGGAAGGCAAGAGGAAACCACCACATTATAATCCTCAGAACAGCTAGCAGAAAGCTTATCCTAAATTAATGATGGCGTCTCCTGGGACAAAAAACTCCGGAGGTAAAATAATCCTCCGTTCGGATCTCCGGGTGAGGACTGTTCCGGGAGACGTGATCGAGTGCAATAATAATAAGAAGTGTAGCATTTCACGAGTCGGAGCGTGGAATGTCAGAAGCATGAGACAGGCAGGGAAGCTAGAAAATCTGAAGATAGAAATGGATAGGTTAGGATTAGATATAGTAGGTATAAGTGAGATGCGCTGGCCGGAAGTAGGAGATTTTTGGAGCGGTGACTATAGGGTAATACACACAGGATCGGTAAATGGAAACGCGGGAGTAGGGATCGTTATGCGGAAGAACGCAGGACAGTGTGTAGATAGCTACCTACAATACAGCGAGAGAGTAATGATGGTTAGGTTAGATTCGAAGCCAGTGGAAACAGTAATAGTGCAAGTATACATGCCTACTTCTAGCCACAGCGAGGAAGAGTTAGAAGCCGTTTATTCGGACATAGAGCAGGTAATAGGATTTGTGAAGGGTCATGAAAATTTAATAATAGTAGGAGATTTTAACGCAGTCGTAGGTGAGGGGAAAGAAGGAGAATTTGTAGGGCCTTATGGATTAGGAAACAGAAACGAGAGAGGTAGCAGACTGATAGAATTCTGTGAGAAGCACAAGATGGTAGTCGCGAACACATTGTTCAAGAATCACGTTAGGAGGCGGTACACATGGAAAATGCCAGGAGGGATAGACAGGTATCAGATAGACTACATTCTGGTTAGGAAGAGATTTAGAAATCAAGTAAAAGACTGTAAGAGTTATCCAGGAGCAGATGTAGACAGCGATCACAACTTGGTAGTCATGAAAGCTAGATTAAAGTTCAAAAATCTGAAAACCCGGAAGAATAAGAAACGTATAAATGTAGACATATTGAGGGATCAGAATATGAAAGATAAGTTCCAGGAGAAAACAGATCAATTAATAAATAAAACGAGTCAGGACGAAATCAAGAACGCAGAAACTGAGTGGGAGGGTATCAAGAATAGTCTAGCTTCCGCGGCTACGGACGTTTTAGGACACGATAAAAGGGAAGCTAGGAAGCCCTGGATAACGGACGAAATCTTAAACTTAATGCAAAAGAGACGAGGCTACAAAAACAGACGAGACGAAGAAGGACTGAAAACGTATAAGGCAATAAAGTGGGAAATCATTAGAAAATGTAGAAAAGCGAATGAACAATGGATAGAGGAGAAATGCAAAGAAGTAGAAGATAAGTTGCAAGTAGGTAAGACCGATGAGGCTTACAAAATAATTAAGAGGAACTTCAGGGATGTAGGAACAATAAGTACAAATGTTAGGAGTCAATCGGGGGACATACTGATAGGAAGAGAGGAGAAAGCGGATAGATGGAAGCAGTACTTAGGAAATTTATACGAGGGTCAGGAATTAGGAGAGATATTAGAGGAAGAATCTAGCATCGATAGGGAAGATGTAGGAAAACCTATATTGAGAGAGGAATTTGAAATAGCACTAAGTGGGCTAAAGAATAATAGAGCGCCGGGTGTAGATAAGATACAGGCGGAAATTTTGAAATGTGCGGGACAGAAAGTAGTAAATAGGATGTTTGAACTGGTAAAATACATATACGAAACGGGCGAGATGCCGGAGGATTATAAGAGGAACATTATCGTTACTATACCGAAAAAGAGAGGAGCCGACAAATGCGAGAACTTTAGAACGATTAGCCTAACTTCCCATGCGTCAAAAATCTTAACTAGAATAGTGCAGAAGAGGATGAAAAATAGAGCGGAGGAAATACTAGGAGAAGACCAATTCGGGTTTAGGCGAAATAGGGGAACTCGCGAAGCTATTCTGGCGCTAAGAGTAATGTTAGAGAAAACAATAGAAAAAGGAAAGAACGCTTATATAGGATTTGTAGATTTAGAAAAAGCTTTTGATAACGTAAGATGGGAAAAAATGTTCGACATACTAAAGAGCCCGGGAATGAAGTATAGAGATAGGAGAGTAGTACACAATCTATACATAGAGCAAACTGCTGTTATAGAAGTAGAAGGGGAGGAAAGGGAAGTAGGTATTAGGAAAGGAGTAAGACAAGGATGTACGCTATCACCACTAATTTTTAATCTGTACATCGAAGAGGCGATTAATGTGGTAAAAGACAGAGTGGATTTCGGGATTAAAGTACAGGGACAGAAACTAAAAATGCTGAGATTCGCGGATGATATAGCAGTATTAGCATCTAGTAAGGAGGAACTAGAATCAGCATTGAACGAAATGGAGGCAGTGTTGACAGAGGAATACGGAATGAGGGTGAATAGAAACAAAACTAAAGTGTTAGTGTGCAGAGGGCGCGAGAGCAGAGCAAAAACGAAAGTACAAATTAATAATGAAAGATTGGGGGAAGTTAAAGACTTCACTTATTTAGGAAGTAAAATAAATTGGGATGGAAGAAGCGATAAAGACATAAAACAAAGAATAGCGCAGGGTCGAGTAGCTTTTAACAAAAAGAAAGCACTTTTATGCTCGGGGGTAATAAACTTAGAAACAAGGAAGAGATTTTTGAAAACATATGTATGGAGCACGGCACTTTACGGCTGCGAAACCTGGACGGTAGGGGAAGCAAGTAGGAAGAAATTAGAAGCTTTTGAGATGTGGTGTTACCGAAGAATGATGAAAATACCATGGACTGATAGGGTTAGAAACGAAGAAGTATTGGAGAAAGTCGGCGAGAAAAGGAGTATGTGGAAAAACTTAAAGAAGAGAAGAGATAGAATGGTAGGCCACTTGCTGAGACATGGGGGAATAGTCCGCGATATTTTGGAGGCAGAAATAGGAGTGAAGAAAGGCAGAGGTAGGCCTAGATTAGACTACTTCTCGCAAATAGTAAGGGATGTAGGTTGTAGCACAATTAGCGAAATGCGTAGGTTAGCACAAGATAGAAGAAGCTGGAGGTTAGCGTCCAACCAGTCTTAGGACTGATGACCTAATGATGATGATGAACAATAATTCCGATAAATAGGCACAAAACCACATAGATTATTCAACGTTGATGAAACAGGAATTACCGTGGTACAACTTAAAATAAGTAAAGTAATATCTACTAAAGGTAAGAAGTAAGTAGCCGCACTTACATCAGCAGAAAGAGGTGGTCTTATTACTGTTGTTACTTGCATGAATGCTGTTGGAACGTACGTACCTCCTTTAATAGTGTGGCCCAGAAAGAACACTAAGGCTGAATTAATGGATGCTGCCCCAGCTAGATCTATCTACGCCTGTCATCCTTCCGGGTGGATTCAATTCAGACATTTTTACACAGTGGTTTGATCATTTTGTAAAATTTACAAAACCAACAGCACCCGATCCTTTACTATTAATGCTGGATGGGCATTATTCTCATACGCGAAATATGGCGGTAATCGAGAAGGCGAGAGAAAATCACGTATCTATTGTTTGCCTTCCTCCACATAGTACGCATCGAATACAGCCTCTAGATGTAAGCTTCATGAATCCGTTCAAGACATACTATGCCAAAGAAATTTAAACATGGTTTAGGAATCATCCTGATCGTGTAGTAACCCGTTTTACAATTGCCCGGATCTTTGCTGCTGCTTACAACCGAGCAGCCACAATGGAGGTATCAGTCAATGCATTCAAGAAAACTGGTTTGTTCCCACTCAACAAAGATATTTTTCGGGAGCATGATTTTGACATATTCGAAAATGAAGCAGTCACTTCAAACATCATACCTACCTTCGAGCATTCGGAATAGCGGTTGTCCAATTATTCATGTGCTGATATTGGGCATTTTCAGTCAGGAAATTCGAACTATTCCAATGAAGCGTCAGTCTGTCAAGGGATTTCAAAGGATCAGGTCAACAGTAGCAAAGATTCTTGCTCATAGAACACAGAAAGAGAAGTCCCTAGAGGTTCCATATCGACTAAACGGTTTTATTCAAGGGCTCCTACTGAACTGAGCCTTGTAAATCCTCAGCAAATCAAACCATTGCCAAAGATATCTATTAAAAAGGTTGGTAAACGTTCTGGTAGTTTAGCTGTAATCACCTCTTCGCCTTATAAAACTGAGTTAGAGGAAAGTTTGGATAAGAAAAAGACCAAGTTGGTTAAAGAACAGAACAGAGTTACTAAGAATGTTCTTGTTATGTTATATGGATGTTACGTGTGAGCTCAAGAGAAAAAACAGTTCTAAAATGTCCAATAAGAGGAAACGTGTGGAGTTGGAAAGTGACAGCTCATGTGACAGCGAAGATATGATTCTCGAAGATGACAGTGATGGCGAAGAAAATTATGACGCAGAATGCTTGTTTTGCACCAATCCCTATTCTTCAGATACACAGGGCGAGCAATGGGTTAAGTGCACAAAGTGTTATCGATGGGCCCACGAAGACTGCGGTGCTGAAGATGCGAATTTCGTCTGTCCAACGTGTTTAAATAAACAACATTAGAAAATACAACAGGGTCTCATTTTAGGAACCCATTTTTTTTTTATTGAATATTTACATTATTTGCTCTTATTGTATTATAAAAACAAATGTTATATTTTTTACAATAAGATCCAACAGATACCAGAAGTATACTTATCCGACTTTAAGAAAATGATTTGAAATTTAATACATGTGTTTCTAATTCAAAATTATGATTTTTTATAAATGGGTCTCATATTAGGCTACTTTACCCTAATATTCAAGTCATGGTAATCACTACTTCTTTTTTTACAGGCAACCATGTATTATCGTGTATAGCAAGAATCAAACTTCAGTACAATATTTTATTGAAAAACATGATGAATGTAAATAATTAACAATAATACACCTGTTTACATCTGGCAACCTAGAGGTTGCGCTGGCTAAGAGCTGGCAACCATTTTTCTTTAAATTCTTCACATCATTTTCTTTCAAATAACGTTTAATTGACTTAAAAATATAGTTGGAATTCATAAAAAAAATTAATTACCATATTATTAATTAAAGCTATTGGCGGCTAATTTTTGATAGGCAACCGGCAGCAATGTATTACATTGTCATTCATCATTCATTTGAATTAAATTTCATTAGAAAACCAGATAAATTCAAGAATCAACTGCCGGACATTGGACTATTCATTCCATGAATTTCAGCGACTGACTGTATAATTAATGAAGAGAACATTGCTCCTTCATCATGCATTCCTTTCCTTTAGTGGTATTTGCATTTTAAAATTATCACTGTATGAACATATTCAATTGTAACTGTATTATGCCATTAATAGAGCCTTCTGGGAAAACTTACATTTCATAAAATTTGGGGCACATTTAATATTACTAGAAAGCACTAAGAAGCACATGCACTGGACAATTTTTCTTTGACTTTTATAAATACAATTTATTATAGTCCCATTAACCACAACCTATGATTGAATGCACATGTATATGCATATTTCGATAACAATGCTATATTTGTCAGCAGGTAGCTGTTTCTATTTCCAATTCAAATTAATTCAGGAATCTGCCTATTATCTATCCTAGGAAACCTTTTTAGGAGTTATTTTTAACATATAATAAAGGAGTCATGTAAATATTTCGCAAGAATATGGATCAAATGTGTCGATGATATCTTCACGATTTTTGCCAAAATATCATCGACACATTTGCTCTTTTTGTATTTATTGTCCTCTATTTTTAGGGGGCGAGGTTAGTCCCGCTGCTTAGAGCTACTCAGCTTAGCTCGGAGCTGTTCTTCCATCTAACTCCCGGACAGTCATAGGGATATACATACACAGGCATAAGCATGTAGGAATCGAACCCACACTCGAATTACTCAGAGTCGGCAATATAGGTCAACTCCCAGCGATTGGCGTTGTTATCCCGGATCAATCCTGGGAACTTGAAGACCTTCTGCTTCAGAAGTTTCAGTTTTGTTGGGTAATCCCCCACATCACTCGATCGACTTTCGTTTTTATTGGAATATGTCCGGTGCATTTTATTTATTTTTTTTTGTATTAGACAAAGAGATTATACGTCGCTGATGGTCTATGAATGAATATAAACTACTGCAGATATAAAGAAATAGGAAATGATTTAATGAATTTTATCAAACTCGCTGTTTTACGATACTCGCTCTTATTTATAAACTCTCTTTACATTTGTATAGTCTGTCAGGATTTTGGTGATATACGAAGTTTAAGAAGGCTGTACATAAAGAAATATTATTTGAAAATCCTCTAAGTTGTTTCTGTAAGGTTGCCCTACGTTATAAGACGATGCATGTTATAAAACACGTTTAAACGTAAAAAATGGTTAGATCAGTAAACTGTCAATAACAAGCTTATCTTTGTGTTGATAATCAATTATTATCCTGTCATACCTAGCACGAGCATCCCCTTTGTCTTCCTGTCCTCATTGTTAAACGTGGACACCATACACGTGTAATTCCCTGAAAGATCTGGCCCCGGCTCGATAATGTGGAGAGCTCGATGAACGCTATTCGTGTCCTTGCTAGCGGAATAATCCAGATTTAGTCGCCCTTTAAGGATACCTGGAAAATAAACGGTCGCATGAGTGAATGATAAAAGTATTGGAATACTCTGACGGTTTTTGAAAATCAATGTAATGGAACAATGTTTGCAGAATTCTCTTACGAAAACTATTTTCAGTAATAGCAAAGTAAACATATTTTATGATTTATATACGGGGACAGTTGTTAACGTTTTGGAAGATTCAAGGAAGGTCGATTTTTTAATTAAATCATACTGTTAAAACAATAATCAAAATAGATGTAAGAAATTGTCTAAATTATTATACCCATTATTTAATTATAGTCCTAATTTATATTATAGATTGTATAATTTCTATCCAGAATTAAATTAAATTTTTTTATTGCATAATTATGGTTGCTTTTAAATTTTTCCCACCATCATCTTTGGACACTGCTTACGTACCAACTATTACAGTAGGAACAAGCTCAACAAGAATACAAGAAAACTACAAGCTCAACAAGAATAGGAACCACTCTCAAAACTGCGATATCGGACCGCCCACGACGTGCGCAGTAAATGGCCTGGTCTTTATTCAGTCGAATTGATACCATTGCAGGGTGAATATCGGTGAATATATATTGAATGTGAATGTACACAGAGTTCAATCTGATCGCGCATAAAGTGCATCATTTTCCCTCCGAAAGCTGCCTCACTCTTTCTCCTACGCATACATAGAGAATTTCACACTTTTTCCTATTCTTGATGAGCAGTACTTAGGGATACTTACATTTGAAAAAAGTTTGGAAAAATGTTTTTACAGATAAGTAAATATTTTTACTCCTTAAATATGGTCAACTAAGATTAAAAATCCAGTATTCCAGCATGTTACAGATTTACAGATGAACATACACCTTTGTCGACGTATAAGATTACAATCATTTAAAAAATTTCTACTGTGAAATATGATAAATCGAAAAGTAATGAAGCGCCTTCTATAAATGTATTTCGTTATGAAAACTTGTTTCACAAAAATTTTTACGGAACGGTATTTTTAATATTGCTATTTATTAAATAAGCGTAATTAGGCATTAATTTGATGTTTTGATGACCAACAAAATATTATTTTTCCTAGTTTTCATAAATTCCATTTGACATAATGGACTCCAATAATTTGTAAACAAATATGACATATTTGTTAGAAACAACTTGGAACTTTTATTTACTGTGTGTGTTTAAAGTATTTGTGACTCTGGAATAGAATATATTCCAGTTTAAAGAAGATACTTTACAATTTGCATGATAAATTACAAGCTGTTTCCTTTTTCTATAATCATGTCTACAACAAGTATAGTAATAGTTAGCGCTTTCCATTTGGATGCCCGGGCAGTGTATAAGCAATATGTAAGTGATCAAACACTATTTCCTGGTAATCAGTAAGTAACTCTACAGAGTTGGTGGTTTGTACTGAAGTGTATTACTTCATTGTTCCAATAACCTTGAAGTAATTTGACTTATGGCGACATACCGTTCAATATATATCAAGGTCTACCGAGAGAAGATAAAAATATATAGTCCAATATACAGTTATATATAGTCCAATATACAACTATTACTATTACATTTTCGTTTAAAGTGATTTTACTCTAGAGATCATTATATTTTGTACAGGTAACCACTTACTGGAAATTCCGGTTTCGTTCCTAGTAGGACTATAGAGAAATAGTAATATTTTTCAAATTGTGGTATAGTAGTGGCCACAGTAATCTATAGTTTTACAATGAATAAACACATTTCGATAAAATAATTGACATTAATTACAATTTAATATACTTATGATCGATTCGAAGCCGAGGTTCAGTAAATGTACACAGAATCATATAAAAAAACGCAACAATCCGACAATTAGGTACGGTATTTAAAAGACGTAATCGAAATAACTTAATAAAGCATAATAAAATCCATACAAGATGATGTGCTTCTAACAGTACGCACCTATATCAATGCCTACCAGTTCTTACCGCATTGGCCATTTGGTCAATAATATTGCAGATTTCAGCGAGTCACGGGGCTATTACGAGCTGATCATTGATTGTATGTGCTGAATTTCCGATGTGAGTATACTCAAATTAAATCAGTCAAATCAATGTGTCTTCTTATCAAAAATAAACAGTTTACTTATATATGGCGAAATTGATTCAGTTGAATATACATCAAATAAGTTTTAATCAAATACTTCTACTATCTATGTTTTGAGATAATGAGTCCCCTAGTCTGTGTCTGATACTTCATGATTAACATCGCGTAATTTATCCTTCAGTAGAAACATAATCTGATAATGGGAATTATCCTGAAAATGATCTCTGAAAATAACCAGTCCCGAATGTTATTCCGTTAAAATTGTTGTTATTCTGTGACACTTAACACATGTGTCGTAATTACTACGCCTTTGTAACTTGCAAATTTAATTATTAAAAACACCTCACACTTATAAGTAATGAAAGAAAGATTTCAATACATTCCTACATGAAAATAAATGTTAAAATTAAAATTAAAATATATTACTAATGCACACCTACATTTAAAGTAAATGTAAAAGTCAACAGTGTTTGACGATCTAATACATAATGAAATTAACAAACAGATTGTGATTGTTTGGCGTACTGATCTTGCCCATATATTTTTCCATTAAACCGTTAGTCGTAAATTATCTAAAGTAAATACCGGATGAACAATGTTAACGCTTTGAAATATTTCGTAATGCTACTAATTAAAATGGTACATTATCTTGATCTATTTTTGAAAATACACTTCTTTAGTCTTCCAAAGCAACGCATATTCGGGAAAGTTTGTTACAACTTTTACTGCAAAGACGATCGAACATATCAATAGATTCAATGTAAAAACTTGAAATAAAAAATTGTTTAAAATCAATAGAATCAAGTTCAATAACCTAAACTTCTATCTGAGCTTCACGATATAATGCCTGTCATATATTCTTTTGTACCTTAGCAAAGTATTATATTATATCTATGTTTATGTTCAACATAATAATAATAATTGTTATTATAATCATGCCTTTATTGCTCTATAGAAAAAAAACTCATTCATAAGACAAAAATACAAATAAATACACAAATATATATGTGTACAGTATATAACTAAAAATAAATAAAAAACGTGATAACCAATAAGTAACATTAACATAAATAAACAATGGAATACTTCATTAACATATAACTAACAGGAGAGAAAACAGTTGTTGTTTCCCTAAAGATAGTAATCATGAGTACAATTATTCAAATCACAAATTTGGTGACATTACAAACACTGGCGGTTTAAGCAGCACGTTCATTTTTGCAGTCTTGCTATAAAAAATACTTTTCTCTGAAGAGCCTAGTCTGGATATGCGTATACTAAGTATGCTTAGTAATGCAGGTGCATTTATACTATTATGGGAAAGTTTAAACAAAAATGAGAGGCTAGTAAGCTCTATTGTGTCTCTGGTAATGAAACTACGGGTTTTCGATAAAAGAGCGATAATTATTCATCAAAGTACACACCAACATCCTTAAAATTTTCAAAACGTATTAAAACTGTACCACCAAGTGAATAGTGAAATATTAGCGGTTGTTTCTTTAAGCTGCAGGAGCAAACTTTATATTTATCTATGATTACTGATAGTTTATCGATCGTTTATAAGTCGATGAATTCTTGCAACCTCAATTGATCATCTAGATAGACTATATAAAAATAATTATATGAAGTTACAGCGACTAGTTGCTGTGATATATATATATATATATATATATATATATATATATATATATATATATATATATATATATATATATATATATATATATTTAATATTCACTAAATTACAGAAATAATATTATTTAAGTTTCAATAAGTTTCGTTTGGAGGTCAGCTAATGCTCATAGTACTAAAAATAGCTCTAATATTAAACTAAATCTCATAATAAATAAGTGCATATTATTATTCATATTGTTTTCTAATAAATTTAGTATATTAGTTGTCTTTATTTTTAATACAAATTTACCGAACTATCGTATGATGTGTGTAAATAGAGCATAACACACGAGATATTCCAAAATATTGCGCAATCTAAAAACAACTGGTATTTTGCCGGTCGTAATTAGTATATTACAACATACATCTAAAAGCTATTTCACATTATATCATATATGTATATGTATGCGTATCCCGTATGTACTGTGTATAAAACAATCGGGAAACACTCTTCTATTGCAGTCGTTTTACCTACAATGAAATTCTATACAATTCTTAAGTTCCAAATACTTCTTAATAAATATAAGAGGCATAGAGGCTCCAATTTTAGAACCAAGGTTTCTAAAGTGCTCTGATCAGAATATGAGAATTCTATGTAATGAGTAAAGAGTTCAGTACTAGAGTATTTTTTTAGGTATACATAAATGTCTAAGAAGTGTTTACAATAATATTTTTTTTCTAAAAATTGTTTCTGTTTCAATAAACTTTAAAACCCATTTGGTTATGTTATATTTCATTCTGCTAACAACTTAAATATTCATATTACAGTAAAAATAGCTAGTTAATATTCCCCTTGTTGGGGAATGTTGGCAACCGTAATAGTCTTTATAATAGAAGTTACAGGTTGGGATTCAGTGCATATAATATCTTCAACAGTAGGTACTCATGAAACAGCTTTGTCAATTTTTGAAATAATCTACCTACAAGGGTCTAATTATTATCGGTGATCGATTTTTATACTTAGAACTTATTTATACGCATACAAACTATAACTTTTGAAAGTTAACACCATTGTGACATTGAAACAAGATATACATATTAAAATATACTCTCATTTGTATTATTAATATATCTGATATGAAATGAATATGATTCATGAATATCTATATATATATATATATATATATATATATATATATATATATATATATATATATACATATATATATATATATATATATATATATATATATATATATATATATATATATATATATATAAATGAATCCCTATTTCCCTTGGTCACGCCATAACTTGAGAACGACTTAACCGATTTCATTCATCTATTTTTTAAATGTTTTCTAATACTTCGTAGAAGGCTTTTACGGAATGAAAAATTAAGAAAAATGCGCAGAATATTTGAGAAAACTTAACGACTATTTTAAGTTCGCGCGTTTGACAGTTAGCGCATTTGATGAATGTGACTCGAATTGTCTATGAATTTTTTAAATTGTCAGATGTCTGATACATACACACTCATCGCGTTTGATAGTTCGTGCGCTGCAAATGTCGCTTAACAGCTACATCGGTCGGCATCTATCGATCAAAAAATTCATTTGTTCATTTCATAGTGCACACTGCACAGTCGATTTGATCGAAACGTTTATCTAGTTTTCAGTTTGTTCAGTGAGTTTTTTGAGAAGTGTTTGTTCATCGCAGTTAGTTCACCGCAATCAAGCCTTATATCAAAATTTTATTTAACATCGATTTTTGGTAAGTTTTGATAGACTAACACGTGGTATACATGGTTATACAGAAAAAATAAAGGAGTATATTTTTATTTTCAGTTGAATTTTGGATCTTCAAAATGCCACCAATTAGACGTACGAACTTAGGTCGCAGAACTCGAAATGCTGCAAGTCAAAGATATACATATACGAGCAAGTCAAACTGACGAGCAACGCGAAGCGCAAAATAAAATTGAACGGAATCGATGGAATCGAAATCAACAACGTAGAAATGTTGCGTTTAATCCCTATCGAGCTGCATTCAATTATAACGTGGCAATCGATTACAGTTCACAGCAAATCGTTGCTATTGGACCAATGAACGTTGTTTGTCCACATTGCAAGGCATTGAAGTTTAAAAATGAAGCCCCTGGATTGTGTTACGGCCAGTGGCCAAGTCAAATTGACGCCATTGGTACCGCCACCAGAGCCACTATATTCATTGGTTTCCGGAAATGGGCCAGATTCTATACATTTTTTGACTCATATCCAGCAATACAATAATTGCTTTCAAATAACGTCTTTTGGCGCAACAAAAGTTATTCGGAATAATTTTATGCCTACTTTCAAGGTAAGTATAATGGGAAACAATAAACTTTTACCACCATGTGGCTGGTGCAAAATACGTTGGCAGCTTTCAATTGACATGGTGTAAAGTACGTTGGTAGCTCTGAATTGCTAAAAGGAATCAGAAATAAATGTGTTTATTATGTTTTTGAAATATTTTTTTTTATTATTTATTCCAGCTCGAATTGAATATTCATAGATAAGACAGGACAACGTCTGTCGGGTCAGGTAGTAAAGTATAAAAAGAATATTTAGTTAATAAATAGTGACATACTCATCACAGGTGGCCCTGGAGTGCCATTTTAAAAATTATGATAACATATGTCTTGATTGAAAATAATGTCGACAGAATATAATATTGACGAACCATCAAACTTTTTATCCAGTGTATTCGTGTAAAAACTAAGGTAGTTTTATTCTGGCGTATATCAGGCAAGAGTCATTTAGATGTCTTTTCATATATGAATTTTATTTTGAGTGTACATTAAAAATAAATTCTAGGTTAATAAATTTAATTCACATATAACAAAATGATAAATGTAAAAATAGTTCAAAATATTTTTAAAGAATTTGAAAATAAATGCTTACAATGGACACCTATCTTGCTGACAATACAACATATTGTTAAAAAACTATTTTCTCATCCGTTCAAGTGTTTCTGCAGAAATCAATCTACACTATTCAGAAAGTTCAAAACCTCGATGTTGTAGGTTGCGTAGCACATTAGGTTTTAAGTATGAGTAGCTGTATAAAATGAAATCCAAAGACATTCGATCTGGAGACTGAGTAGGCCCGTCTATTGTACTCCGGCATTCAGTCCATACATTGGGACTGGATTACAGTACATATATTGAGGTAAACTATTACTGCATCTTAATAGTATGGACAAATACTATCTTGTTGAAAAGTTAGTTCCAGGTCTCGAGATTCATCAGGATGTTTCTCTAAAATCTCCAAAATTAGAGGCTTACAATTAGTAGCATTCTGTAATACACCTCCGTTAAATCCCGTACGTCAAATTTTATTTTAAAAACACAGATCCAACTATGTGATTACTCAATATCCCTTCCCACACGCTGACTTCTTCTGAAAATTGTGTACGACTCTTACGAAATATATGAGGCATTGGTATACTCAGCTACCTTAAATATTGAGTATTCAGATTACTATTTAGGAATCAATTAATTTATCAATTAATTGTTTTTGAATACTCAGTTTCGGTTATTGTGTTTGTTGTATTGTCCGCATCACAAAATACATCAAGGGTAAGTAAATGATCGAAATTCAATCCCAGAAAACTACGCGTATAGTATAAAATGAATAAAAAAGTACAGTTCTGAGAAATAGTTATACGAAGCAGCAAAAAAAATTGATTATCAGTTTTCCACAAATGTGGAAATATTACACAAGCCCCTTTCATCGACCAATTTGACATTTAGGAGATGATTTAAGCTTACCGCATCTCACCTGGAGTAGTATTTCAAAAATGTAAAGAATAATATTATAATGGCATAAACGACATTTGGGTATGTAGTAGAGAGTAAGAATATCAGTATATTCTTATTCCAATATAGACTTTATATTGGAATAAGAATCAAATTTCTTACAGAGGAAAATTGCATGTTGTCGAAATATATATGTACAGGAATCTTAATTATCATAGTTGAGGGGAATATAAATAAGTGTAATTCAAATAATGCAGTGAAGAAATGTTCTTATTGACATTTAACTCTATGAATTTTTGAGCCTATTGACTGATTTAATTTCATAATGATTTCATGACGACTATGATCCTTTCATTAGCTAAAACATACAAAATGAAATTAATAAACTGTACACCATCTGAGATAATAAAATCATCATATATCAGCTGTTTCGTCAATTATTAATCAAAATAATATTAATACAGATAATTACATTTAAAGTGGTAAGTTATCGCTAAAGTGACGTTACTTGTGTACGCATTTACGTTATTATCTTTATCAGGTGATATTTACGAGTAGTATTATAAGAATTGTATTCATTATTTCCTTAAGTTACGCAATATTTACATCGACAATATGCAATTACGTCGGCTGTTGATAAAAGTATATGTATAGTGCATTTATTTCCGTACGATAACATAAAAAACTGAGGAACAGCCTCTAAAAGAAAATAGCAATGCATTAGGATCAATATAAATGCATTACTTGAGGTATCGGTGAACTGAGGTCCTTCAAACATTATACGAATGGGAAAATCTTTCAAATGTCATTAATCAGTTTGTCATTTTTTATAGAAAAAGAAAAAATTGTGCTCAAAAATATATCATTATATTGAGCATGTCGCCACATGACAATGAAAAAAGATGTTATCTTTGAAATATCATCAGTGAATTTTCCATAGTTTCTTTTTTAGAAAACGAAAGAACTGTCTCGATAATTTCAATATATGATACATAGCGCTGAGGAGAGACAGGTGATGTTTTTTTTTTAATTTATACTATGTTCAGCTATATTCAAATAAAAGTCAAAAGGCTATAATCTTTCAAATGTTGCCAATAAATTTGTCATATTTCCTTCTGTAGAATAGGAAAGAACTGTCTTAAAACTGTTTTTTCAAAAATTTACTACTATATTCAGCATGTCGCCAAACCAGACTTGAGAAAGTTGTAATCTTCTAAATATAGCTAGTCAATTCTCTATAGCCACTTTTGTAGAAAACGAAGGAATTGTCTTGACAATTTCAATTTATGAGACATAGCGCTGAGGTGAGATAGGTGATGTTTTCTCAACAATTTACTACAATATTCAGGATGTCGCCATTTGAAAAAAGCTGTTATCCTTCAGATACCATTGGTCAGTTCATCATATCTTGTTTTGTATGAAACGAAAAAATTGTCTCCATTATTGAAATATATGAGACATAGCTTTAGATAATTTATGATATTTTATTTTATATAAAATGAAAAAATTGTCTAGATAATTGCAATCTGTGAGACATAGCGCTGAGGAGGGACAGGTGATATTTATTCATAAATTTGCTACTACATTGAGCATGTCGCCCAATAAAAATCAAAAAGCTGTAATCTCTTAGATATTAACAGTTAATACACCATATTCCTTTTTGTAGAAAATGAAAGAACTATCTTGACAATTGCAATCTATGAAACATAGCACATAAAAGAGGCAAGTGACGCTTTGTGAATAATTTACTACTATATTAAGCACGTTGCCATATTAAAATTAAGAAAACTGTAATCTTTTAAATATCATCAATCAATATGTTATATTCTCCTGTACAGACACGGCAAGAATTGTCTCGATAGTTGTAGTCTACCAGACATAGCGCCGAGGAGAGATAAGTAATGTTTTCTGAAAAATTTACTACTATATTCAGCAGATCGTTAAATGAATAAAAAAAATCTGTAATCTTCTAAGTATCACTAATGAATTTGACATCATTTCCTTTATTGGAAACAAGAGAATTGTTTTAATAATTGCAATATATGAGACAGCGCTGAGGAGAGACAGCTGATGTTCGCTCTAAAATTTACTACCATATTCAACACATCGCCAACTGAAAATGTAGAATACTATAATATCTTAGACATAATCAGTCAATTCACCATATCATCTTCTATAAGAAGCAATAAAATTATCTTGATCATTGTAATATACGAAACATAGCGCTGAGGAGAGATATTAAATTTTTATTTTAATTGTTACTACATATATCGAGCATGTCGCCAAGTGAAAACCGAAAAAGTTGTAACATCCTAAATATTATCAGTCAGTTTACCATATTTCCATATTTTTTGTAGGAACTGAAGGAACTGTCTTGACAATTGCAATCTATGAGGCATAGCACTGAGCAGAGAGAGATGCTAATAATTTATTACTGTATTTAGCACATCGCCAAATGATACTGAAATAAACATTTTGGAACCCTAAAACGGACTTTTCCGCACGTAGAACATCTCTGTCTCGAAATTGAGTGACTGAGAAAAAATAAACCAACACATACATGCAAAATTTATGCGACAGTTTTACTTTATTAAATTTTTCTCAAATAGTCTACCATCATGCTTTCTCATGACCCATGAACAGGGTGGGGTGTATCCTATCTACCTCAAAATCAATATATGCTGTCTGGTAGACGTCCCTAATCAGAATCAGTCGAAACCCGATCGATCCGACACGATTTAATCCAGTGATCGGACTAACAAAACAATTTCTCAAATAGTCCACTATTGTGCTTTGTCATGACCCATGAACATGGTAGAGTGAATTCTATCCACCTCAAAATCAGTAGATGTCGTCTGGTAGACGTCCCCGGTCAGAATCAGTCAATACCCGATCGATCTGACACGATTTAGTTGAGTCATTGTGCTAACAAATAAAATTTCTCAAATAGTTCACCATCGTGCTCTATCATGATCCATGGACAGGTTGAGGTGTACCCTATCCACCTCAAAATCAATAAGTGTCGTTTGGAAGATATCCCCGATTAGAATCAGTCAAAACCCGATCGATCCGACACGATTTAGTTGAGTTATCGTGCTAACAAAAATAAATTCCGACGACAACGACAACAATGACACACACCCACACACACATACACATACACACACACACACACACACACACACACACTCACACAAAATGGTTTAAAAACCTTTTTTTTTTGGTTTTTAGGCCGAAAAACGAAAAATAAACCCTAGAAAAAAAAATTTATTTTTACATGATTACATTACTTTTTCCCATATGGTGGAGTGCGGAAAAGTAAAAATATGTAATTTTTCAGATGGCCATCACTCAATCCAACATATTTTATTTTGTAGAAAACTAAAGAACTGTCTCCAAAATTGAAATTTATGAGACGTAGCGCTGAAAAGAGACAGGTGAAGTTTCAGTATATTCAGTATGTTCCCAAATGACATGCTGAATATAGTACATTTTCTTTGGTAGAAAATAAAAGAACTGTCTGGATAATTGCAAATTGTTATATATAGCGCTGAGGAGAGGCAGGCGATGTTTTAATTACTACTATATTCAACATGTCGCCAAATGAAAACTAAAATAACTATAATCTTCTAAATACCACTAGTCAATATGACACATTTTCGTTTATGGAAAAAAAGAGAGCTGTCTTAATAGTTTCAATCTATGACACATTGCGCTGAAAAGAGACATGTGATTCAAAAAATAAAACCCGCCACGGGTAGGATTCGACATTTGTCCCGGATGGGAACCGAACGACATCCAGCTGTTCTCGATTTCCGACTTATATGTTTCCGACTTATAGAAAGGGGTCGAGAGTCGTTTTTATATCTAATTCAGTACCTGGCGGGGCTTTAGCCTGAGGAGTAATTGTTTCCTATAGCGATTATGTAATAGCTTTGCTATTCGGGGACTACTTGATAACTGCTTGGCGGTTTTGGTAGTTCCTTTCTCGATTTCCGACTTATATGTTACAGATATGTGAGAGACAAGTCATGTTTTCTCAGAAATTTACTACTACTCGTATATTCAGCAAGTCGCCAAATGAAAATTAAGAAGTCTGTAATATTTTAAATACTATCAGTCAGTTAATCATATTATCTTTTTTAAATAACATGAATGTAAAGCGATATTTCAAGATCATCTTGTTGAAGCCGATTTACAAATTATTCATAACAAGTACATAGAACTAGTGCTGGCAATAGAAAAAGTACAAAATATTTCTTTCTCGTTGATGTAATCATTTCAAATAGTGTATACTCTACACGTACGAATACATGGTTTAAAAGGTGCAAATGTAATAGTGTTATAGTAATAAGTGACTATTAAAAAATCATGTTTTACCAGTTTAAAATAAATGTAGGTATAGTATTCCTGCATTTATAGATCCTTTATATAATTGTAATGATTATTAGTATTATGCCAATTTTACATCACTAGATGTCACAAGGTAGCCCTCTTCATATAAAAAAAAATCACCACGAAGAACATCGCTCGGTGAAATAGTCGTAGAAATATACTACAGATGAACAGAATGCTACAGATGTTTAACCAAGCTAATTCATTTGATAGCGCTGTTTAAGTAAGTGTTTTTAACAATGTTGTATAAATTAGAACTTATAACCAGGTGCTTATTATTATTTTATTATTTAGTATTATTTATCTTGAATTATTATGAAGCAGCGAAGGTGACGCCTCTAGTATGTTGACAGAACGAGCGTATCTAGTTATAAGAAATGAAACTAGAAATTTCTTATTCTCTAATACCAATTCCCATCAGGTAGACAAAAAGTTATCATTAGAGGATGCTGTGATTTGAACTTCGTTAATGAATTCTGCACCACTTTATAAATATGTATTTCATATTTAAATTTTCTTGCATAAACCCTATTTATTTTCTACTTACCTGTTGTAGAAGCATTAAAAGTTTATTACTCAGTAACATTTTTAGTTAATTAAGTATATCAGCTAAATTACGAGGGTGAGTCAAATATAAACCGAAATTTTGATTAAATAAATTTATTGTCACAGTAAAAACATTTCTGAATACATTTTATTTTTCTACATAGTCTTCTCTTTTATCAATATATTTTCTCAATGATTGTAAGCTTTTTAATGCCGTTATAGAAAAATAAAGTTGGTCGTGACACTAATCAATTACGCACAAACGCGTTCACGTCTTGGTCGTCATCAAAACGGCGTCTTGCAATTTTTTCTTTGAGTGGCCCAAACGTGTGATTGACACATGGTGACAAATCCAGGCTATGGGGCGGATGTTTAAGTGTTTCCTAACAGATTCTTTAGATGAAGAATTACACTTAGAATAAGCATATCTCGTCTTTTCTGCCGAAAACCCAGTTTTGGTTCATCGAGGAGCTGGCAGTAGTAGGTGGCGTTAATTGTACGCCCCTCATGAAAGAAATCAATGAACGCTACCCCTCTGCAATCCAGTGGCGAGAATTTTGCCTGCAGAAAGACGAGTTTTGGCTTTTCGAAGTGGGTCTTTTTCAGGATATGCCAAATTTGTGTCATGTACCCCAACTAATGGAGCTACTCAGAGTAGGCCGCCGAACTAATCTGGTTATGCCGGAATCAGATAATTAGTGTAGGTCAGGATTCTCATCCGCAAACAATCGCAAACTTTGTCCGCACTTTACAGGTCGTTACAACGTACGTCTACGCAGTAAAGACACACGCGAACCTTCAGCCAGCATGCACTGAGGCATGCAAATGTAGTCGGTTGAAGGGTCCCCGACGTTCAATCGACGATGGCATCCACCTCGACGCGTCGACCTACCATTATTTTGTTTTGTTGATTGGTGTTTTCTACCATTATCGGCGTCGCGACGCCATAATGGTAGAAAACACCATCCAGCGGGTCCTTCCACCAACGGGACGCCGAACCGCGGAGCGGCGCATTTGGGAAGCGTCGATATCCGCGTCGCGGATTACTATCCCCACCCCAGCGTCGGAGCGCGAAGTGGGGCGGGACCAAGTCGCGAGGAAGCCGCGGATAGGGGCATGGACTCGCGGAACTCGCGAATGGCGACTTCCGTGGGCCGTGCCGACCTTGGCAGTTTGCCTCGACCGCTGGTATTACCAGTATCCGTGCCCCGCGGAAATGAGGGAGCGGAGGATCGTCGATATTTGTTATACCAGTCATAGACTTGGGTCGACGAGGGGGTTTTGTCGGAAACCTGTGCAGTCAATCGACGCATCCGTTTCATCCGGTTTTACGCCCTATCGCGTCAAAAAGTTTAATAATAATGCGTTGCCTAACGAATGTTTGTGTGGTACCTCTTGTTCAGACATGATGCTACTAGCAGTTAATTGGCCTTGGCGAGCCACGCCGATGGAGTTCCCTCCTCTTCACATCCCCATCTAATATATATCAAGACAGCATGCCATTCTCTTTAACCAACGAGCGTTAAAATAAAAATTCCGGTTTATATTTGCTTCACCCTCGTAGTTCCTTATTAAGTCATTATTTAAAAGACGTAACATACAGATTATTTTTACGATCGGCCATTATGGTAAGTCCCAAACTCAAACTGAGGTTACTCAATTATTAATAGAGCAACATTCAAATTACTAGCTATTAACTAAGGGGCAATTAGTAAAATTGAGGCACGACTGGGAATTGGGTCATGTGAGAGATATGCGTAGACAACGACGGCCTATTATTCGGAATGATCTTAGAATGAACGTGGTTGAACTAATCAAGATAATCCGGGCAACTGATTCGTGTACGTGAGAATATTTAAAAATGAATCCCTTTAGATGACTAGATGATAACCCGAATTACAGAATCTAATTTATGTAGTATAAATGATGAATTTTGTCGCCTTTAATCAAATTCCTGAGTATATGAGAAACTATAATTGAGTATATGAGAATGATCGGCAAATCGAAAGCTGGCAAAAAAAGCAAATATAGGAAGTGAGAAAAACCGATTAAAACAGAATTATTTTTTATTTAACCGTTATGAGTTACATGGATGTAGTGAAGTATATTTATATGTGTTTTATTACATCCAAACATATTTTGTCACTTAATAACTCTTAAAAAAGAATTTAAAAATTGAATTTACTTAATCCTCATTCTTTTTATGTTATTAATATTACATATTGTACAGTAATAACTATTATTACTCGTTATCAGTCTAGAGGTGTATAACCGGTGCCGCGTACACAGGGTTTGCGTATGGAAAGGTGTAGCGGGGGCTTCGAGTACATGACGCGGAGTTCAATTCACGCTGTAAACGAACTAGGTATCACAAAACAATCGATTTGTTCTAGGTATCCAGTTACTGTTTAACATTGAGATTGTGTGCGTCTGCTTCGCGAAAGAACTAAATCACTGTGCTATCGTAATTACATACATAATTTGTACAGCGTGCGTGCTATACAAAAAATGTCCACAGTGCCAAAGGCGAAAAAACTTCCGCTTACCGACAATGTGAATAAGTTTATTCGGGACTTTCCAAATTTGATGTATGATGGGGCGAAAATAGTGTGTAAAATTTGTGAAAAAGATTTATTGTGTTGGGACATGAGAGATTGCAAAACACATATAAATAGTACGGAACATATTAATATAAAAATAGGGTCTGCCACGGAAAACGGAGTTCATTTTTGATCTACTTCTCATGTTAATTGCCTGTCATTTACCACTTACATTACTTGACACAGCAGCATTTAAGGATTTTTGGAAAAAATACAATCCTAAGTATCCATTACCGACTAGGGTCACAGTGCGCTATGTACCATCTGCATGTGAAAAAGTGGAAAGTCAGATTAAATCAGCGTGAATTGAACTCTGCGTCATGTGCTCGGGAAACCTGCTACCCCTTCACATACGCAAGCCACACCGATTATACAGCTCCATCACTCTCAAAAGTTTCTGCTTTACTATTCTCTTCTGTATTATTAGATTCCAAACTTGAGTAAAACTATTGGTATGCCTACGGTATACATTCCGAAAGCTCCTTCAAATTTTGAAGTTATAAGGGGTTAAGTGACAGGTTATTGTCATATATGTAGTCGAGATATTGTCATATATACGCTTTCCATTTTTTTAATTCAATCAAATCTGCTTTGTTCTTGTAACTTTTGTGTACTATTTCTCAATTACGCAGAGGTAAGACACTTTTCGCTTTTTTTTTTTTTTTTCTAGAGTAAACTTATACAGGGTACGAATGAAATCCTTCTCTTAGGAAATCTATGAAAGACTAAATTACATCATCCTGTTGCAACAAGAGTAGATAACGTCTGGACAACAATCATGTTTTGATTCTACCCAACGCAGTTATCAGTGAATACGTATAGTGTCTAGGGCTGTATAATTGGTGCTGTCTACATGTAGCTTGCGTATAGGAAGGTGTAGCGGGAGCCTCGAACACATGACGCGGAGTTCAATTCACACTGATTTAGACTGACTTTCCACTTTTTCACGTGCAAATGGTATATAACTGCGCACTGTGGCCCTAGGCGGTATTGGGTACTTAGGACTGTATTTCTTCCAAAAGTCCTTAAATTCTGCTGTGTTAACTAATGTAAGTGGCAAATGACAGGTAATTAACATGAGAAGTAGATAAAAAATGAACTCTGTTTTCCATGACAGGCCCTTTATTATATTAATATGTTCCGTACTATTCATATGTATTTTGCAGTCTCTCTTGTCCCAACACAATAAATCTTTTTCACATATTTTACACACTATTTTCACTCATTATATATCAAATCTGGAAAGTCCCGAATAAACTTATTCACATTGTTGGCATGCAGCTGTTTTTTCGCCTTTGTTCGCTACTGTGGACATTTTGTTTTGTAACGCTGTACAAATTATGTATGTAATTACGATCGCAAAGTGATTTAGTTCTTTCGCGAAGCTGACGCAAATGGAGTGTTTTGTGATACCTAGTTTGTTTACAGCGTGAATTGAATTCCGCGTCACATGCTCGAGGCCCCCACTACACCTTCCCATACGCAAGCCACATGTACACGGCACCGATTATACAGCTCTAGTCATGACAAAAGACTGAACATTGTTGGCAACATAATGTTTTAAAAGTGGTAGTGTCGATTTGGTTTTTAAATTTTTCACATCTATTACACATGTTTTTGGTTTGCCAAAGAAAATATTGAATTTTGTGTTGAATATATGAGAATAAAATGCGTAGTTGAGACCCAAAAATTACACGTTTCTTTATGAGAGATTCGCTTAAGTTACGAAATTTAGTTCGAATTTTAGTCATCTCCCAATGATGCGAAATTGATTATCGAAATGCACATGAGAAATGTGTAATTTTTCGGTGTTAGTTGAAAACAGATCTCCTGTTTTTGGGGTGAATTAAGTATTACATGTATTTTACAAGTTATAGTTAGTACATTTAAAAAGTGTATTTAAAATTACAAGAGTATATAGCCATTCTTTTATAATTATGTATTGCGAGAGTAGTTAGTTATAATATCAATAAGGGGTCTCTTTAAATTTATATCAATGATTCCTTGGTTTTTAATTATACATATGAGTCATTGTCATCATCGCATCATAGTCATCAGTTATCAAGAGAAATAGAATAAGCCATCTTTTTGTTTTAATTATTATCACTCTACTTCTTAATAACTAGTGAAAGTTATCCACCTGTTATTTTTTTAGCGTTCTAGAAATTCTAGATGAAATGGTGTTAGATCATTAGAAAAGATGAAATTTACAAAGCAATAGGTTATTTTAACTTTCTGATAAATTAATAATCTTTATACTTAAAAATAAGTTTAAAATCCGTATTAGAGCTTCATACATTTTTCATTGGAAGATAATTAAACAGTAAATATTTTATGAGTAAAGGCACCCCTTTATTACATTTTTTATGAACTGCTCTCTTTAAGCAGATATACCAAGGTTAAGTAGTAAATATTTTGTGAATAGAAGCACGCGTTTGTTAGAAAACCTAGTTATATTATTCAAATAACAGTAACGTTGCAACTATATTAAAAGCTGAATATATGATTTGTATAATGAATGAAACGATATATATCTTTTCGATTTTCAGAACTAGTAAGTTATTTTAGAATAATATAAAGGTTTCATAGACATGGATGAAGTACCAAGCATTCCAAGTGACTATCTACTGGATATGACTATCTAAATATCACCGTTGAGCTATATACTGATAATTCGCTAGGTAATATGTACATATATCAAGGGTACCGCTGATAGTTATATATTTAATAACTACAAACTAAATTAACAATAAGTGTAACGATTTTTATTTGGAAGATGTTTTAGAAACAATGTTTACGGACATTATTTTATAGGATTTACTTTTCCATTAGAATACTATTGTATTGAGTCATTTAAATTTCGTATGTTTATATTGTTTACAAACTCCGATTAATGATGTAATAACATTTTTATAGTAGATGTGCTCTAGATACAATTTTATGTTCCTTTATTATTTCATTAACATTTATTTATCTGGAATATTTATATAATTGAATTACGAGGCTATAACAATAAGTTAATGAAATTACTTTTCGTAATTCCTTTAAGAATTATTTTATTCTTAATTGAATACTTTGAACACTACAATAATATTGAATAATAAGATTATATAACTAATTACTACTGCTATTTTAGTAAACTCGTTGACTCAACTAAATTAAAGACAATAAATAAAGAGAGTAATTTTGATTAAAACTATTATTTGCAGTTAAATCGATACAGTAACTACAAAAATCTTGAACTGACTCACTTAAGTGACTGCCAAATGAAAAAAAAAGATACATTTACATTGTTTTAAAACTTTTCTGTTCGGTGTCTTCAAATAATTTGTGTTTATCTACACCTTTGGGCAATTTTTATTTCTATTTATTATGTTTTTACTATGCACATATACAGGAGCTTGATTTACATGAAAATCAAAATAGCTGACCCTGAAAATTCATCACCCCACACAATTCTGAATAGGTCTATCGAATGGTTAAAACAATAATTAAATTCAGGCTAATACAAAGTAAAACACGTGCCTACGTAAACTACTCCACGTGGAAGCATCGGCATCTAAAATTGAGAGCATAATTTCGCTAATATGTATCGATGTTGACAGTTAGCACTCTAACAAAGTGGAGGGATTCCTAATTGAATCTGGTGAGGACCACTCAACGAAACAAATAATAATGACAAACAAGATACAGTTACTTACATGCAAAGACCTACAGTACGTTTATATCAATACACTGATAAGTAATCATTACGAGTATATACACAGATAAAATACGAGGGCGGATCAAATATAAATGGGACTTTATTTAAAAAAAAAATATTAATTGAAAAACAAAGGGCAAAGATGCGTAATATTTTTATACGTATAAGAACGTAATATTTTTATACATAGTCTCCTGCTTTACAAATATTTTTCCCAGCAAGAAGGAAGGTTCTTTTATCGTAGTATAAAGTAGAATATCGAAGTATCGTAGAATAAAACTGGTTGTGTCAGGAGCCAATTGTGCACGAATCCCTCTACGCCCTGATCATCATGTAGTTGGGTGTGTAGTGGTGGATCGACGTTTCATCGCAGGAGTCTTTGAGAGTGTTTGGTCCCTCAACTGTGCAGTCAATCTAATTTCCGCCACTTGAACTTCTTCATGAACAAAAAATTCTATAATAATGCGTTGCGCAACAGCGGGGTGCTCCTCTCGCTCCGACATCGTGAGCGCTGCTGACGAGCTGGTTAAGAGTGGATAATGGCCAGATCTTCCCATTCATATGACTCCACCCAAGCATTTTAGAACCTCGTGCCCGGTCCTAACAACAGTAGACGCTCAGGAACAAATATCCCGTTTATATTTGATTCACCCTCGTATATAAGATTAGGTCAAACTAGGATTATTTATGGAATGAATGTGGAAAAAACTGGAAGAAGTCATGTCTTCAGTTTAAGTAATTTAAATTATGCAAATGTAAAGAAAAACTATAGATACTATTACTCCCTTTGTTCAACACTGAATGTGAACGTAATATCTACAGTCAGTGGTGAAAGAAGAGAATACTCGTACATCAAAAGAGAGAGAGAGGGAGATGAGCTATGCTTATGTTTTATTCATATACATTACCATTGTATAGGAAATAAGTCCTATAAGGTTTTGGTATTGGACTGGGAAAAAGAGCATTTTTGAGGAAACGTTTATATTGATCTAAAACTAATACCAGCTTCAAAATCGAAGGGATTTTAGAGTACAACACTTCCTAACGTTTCACGGCTGATATTATTCAATTGTAGACTAACGTTATTCAATTGTTTATTAGACGTAACTGACGTAACTGGTCAATCATTAGCTATGACTACGTTATCAGTGAAGATACCATCGGTGATGTAGCAATAGGTTTGAAGAAGCACAGTTTCTTGTGCTTTCTTTCCTGTGCTTCTTGTGTCTTTCTTTCAGCCACACGACTGAACAATCCGAGGAATATTCTGGAAGTCTGGAATTTATAGCGAAACTTGTTGAAATCCTATGGATTCAATAAATGTAGCCAAGTAAAGAGACAGGTAGGAGATCCTGTGGTGAGAATTCAAACCTAATAAATGCTATTACTGAACGTTCGTGTAAAGAAATAGAATCCTTAAAAAAAACCTATATGGATTATTCTGGAAAAAGAACTGATTAAGTTCTACGTTGATTATAATCTCATTCATCATTAACAAAAGGAAATTTAAAATAGAACTAAAGAAAAATAATATTTATGATATTTCGTCTTTGTATACCTTATTCATTTTAGTATTATTTTCACTGGCGCTGTCGTACGTAGTGGCTTAAAATTTAATTACTTCATACCATTACAGTATTACATTATTAAAGTACTTAAACAGAATGGGGAATTAATCAGAATATATCTCACAACTTTCTATATCTCAAGATGTGTACTATTTGCTATTTAATACAACATTAGAATTGTTTGTTTGTGATTGTTACAACTGCAAGAGCATCCACTAAGTTATGTGTTACCATAATTGTATAAACTTACTACTACTTGTTTGTAATTCATTAATAGTATTTGATAATAACTGCAGTTATCTTGAACGATGCGTGAACGAAATTCTACTAGACAGTTTTGCAACTATTTGTTTATTTATTATTGGTCACACATTAATTTGTTGATTATAATATCATTTTGAAAACATGATACTATAGTTAATTACTAATTACTAAGTTATTATTAATTAATTAAGTACGTAGATTTATAAAAAATTACTTAAGAAACTATTATACCCAATAACACATTTTTATGAAGCTTAACTAGGTTTTTTCAATTTCTAGTATCAATTGCCTCATATTGTTTCTTATTTTATTAAACAAAGGAGAAGAAACTAGTTTGTAGTTTAAGTAAATGAACATGTATTAAGCAAATTGTCGGATAATTTCGTTTCGTACTTATGGATCATCTTCTAGTGGTATTTATTAGGCTTTCTTTAAATACGTACTAGTTAAAACAGGTTTCTATCTCGAATGGTTCGGGTCGTTAACGAAGATGTCTTGAGGAAAGTCATGACATGCACCGTATTTACAGATGTCGACGATTCTGGCTGCAGCTGGATTATATTTATTAAATCAAATTATGGTTAGTTATACCAACATATTTATTAAACATATTTATATAAAAAATTGGGTGCTTCTTTAAGCTAGGAGAGGATTGGAACCTTCCATGTAGCAACAAGAACTGGAGATTTGTTCCCCACGAACCCTCAAAGATTATATGTAACTCTATACGCGTTTCACGAACCAAGTTGGCATTATTAGCAGATGATTAAAATGAGGTAATACGGCTCTCGAAACGTATACGTACTTGTACAATTCTTAAAGATTATTAACCAAGTCGATTTATAATGCATCCATAGGCTTTAGACACATAAATTAATAACAATTCTATTAAGATACATATAGCTGTTACTTAGCTAAAAAGAATTGCAGTTAAAATAATATAATCTTAAAGTCATGGTATTCAGTTTTCCTAATCCGGATTTTTCTCCACCACTTTTAGTTTTTTTTATAATGCTCCAGAGAATAATGTTCTTACCTCATCTGTCACCCTGCTCAATCCATGATCCGTACAGGTGATCATAATTGGGTGACTTCCCCAATTAAAAAGCTGGCTACATATCGTCCACATCTATCGCATCACCACTAATCCATGTGCAGTTGTTATCAATTTACTTAATTGTTATCAGTCTCAGTTATCTTATTGCATTGTTATAAACTTTGTCCACATATTATCTCTTTAGTGTCACCTCGTATTTGTTGATTTGTTTACTTTTCCAGAAACTGCTTTAGATTGCGGATAAAATTTTGTTAATGGTAATCGTATATGATCGATGATGATCCAGTTTGAGATAGTAAATACTTTTTAATCTTAATATGTATTAAAACATGATTTTTATTACTTGACTCCAAAAATATATCGCACACGATATGCATTTTAGTGAAGTCCTTTGAACACTGAAATTTTAGGGTAGATTAAATCCTTTCAAAATATTCCTTTGATGAGTTGAGACGACTGCCCTTCCTTTGGGCATTTTTTGAGTTTTGCATAATACTTAGATTTAATTAGAGTATTACGACACTTTTGGTGCCATCATTTATATTATACACTTTATTTGTTAATACCTGGTATTACGGTTTTAAATTTGAATGGTTGTAACACTGTTCCACTCTCAAATGTAACCATTCCCTTCCACTAAAGCCCAACCCCTTCCTTTTAGAATCTGATAAAGACAAGAGTTTGTATATCCTTTGCCAAGATACGGGTATATTAACATTTATACAAAAATATATATTTATACGAAGACTCAGTGCATATCAAATAATTGCAAAAATTCCAAGATTCAACTAAAAGTTATTAATTTTGTCGTGGGTATTTTGTCGAATACAGCGAATATAATTCACTCTTTGAAGCAGAGTTGGATAAAAAAAGTAACGTTATACTTCTGTACAGTGTTATTTTTCATTCATCACAATAATAAAATAATAATGGTTGTAAAAATAATTATATATGTACTATTCATTTCATTGCTATTTGCCAAATAAAAAATTCTCTTATCTTGACGATAAATGGAACAGTTTACCTGAGCCTAACCATAAAAATAAGGTATCGGAAGTTTTTGAGATTTTTTGTTTGGCAAATAGCGATGAAATAAACTGTATCTAGAGAAATAGCACATATATATGAATTTTTTTTTATAAACTATGAAATAGTAATATTTTATTAATAGTAATAGTAACAGTGAATATATAGGGTATATATATAGGGTGATCCATTGAATTATAAAATATATAGTGCACTTTTTATGTCTAAAGCAATTTAATTAGAAAAACCCTGAATTGTATGTCGAGCAAAAAATATTTCGTATTATTCTTACCCTCGCGATTTTAAGACAGCAAAGAGCTGGAATTTATGTCTCAAATCGCAAAGATGTCAAGTGGTACATTACTTTAAATCTCGCTACGGTCTCTTCCACGTTTCTCTTGAATTTACGTTGAATAGAGAAAAAGTTATCTGCTCAACAAGACATACATATTCAAATAATTTATTTTATAATATGAAGTCTAAGAATATTTATATAACAACCACATAATTATCGTGTACAGAAAAAAATTATTTGAAAGAATATACAAAAAATTATTTTTTCGTTTGCAGGCAAAAATATAAACTACTTAATTTTAACAATACGAATATTATAAATAATAAGATGACAGTACGTACTTTCATCGAAATATTTATAAAGATATTATCAAAATTGTATAATATAAAGTAAACAACAAATTTGTTATGCGATTCAAACGTCCCTTGTTGAAGTTAATTCCCAATTTATTTTACAATGGCGTTCTACAAATTTCTATTAAGTTCATTCTCTTATTATTAAAATTTTTTAGGAGCTACATATTAAATATACTGTACTGCTGCATACATGTATGTATACGTATTTATATTAATATAAGGAAAATATTCAACATGGCAACACTTCTCTGCTGACTGTTCACATCCGGGTTATAATGAAAGTTCTTCAAAATGAACTTTAACATTGTTACTTTACTTTTACTATTACTTTAGACCTCTATTAGGTGCATCGGGAATTATATGGCATTGGTCCTCCAATTTGTGGATTTGACTGAACTTGTATGCAGACGGTTTTATTATTTTTTCAGTTCCGATTTAAACATTGATTAAAATCACGATATGAAAAAGTGATTAAAAATTTAGTAAACATAATCATAGTTTTACTTTCTACAATTTCATATTCATTTTCAGTATTTTGACACTGATTCTTTGAATTGATTTATTGATCTTGACCTATTGAAACAAGAAGTCTATTTAAATGCTCAATATAAACTATCTGAAAACTGTTCAAAATTGCGAACCGTTTAATTATTTAACAGTAAGTTGAACAGTTTTTCATAAAAATGCATTTTATTAAATATAAGCATATGTTGTTATATACATATAAACAGTTAATATGATACAAAAGGCTTTAAAAGTTAAATCTAATTATGATATTATAAATATCATAGTTAACTCAAGATAATTTTCTATATACTATACCATATACCATAAGCCATTGTGGAATCAAAAAGTTGGAAGCAATATATCTTGGGAAAACATACTTTTTTTACATGTTGCAAAAATTGCAAATACATATTTTCACTTAAATTACTATAAAAAAGTATGGTCCCATAAGATGTTCTCCACATGTTCGCATTCAGTTTAGAATGGCGCTGAGCATGTTCCTCTCGAAAAAACATAGTATTTTGATAAGAGTAATGAAATTTATGTTGATTTGCATTGCAAGAATTCGAGAATGATGAGTTATTATTGAATAAAGCTATAAAAAGTTGATCCCCTTAAATTTTTAGTAATGCCCTATCACAAACCTGTAGGCATTCTTGAAAATTTTGGTATGAAAATGATTGATAATATTCAATATAATGCGCATGAAAAAATGTTTTTCAACAATTTATTGTGGGCACATGTGGCTCCACAAACGCCTATTGACAGCAGTGATGATGTTTCTGTATATATTAGTTTTAAGTTGTGTAAATATTAGATAGTAGAGACCCTTGTTTAGCTAATACTCGGAACCAGGGCCCATCTATTTCTTATGGGCAAAAATGCGATTATCACAGGCAATAAGTTTTACTGCCCCAGCCACTCAAGACTCTTGAGAGTAGGTCAATGGTTTATGATAAGCGTGGCATCAAAATAAGTTTTTAAGTTAGTGTATTTCCGCATTTCACCCACGAAAATCGATCCTATTTCGATACTAGTTTGCTCGTTATTTAATTTATTCCAAATAAACGTAGCTATAACAATAACATACAACTAGTATAACTAGAAAGTAATAGCTTAACAGCAAAAAAACTGTTTAGAGATATTAGTCTAACGTCTTAGTTGAAGCAAATTTTCTTCGATGGACCATTTTAATTGTCCTGCAGTTTATGTTAACTTATGTTTATCTTTCAATGCGCTTTTGAAAATATATTAAATAACCTAATATGTTATTTGATATTTAACTTCAGGTTAAATATGAAATAATGCATTTTTGACATTTGATTCTCGTTTTTGATTTATTAGTTAAAATTAGATTGTTTTCTGAAAATAAAATTATTTCAACTTCTGTTTTATTGGCATTACGAAGTGTCGAACGTGCTCCCAATCAAATCTGGAGTTCCCCAGGGTAGTGTACTAGGATCAGTACTCTATTTATTATATACCTCAGATATTCCAACTATAGATAACACAATACAATACAATAATTGGAACATTCGCTGATGACACAGCAATACTTGCTCAATCTAGTAATACCTACAGCAACACCTACATCTGGTAGGAGATAGGATAAAAAAGTGGAAAATAAAAATAAACACTACAAAATCCACACAAGATACGTTTACTCTACGGAAAGAAAAATGCTGCCAGTTACTTTTAATGATACTATAATACCAGAAGCCCCATCCATATGCATCCTAGGTGCATTCCTAAATATCCCCAGATATTTAGGAATGCACCTAGATAAAAAATTGAACTGTAGAGAGCATGTAGCAAAAAATAAAAAAACAAATTGATTTAAAATTCAAAAAGTTGTACTGGCTACTCGGGAGAAAATCGCATCTTTCTTTAGAAAGCAATGTTCTGGTATATATGGCGGTCATAAAACCTACATGGACATATGGAATAGAACTCTGGGGATGCGACAGCAAGTCGAGTAAGCCTTCAGAAAGCAAGTCCTTCAGAAAGCCCAATCCGAAATACTTCGATCAACAACAGATGCACCGTGGTATGTATCTAACAGTACAATACACAACGACCTTGGCATTTTATCCATCTGTTATCTGTGATGTTATCCAGGACAGGAGCAATAAACACCATAATACACTCGAAACACACCCCAATCAACTCCTACGACCACTCCCTCGCCAACAAAACAATAGAGGATTAAAAAGGCGAGTACCAATGGACGTATCGTCATCCCGTCAACTAAAGGACCTCTCTTCATCGGTCCTATGAGATCACATTAGCCTATAGAAAGTATTCTTTCTGCTTGTCGATATCTTGAGGAAAAAATCTGTTTCCTGAATTTAGAAAAACAATTACCCATTATTCAATAAATTCGTTCAGATCCCATTGTATATAACAGCAGACGCCACTGTTTTAAATTTAAACCTTCAGCTTACATTAATTTCCAAATTAAATTACACGGCTACATAATTCTTAAATTATAAGTTATCATCTTAGTTATCTTCTCCCTCTCGACTTCGCGGCCAAATTTACATTTGCCCGATTTAGTAATATTATTTCCCAGTAATATGCAAGTCAGCGGGGTTGTTTATAAGATTGAAGTAACTAGACGAAGTTTTTAACCCCTTAATTTACATAACTTGTACTGAAACAACACTGTAAGAGTTGCAAAAAGTCTCATTATTTTCAAGACTTCAACTTCACAAACGACTTCCCTTGTTCTCGCTCTACTTCATGCACACCTGTTTCTAAAGGCTTTTACAACTAGATCTGAAAGCCAAAATTTACGAGAATGTAAAAATATAAAAAGTTTTTTTCAGCAGGGCATAGCGCAAAGAGAAACGGAGGTAAATAAAATGGAATACGTCGTATTGATGTTAAGAAAATGTCCCCAAAATAAAACTATGAGAATATTATCATATACAGGGCGATTATAAATAATTTCAAGAATAATAAGAATTAATAGTAATTATTATTAGTAATTAATAAAAGAGTAATTTTGTTATGGAGTATTAGTGGGTAATATTTTCGTAACTTATGTCCGACTTTAAACATTTGTTTTTCAACCAAAAATATCGACACCTACGCAATAAGATATTATTATTATTACCATTAAGAATATGGTACTATTTTGTGCTAATTGTAAATTTTCTGCAACTTCTGCATTTTCTTGTTGGTTTCTGGAGAGATTCCAAATAAAACTGGACTTTATAACACTGACGCAGTTTTCCATAAAGCACCAACACACTATACACTATACTCGATGCTCGCTTCGCCCACAAAGTTGGCATCATCTGGAGATGATTAAAGCTCTTTACTGGACTTTATAGTCAACGTTTCATACACCATTGTAAATACTTTCTACAGGACTACTTTAGGACTGAAATTGGGAATGGACTAAATTGTAGTGGTCGTTAAGCTTCATGAATTATTTACTTTACATTTCATTTACTAATCAATAGAGAAAAAAAATATATATACCCATACTTCCTTTACACAGTGGAAGGTGTAGCTCCATCTTGTTGATACTACATATTTATATAAAATTTAAGTGACAACCATCATCAGGGAAAAGTATTCTTACCTGTAAAATCAAACAGTTTTGAAATAAATTCCTGGAACGCTTAGTTTGCTGTATGAGTCCTGGAATTATCGTGAAGCAATGTGACGTCTCTGACGGGTTGTTTCTCTCTCCTTGTTTTCACCATTCATTCTTCACCTGCTTCCTCTTGGAAGTGTAATGATGATCCAAACTCTCGTCACAAGTTCCAATGCAACTAAGGAAAGAGCCTCCTTTAGTCCAATGAAGAGCGAGAAGCCGTTGACAGATGTGAAGATGAACGATTTATTGTTATTCTGAAAGACATGACACCCAGTGGGTCGAAATCTTACTGAAATCGTGGATCATTGAATAGATATTCGCAATGCTAATTGCGAATTGCAATGCTGATTGCGAAGTGCAATGCTGATTGCTGACTGTTTACCTCGGATGTGACTTCATGGCGGTACTATGACTTCCGGCCTTTTCAATAAGGTCACGAACCGATTACATGTGATCTTCGTTTAAATTCATCCTTAGCCGACGATCATGGGGTTCATTTTCGCCTCTATCTTGCTCTTCATAGATTTTTTGTGCCAATAGAATATTCGTGGTGGTGAAAGGGTGTTTTAACCAAACTGTCCTCGCAATCGTCGCACTAACTGCTACACTAACGTTCTTAGGGCTGCGTTGGTGACAATTCTCGCCCCATTACCCCCTCGTATACTTCCCACTAGGACCCAACCACACCCTGCTTCTTCCAAGATCGCTTGCCTGAAATTCTTGTTTATATTTGAACATCTCTCGTAGTACCATGAAAAATATCCACCAACCAATATATATATATATATATATATATATATATATATATATATATATATATATATATATATATATATATATATATATATTACAATGACATAATTGACTTTCTGTATTTGCCAGAAAATATGTCCAGCAAGCCAGTAATATTATGAATGTACATTAAACGTTTCAAATTAAGTTCTGAATATATCCAATTTAGACTTTATTCTACCATAACCCTATAAATTTTTATGGATATTTTATAAATTCTCTGATTATCATTATCATCTTATTAATGATAATAATAATAATCAATTGTTATTTTTCCATTTTAGTTTCATAACAAGTACCAGCATTCAATAATATTCATAGCTAAGATTTATCAATGCAACACCCTTCTATTAAATTCAAAATAATTATTGTAACCTATCGTGTCTTTACTAAAATCCTATTTGTAGTACTTGACTCTCACCTTACAGATTATTTTTTATAAGTACGTTAATAAGCGTTGTTTAGAGAATACATTTTGATGTTAAACAATCTAGGTAAGGTAAAATTTAATTGACTTAGTAATTCATTATGCAATTAACCCTATTTATTTATCGGGAACATGTACGTACACCAAATTTAAACAAAGAAACATACTTAGGTTTAATTAATTAATAAACTTAATGGCACTAACCAACTCATTTACCGGAAATAGTACAGATATAAATATAAAATTAGAAAGCATCTTTTGCTTTTGTCAAGCTGATAGCAGCTATTAACTTTTTTATGTAAGTCATTAAGACAAATTCACGACAACAGGGAGCAGAACGATAAAGACTGATTACTTGTATAAAAGGTATAAAGGATGGAGGTCATTACGTAGTTTCTCGGAATTATACTGGATTTGTCGAAATATAAAAAAAAGAACTAGTAATTTTCCTCATTTATCAACGAATATGTATTTCGGATATTCTAGAAAATGACTCTATTCAAATAATTGCTTTAGATAAATTATAATGGAGAAATATTTCTATTTTAATTTTTTTACCGCTTTAATTCCATTAATTCCCACATTTCTTCTTTTGCAGCTAATGCGAAATTAGATAATTTTAATTTGGAATTTACCACTTATACGAATGATTGCAGTGAAAACTACTGTTTTTCTATACATCTGTATATACAGAGTATCACATAAAATGTTTACATATATTTTGTCTAGAAGACCATCTACTCGTATAAACGGCTAAATGTAAGGTAAGTCTTGGAAACTTCTTTCGATTTTTATATAACTGCCACCAAGTTTCAAGTTACTAATAGCTTTTAGAATTTATATGCACACTATATATACTTGAAAATAGAAATACCTAATTGTTAACGACGCATATATATATTAATTTCCATGAAACAAAAACAATAATCTGTTGTACAAGGATATACAGGATTAGACTCTCCTTATTATTTTTAATATATAATAAAACAGCATGATTATGTTTAACACATGTGTTTTCAAATAATGGCTCTGATTAAGTATAATTTTTTACACCAGTAAGTACCTTGCTACCATTACCTAAACTAATATATTTTATGTTCATAATATGGGCAACACTTACAAGTCAAACACCGTTTACTTAAACTACCCTTTGATATAACATTATCGTTACCAAATTAACCATTATTTTGAGCTGTTGGGCGCATCCTATACCATAACCAACGCACCTATCTGTGTTTTGTCTCAATAACGTCCGGTCTCTGGTTAAATTTGATTTTCATAAATCAATATCACTATTATTAAAAGGAGGACACAAAACGTGAGCAAGTTAATAGGAAATCGTGACTAGGATTTTGATTCCAGATAGATTTCCCATCTTCTATAAGTCTAAGCAAACTTAGTTGTAAATTATTTGTGAAACCGGAATAGTATGATTACTTAACAGTTAAATCAGAATATTATGAAAAAATAGGAATTAACAAATATATTTTACGTCAGTAAAGTGATAAATGATTAGAATTTTAAGGAAGTTATTATACTGCTTTCTTAGTATTCAATTCAACCTTGTTTTTCAACGTACGTATATATATTATCTTAACCAAACTTGAACATTTATGTTCTAGTCAGTACTCCTTCAAGAGTACCACCAGAGTACGTAATAAAACGGTTTGATATGTCCTCTGAAATATAGGCAACAATAAATTAATTCATGTCCACTTCAAAGTTTGTTAACTTTTAAAGTTGAAAGTATTCAAAATGTCGACGCCCTCTACTGAAAAAAAGTATATTAACTCATTAATTCGACATTAATTCAGTATTGCCCATATAGTCCCTTTAAATTACACAAAAAATCACTGATTTTGGGAAATTTTTCCTACAGCTAAGCGACCTATACAGAAAGTTGTGTTGGGGTTGTGTCAACATATTTTTCACCTAGCGCATGATAAAAAAGAGTTGTTTTTGAGATATAGACGTATATACGAGTATGAGTTTTTTGACCGTTTTTTCGGTTTTTTTAGGCTTTTCTGAAAAAATATGCATTTTTGGGAAAACATGACCTGATTTGTTGTCATATATTTTGCAATTCTCCACAATTTTTGTTCTTTTAATTTTTTCGAAATTCTGCTTAGTTGCGCCTCTAGAGCGCGCTGAAATATTTTTCAGGTGTTTTTAGATTTTAAGCCAAAACTATGCATTGTAGAGAAAAATATCAAGAGATCTAAGTTGTAGATATAAAAATTTCCAACATATTTTGTTCTCGGTTTTTTCAAAGTCGTACGGTTTTGCAATTAGAGGGCGAAAACCGTTTAATTTTTTTTTTTTTTTGTAATACTTTTGTGCAAATGAAAAAAAAACTAGAGCATTATTTTTGACTTATAGGCAAAACTATGCATTTTTTTAATGCGCTAGAGTGTCTTTTTTATTTGTACAAGAGTATCACAAAAAAAATAAAACGGTTTTCGCCCTCTAGTGGCGAAACCGTGCGATTTTGAAAAGAAAAAACAAAACAACAAAATGTGTCAGAAATTTTTATATCTACAACTTTGATCTCTTGATATCTTTCTCTACAATGCATAGTTTTGGCTTAAAATCGAAAGAGCTCAAAAATACTTCAGCGCGCTCTAGTGGCGCAACTAAGCAGAATTTCAAAAAATTAAAAAGAACAAAAATTGTGGAGAATCGCAAAATCTACAACACTAAAAGATTATGTTTTCCCAAAAATGCATAGTTTTTCAGAAAACGCAAAAGACCGAAAAAACTACCAAAAACGCATATATATATATATATATATATATATATATATATATATATATATATATATATATATATATATATATATATATATATATATATATATCTAAAAACGACCCTTTTTTTATCATGCGCTAGGTGAAAAATATGTTGGCACAACCCCAACACAACTTTCTGTATAGGTCGCTTAGCTGTAGGAAAAGAATCCCTCAATTTTTCTAATTTGAAGGGACTAATAGTTTAGGGACATGCATTGAAAGTGTCTCAGTACATTCTTTCTTGATCATACATAAACATATCACGTAGAGCAACGTAATCAAATTTGAGATTTTAACAAGACCATATACTGAAATGCGAGAGATTAAAATTTTGCGTAGCGTCAAATTTTTTAAGTAGTATAAATCTAGTATATAGAATTTATATAGAGAGTATTAAAGGAGACAGGCATTCATGTTAAGAGACGTCTAGGGCTACTAGCGAGACAAATCAAGATGAACATGACCAACTTCATGGATTATGTCGTACTGTCCAATGTCGATAATAACAGCTCGACTATATTTGTTGGAATTTACATTCGTTGAATTCAAAGCATAGGCCAAATAGATTACGCTGAAATATGGCAAGGAGACGCTGGGATGTGGAAAGGAAACGTGTGATGCTATCTGATGAGTTCAGGTATCATATATATGTGATAATCTGAACAAATTAATGCTAGAGGTAAACGTGGGGAGAAAAATGCCATACCGCATTAACAGCCGGAATTATAAAGGGTATTTCAATAAGAACGCTTGATTTTTAAATGTAAATAAAATAAGTTGTGTGTGAGATATCCACTCAGTCATTTTTCTATTTTAAATAATATTTTATGGCATTAAGTATGGAATATAACGTCGTTCAAATATTCACCGCAGTTTTGCTTGGTGGCACGTACTCTGGAGATCCAATTTTCGTTAACTTTGTCACATAAATCTGATTGAATTTGTTGGATGGCATTCATTATGTTGACTTTGAAGGCACCAATTGTTGCGGTTTATTCGCATACACCTGCGATTTAAGATTGTCCCAAAGGAAGAAGTCTAAAGGCGTTAAATAACCTACGCGAGATAACCATGCCCTTAAATCGCTCATGCAGGGTGTTCATCGTGGCATGTGTTATGTAGCACGTAGAGTCGTCCTTTTGGAACCACGTATCGTCGGTATCCATATTATCCAGTTTAGGCTACAAGAAGTTGCTTATCATCAATCTGTGGTGCTCGCTGTTGACGGTTATGGCAATGCTAGTTTCGCTTTGGAAGAAGTACGGACCGATGATTCCGCGAGACCAGAATCCGCACCAAAGAGTTACTTTCTCGGGATACATTTGGTGCTGGTGTATCTCGTGTGAATTGGTATCGTTCTAAATCCGAAACTTTTGCTTGTTCTCATATGATGATTTTTCTGGCGAACACACGGCATTGTCTATGGTCGTTCACCTTAAGTTTCTGGATCAGCTGGATTTTATAGGAGTGCAAATCCAAGTCCCGACGCAAAATTCGCCGCCAAGTTGAAGTCGCAGAAAGACCGAGTTCTTGTGAGCGACGAAAAATTGACTACCTCGGGTTTTCTCGTACACTTTCACGCACAGCAGCAATATTTGTAGCAGACCTTGAATTTCGGTGACGGGTATTGACTGATTGCTTATCAAACCGGTTGACTCAAATTTCTCCACCAAACGTCGAATAATTGACTAAGCGGGACGGTTGTGGCGAGGATAAAGATCACGTAATACCCGGAACATTTCTCGAACGTTTTTGAAAATAAAATCTGATTATTTACACACGTTGTTGAACACTATAACCTTCCATGATCATTTTCCATACACTACTGAACAATTTACAATAAATTTGACAGATATTACTTTAACAACATGGCCGCTATAACCTAACAAACTTCAAGCAATCCTATTGAAAAACCCTATAATGTAAGATGCAATTAGTTATGGTTCTCTATTGCGCATTCTATATTATATTCTATATTCTGCTACTTGCATTCACGAAATTCTTGAACCAGTGTAATATCTAAATTTATGAACAATTTTAACATCTATCTTCGGATAAGATAATAATAATTTACATATATTATAGTTGAAACTTCCATAGAATACCTTAAATAAAATAACGTAAATTTGTTACCGTGGTCTATTAGATATCCTGATTCGTGCTCAATAGAAAATATACTGAAAATGGTTAAACAAGGAGTCCAACATTGAAAGAACCATATTAAAACATGGATAAAATATGGGGCAGGTATTTACCCTTTGAGAAGATAAACCTGAACCCAATATTATAATCAATTATTGTCTGTTAATAGATAACGCATATTTAGAATATAAAATTTTAATTTACATTCCATCTTATCGCTCCAATCTCAATGAATAGTAAGTAACATCTACTTCACTGTCTAGAAAATGGTTTAATATACAATTAGATAAATTGTTATGTAATCATTGAATATAATAGCTGAATTAAAATAATGTAACACCATTATCGATACCTGTGGTATTATCGTCAAAACACATATCTTATTAGTTAAGTAATTGAACACTGGTGAACTTAATTACCGTAATTCCTTCTATATGTGGAAGCGAAAAGGGTTAAATAAATTTGAAACATTAGCTAAATAAATGACCGCCATTATTTCGCCCACGAAGCCGCGTTATTTTCTTTTAAAAATAAACGCAATAGTATATTCAATGTAGTAGTACATTCGATGTATACGAGAACACTGTTGGTTAGTTTTAAAAAGAAAAGAAGACCTCTATGTGTACTAAATGAATATGAATGGTCTGAGTGTAATTAAATCTTATGGGTAATAATATGTCTTGTATATAGATTAATAGTTATTTTTAGTTATTTACTTTTGGAATAATGAAATAGTAATTAATTTAGATAATTATAAGTGACAATTTATATGTTTGTTGGTCCTTGCTTACTTTAATGATTCTTTGTTTCAAAAGTTTTGTTATAAAAACTAATATTTTTGTTTAAATTTTCTCTCTTACAGAAAAGAACTGAAATCAATTTATATGTTACATCTAAATAAGTTGTTATTTAATTAAAAATTAAATAATTTACATAAGTATCTGAATTAATTTCGAATAAAAGTAAACGTTTATCTAAATACTATAATTGATGTCAACAGTTCTAACATAACAGTATACGAATAGCTTATTTATTAGCATAACACAGCATTAGTTCAAAACATTAGTGTATATTTAATATTTAGTATTGACTTGCATTAGTACATATTTAAAGGAGATATATTGAAACCGCTTTCTGTCGGAGATATTGTATTCCTTATAAAATAGAAAATAATCTTTTAAGTGAACTACGTACCACTCAAATTATTGAAATACATGATCTGAATGATATTTAAAGAAATTTCTAACAGTACCATGAAATTATATCGAATTTTATTCTTAACGCTAAAAAATACTGTAGGTCTTCAAACAAGATTTTTATTCGCATCTACATATCCATGTAGTGCACTACATCCATATAGTGGAAATAATTTAACCTCAAGACTTAAATAATGTATCTGATACAACGCATTCAGAGATGCAGACCCTTTTAAGCCGAATAATGATATCAACTAATTTAAGCCAGAGTAATATTCGAAATAATTACAAAATTTTAAATCAGTGAATAACTATTACATCGAAACGTTTTTTGTATATAGGGTGTCTCAGCTGGACCTATAGGATTTCAATTGTACGTCATTTGTTCTGTCAAAGATAGGGTGTTAGCATTTAACTACTGTTATCTAAAAACCATACGACGTCTGGTATCACAATCACGAAACCATACGTGATTGTGTCAACTGAACTTTGTATGCCGACAGAAGCAGATATTTCTTTTGAATCAGATTCGTGGCGGTTCTTGATTGATTTAATTATTGTGCACGACGTCGAATTAATCTGTTTGGGATACTCCCATATACTTTTTTTCATTGAAGCAATATTTTTCAGCTATAGTTCCAACTGAGACACCCTATATTAAGTAAATGGTTTCATGAGTAATTTGAATAATAATAACTGTTGGGATATAGTTGTTCGAAACTAAAGAAGGTTGTATATCAAGTAACTGGTAGAGTGTTGCATCAAGATTTGTTTTATTTTAGTAGTTTAGTAAACAGTACGATTATTAATATCAGTAGAACGTTCCCAACTATATGTACTACCTACACATTATCTCCAAATCGTTATATTAAATATTAACCAAAATCAGTCAAGTTTTTCCAGTTTTCCCATAAATCCTTTTCAATTAATTCATGAAGAACATTCGAATCAGATTTATCGTTTAATTAATTACTCATTTCATAAACTGTATTCCTTAATTAATGACTCGAAAATTAATTTTTTTAAATCATTTTTATGTTATGAATCGTTATTTTGTTCATTAGGGAATGAGGAAAAGTATTTTACTTTTGCAGTATATATTTTCCGCATGATGTAGGAACTTTAGTTAAATAGAGATTTTAGAAGTTAAATATAATTTCAAGTTATGCAAATAATAAATAATCTAATTACCACCCAGTTTCAGTTCTCTGGTAAAATATTGTGTTGAAATTTATATATCTTTAATATAGCTTAACCGCTAGTGAATACGTCAGTAATTATATTAATTTTCCCATAATAGTTTATGTTATATATCTAACTTGCCAAAATAATGATTATTATATATGTAATAGCTTCTACTAGTTAAAATAACATTATTTATACCATTATTGTAAAATTGTAGATATAAATAATATTCGTATATTAATAGATAACAATTGTAGATATAAATAATATTTTAATACTCTGTTACGGAAATATTGATAAATAGCCTATTTTTGTTACCGCATTACAAATTATGTACAACAGATATTCGCGAAATTTGAGACGCTCTATGGATACCTCTGTTATTATAATTTCGATGACACGTGGATAATTGTGAGAGTTTATGATGCAGTTGTAATTGTTTATTAACTAAAAACTATTTGTTCCGTATTGTTTTTAATTGTGCCTCTGTAGAATTGACAAATAGCTAGAACCGGTCGTTTAATCGGCGTACCAGGGGCGTCTCCCTCACATTAGTAATGCAAAGACATAATAAAATATGAATGAATATATTATTATACGTTATAATTTATACAAAATTATAACACTTAAATACGTAAACATTTGCAGCATTCGCTATGCTTTTACAGTTGTTTTGGCGAGCGGTGTTGATCATGGTGAAAAATGTCCATTCGACATCTAGTGATGTAAAACTGGCATAATTATAATAATCGTTGCAATTATGCAACGGATCTTTAGACGTAGAGATACTATATATGTGTACTATATATATATAGTAGAGATACTATATACATTTGGAAAGAGTAGACCAGTTTTTAAATATATAATAGTCCAGGAACCCATTCCCAAGATTGTACATTTATTTTAATCTGGCAAAGTCTGAATATATTTCTAAAACGATGACAAACTTTGCTATAATAGTATTAATTTTTGTATCATTTAAACCATCTATTTGCGTTTCTATACATCATTCATTATTTGCAGTGACTCCACTAACGACAAGGAAGGATATTGTAATTTTTATATTGCTTCTAGTCCCTGGTAATTGTCATGATTACTTTGTAAACATGCTTCAATTTGAGAATATTGAAATATCGTTTGACTTTTCTTGGTAGTATCTGCCTATTTAGGATCAAATGGTAATACTATATATTTTATTTCGTGAAAATTTTTAAAATAATAAAATGGTTCCTGTAACCATGTTCCCCAATACGTAAGAGTCAGCTGTGGTGATTCAGAAAGATCAGAACATCGTCTGTGAAATTTTCGAATACATTTAGAAGATTTGAAAAACTTTTTATATAATATTAATATTTTCGTAGATGATATTAATCCATGTACACTTGGACAAAATTTTTGAATTTCTCCAGCCTCAATATGTAACGCATACAGTTTTCACATGATATGTAAGAAATTACTATACCCTTCTTTAACCAATGGCAATGACCTATAGAACGTATAGTTCCTGCACTTTTAGTCCCAAACATGAACACTTAGTTTCTTGAAAGTGAATTTAGCACCATCCTTGTAATTATTTTGCCAGTACATTTTTGTAATCGTTTACTAGCTAGTAAAAATTGATGGTTTACGAGCGTGATGGTTTAAGAGGTTCCAGTACTATAACATTAATAACATCATAGTTTCACAATCCGTAGTTTCTTAGTAATTTCTCGGTCTTACGCTACTTTCTTTGTATGTATGCTGTGCATTGTTTACATGCTTCCTACAGTCGCGAACTAAGCATATCATTTTTGCACCATCGTATTCTATCTCTGAAAATTCCCATAAAAATTTACTTGATCAATATCTGGTTCTTTTAGAATACATCTTGTACATTCAATATAATGAATTATCACTTTGCAACGCAAAAAAATTCGTCTCAAATTCACAGTACACCACTAAACAGGTGTATAATAGCTACTGCGAAAACCGATTGATGAAGTAGAGACGTTGATTCGCCGACTCACCGTCCCCACGTGTGTGCACATATATAGCGGCAATGATCTGTTGACAAAATCGAGCGGACAGATGACTGCGACATGATAAAGATATGCATCCTACTTAGTGTTTTATGCTTTTATTTGTTTTCAAATTTTGAGTTTCGTGATGTGCCATAGTTATTGGCATATATGAAATTTTTTGTTTTCGGTGTCATCGAAATACGAGGTCTACTTTATTCTACCATTAGGAAATATATGGAAATTGTTCAAACAAATGAAAAAATGGAATAAGAAGATTTACATTTAGGTTATCAAAAACTATGACAAATTATTTATGTGAAGTTATTTTAACAGCTATTATCTATCCCTCTAACAGAATAAAGAAAAGGTTAATGGATCATCGTTAAAGAAATGATGATGGTTTGTCATCAGACTAAGGACATTATCAATCGAAAAACTAAAAGACAGGCACTCTAGCTCTCATAAATTATAAGTTATTTGGTTTAATATTATTGAAGACATTATTCATTATTTTTATGAATATTCACATTATTTTTGCCTTTCACTTACATATATAGGGTATCTCAGCGAGAGGTGGCCGATTTAAACTTGCCACCATTACTCTTGCGGCAGGTTTTGCCGCAAGTTGATGCTTCGTAATTATTACGTGGAGAGTATGTCATTACAAAATGGAGTGCTATACTGTCCAACAACGCATACTTATTGTCAAAGCGTACTATGAAAGTAATGGTTCAATTTTGGGCACTGAAGGAAAATCATGTGCAATTATGGGGCGTCGTGAGGCACCTGTTAAGCGCTCTTGTGACATTAGAATTTTTCTTGTGGGGCTATGTTAAAGGAAAAGTTAAAGTTGGATTAACTTTGACTTTACGATTGAACAGCTTAAAAATAACTTTAACGAAGTTATTGCGGACGTAGGGCCACAGTTATGCCATAAACTTCATCAAAAGAATCCACTGCTACCAGAGAAGCAGAGGCGGCCACTTACTAGATATTGTATTACATGTCTAATGACATACTTAGTTTAAATACACAACTGAACCCAAAATTATTGTTGAAATGTTATTTATTTGCCAAATAGTTACAAACATAATCGGCTACCTCTCGTTGGGACACTCGTTAATTTAAGAGGTTACTTTTGCTCTAAAACGGTTTTAGTTTTCTATACGCTGATTGTGCGTGTATTAAAAAAAATTGCAATAGGTTGAGGCAGTTATAATAGGTTGAGTTGTTTTGAACAAAATAATAGAACAGATATTGGAGTGGTCGATTATTTTCAATAAAATATTTCTATAAAAATTTGTTTTATTATTTATAGTATAGATTACATCAATATAATTTAATTCATTTGTTATTGTCAAGCGGATTTTTTTCAATTTACATTAATACTTAAAAAAATAATTTTTCATTGCATTCTCTTCTTACAACAACTCATGAGGGCAAGAGCCCTCATGATTTTGACGTAATTTATACAAGAATATTTAATTTTCTGTTACCAAGTACATTTAACCAGTTTCTAATATACAAAAAGAACCACATCCTCAGAGATCATTATCACAGGATTTATTTAGGGATAAAGTTAATAGACAATTTAAAATTTATTTATTGAAGGAATGTGAAACGTTTCCTTAAGAAATTCAATGTAAATCTACGATGTCCTATAAAATTTTATTTCAAAAACTCTTACGCAAATCTTATAAAGTGAAATCGCTCCAAACACATGTGAGTTCATAGAAAACAATACTGTAGCTCTGAGAACTGCAAGTCTTTTCTAGTGGAAAATTTTTTTATTGATACTTTATTTAAGCCTAATTAGAAGAAAACTTCAACATAGGGAAAAGTTGTGGACTGTTGTAAATATTTATTCTAACCCTGTATTACTTTATAATTTAGTCCTTCATATATTCGTAATAGTTTTCTTTGAAATCACCTTTGACTTTCTCTGCAATGATACATTCAAAACTGAAACGACACATTATATTTCATGTGTTTCATCTTATATTTTCTACTCCATATTACAGACTGCAGTAAGATATATCATACATCAGTGTTAGATTTAAACCTATTGAACCTGTAAACGATATATCCCTTAAGAGGATCTATTCTATACACTTACCCAGTTCCTGGGGCTTTTTATTTGGTATCCATTGATAGATTGGTGTCGGTTTTTCGTTGAAGAACCACTTAACTACTAATCCTTCATCCAAGGATCCTTCTAAGCTATAGTCACAATCTAATACTACAGGATCTCCAAGTTGCGCTACTTCTGGCACTTGAAGCCTGTTGATTCTCACACACACTACCGTCTCTAGACATCCTGAAATAAGTAAGAAAGTAATTAATTAGCTTTATTAGTACTATTACATATGTGTACACCTGTATTTTAAAAGGGCGAAGTGTAGCTAATGTTATTCTATTTAACCCTAATTAATTAGTATTATACATTACTGATTTTATTTACATTGATTATTAAAGTGTCTGCCCGATGAACCGAAACAGAGACGGACTAACAACGACATTGCCATCGCATGTTATACAGAGGTCTGTTATGAATTATTAGCTGGCAAATATATAGTGTGGGCCAGAAAGTGCATTATCATAACTACAGATATTGGTCTCCAGAACAACTCACTCGATTTAAGTGTCGCTGAATTAGCTGCAAGGTAAAGTAAATATATGGGCTGGAATGATAGAAAGTAGCTAATTTTTTACTTTCATTCAAATTAATTTTGCTAGATATTTAGAATTTCTCCCTTTCGAATTATTCCAGCTTTACCAGTTCTTTGTCCAAACGATGTAGATGATGTTCCGCGCCAAAGAATTTGGTTTCAAAAGGACGGAGAGGTTCTGATGGCCAATCATTTTTGATGATACAATCCCTAGCAAATAGAAAGGACGACGATGACCAGGGCAAATATATTTTAATGGTCTAAATAATTTGAAGAAACTGAAGCAACGAATTCAAGTTGAAATGAATAATATTAGGCTGGAAATTATTGACCATTCAAAACGTGTTTATATGCATACTATCAACATCGGATTTTTCATAGATGATATTTTAAACGCTATTAATGTTTTTTTTTCAAATTAAAGTCATATTTGCTTTATTTTTATTTTTGTCAAAAGTCACTCTATCCTATAAACGGTAAATAGGAAACTCCTAATGAGAGGTTGATTTTCCGTACTTTGAAGATTCTAAGGAATTAAGTATTGTTACAAAAACAGTGGTTGCAATTTAGTAAAGACTATGACAATATCATAGCTCAAACACAAAATCTATTGGATTATTAAATTAGAATCGTTAAATTCAGGTAATGAATGCTTCTCTCGTTTTCTATTTTGGTTTTTAACTGCAATTGTGTATAAAATATATTGAACAATACATATTAAACATTCACATGAATCCATTTCATTCATTATTGCTGTTCAAAAAAATAAAAAGAGAAACATAGGTTTCTTAGATTTAATAATTCGACATAATGAAACAGGAATTATTGAAATAAAGTGGTTCATAGCCTAACCAATCATACCATTCAATTGTTTAATTCAAAATGTAATCAGAACAACTTAACAAAATATTAGAACAGTTCTGGAAAAAAATTCTACCCTATCCAATTGTATGAGCCTACAGTAAAAGAAATAATACACCATAAAAATATAATAAATAAACAATAAATCAATTAATAAGCTCCAGAAAGGCTAAAATAAATAAGTTTATATTCCAGGATTTCAAAATAGTTTCTGTCATAACTTTAGCAGAATAGTAATTGCAAGGCCAGATACTTAAAACTTAAATTGTAAAACAATTCAATAAAAAATAAAAAGACCTCATGTTCCCTATGACAGAACGCTACTTAGTGGAGTCAATGAATTTGAAGATTTAGGGCGAATTCAACTAGCGCCGTTGAGGCCGATATTCTGTGTCCTATTGCTTTATACTAAAGTGGTCCAACCATAATGCACGATGTTAATTGTGAGTCACACCTTAACGTCAAGTTTTTTGCCCAACTTAATTTGACATTTCTTTGTTTCAGTGTTTGACAAATTCAACCATAGAGAGGTATACAATTGAGCAGCGCGTTAAGATTGTTGAAGTTTTTTACGAAAATGGGCGTTCCAATCAAAATGCATTTCGTGCACTTCGTGACTTTTTTGGTCAGCATAATCGACCAAATGTGTCCACAATCGGGATAATTGTGCACAAATTTCAGCAAACTGGGTCTGTAGGAAATGTGAAAACACCTGTGCATGCTCGCCCAGTTCGTTCTGCGGAAAACATTGCTGTTGTTCGCGATAGTGTAGCAGAACAGCCGTCAACCTCGACTCGTCGTCATGCCCAACAATTGAACATCTCACGAACATCACTGATGCGAATTTTGAATAAAGATTTGAACTTACACGCTTACAAGGTTCAATTGACTCAAGAGCTGAAGCCTACTGACCATTTCAAGTGTCGTCAATACGCCGAATGGTTGGTTGAACAGACAGAAGTGAATGGTGACTTTACAAAGAAAATCATCTTCAGCAACGAGGCACACTTTCACCTCAGTGGATTGGTTAACAAGCAGAATTGCCGCATCTGGGCAAATGAGAATCCACGAGTGATTATTGAAAAGCCGATGCATCCACAAAGAGTGACTGTTTGGTGCGGTTTATAGGCTGGCGGCGTCATCGGGCCGTACTTCTTCGAAAATGAGGTCGGCCAAGCAGTTACCGTGAATGATGTTCGCTATCGCGAGATGATAACGGACTTCTTGTGGCCAGAAATTGAGGATATGGACCTGGACGATAGATAGATCCAACAGGATGGTGCCACTTGCCACATAGCCAACGAAACAATGGCACTTTTGCGCGAGCAATTCAATGGCCGTGTTATCTCACGTCGTGGCGATGTTAATTGGCCGCCACGATCATGTGATTTAACACCGTTGGACTTCTTTCTTTGGATATATTTTAGAGAAAAGTGTACGTCAATAAGCCAAGAACAATTCAAGAGCTAAATGATGAGATAATTCGACACATTAACGACATTGAACCTCAATTATGTCTCAGAGTCATTGAAAATATGGACCATCGGATAGAGGTATACCACTGAAGCCGTGGCGAGCATTTGGGCGATATTTTGTTTCACACATAATTGTCATAGATCCTTCTATCATAATAAAAGATATTAAGATAATTCTCTGAAAACTTTCTGTTTTATTTACAATTAACATCGTGCGTTTTGGTTGGGCCACCTATTAATTTCTCTTCTTCACAAATCGAGACAGCTTTTTTACATGTGGAAAGTAGAGTTTTGATAAATTTTTTACCTTTCTTTTTTATCGCAAAAGAAACAGTTTCTCTAACATTTTAAAACACAGGTTTGTCAGACTGTCACAACATAATTTGCCATCTCACAGAAAGTGGTAAATTGATTTTGAGCAATGTATATCTACCTCAGTTTTCTCAGAATTTCTGAAAATATGTGAATACTTCTTTACTATAACTATACACAACGCAAATGTTGAGCGAGTATTTTCTTTAATCGGGGCTCAATGGACAAGAGATCAGAATGGGCTTTCTCTTGAGCCTATAGAGGGTATAATAATGATCATAATTAATTTCGAATGACCTGTACCGAGTTTTATAATTTTATCTTATTACCTAGAAAAGTTTTCCGCTTTGAACGAAGTTCGGAGATCAGAAAAATATCACGTATGACAATAATTCGCATACGTATCATACTAAATAAATGCCAAATGTGTTTGTGTTTTATTACCACAGACATATTTTATGTTACTATTTACCTCTATGTGTATTGTATTTAAGTTTGTAATGTATATTTGCATAAATTAAAACAAATTTATTTAAAAAAATATGAAGTTTTATTCCAATTTACCATTTAAAACGCATAAATACATTTATTGTCTATTCTTCACCAAAGCCCGGATTTTGTCCGGATTTTAGAATTCATTTGTCCTGAATTTTAAAAAACCTATATGGAAACCCTATATAAGCATGGCATATGAACTAAATTAACAAACCAGTTACATCACAAATAGGAAATGATACAATTATAAGTTCACAGATGAGTTAATACTATTACGCAACTGCGTTTAATTACAGAGATATACACACAACAGGTATACGTTTATGGGGTACGTTTGTAAATACATATACATAACCAACGCAAACACCGCCATCGGGGAAAATCCTTGGCCTACAACTTAGCTATATAGTGAGACCTTTTGATACCATGATAGATAAGCCTCACGGAGCGACGCTGACCGAAAAAATTTTCGTGAAAATTAATATGTTCAGGAACACGCGATAAGTGTCGACCTGGTTGACTTTATACAAAAGTTCGTGCATTTAGGGGTTCTTGGCAAGCTTTTTATCTTTGTGATTTTATTGTGTGCATAACAAAATAATATACTGTTAGAGTAACGTACTAGAAAAAAACTCATAACATTCAAATTATAGTTCTTTTCACGAGAAAATCATTAAAATCCACATACCTTCAGACAGTTTTACATATAATTCTTGTAGCATGGTAGCTCACAATGTTATTCCAAATTATTTTATTACCTATTACCACCAAATACTCAACACTCACAATCAGTCGTAAAATAATATACAGCAATAAAATGTATTATTATTTATCTATGACATTTCAACGAAATATGATATACATATGTTGGTGACCTTTCCCCCATGTATCCAGTTATTTACAACAACTGATGAATGATAAAATAAATTATTTATTACCGACACAAACCCATATTTTCATTAAAATTCATTGTCACAGTATAAAATATATTAGTAGAAATATAATAAATTTTTCTGCACACCATGGATTAAGCCTAATGGGGAATCTAATTGGAACACAGTGTAAAGAAACTCACCTTGTATTCTACCTCTGAGGTGGTGTGGAAAAGAGTATGTAGTTTATTCGATACTATTTTTTTTCGTGTTCTAGAACGAAGACGGTCCGTTTTACAAAAAAAGAAAAAAAATAGGACGTATGGGATATTTTTTCAGACAATTTTGTGATTTACAATTTTTATAATAAGCTCCATTGACCTTCATTCTACATGGAACGAGATTTTCACGAAAAACTGTTGTTTGCGACCTATGACTTGAATATCTAACAACGCCGGGACGATATCAATGTCGTTCAATTTTTGATGTGTTGTTTATTATGTTTTAACATATGGCTATACAAAGGTTTATGCAGAAATCAGCAAAAAAACAGCTCTTTGGGAATTTTTCTGCATTTGATTATATCCAGTTTTTTTTCGACAATAATTAACTGAATTCTCTATTATGATACTAAACTTCCTTCAACTGGTAACCTATGTATATATTTTTTTATTATGTTCTGAATCAACGCATTGTTCTGTAATAAAGCTCTGCAGAGGGGCACTATTTATATTTTGAGCCCTCTGTACAAATCTGCACGATCAGATAAGGTTTCAAAAAATAAAACCCGATTTCCGACTTATATGTTACTGACAGAGATCGTATTGATAAAGATGTATACGTCATAAAGTTTATTCGGCATTTGTCCTGAATCGGCGTACCATGTACGGCACTGATGAGAACTAATAAGTTCGAAACAGCTGTATATCGATCGGTTCCGATTCGGGACAAATGTCGAATCCTACCTGAGGCGGGTTTTATTTTTTGAAATATTTTGAGCCCTGGCAACACTAAGTGTTATCAGACGCCATCTGACGTTTCCAATAAAAAGTTTAACATTTTTCGCCATAAGCTTCTTGAGAACACTTTATCACTTAAGCGCGATTTATGTTGTTTACAATGATTTGAAAATTCACTTTATATGATCTTAGCAAGAAAATGAAATTAACTCATGAAAATTTTCGTGCGACAATTTATTACTACTTCAAGACAAGAGTTGGATGCCACATAATTTGAAAAAGCCTCAAAAAGGCTGTTAGTGTCGAATTTGTTTTGCTGCAAACAAATGCTCACGAAATGCAATGGCGATGCTTTAAAAGACGTATATAACATTGTAACAGGAACAAGTGACGAATCATGGATCTATGCGTATGAGCCGGGAATTTAACAGCAGTCGACTGTATGGGTGTTTCAAAATGAACCAAATCCAACAAAAGTTATACGCTCTCGAAACATTTCTATGGTCGCTGTTCTTTCGAAAAAACTGGTCATGTGGCAACAGTGCCTTTAGAGGAACGTAAATCCGTCAATTCTGAATGGTATACAACCATTTCTTTGCCGGTCTTCGGTCTTCGGTGAAATAAGGAAGTCAAACAAGCTCCAAGCGGATCATTCTTCATCATGACAATGCGAGCTCTCACACATCTCGTATAACAACCGAATGTTTGAGCACTCAAAAAATCGAATTAGTGGATCATACGTACAGCTCTGATATGGCACCCAATGCCTTATTTTTGCTCCCAAAAGTCAAATATAAATTGCGTGGACAACGATTTTCATCGGTAGAAGAAACTGTTGATGCATTCAAAAACCATGTTTTGGAACATCTTTTGACATCTCAAGCAGAATTGCAGAAATGCTTTGACAAATATTTCGTACGTATGCAAAAATGTATAACATCATGAAGGAGAAGATTTTGGAAAACTATAAAGTAATTTTCAATGATTAATTTGTCATTGAAAATTTTTCATTTATTTTCGTTTTTTATTATTAGGCTCAAAATATAAATAGTGCCCCTCTTTAATACCTTAAAATATTGCCTTCAAAATTTGCGCCTTTATTAGCATACCCCTCATAATTTTTTTAAAAGCAATTTTTTTAATGACATGACAAGAATAGAATTTATAATGACATATTAAGTCATTAATATGATAAGTCTTAATTGATAAACGTATCAACAGTCTACATTTTTCAGATTGTACAAAATATCTATTTTTTCGTGATGTTCACATAGCATTTAAATTTTGATATTGTTTTTTAATAGACAACAAATTTAATTTAGTTGAAACAGATAGTAAAGATCTGTATGTAGAGATGTATCTGACAGTAAAATAAAGAAATACTACCTCTGTAAAAGGGCGTAGCAAGAAACCTGTACATTATTTAATGAAGTTTATATCAACCGCGCTCCCATTACTCAATTGTGTGCCTACAAAATAATAAAACATACAGCTACAGGAAACGTGAATACCTCAACGTACTTTTCGCGGGTATATCGGCAACTTGTATATAACTTTTATACATACATATCATTACATCATACGTTAGCGACGCTTAAACATACAGATTAGAACATAGTCTGTGCTCAGGAAGAAGTGTCAAACTTCTCCTGTTGGGACTCGAACCCAGGCATACAATGACACCCGAGTACTGGCCCTAGTCCATCACCCCAGACCACAGTACTAATGATGTTATTGCAATCGCCTTTATAGAAGAAAACGATAGATCGCCTATCCATGTAGTGGTCGCGGAGTAGCGTGCTGCATTTCCTTCACTTCAACACACACTCTTGATTTAAATATAAAAAAGGTTTAAATATTTTTTAATACAAAATAATTATCAAAAAAAAATTGTCAAAAATAATTGAATTTATTAACTACATTCATTGGCTATCCTTACCCGGAATTTTAGCTTAAATAATAAATATTATCACTAAAAGATTTAAAACATGTTGCTGTATATCAGTTCTCTATTATTTTTATTATTAATGCCAGTATTAGAAACTTTGATAGACTTTTGTCATTTTTCTATTTCAGGTAAGGGAATGAAAATAAAAGGACTGTAGTGCATTGATATATTAGGACATGCACCATTTAACTAAAAATTATTAATATCTTGAAACTCGTTCAAGAAACCACGTTAAATGATAAATGATCAAAAATGTTATTAATTGATCATTTCTTAATAAATATGTGTAGTTAATAGTATATGATATAAAACTTAGAATACGATAAAAATTACACGAAATGATTGGCACACACTGGGCGCATCAAGCAGTAAGAAAACCCAAAATGAACTTTCGATTTTCAATCATTACTCATTACCACAAATTTTTCTTTTTCTTATTAGTTCTATACAAGATTTCCAGATTATTTTTGTAACTAATTTTTGTTGCATCGGCGAGCATTTAAATATACTCCTATTTCCACGTGTTTTAAAGTTGGCCGTTATTTAAGTTTTAACCTGTTTTTTCCGTCCTTGTCGTGGTCAGTCAGATGAAAATATTGCTGCAATGAGAGAAAGTGTACGGGAATATCCAAAGACATCAATTTGATATACAACATTTAATTTAGTACACAACAATTGAATCTCTCAAGAGCCACCACGCATCGGATTTTAACGAAATATCTGCATCTGTCAGCATGCATAATTCAGTTATCACAACAATTAAAAGTTACAGACGATTTAAAACGTCGTACATTTGTTAATTGGGTGTTAGAAAAGAAAGAAGGTGATGCTGATTTTTGCAACAAAATGTTGTTCAGTGATGAAGCACATTTTTATCTTGACGGATACGTCAGCAAACAAAATTATCGAATATTTGGTGATGAAAATTCACATGCACAAGGAAAAAATATATCCACAGGGATGCACCGTTTGGTGCGCATTTTGGGGTGATTAGAGCATAATCCTTTGAAAATGAAGCTGGTAATGGGACACCCAGGCCATATGGTTTGTAGATGAATATCGTTAAATATTGACAGAACACACAGAATACGGACAGACCTATGACAGAACACAAGTGGGCGTAATTCAATTTAAACCGTATAGTTACAATTGAGACACTCTATAATCCGTTGCACAAGATATTGCCCAAACGTTCTAAAGTAAATATAATTCCACACTCTCTACTTCTATGAGACAGCTAGATAGAGAATATGTTTACAGGAATGTTTTTGTCTCAAAATAGTAACTTCTATCATCTGCTATAGCCCTCTGTACACGATTAACTCATTCTGGATCATTTAAAAATACAAAAAGCATAGATACATATAACGTAATTAAAGTACATGATATAAAGTCATGTGCTTCATTATTAAAGAATATATTTCTTCAACAACAAGCTTTATGTTACCCGCACTAGTGAAATTGTAATGGTTAATAATATTACATCTCACTTTAATATTTTGTCATAAAGGAATACGACCACTACAAAAAGTTATTATGCCATTATAGACCAATTTCCCCTACATGTCTATCATCTTCCATACCTCCCTTTCAAGGATATTTCTGTATAATGAACTATAATATTCGGCGCCCAAGGCATCAAATTATATATAGCATTAATGAGTTGAAAGTTTATACTGTAGCATACTGTAAAATATTAAGGCGATAATTCTAAAGAAAAAGTTTAATGCAAAAATTTTATTGTTAAATGTACAGAACATGTAAAGTAAAAATAAAGATTTTTTAAAGAAATATCGTGTACATTTTTACATTTCCTTTTAGATCTCTTGCCTGATTTTAAATACATAAAAATTAGTATGTATAATTGTATTTTTATAAAACATTATAACTCAATATGCCCTCAATATACACTTTTAATTGGTATTGATGAAGCAATAATTATTTTTTAATACCCAATAGGCTGTGACACAATATACATTTGGTATTATTATTTAATCTAATATGGCAAAGACATCTACTATATTATAATAAAAAAATTAATCAAATATATTTTTGATATGTCAGAAATATTACAAATTAGAGAAAAATTAATAAAGGAAAATAAAAAATAAAAGATGTTCCATTATAAAAATGACTTCCAGTTTTCGTGACGTGGTAGTTGTGTTTTTTAATTGTATGTAGAAAATATATATTGATGTAACCCTACAATATTTGAAAATAAGTTATTTATAATTCTATTTAAAATACGATGTATACCATATGTATATTATGTTTCATAATTAATGGATAAATAATTTTTTAATTAATTTACAAATTAATTAAAATACCCCTCTAATTTGAGTAGAATGAGGGTACGTCTGATACCTTTTTAATTCTGAATTCAGTAAATTGACGTTTTTTTTGAAATGTTTGTTTTCTTTATAAAGAAAATTAAGTTTAGAATTTAAAAATGTACTGAGCTATCAAAAAATATTTTGATGAAAAGTGATCGTGGATTTTAAAAAAATTGTCGAACTTAGTACATTTATATCAATTCTTTGTATATATTCTTAGTACAATATATTCTTTGATTGCCAAAGTCTGTTAAGAAAGTTCTAATTAAGTTTCCTTGCTTTTATTACATATCCTATGCAGTTTTGGAATTATGGTTTTACCATAATACAGTCAGCATTTATGTTTTAAGTATTTTCAAGAGTACTTCGTAGACTTCGTGCTTCGATTCCCATTTTCAATTGTACTCAGTCAATGCAGAACAGTGCAGAAATAACATCTTGATTGGATTTGTTCAACGACTACACGATGGTGAACTTCAGGATGGCTATTTTCAGGATGACGATACAACAGCACGTATGACACGATATACAGCTTTTATCCGGGAGTGTTTTCATGATCGGCTGATAAATTTGAATACATAAGTTTCAATGAGATTTCCGAGAGGTATCTCAGTTGCTGGATCATTATGGACTAATTTATGTTCCCTTACTGAAAACGTATAATTTTTAGTAAGCTGAGTTAAAGTCCTGGAGCTAATCTTCAACAAAGAATTGCTGAGCATATCTAAGCTTTTGTAGTGGACTTGTAATTCATTATTATTTTATCTCTTAATTAACATGATACTACGATAATATACATAAAAATTTGTATATCTTTGCATTCATATTCAGTCAAGTATTCAAGGAACCTTAAACCGTTTTTGCCTATTTACCAAATATCTGTAAAATTTGTTTAGCCCAATAAATTTAGTATTATATTTAGTTAAACACTTGGTGTAAAAACTACATTATTTTTGTAATATTATATAAAGGAAAATTTATATATATATATATATATATATATATATATATATATATATATATATATATATATATATATGAACGTATCATTCATCGGCAAGAAAGGTGACACAGCTCCAAAAATACAATTTTTCAGGAAAGTCAAAAAACAAAACAAATCTCATGAATAATGCTTTGAAGGTCATCCATTAGATTCTAATTAACTTTTTTCAGTATTTTATTATATCACCAAACCTTGGATATTTTATATTTATCAAAAATGTTATTTTAAGGAATATTTTTCGCTTAAGAAATCTAATAATATGGAATAAGTTTGAGTTGTATCAATTTTCCTCAACAGTCAGGTATGTATGTTTTGAGTTATGACTTTTCTTTCAGACAATTTTCAGTAAATAGGCTTTCCGACATCCAAATAATTTTCCTCAGAAATCTTTAGTATCGCGAGAGTTATGAATAACTTTGTTGATAAGCGAAACTAGATCAAAAAGTATATCCAAAGAAAAGTATCCAAAAAGTATCTCCAGAGGAAAATTTAAATAAATGGTTCCGTTATTGTCACTTGCTTTTTAAGTTATAGTCTACTCTGTGAAAACCTGTGACCAAAAAAGAAAATGTTTTTATGGTTGTCCCATAACTCTAAATTCATATTTTGAAATTATTTATTCATCGTTGAGTGATTCTATTGTATTTCTCAAACACAAATAATTAAAATATTAATATTACTAAGATATTGTGACAAAATCAGAACACGTCATGTGTTCCTGTTTACTATCACAGTAGCCTAATACAGTATCCTGATAATCTTATTTCTTATTTGCTTTAAACCTGGTAAACTGATTATTTTAGACAATGAAAAGAAATTATTGCTGATAGCTTTTCAGGAAGTTGCTGGCGATAATCGTATTATCAAAATGTTCATATTGCCCTTTTTGAAAAAAAAAGGACTTAATTACTATGATCTTAAGAGCGCATTAAAAATTTGACAAAATCATGGTAAATATATGTCAAGAAGAAATCCCATTATGTATAAAAACATTCTCTTTTCTGACGAAGTAACATTGATCTTAAATGGTCTGTTTCAGTTTGTCATAGTTTTCCAAACAGAATAGTAGATACTGGTATAGAAGTTATACCATTATAAGATGGTGAATACTAAGAATATTAAGAAAATGAACGTTTGATCTATAATTATCAATAATCGAGTACAGTTAGGCCATATTTTTTGACTATGCAGTTGGTCTTGTTGAATTTCCTACATGAGTTTTTAGTTTCATTGTCAATAAACAATCCTTTTTTTCAGATGATATTAACCCTAACAAACATGATAGAAATATTTGGTATTGCCAGGAATTATCCTGGTAATACCTATAAAAAGTATGTGGCTCCATCTACATTTTGCAGTAGAAGTAAGTACTTACCTTAATGAATTTTTTCCTAATAGATGGATGCCATAAAAATCAGTGAATAAACAATTATTCTGATTTGACCACTCTCAAAGCTTTAAGACTTAAACTCACTGGTCTATTCTATCATTAGTCAGGAGAAGCTTTATTATTATCAAGAACTAACTTTCTAGTTTGATCATCGATTTAGTAATATTATATAAAATTTCATAAGATTGAATGTGTACTTACTACTCCTTGTAAAATAAAATAGGGTACTACAAAAAACGACCTACTGGTGAATAGAAAACTAAAAGATAAATAAAGAAAAACGCATTGATATAATTTGATAATTTTGAAGAAAATTTAAAATTCTGCTCAATTATGTTTAGAATTAAAATTTGATGCATTTCAGGACTTTACTTGTGAAAATTGTACAACCTGAACAAAATATTTTTCTTACAATTCATTTTGTTGTTCTGGGTGATGTATAATCACATTCCCAACCCTAAATATTGTGTTCTGTTGTATATCAGAATTGGAACTTATACTTTAAAATGTGATATTTATATTACATTTTATAGAATTATACAAAATACCAACGGAAAAAAATGCACCGTGCTGTAAAGAAATTAATTATTTATAAAAATTTTACTCGTAACACTGCTCTCCACATTATATTTTCAGGTAACTTCATCACGTTTGCGAAAAAGGACAAAAGGTAATGGAAATATAATTAGATAAAATTTTAATTTTGGCCCACTTGTCTGCTGATGGGAGGGTGACTTAATTTATAAAGTTACGATAAAAAAGGCAGTTAATCTAAAGTTTCAGTCCATACAAAGTTACAAGCTATTAAGGAAGTTTTAATATTAACCTCTCCATGCTTTCCACCAAATGGATAAAAAGTTTTCATTGCAATCGTGATTACTTTATCATTTTTATTACTTTGGTTTTATATTAAACTAGGGATTGTAAATCGGGAACTAATACCTCTTGATAAATTTCACCTCCGAGGAACCAAGTCGATGAATGTCCTTTTTTATAGCTATTTTATTGCAAATCATAATTTTTCTCATAGATAGTTCATATGTAAAAACTTAAATGTCTTCAAAATAAAACTATATAATAACGTATTTTGAAGAAAACTAATAATTCAAATTATCAACATCGTGGTAAGTTACTAAGCTTGGTACTTTGATCTACATTGTATAAACTGAATTGCGATCGTTTAAAGTCTGAAATAGATTTTCCTTAAATAAACCTAAACTAAAAAAAAATATACTCGTATATAGGAGAACAGTTTTCTACAAACACCAAAAGTTTGCCAGGCGTTTCAACAGTCAAGTTGACATAATCAGAAGACGATTAAAACTGAATTTGATAAAAACTGAGTTGAGTTTGAATCATCCAAATGCTGACAATTTGATTGACGAAACGCACGATGAGAAACGTGTAATCTTTCTGTGTTCGACGAAACTGGTCTCCTGTTTTTGTTGTTGCATCGAATATGACTAAATTATAACCAGGATTAAATAAATTTATAAACGTTTTTGAGACCATGGAAGCATCAAAAGAACTTCCTAATCTTTTCCAAAATAACATATACTTTTCTTTCTCTTAATTCGAATTTGCAGAGGGTATTCACAGTTATGGTCACAAAATTGGACACAAAATTATAGTAAATTAACTGATGGAAGAAAAATGAAAAACAGCAGATCTTTATTGACCTACAGTGTAGGCCAATAAAGTGTATTTATTTAATATCTGATTGATTGTACATAGAGACATGGTATAAATATTCAAAAAAATGGGCAATAACGAGACACCTTTTAAAATTATTATCGATCATACTAAGCCATCCGTTGCAATGGAGACAAGATATGATATTTTTAATGAAATTATTTAATTATTTTGTTTGACTACCTATATGATGATCCACTTAGCGGTATAACGAAATTTAATATCTGTCAGATGACATAAGAATAATTATCTTAAATATTAGTTCACAAGTAATAATATAATGACAGGTATGGGCTTTATTTTTCAATATCAACAAATTGTACTTGATACGATAAAGTATATGTATAGCATTTTTTCACTATTTAGAATATTGGTAAAATAATGGTGTGTGATACAAAATAATAACACTGTTATCTTATAATATACAGACTACTAAAACTCAAATTTCTCAAATAAAACATCCTGTATAATTTTGCACAAAATAATGTAATTAATATTTCTTTACAACTTTTATGTAATACGTTCTATCACAACTTTTATGTAAGAAATACTATATAGAATATAGAAGAACTATCCTGCAAATTATGAAACAGTAAAACACAAACAAAATTCAGTGATATGCCTATGATTTCTCTAATCACCAGTGAAAAGGAAAACATTCATTAATAAGTCGTTTCAACTAATCAAAAACGGATAGTTACGTGGCATAAGTCATAAGCAGAAACGCTGAAAGCTCGAATATTATACCTATGAGTTGCAGACGATAAAAATTATTCTATTAGTGTAAGGAAAAATGAATTTGTTCAAACACTAATCAAATAACATGGTCTACACCCTTGGCAGAAATCATAGAAATTGTTTATTGACCTCCAAAATATGTGCTCAAATATATCCAGATAGAACCCATCCAATGATAGATAGTATTTAGTCACTGTACGAGTAAAGACTAAAATCAAAATCTCAGGAAACTGACGATATTTATCATAAAGAATTAAATCGAGAAAAAGGGATTACACATGAAGATAATGAATATGCAGTTCCTCTGCGATTGATCGAATATCCTCTTGAAAATTTGAGAAATCGTATCCGACAAACTAATGTTTCATAATCTTTGGTAATGAAAACTATTATTCGAAATAAATTCCATGGGTTCTGATGGGTATCACGTACAACTCCTTCAAGAGTTAAATGAACGAGATTTTTTACGAATTTCGAATTTGTATCTACTTTATTCAGACGAGGCAACTTTCCATAACAGTGGAAATATCAACACATACAACTTTCATTGTAATGCACATACACATGCAACTTCATTATATATAATATTCTTTCACTATAATGTATCCTTGCTTTCATTATAATAGATCACCAACATGAATATTTTAAAACATACTTCTTCAAATTGTAATTAAAATGCATGACTTAAATAAACTTAAAAAGCAAAGGACCAAAGTTTTAGACTTTTATTTGTTTTTATGCAACTGTATAATGGATTTTAAATTGGAGAGAATTTTTCGGGATATTGTAATTTCAAATGGTAATATAAGAAGAATTATTTAAGCAACATTTTTTTGCATTTTGTAAAAACATGGGCAATATGTTTAATATATATATTTTTTCTTTTAGATGAGTAGTATAAATGTGTCGTGAATAGGTATTGAAATTAATATAGGCAAGTAATCCAATACAGTAACCATCATTAGTTACCACATCTCCTCCTTCACCTAACCAATATAAACAAATATATTGTCTAACTACTAAAATAATATAAATTACTTAAAATATGTTACCACTACAGACTGCAATGTTATAACAATAATGATAAAACATCAAGTAAATTCTGTAATAAAAATATATTGCTTGTTTATCATCCGCGTGGATGTGGGTACAAAATTTGTATTAATATTTAACGGTCATGCATATTCGTCCTTACGACAGTCATATGTAATATTTCTCAAAAATAATTTGTGTGGTCCATATTTCTCTCATTTGGTTTTTAGAAAACAAATATTAGCGATTAGTAAATAAAAGACTCTACTTTCTAGCAAGGATGTCACCATTTTTCACCATATTTAATAAAACTTAACACTACTGATATATTATTTTTTATAAATGGAATAACCCACAATTACTAATACAAAAAGGTAACATTTTTTATAGCAAATTTAAGGGTACAATACAGATGTGTGCTTTAAAATATCTTGTGTATGTCATAAATATTAATTAATAGCTATGCACCACAAATCCGTGATGACTTTAACACAGAATGACATTACGATGAAACATTTTATTCCTGTAATTTGAAGTATTACCTGAAATATTTCGAGAATATGTATTTACATATTTACTTCCTAATCCTTACAATCATTTTATGGTCTTCACAATTTTTAATATTCTACATTCCTCAACATTCATTCTATGTCTACAAGGGTAAGATTTCGCTACCTTTGGTGGTATGAAAATGGGTACATATAATAGGTATATAATAATATTATATTAATTGTATTACTTATAAAACATTAGGTACAAACAAGTCAAAATTACACACTTCCTGTATTAAAATAATAATAATGAAAAAGACAGTTAATAGTAGAATAAGTGATAATCTGTATGTTATATATTAGGTTATATAGAAATCTGGTATAATGTGACACTGCTAAAACTGATTCTCCTCGATTTCATTCATTTTGTTTTGTTTTGCATTATCTAACCTGATTGGGATAGGCATACATTTCTAAATTCGTAAATTTTATACTCTTGAACAAATGAAAATTAATTTAGTTATTTAATTAATTTACAGTTATTCTGAACTAGTACAATCGGATTAATTTTAAATGAGAAACCTAAATCTAAACTTAATGTGTATAACCATTTGTTTGGATTAATTTAATGTTGTTTACAATTCGTCGCGCTAGTTCAAAATAGGCTTTGATATAAATTAAACCACTAAAATTAGTTCTGTTCTGTGCAAATTAATAACATTATAGTGTGTGAGTAAATCGAAAAATATAATATATGGTCTATAATACTAGCTAAGGTAACTAAAATACATCAGTCGAATTATGTTTACTAAATTAGAATTACAATCTACTGAAAGTAGATTTCATATTACAAAATATTCCGTCAATATTATGATTGGATGCTCAAGTTCAATATATTAAAATTAACTTAAATAAACTTCAATACAATGGAAAGTTTTACTTTGCAGATGATAATTTTTGCAAACTATTGAAGTGGGGAGATATCTCCACACCATCTGCAAATGCCTTATATGATAAGGACTAAACAAATTAGGCCAAAATATCTATCCTCCTGGCTATATGCCATCGATGAGCGCTGAATTATATGGCGAAAGTTGCCGTATTTTGTCTAACAGAGTTGGCATTAATATACAGTAATTTAGATTGCTCGAAATCCATAACGAATATGTAAAGTATTCTCTATCTCAGGATACCACTAACTGCAGACTGATTTCGACCATATCCTGGGTCTCGTCAGTGCAGTGTAAGTATCGATGAGCGCTGAATGATATGGCGAAATTTGCCGCATTTTGTCTAACAGAAAAAATTTGTTTGTATTATATTGATGATATCAAGTTTTATTTTGATTTGGATTGTTTACGAAACTATCGAGAGATGGCGCTTGTTATGCTCTACTGTGGTAGAACTTATCGGCGTCTACAAGATGCGCGCCTTGTTTGTCAATGATACACTCACTTACACTTAAATAAACCTGGAACTAAGTTGGAACTATAAGATTTGAATTGCACGCCATCTGTGTTCTGTCAAAGATAAGGCGTAAATATTTAATGACTGTTATCTGAAAATCATACGATATCAGTAAGCTGCTATTGACAGTTCAACAACGAATAGTTTATGTACAACTGCTTTATGGAAGTGATCTATCTGTATCTGTCACCATCAAAATTCAGTTGATACAATAATTAAACACTACAGACCATTTACAACGTCGTACGTTATTAATTAGGTCACAGAAAAGAAAAGTGGTGATGCTGCATATTGCAAAAATCAGCATCACCTTCTTTCTTTTCTGACACTCAATTAACAAATGTTCGACGTTGTAAATGCTCTTTAACTTTTAATTATTGTGTCAATTAAATTTTGTATTACTAACGGATGCGGATCTCTCTTTAAAATCCAATGCATGGTGGCTCTTAACAGATTTAATTATCGTGCACGACGTCGAACTAATGTGTTTGTATACAAATTCTACAAGGTAAATGATTCCTTACATTTTACTTTTGAACCGGTTTCTCCTTCAGACAAAATAAAAGCCGTTATTAACTAAATGACAGAAAATCAATCGGTTACGGTGCGCCAGAGAACATTTCACTGGACTTTACAACAATGGCACCAGGTAGTTTGAAGTGGCGAATCCAAATTTGAAATACCACAAAACGGGTGCTAAGTACCTCACAGGAAACTTATTAACCTAACTATTTACTTAGGAAAGTGAAAGGAGTTGCCTGCGTCTTTTATGATCTAGAGGTGTACGAGTGGTATGAGCGTAAGACAATTGCATTTCATAGATGGTACTGTAACAGCAGAAAGATATAAATAAATTTTTATGGACAATTTATTGCTATCACTACCAATATGTTGAGGCATTGATGCGCATTACATTTTAAAGCAGGATGGTGCTGCGTGTCACACAGCAAAAACAGTCGAAGCTTGTTTAAAGAACATAATGTCCCTGTTACGAAATAGCCCTCTAGCAGCCCAGACCTCTCGCCAATAGAAACATAGTGACATCAATTGAAATAACAAGTGCGCAAACATCCGGCCCGTTCAGTTATTGATCTACGCATCAAATTCGAAAAAAATTGGGACAGAACGCTTCCTGAAGATTGCGCTAAGCTGGTGGATACAACGCCTGCCAGAATTAAGCTGTTATTGTTAATAAAGGTGATGTAACACAGATTTCATGAAGGGGTCGAACTATTCTGAACCGCTAATGTTAATATTTTTTATTAACAAACTTATCATTGACACATCATATCGTAGTGTAATATTTCATCGTGTTTAAGTTAAAACTTTATGCTTTGTTTCTATTACCAATATTTTTCATTAATAAAATAGTTTAAGTGTGTTATTATTTGTATTTAAATGTATTAATTGTAAAATTATGCATAAATAATGGTCGAACTATTATAACCCTGGGCTCGTAATTAACAGTTAACAATGAAAATTCTTTGATATATCATTTTCTATTCCTTTTTTGCAGATTATGGTACGTTCATGTAGAAAAATAAATATATGCATGGAATAAAAACATCTGTAGCTATGAGTAATCGCTAAATTGAAATCATTTATTGGTTTTCATATAAATTGTATGTAGGTGTGTCCAAAGGGCAAACGTTCAATCTACCACCTGTTATTATCGCAGATAATTTTCTTTTCGGATGACTGGAGGGCACTTTTTAATTCTGCACTCTTGATTTCCCTGGGAATACTCAATTTCAAGTTGGTCAACAAAGTCGACCAAAACTGTATTTCTTCATGAAAAACTGTGTATACTATGAAGACAGTCGTCATGTCCTTGTTGTATGGAGGCCAAATAATACAAAAGACCATATTAGAAGATTTACCGAGGAAAGTTACAGGCACATAAATATTGATGTAGACCTTCAGTAAATGAAAAAAAATCTCTATGCATACAGTTTCTAGCATAATATAAGCAAGCATTAATAGGGAACATTGAAATTATACGCTGGGAACTAATTTGAGTATAATGTTTAGTTGCAAAACTACCATAAATACCAAATACATAATTGCCATAAAAGTGTTATAAGAATGCACTCTGGATATAGCCAGTATAATAAAAAACAATTAGAGACATTTTGAAATATCTATAAATACCCATAAAAAAGAAAAGAACACGTGGATGCATACCAAACAACTAGTGAAGTGGAGTGGAATGAAATAATGTGTAAAATGCCTTCCCATACCTAGAAAATATTTTTACTTTTACCTTCCATCGGGCGTAGTCTGAATCAAAATATATCCAGGCGCAATGCATCTGAGAGATCCCATATCAAATCTTACACAATTTAAATTTTTTTTCATCGCAATAATTAAATTTACATAAATGAACTCATTTCATGTTGTAAAACAATAAATTGGGAATATTTTTGTAGGAGAACCAGCTATTGATAAGTTTTCTTCTGTTTTAAGGACAAAACACGCATATAAATTAGTATTGAACAATATTTTAAATGCAGAAAAAGAAATATCCATTTTTCATGTAAAAGTCATAAAGTTATATATAAAACAATATTGGACGTGAATTACAAAGAAAAGTTATAAACTGCTATTATTTTGAATAATAATACCATAAAAAGACAGAATAAGTAAGTGTAGAGATCCTACAAAATATTATCAATTTAAATAATAAGAGAAATCTAACGAAATATAAAAGTGAAAATAATGACATAATCAGGCGCAATGCATCTGACAGATCCGGGCGGCCCATACAAGGCCAGGGAATTCACTAAAAATAAATCGACACCATACCGAGAAGAGTGGTTTGGACTTAGAAAGCTATGAGGGAGTTCAAGTTAATATTCGTAAAGCACACGAAAGGGCAAAGAAAAAAGTGACTACCGGATCTCACAGATCTGCTGCGCCCGACGGAAGGTTAATGTGGGTTTTGGATTTAATTGTTTCTGTTTTATTGGAACTAGAAATATAATTTTTGGGTTTTGTGATTACGATATATTTATTTCGAATACCGTGTGAAATATAAGAATTTTAATGAAACATATAAAAATATAGGCTGAACCTCACGCTCCCCTTTTGGGTGGCATTGTAACTTTCTTCTATCTGTCGTCTATTTTTTTCTCTTACCCCAATTAGCTGTTTAGTTTATAAACTTTTTAATTACTTATGGTATTGCTAACATGATCTGACAAAAAATTATGCTTATTCATTCAGCACATCTACCACTTAAGAAACATGTTATAGAACTTTTTTTGTTGAACGAATTACAAATAAGCACACAAAGGAATTCAACACAAAGCCCAAAGTAAGAGTTATTTAGTGGCGTTAGTCGGAAGTCACTACGAATTTCTGTTTCCGAGAAAAAAATGTCCTAGCGGACACGCAATGAAATATTCAACCCGCAGAGCTCTTAGATAGAGATAACTACCAAATCGATATCTGCCCTCCATACATTGAATTCGGAACTAGTGCGTAATCATTACAATTTAGTACTCTAATCATTGTGTCCTGCGAAGATAAATGGTGTGCGAGAAGGGCAGATATAATACACATCAATGGAACAGTGAGCGAAAGAGAAAAATGATCAGTACAATCAGTACGAGATGCTTTAGAACGGCACCCCTTAATTTCACCTATTAATTCAGGAAGAAAAGAAATAGCTATGAACAGTAGACTTGGGAAAAATGTGATCTACAGATACTTGCTCTATATACAGGGTGTCTAGATAAAACCCCTAATTGTTAATATTTTGAACATTTAATTTCTAAAAAATAATGTTAAAGATATATTTTTTCGTTCTCTATCTGCACCAAGAATTACTAAATATGACAAAATTACAATTTTTGTGGAAAATCTATTTCCTTGTTTGAAAACAAGTAGATATCTCAAATTTTACGGGTTTAACTAAAAATATAATCACAATTACAATGGTACAGAGTGAGTGTATACATTTGAAAAGAATACTTACATACGAACTAGTATTGCGGTGTATATTTTGCATACAATGCGAATATGTTTATGCATGTTATAATTACTGTATTTATCCACGACCACTATATTAGGGAGGTTTAATACGTCTGTTTTCCGTAGATTAGAGCCCTTCTAATACACTAGTGGATTAAAATTCATAATACCACGCTCCTTTATATCAATATAAAATATTCCTGATCAAAATAAATCTGTCAAATCTGACGTTTTTTAAAACCAGAATTTTTCACCTCCTAATTGACCGGCTTGGGCTGTGGTCATGGATATAACGTTGTACATTCGGGAATTAACAGCCTTTAATCCGCTCGAAAAAATGGCCATTTTTCGCGTGGATTAAAAGCTTGTTAATTCCATTATATAATTAATAACTATTATAACATGCATAAAAATATTCTAGGCTTTAAGTTTGTAATAAAATTTATCAAATCAATATGAACGTTTGTTGATGAAACTCCTTAAACACGTCGATTTTTTGCCAAGAAAATAGTTGTCAGGGTTCTTTTCAACTCCTTATCATCAACCTCCCAGGCTTTGATAACCTCGAATTTAAAAAAATAATGTTGAAGAAACGCCGAGCGATATTTTATTCTGATTGAAGTATTAAAAGTTGTTGATTAAAGTATTTCCTTTACGCACTCGTTTTAACACTGACTTAGTTTTCCACAAAACACCAAAACACTATACACTACACTCGTAGGAGTTTTAATCATCTCCAGATGATGCCAACTTTGTTGGCGAAACGCGCGTCGAGTGTAGTGTTTTGTGGAAAACTAAGTTAGTGCTATCTTCACACCGAAGGTTCCAACCTACTCCAGCAATTGTTTTAGAAAATGTTTGCTATTTTGTTTTGATTAAAGTACTAAAGTATTAAAGTTTATTAAAGTATTTCTTTTGCGCACTTGTTGTAGAAAATGTTGATTGTTTCCATTATTTATTAGTAATAAAATCAGGAAAAGAAATTTGACGATAGCAAGGATAAAGAGTTGCCTTGACCGGAAATCGAACCCGGCTCCCCCAATTGCCGGTTGGTTGCTCTGACCACTGAGCTATCTAGGGACACTCATTATCCTTGCTAATGCGCCAGTTTAACGCATCGTTGTTCGGTACCCCGGACTACAGGGCGATGGATAGGACGGAAGGGAATCCGCTAATTTTAAATGTAAGGGAGGTTCAATGTACTGGAACGAATCACGTCGGGGTCACCACTTTGGCAATAGCAAGGATAAAGGTGCATGCCTTGACCGGGAATCGAACCCGGATCTCCCAATTGCCGGTTGGTTGCTCTGACCGCTGAGCTATCGAGGGATACTCATTATCCTTGCTAATGCGCCAGTTTAACGCGTCGCTACAGAAATATTTGGGAGGAAAAATAAAGTATCATACGCAGGATGTAATACTTGAAATTTTAAAGTTGGATTGCTATAGATTAGGAGGTGAGAAGCAACTCTGTCGGTGCTATTTTTAAAGTAAAAATGGACGTGTCCCCCACGTGTTGATATTTCTCCAAAAAACGTTAATTTAGTTTGATGAATTTTATCTCGAGCTTTAAGGACATACAGTATAGGAATTTCTGGGCCCTTGGAGATATATCGTTGTCACATTTAGAATGTGACAATTATTTTTAATGGGAAATATTTTGATGAAAATTCATACTATCCAAATTAAAACAAATTATGTACCATTGGTAACTTTGCCATATAACAACAATGGCAGTAATACGTTGATAATCAATCAAGAATCATCAACTATTCAGAAATTCATATACAATAAAGACTTTTCGAGAACTTTATCTGCTGCTTATACGTTCTATTAATTACCTTACATTAATAAAAACACATTTATACATATCTAAGGCTGTGGGCGAGCACCAATGGCATGCACCATTGGTGCTTCATGTGGGGGCATGAATATTTTTACTCCAACGAACGTTTTGTTTATCAAATCCACAAATCTTAGCTATACTAAAATAATAATATTCATAAAATTTCATTATAAAATTTCGTCATAAAATTTTCTATTTGATTGTAAGTGATGTATGGTAATACACTGATATAACCGTCTTTTAATTTCTAAACAGTTTTAACGTAACGGTGCAATGATAATACTGAAATGAGGTAAATGGTCGACGAACCATAGTGGAGGTGGATCAGAAATGCATCATTCACGGTTGTAGTTGACTTTGCTTTAGAGATCGAGGTGTACGTACGGTTTCCGCTGTGTTAATTGAAACGTTTCAATTTAATGATAAAGTATGTCGCAAGTGCGATAGCCCAGAAAAGTTTATTTGCTCACCAAGTGAAAAAGTTTATTGGTGAATTTGATGATTTATTCCATGATGGAACGAAAGTAATGTATAAAGTATACGATAAACCCAAATATGACTCTACACGTCACATGAACTCTGTGCAACATCAACATAGAAAAAAGGGTGTACTCAATTTAGGTTTGATTTATTATTGATATTGATAGCCTGTAATATTCCGCTGTATATATTAGATAAAGAATCATCCCGAATGTTTTGACACAAATATAATATACAGTTCCAGTTACCAAGTCACATAACATTATGAAGCTATATATCAACTGTACGCCACGACATTATAGAGAAGATTGCATGTACATTACTAAATAGACGTCTGTGGTTATGTGTTTGACGAAAAGATCGATCTCAGAAACTGTTCGACAATATTTTCCCAAGGTAGGTTCACTAATAGCGAGTACTAAGAAAGTGTTTCCAAAACTCCCTAAAGGTCTTTGCGAATTTCACAAAAAGTGTCCTGGAATTCCCGAGCCACCAGAGCCGATCCTTACACGTTGGGGAACTAAGCCAAAATTTTCCAGAAAATAAAACCTGTAATACTACAGTTCAATCTTGCCAAGGCTGCTGCTATTAAGGAAAGTTGGACACAATTTCTGGATATTTCCATTGAAACTGATTTAAAAACTATGTATACCAACTATAAAGGAATGCATGCAAAACAATTAGATATTACAAAATAGTGCGTTGGCGTTAGTAGAGTCCCTGCAAATAGTGAACCAAGTAAATTTACTAGGTACTACACGCTATAGATGATGCAAACAATTAGCACGTTAAACAGAAGTTCGAAAGTGTGTTAAAGAAAGACACAGGTTGTAACAGATTAAGACACGTTTGTGATGATATCGCTAATAGTGATAGAGCATCTACAGATCCGTTAAGTGAGTGTAAACAGTATTGTACGTATGTCTGTATTACATCACTAGTGGTCGTTCTCCAAATATAAGAACATATTTTCACCACAGCGAACGTTATTGTCTGAGACAAATATGTAAACATACCTGATGCTGTAATATATTGACCGATCGTCTCCAGTTCGTGATAGTGATGATGATGATGCCAGTTCATCACGCCAGTTAAGAGGGTAAGTACATACAGTATTAGATTTACTTGTAACAGTTTAGTGCGTTTGTTACAAATTACATTGTATTATTCTTTTATTACCTTTGTTACAATGCGTATATGTATGGCACGCAGCACATTTCCTACAGCCTTATTTATATCTAATATAAGCGGGCGATTGTCTGAGTTGATTTGCACTCATATTATAATCATTAAATGTAAAGTGTACGACAAGATCGTCCATCACTTAGATGAGTCACACACCTGCTCGCTTATAACTTCTAGCGGTTTATATGTCAGTGAACTTGAAGTTGCACAAGCTTCAAGTTCACTTTAAGACGGAGTTTATGTAGAAGGCATACGATCGGGTAGGATGTAAAATCGGAGGTCTATTGTCTATTGTATGTAAGTCAAGTAAAATATCTCTTCCCTATTACAATGTCGGGAGTTTCCGGAGAGTTCTATAATTGACGTAGTTCATTCTCTGGCGTCGCATCTGTGATAGACATTGGTAGCGGGAGTAAGTAATCGTTAAATAGCAGTATAAAAAGTGTGTTATATTTTACAATTAAATTTCTACGTTAATGTGTAGCTCACAATTTAAACTGCACTTTCTAACAGGACATTATTTTATATGTGTTCATTCAAATACCTTATTATGAAGTATTATAAATATATCCGATACATAGTATGTATCTAAGAATGTACATATGTTGAGATTACTTTCAATAATGTTATCATAATATCATGTTCTTTGTCTCACTTATTTGACAAAATATCTATTTCTCTTATGTTAATTAGTTTTAACGTTATAATATGCTATTTGGAATATACAGGGTTAGTGACGAGTAAAGAAACGATCACATATCTCTGGAACCATTGAACAGATTTTATTGTAATTTGGTACAAAGAGGTAATAAAACACTGTGGATTCAAAAATGATACTAATTAGTGTTTTCCAGGTAAATATAGTGCATTTTATGCAATATTAATGCTATACCTATAAGATATTGATTGTATAAGACAATACCATTAACGTATTACCAACGAACACAACGGATTTACACGATAGACGATCTATTTTTTTAGTAGTGCTACAGCTCGTCTATGACACTGTTAATGGTATGGAAGACCATGACCATGATTCATCTTTTGAGACAACTTAACTTTATCAAACATATAAAATGGTATATTTTTGTCTTTCATCAATTGTGGTAAAGTGAAAAGGAGCTCTTGCTCCTTCTGTAGAACTCGTCCTGTAAAAACGTACTTCAAACAAGACCAAACCTATACAACGTGTAGAATATAAAGATTAAGGTAGGCCTGCTTGGCTTTAATGAACGTTTCACACAGAAATCAATTTCCCTTTCGAGGGGCGGTGTTATGAGAACAAGCTTTAGAGAACCCACTTAGAGATGAGAATAAATACAATCACACTCACATAGATATGACAAACTCTTCTTGTTAGGACTCAAACCCAAGCATACAATGACACCCCAACACTGAACCTCGTCCACCTTGGATCTCTGTACGACTGACATCTCATACAAAAACCTATATAGTCTGCCTAGGCAAAGCTATTACTACTAATACTATAAATGGTGTAAAATTTCACTGTTTCTGGTCTTAACTCCAACACTAGTATGATTGGTAAAAATTTACTCCAGTATATTATGGCCTTTACATTGACAGTTCAAGCTTGACACAATATGGTTGTTCATGATTTCCGATTAACTAATAATTATTCGTGAATGGTGCTCGTCCAGTCTAATCAGTCATAAAAAAACCAACATTAAGAGTGCTGTCTAAGTTTATTAAAAATAATTAGGTGATAGAGAGGCATTTTCAAACAGTACCTGTAGAATTTCATTGAATTTATGTACTTAATTTATTGTGTTTTGTGACAATGAATTAAAGAGAACGACATTAACAGAGTCAGCCAGAAGTTTTGTTGTTTTTACTTCACTAATGTTACGAAAATACAAGTAGTATGCCATACATATATATTTGCCTCAAGTCATTGGTAGTTAATTATTTATCTTTTCAAATTAAGAAACAAAATGAACAAAAAATAAAAGTCCTCATTAAAATATTTCCAATATTAAATCGGATGGTTTAAAACATATCTACAAGATAATAAAACATTTCATTATTTCAATTATTCATGCAAAAATTATTAGCCATAAATCATTTTTAACGAGACACTTCCATTTTCTCCAAATAACATTTCCTGAACCACTTTCACAGAATTTTGTGAATACCATGATTTCCTTAGGATTTACTTTGAGAGCTTTAAAATACCCAGTGTAGTGGATTAACGGATACTCAGACAATTTCTTTAGCATGTGCAGCAATCAGATTAAAGCACTAGAAGTGAATGAAAGAGACTAAGAAACCTCAATTTATTATATTATTCCTGTTAAAATATTGCGGTAATGTGAAAGATAGTTGTATATTTGTGTACAGAACTCATTAGGTAATGTTCACTCTTTTTAATCAGTAAAACACCTAAGGTTTCCATATAGAATATGAAAATATTTAACGTTTAATGGAAATACGAGTGCTACAAATCAATTTGTGCTTTATAATGCATACTCAGAAAGTCGATGTTATCGCTATTATAGCTATTAATTTTTCATATAATGGTTACTAGAAAAAAATTTAATTCATCAATATTACCTGGGAATGATGTTTGATTTTAATATGAAATGGGACAAGCATATTAAATATATCATAGAAAAAACAAAGTACCTAGTCTTCATTTTCTCAACAATATCAAAACTAATGCGGTTGAAAACGTTGATGATTATATATTATGCATTTTCCCCACTTACATCAGCTATGGTATAATAGCCTGAGGAGATGCATATAAAAGTAACCTGAATTTACTTCAAAACTTACAGAATAGAATTCTAAAAATTATCAATAAATACGCTTTAGTAACACAAAATTATCCACTAAATATTAAGCAGTTATTTATTTATAATTCACTATTACACCACTATGGTGAGTTAAAGAACAAATATAACTAGAAATAGGAATTTACAGATGCAAAAAATAACTAAAACTGTTAGCAATAAAAACAGCTACATTGCGGCATTGAGAACATATAATGTAGTGCCAAAAGACCTCAAAACTCTGTCTACCAATATAAGTACTATTAAGATTAAACTAAAAAATTGGATAAGGTCTTGTCACTTAACATAGATAACATAAGCACAAGACACTAATGAAACGTTAGAAAGTACAATAATTTAATTTAATGATTTTTTTATTGTAATATATATATATATATATATATATATATATATATATATATATATATATATATATATATATATATATATATATATATATATATATATATATATATATAATATATATATATACAAATACAAATACCTCTGTTAGTTTTATTTTCGTGTTTATTGCATGAAATTACAGCCCTAGTGATGGCACAATGTGAAAAATAAATTATATAAATCGGAATATAGTGATAATATTTTTGTTTAATTTCCTACAAGTTAATACAAAAACTTTTTTCACTCCATTAACATCGCTATTAACATCGTACAATTGCAAATTAGTTTTTTAACCCAGAAAATTTCGGCCAGAAATTATGCTCATAATTCTCAATACTCATTTTCCAGGCGCCTAATTACGTTCCACGATTTTATGCAACGTGGCTAGCCATGCACATGTTTGTCCGAAGACAAGCGCGTTTGTTATCCCTTACAATCTTGTGTGTCTAAATATGATTCTTATATTAGTCGATTATCTATTAACAGTTTTTAAAATGGAAATAGACAGTAAAGTGGTTGTAGCCTACGAGGATGAAAGTTATACATAAATATGCTACAATCAAATGTTCAAAAGAAGAAACTACTTGTTGAATAAAGATTTTTTGAGACTTAAGGCTTCTCATTCCGAACAGAAAAGTATTATCTCCGAGCAACGTTTGTTCGGAGTAACATCATCTTTTACATTATTAAAATATTCATCAGAAAATGTAACAGTGTTTCATGTGATTGTCAAAAGAATTATCTTTGTCGGAACATGTGGATCACGCTAGTTATTTTAGTCAACAAATTAATCACTACGAGTATAATCAATATAATGCAAAGTTTTACTTGGCAGATGACAATTTTTACAAACTACTGAAGTGGGGAGATATCTCCACACCATCTGCAAATACCTTATACAATAAGGATTCAATAATCCAGAGATCGTCGTTAGCTTGAATGTAGATAAGAGAATAGCTGTTTTGGCCTAATTTGTCTAGTCCTTATTGTATAAGGAATTTGCAGATGGTGTGGAGATATCTCTCCGCTTCGGTAGTTTGTAACCACTATAACTTTATGATTGTCCATGGATCATAAACAGTGCCACTGTTGTATAAAATGCTTATTCCTACATATGAACAGAGGTAGATTTAACTAAACATCAAACCATTTCAATTGATTTAGCCACCTAGGGTGTATTAAATATATAAACTTTAGAAAGGATTAATAAAATTCATTTATTTATCGATGGATGTGGGGAGGGGACAGAATACTATTAATGATGATAATGATCTCTGTTTGGCTCATGAAGAAAGCTTCGAAGAACATAAGTCTATTAGCTTGATATTCCCAGTAGTAAAACATTATTTTATACCATCCGAGGGGTGTTCGGTATAATTTAAAGGGAAGAAAAAGAATCTAATTGTAAAATTTTTTTACTACGAAGATAGCATAGCACATAATTCGATAATTTGTAAATCAAATGTGCATTGGTTGCGATACGATTGGAAAAATGAAGCACTAGTAAACACCAATGCACCAACACTCTGAGACTTTCAGTTTAACAATGTTAAGAGGTTTACATTACAAGGTAATGAATTAACACGAATGAACCCATTTATGCTAATGTGAGTAAAGTAAAATCTATTCTCAAAAGAAGGAATAAAATTTCGTGTATATTATGCTTGGTAAGCTTCTTATTACCTACAAGCTCAGAAGCAATAAATCCACAATAATTTTTCTTCTCAACAAACACTAAGGAAATAGCTGGGAAGAAAATCCTGCTTTAGTTTGTTTAAGGAAAAACTAATTACCCCTAGATACGAAGAAAACCAAACCGGATCTCTATAAATGATATTGAAGCTAGCTGGAGCAAGCAGCCTCAGATCATACAATATTGATTTACAATATATAATCCTACCCCTGTTTTACTTTTGTGAATAAATTATGTTGCAAACCATTTCCTTTATTTCTCGTTGATTGCAAAATTGTTTATTGGATGTGATTGGTACTAAACTCGCCAATTTATTGTTTCTAGTAGATATACTAATAGAAGTATATTTGCACTAAAGTCACCTAAAATATTTAAGCCATCGATAACAAATTCCGATTAAAAACGTTTTCTTTTCGCATTCTTCAAAATAATATTTAATTCTTTAAGTGACTTCTCCATCCCCGACACTTATATAAGAATTAATTAGTTAATTTTGCATTAATAAAAAGGGAACCCTATAGTCTTAAGTTATTCGCAGAGTCTTTGATTCAATTCAAGTCCGAATGAATTCGTGTATTATATTCTTACATATCTTTTAACAATTCGCCAATTCTCAGATGTTTTCCACAGCTCTTTTGTTATAACTATAGCTTAGTCAAAGATTATCATAGTATTGTATTATTGTTGGAGTAAATATACGGTCAATAGTATTTGCAACACAGCCCTTCTGTTTTATATTTTCTTCTCCTCCATATGATATATTTCCAACACCAGGAATATATAATAATATATCATGTGGAATGAGAAATTCACCTGCGTGACTGAAACGCATTGATATTCATTTTCAGGAGTGAGGCAACCCATAATTTCAACACAATTTATTTCAAGCTGAAAGCCAAAATTGTTGCATAATTATACGTTGTTTATAAAATATGTAATTTCTTCTGTTGTTATTTCCTCCCTTAAATATTACGTTTCCCCACAAAATGGACTCTAACTATGGGATTAAAAAGTTCACTACATTCTTCAGATAAGTATTAAGAGCACCTTTTAGTTGTTCGATAAAATCGGAAAATGACACAGTAAAGCAAAAGCTGAAAGTTTATAAATATTTAGGTTAATGAATACTTGCTATCGTAAATGTATATAGAGATAAATGTATATACAGGGTATAGTTTAACAATAATTGTGAATGTTTCTTTGAAAATAAGAAGCAATTACAGAGGAATAGGTATTTTTACTTTGAAAGAAGACGTTTTACCAAAATCCTTTCTGTTCGTACCTAAGGTAATGGTATAAACAAAGTTCACAATTTTAAATAAGGAAAATGTTTAGACAAATACTATTATACCTATATCCGGACAGAGAGTAGTGGTGCAATTAAAGTTCATAATTTTGATGATGCACTAATAAAACATATTGTCAAAATTATTATTCTGAACAAATCAAATATGAAAGAAGTATAATCAATTTATAATTTTTGTAAACCCTCTTGAATGAGGATAAAATTGAAGATATGTTAAAATTTCTTTTTTCTCGCAATTGAAGACATTTTGATAGAACTTGTCTTTACGATTATAGTTTATTTCGTCGCTATTTGCCAAATAAAAAATCTCAAAACATACCGTGGCTTGTTTTATGGCTAGGCTCAGGTAGACTTCCGCTTATCGGCAAGATAAGAGAGTTCTTTATTTGGCAAATAGCGATGAAATGAATAGTACAACGGTATTTATGTTTAGTCCCGTGTATTAAGTTAAGTTTCAACCTCCCATGGGAATAACTACTATATGTTGGTCTCCAAAGCAGGATTTTACTATTTATTGTATATGTTTAATCTCGTATATTAGTTATTTATATAGCTATTCTCGTATATGAAAGAATTCATATATCTATATTATATAGGATTTTTTCAAGTAGGTTTACTTATTTCTTATGCAAATTTGTAAGCAAAAATACTTACCAAAGTATAACAAAAATGGTACAGCGAAGTAATGTAAATCACCTTTTTTAAACCTCATTGTTCACAGAAATCAGTTCATCAGTTTATTTATTACTCACTCATTACAACGTACAACTTCCTATGCGAAACATACCAGAAAGAATCCCTATCATTTTACAATTATCAACGGTTATCAAGAGACCTTGACACTGAGGTCACTTGATCGGGGCTAAAAGTTTATTTCGAAGAAGAGAGACGTCGCTAGGCGGTAGCACGTTCGAGGAGCGCCAGCAAGGACGATATTTAAGGACTGGCTTTCAGAGGCGTCGCGATGCTACTGAAACCCTAGTTGGGTGTCCGGTTTAGATGAATAAGTTGCGCAGGTCTGCAAACTTTTACAAATTTAAAAATTAATATCAAATTGCGACAGGATATTCCGCTTTGTTTGCCGCTTTCTCAAATATTCCCTGTGATTTCTTCGTCCTAAAATTTATGAGATGTAAAAAGTCAGTTGGAAATGCCGTTTTCAGGTTTACGTAAAAAATTTAAACATGAAATTAATTAATATTTTATATTTATATAATATTGTACAGAAGAAAGTAGTAAATACTTCTAAATTGTAAAAAGTTGCTTCAAAAATACTAGAGCAGATCGATTTAAATTTTTATATTCATATGTTATACATATTTATGCCATTGTCAACCTAATGATTGCATAAGTGACATCTCCTTTGAAAAGGTTTTTATTCCCCATCGAGCATTAGGGAATATGATTTAATGAACAATATGATTTAACTGAAGGGTACAGGTGGGTAGAACATATTTAATGATGTAAATACGTCACAGGAAACATAATTCATAACAAGTGTAACAAATCCAGCATTATTTTGTCTGAAGGAAGTGGAGAAAGAAAACCATCTAGTCCACATTTGATTACACAGGCTAATAAATATTGTGTGATTTTGTGGACTTTTTCTGACTCCTTGATGAATTGACTCGGCCCTCGGCAATTTTAAATGTAAACTCGTTGTTATAGTAGCAAGGTATATATTTTTTTATGTTTTACTTGGCACCGACTTTAAAATTATATAAAACAATTAATAATAATTACATAATAATCAATAATTTCTTAATTACGGTAAACGGAACAACAAATAGGTATTAAATTGTTGTAGAAAACATTCTTTTCTTGATTGTTAGTTAAGTTACTTTTTCTCTCGAAGTCGGTTTTGTTTTAAAAATACAAACCACCGACTCTCAACATTAACGCAGTGGAATAAACGAAAAATTATTTCTTAATTTCCAAAGATATTACATTTCCAAAATTATTTGTGATATATTCATTAAGTTTTTTAACGTGGAGACTTTCTTCTATTTTAAATACAAAAATAATCGAGTGAAGTCAAATCCGGATAAGTAGCTAGTGATACAAAAAATTTTCTTGGAGCTGTGTCTATGTTTCATCTAAACATTATTTAATAGTAAGTAATTTGATACGTGAATAAGGTGAGGTCTCATATTATTGATACTATATGTTATGTTTATAGGGATGTGGATTTTTAAGATACAAATATTTGGTATATTTCTTCTTGAAAACGGAGTAAATACAAAACGTTGGTAATTTCACATTCACATAATTTCTATTACCATTTAAAAATATATCATGCTGCAACATATAAGTCCTGTAATAGATAGTTCTTTATTACCTTTCTGCATAAAGTTTTATAAAATTCAATGACATTCTCAATTTATATTCAGAACTATGTTCATTATTATCTAAATCAAAGTCCTGGAATGAGTGAATAATAGAATAGCATGAAGAAAATACAGTGAGGCTAGTTTTCTAAAAATTTTTAAAGAAGCCCTTAATATGATCTATGATTGTGAATATTTTTTAGAAACTAAGAAATTCATTGCCAATTTGGATACTTATTTATTTATTATAATTACTCTACAGGAAAACCCATTTACAGAGCAGGAAAGTACAGTGAGTGTTCACATTCTAATTAGATTAAGAAATTTCACAAACATAACAGTCAAATTTAATACAAATACGTATATACATATTTAATACCTAGGTATAAGAAACAATATATGAAAAATAAGAAAAACAAAGATGCGGATCAAGTATAGCAATGTTTAATAAACAGAAGAGTGTAGTTAAATATATTGAATTTATCACAGTTGTTGTTGTATTTAGTACACATTAAAACAGGGGTGAGAATTTTAGAATATTAGTACGCGGAATAGAGAGGTAAAAGCTTTTGGATGTTCGAGCATGCAATTGAGGGACATAAAAATTTAGCTTGCCTAATAAGTTTTGACAGTCAATCATATCGTGTATAAGCTTATATAGAAATATATAGAAATATTCCCGCCGCGCAAGTGCTGTCATCGCAAATCTTGCCAAAAAACCATTTTGAGGGAAACCAATAGGTGAATACACAGTGTCTGATTTGAACCATAGTACTTTCAGAAACCTTCTTTGAACTATTTCCAAGTTGTTAATATGGCATTGACAATAAGGATTCCATACTAAAGATCCGTACTCAAATTTAGATCGGACAAAAGCAAAGTATAGAATTTTCAATGTATCGGTGTTTAAAAAATCCCTGCTAGTCCTTATTAAGAAACCTAGTGTATGCGACGCTTCAGACACTACTTTAGTTACATGAGTGGTAAAAGACAGATCTTTTTAAAAAATTATGCCGAGGTCTCTGAATGCGCTAGGTCTTTGAAGAATCGAGCCGCCTAACCTATAATCGTATGTTATTGGAGATAATTTAGTGGAATAGGACATAACATTACACTTAGATACGTTTAGATGTAGTTTGTTACTAGAACACCAATTAAGAAGACTTATTTATTTATATTAACTTATGTAATTTGCATATAGTATTTAAATTATATACTTAAACAAAATCAAACTTCTTTCCGACTTTTGATTTTTCTCTTTACTATTGCTTCCACAGTTAATCAACTGTAATGAGAATCGAAATTCTATCTCATGATTTCCAAAACTTCTATTAAAAATAATCAATGCCCTCACTATGGGGTTACATTTTGGAACAATTTTTTTTGTTTTTCGCTGTTGCAGGAGCTTTTTTGACTGGCTTTATTTATATCTTCATTGCTGATTTCAAATCTGAAATTGGTTTTTCATTATAAGCTCTGGAATCTATGTAACTTGATGTTGAATATAGAGCGTATATCATATTAAGTTAATATAACCCTTTGATGCACCACCTAACCTACCTAACCTATAACTGATTGTTTTTATGCAAAATATTGGGCCCTTGGGAATGCTTCTATAGTTATAGAAAAGGCTTCTATAATGCTTCTCTATAAATACAAAACTCTATTAATACCCCACTTCCACACAACAGAAGCATATGGGGCGTGGTCTGCCTTTAAGCCGGTCTCTGCTTGTTTGTGAAAAAGTAGTTTATACTTGCATATTTGAAAGTATGTGTGTGTAAAGATAGGATAGACCTACATACACAGGTTGTGACTTGCATATTTAAGTTGACATATACATGCCTTGCCTTTCATGCTAATTCCTTTCAGACATGAACATTTTGTTGATCTCGAGTGTTTTGTTGATACGAGTGTTAGGCTTCATTAAAACACTTATACGCCCGGTAATGATGTATGGGTCTGAGACATGGACCCTAACAAAAAATAGCGAGGAGCTGCTGGCATGTTTTGAGCGAAAAGTTCTACGTAAAATATACGGGGAGGTAAATGATAACGGGGTTTGGAGAAAACGCTACAACTTTGAACTGTACAGACTCTATAAAGACCCCCTAAAGACTCATATTGTAAAATGAATTAAACTTAGTCGCTTGAGATGGGTTGGACATGTACTTAGAATGGGTCCGGGAAATCCTGCAAGAATATGTATGTTCCAAAGCCCAACAGGGCAACGACATAGAGGAAGACCTAGACTACGATACCTAGACGACGTGGAAGAGGACCTAAGACGCATTGCTATGGGAGAATGGAGAAGAAAAACAGTAGATGGAAACGAATGGAAAGAGGTCCTGGAGAAGGCCAAGGTCAATCAAGGGCTATAGTGCCAACATGATGATGATGATGTTAGGCTCCATTTCCTGTATAGTGACCTCGATCAGTTCCCAGAGAACCTCGGCGCTGTAAGTGACGAAGAGGAAAAACGTTTGCATCAAGGGCTCTTGACGATGGAAGAATGCTCCCGCAGGCGCTGGAATAAACATATGATAGCAGACACTCCTGAAGCATCAAACGACGTTGCCTTGGGAAGATATATGTATAAGCGCAAGAGCTAAAAGCCTAAATTGTTGCCATGTCAAAAATCTTCAAATTTCGCGAAAATGAAAATGTCGAATTGTAAAAAATTTAGGGCTTGCAGAAAATATAGATCGAAATTCTCTACAGACTTAAATACCTCAGCGCCTTGAAATTAGGTAAGGACAAGTGTTGTAATGTATATTGAACAAATTGTTTATTCCCCAGTATTATATATGAGTTCATAAATTCAACAGTTGTATACAGTTAAATATATTTATGAAGTTTGAAGAATAATGGATTTATTGGATAACACTAGGACATGTTGGATACTTATTTGTTTTCATTTTGGGGTATAGAAAAAACTAAATTAGCACTCTCGGATACAAAACAACGAAATAAGTAATGTTAGTTTGAGAAAACAACCAATTTTCAATAAAAAAAATACAATATTATCTGAATCGATTTAGTGAATATTAATAATATCCTTATTAAAGTTTATTCAAAAAATTGTATTATATTATATATTATTGTTTTCGTTAGAGACGCAATTAATACCAAAAAGTAACAAACAAATTCATTCTTACGATGATTCGAGAGGATATACTGAAAATTTAATTTGATTCAGGCAGTTTTGTAATTCAAAGTTTAATATAGTCTCTTAAAAGATCTGAAACCTGAAATGAAGATCATATCAAAGTTTTAAATATTAAGAAGACATTTAGCCACCCTAGGGCATATAATTTCTTACTTAAAACACGAAAAAAAAATTCTAAACAAATAAGTATTCAAGAGATCTGCTTACAAAGCTCGTGATAAAAGCTTCCCGAAGGGACCTACATACACGATACGATAGATACACGATACGATAGAAAAATTAAACAGTGCATTAAAATTGTAATACTTTTATAACATTTTATATATCTGTCATGATTACTGCTTTGACTATATTTACTGTATTTGCTATATTTTATTAATATTTAATGTTAGAAGACTATTAGCTGCCAGTATATTTATATGTATTTATATTTTATCTATACCATGTGATTTTTTTTTAAAGAGGAACCTTTGTATATATATTAATAGTGAGTTTACGATATAGGTTCTTCATAACGTTTTATATATCTGCCATGATTACATTTACTATATTTACTGTAGTTTCTATATTTTATTAATATTTAATGTTAGAAGAGGTTGCTCAGAACTCTGTTTTGTTGGCAGATAAGCTACAAAAATATGTTTAGCCATAACCCAGTAGATTCCGATTTTTGAAATGTGGTTTCAAAAACTACGGGGTGTTCAAATTAAAATTCATATAGATAGTACCATTTGCAGTGAAATCGGACGTGATATATTTGTTCGCCTTTCAGTAAATATGCTATTACTAGAGATGCAGAAATGTTTCCCTTTAAATAATCACCTAGTATATTGTATATAAGTATATCTAGTAGTTTTTATCTCTAGGTATGTGCATCTACCATAAAGTTTTATATTTTATATTTCTATAGCTAAAGCTTTACAATTTTATATATTAGGTATTGTCATATGGTGCCACGAACGCCTCGAGCGATCCCGAACACCGGGAATATACGAAACCATCAAGAGCGTGTGGAGTTGACTTCCAGTGCGTTCTATACTCGAAGGTTCGCCAAAGTTCTTTATCTAGAAACGTCTGGAGATACGTCATACTGCCTATATAAGAGTTGTGTCATCCAGCGGAGAGTTAGTTAAATCCGGACCGCGATAGTGAGCGATACGGTGCGAAGAAAGTGACATTGTGTAATACAGTGCGAAAGCTATTTTATAAAGTTAAAGTAGAAAGAAACTTAGTTAGTTAGTTGGACTTGTAAATAGTTTGTTTGTAAATAAGTGTTCGAAATATAGAACTTTCGAGTAAATTCGTTACAATATGTATTATATTTATATATTGTTTGTCGTTTTGAGCTTTTGTGGATTTCTGTGTATTTATTTGTAACGATTACTAATTAAATCCTTAACACTTCTCCATACAGACTGTTGAATATCGAAATGCTATCTGGAATCTTATAGAATTAATCTTAAAATATAACAGTTTTAAAGAAACTGCAATATATCGAATTATTTCTAAATTGTTTATAATAAACAATGTAATGAAAAAATGTGTAGTAAGTTTTTCGTATTAATCATATTTTAATTGACCATTCGTTAACATAAGAAAGTACAAATCATAGATTCGCGTTTAATGGTACATACTAATGTTTTTTTTTTAAGTAAACCTCAGTCCTTGATTATATTAAACATCTGTTGCTCTGAAAAAAGTTGTCTGATGATGGAATTAGCTCTAGAATCATTGCAGTAATAATATAATTATACAATGGGGCTTTATTTAAAGTAAAAACTATGGATGGGTTAACTAGATCATTTTATCTTACCAAATAGGTCTTACGGGGCGAACCTCTGAGCCTTCTGCTTTTTGCATTATTTCCTAACCACATTGAAATTTGTTTTATTAAACTTCGAGTTAGAGGTGTATATATTACTTCTCATACTAACATTTTGATCCTATTATATGCCGATGATATAGTTATCTTCGCCCATATATAGTTATCGCTTCGTCGGATAAAGTTATCCGGCTCTGCCTGGGAACCGGATGTTGGTAGGAAACTGGCTGTCCTTGAAGACTACACTTTGTTAAATAATCTAACTGTAAATACTGAAAACCCCAAAATAATAGCCAAATCGCAGAATGTAAAATTTTACTTTAACAAATCTCAGTTATCAAAAGTTAATGAATATATTTATTTAGGAGTGACATTTATAGCGTCATCATATTATCAGAATATAGCCTCAGTTGACTCATGTGACAAAATTAACCATGCTATTGGTTCTTTACTTCCTCTTATGGCTTAAAAACTTAACTTAATATGGCAAATCGTATAAAATGTTTGAGTCCTTGGCCCCTAATAAAATCGTGAATTGTATTTCTGTGTGGGGCTTACTATATATGAACTTAGTTGAAAAGGTTAAATTATATTTTTAGAGCGAGTGCACTTGTTGCCTAAAAGTACTGCTGATTATATAGGGAGACTAGAGACTGGTAAAATATCTTATGAATATTTTAACAATTGTATTTATTTCATGCATTTTAAAAACAAATATCTCTTCTAAATATACTAGCTATTCAAATAGAATATACCCGTATATTTGTTTTAAAAAGCAACTTTCTTTTGAGAGTTGCGATAAAAGGTAAAATTGGGCTGTCCCAATTAAACAACAATTTGTTTCTATTGATACAGTTGACATATGGGAAAATATGTCATACAGCAAATAAAAATAAAATTAAGAACTGTTTTTATCGAAATTTTGTGATAAATAACACCAATATGGCATATACTTATTCAGGAAAAACTCATTTTTGGTGTATTATACTACATAAGTACAAATAGATCTCCCCAACCCTACTTAAATATAAACCTGCCGATACATGTAACCTATATTATTACTCAGTTACGAACAGTAAATAAATTTCACACATTTCATTCAATTAAGAATAGTAAATAATATTCACACTTTCCGGTTTCTTTTATAAAATTAACCCATCCTAAATTTGTACAGCGTGCAAGAATGCATAGGAAACTATTTATCACTTGTCCATTAACTGTTCTATATACTGTGCATTTAAACCAATCAGCTGCAACTTTATAACTGATTTTGAATTATTAGCAATAACTCTAAATAATCCAACAAATCAGACGGCTATAGCGGTGGATGGCATGGTTGTGGAAATGTGGAATATTTTAAAACTTCGTGCATTTGTACTATATGAATAACTTAATTGTTTCTCCTGACATAGAATTTATAATCTATATATAGATTATATATACAGTACAGTATTTAGGTATTAAATTATGTTACCCTGTGAACTTGATTGAAAAGCATTCGAAATGGACCATCGCATTCTAAATGGTCTTTCAATGAGGACGCGATTCGATTTTTAAACGTAAATAAAACAAGTTGTGTGTGAGATATTCACGGATTTTTTTTTATGGTATTAAGTTTGGAATATAACGCCGTTCAAATAGCCGCCGTTGCTTTGTTTGGTACGTATTCGGGAGGTTCAATTTTCTATGACTTTGTCGCATAAAACTGGCTGAATTTGCTGGATGGTGTTCGTTATGTTGACTTTGAGGGCATCAATTGTTTGCGGTTTATTCGCATAGACGTGCAATATAATATAACCCCATAGAAAGAAGTATAAAGGCGTTAAACCGCACGGTCTTGGTGGCCAGTTCACATCGCCGCTGCGCGAGATAACCATGCCTTCAAATCGCTCGTGGAGAATGTCCATCGTGGCATGTGCTATATGTCATGTATCCCCGTCCTATTGAAACCACATGTCGTCGATTATCCATATCATCCAGTTTAAGCCACAATAAGTTGCTTATCATCGATCTATAGCGTTCGCCGTTGACGATTATGGCAATGCCAGATTCGTTCCGGAAGAAGTATGGACCGATGATTCCGCCAGACCAAAATCCGCACCAAACAGTGACTTTCTCGCGGTGCATTTGGTGCTGGTGTATCTCATGTAGATTGGTATCGTCCAAAATCCAACAATGTTGCTTGTTCACATATCCATTCATCCAAAAATGGACCTCGTCGCTAAATATGATTTTTGTGGCAAAATTTGGGTCAACTTCCGACTTCTCCAAAGCCCAATCAGCGAACACACAGCGTTGTCTGTGGTCGTTTACCGTAAGTTCCTGGGTCAGTTGGATTTTATACGGGAGACATAAAACTCGCTGAAAGTTGAAATCGCAGAAAGGCCAAGTTCGTTCTTATGAATGACGAGAAATTGACTGTCGCGGGTTTTCCGTAGATTCTCACGCACAGCCGTTATATTTTCAGCAGACTTTGCGTTTCAGTGACGTACGGGTGTTGGCTGATTATATATCAAACCGGTTAACTCGAATTTGGCCATTAACCGTTGAATAGTCGACTCGGCGTGACGAGATCGTCGTGGAGAGGATAAGAATCACGTAATGCATGGAACATTTTTCGAATGGAGCACTGATTTTGAAAATAAAATTTGATGATTTGCACATATTTTTGAACGCTATAACCTTCCGTGGTGATTTTGACTTACACTACTGAACAATTCAAAACAAATTTAGCAGATGTTGCTTTAACAACATGGCCGCTATAATCTAACAAATTTCTAGCGTCCTTATTGGAAGACCCTGTATAAGTAAGGACAGTCATATATTATATAATGTAATGCTACATACAACACTAAACATGTACAGTGTTACAACATAATTTATTTAGAATAATGCGATATAACGAAGTCTTGATTCTATTATAATGAACTCTTGAACTATCACACGATAATTCAATTACTAATGAATATATTAGTTGTCTACTGCGATAAATACTTTCCTCACCAAAATAACCTTTACATGGAACACGAAGAAAAATAATATATATATTCTCTAAAATAAATTATTCCCATAGTAGTTCCTGCCAGTTGGTCTAAAATCGGTTATTAATTAACAGACTCATCTTATATTTTTAATATCATTTATATACAGGGTGAGTCGGGAGGAACAGACCAAACTCCAGAAGTGTAGTATACGCGTAGTGTAAAAAACTCAAATGTTGTTATCCGATTTTTATTTGTTTTCAAGTTACAGCGTAATTAAAAATGTTTATTTAGTATGACATGTTCGAGGTTCAAAAACATTTGATAACTTTGTTGTTTCGATAATGATTCAATGTATTGTGACAGTGATTTAAGGTTTATTTTAGAGTTTTAACGATTAAAGTATTACAAAATACCACACACGTATTCAAATTTACAGCATGCAAATATGGTGTTTATTTATGGTTTTGTTGTGGTAATCCTAGAGCTGCTGTTGAAGAATATCGTCAATGGTTTCCGCATCACAGACATCCTAATAAAAATGTATTTATCAGAGTTTTCAACAAACTGTGCGATACAGGAAAGCTTCCCAGTATTCACGTAACATCTGAACAGCATTCCATAAACAAGAGTAATAAACACACTCCACCAGTAAGGTTTACATCCACACCATGTACAGAGAGTACAGCACCTCTCCAAAACAACTGGAAGATTATCCTAAACGGATGGAATTTTGTCGGTGGATAAATAATAATCCTGTTGTATCGCGCATAGTTTTTACAGATGTAGCAACATTTACATGAGACGGCATTAATAATACTCACAACTATCATGTATGGTCAGATGAAAATTCCCACGCAAGAGTCGAAAGTAATTTTCAACATAAGCTTTCGGTAAACGTGTGGCGTGGTATGGTCGATGGTTATTAATTGGCCCTTTCATTTTGGAGAATCGTCTCACAGGAGACAACTACTTAAATTTTTTACAAAATAAATTACACGGACTACTAGAGGATGTTCCTTTAAACACAAAAATGCAAATGTACTACCAGCACGATGAAGCTGCTGCATATCTCGCCTCGTCAGGTCAAGGAACATTTGGACGAAGGGTTTCTAGGTCGCGTTGGTCCTATTAGTTGGTCTCCAAGGTCTTCAGACCTTACAGCACTAGATTATTGTTTATGGAGCTGGCTCAAAGATGAAGTGTATAAAGTAAAAGCGGACTCTCTGGATCCACTAATTCAGCGTATTAGAAATGCTGCAGCCGATATTATACAAAGATATAACTCAATCAGGAGAGCTACAGGCGCCCTTCGTAGAACAAGCAAAAAATGTTTAGAGGTGAATGGCAGTATTTTTGAATAACGCTATGATTACCAATACGTTAATATATGAAATTTTATTTTTAGTTACGCTATAACTTGAAAACAAATAAAAACCGGATAAAGACATTTGAGTTTTCTTACATTATATTCATGCGTACAATACACTCCTAGAGTTTGGTCCGTTCATCCCGACTCACCCTGTATAATTCGTAGGAAGCTTATATCTACGATTTCTGATTACTCGTGTAATTAAGTTTTGACTAATATCTAACTCGTTAGCTAATATTAGTGTACTTAATTACCGGCTGTTATTTACATAACCAAGGACATTTATTACAGTGGCTTAATTTAAAATACAACTCCTCTGTTTCCTTTTCACGTACTCTACGATTCTTGTTTGTTAAAATTTTCCCGACAATTTTCGTAACATATTTGGTTAACAGCGTACAGAATACTTTTCTTTAAAACGTGTCAACTCGGTTGTATATCATTCAATTAAATTTTTTTTATTTTTATTTCCTGAATATTTACGGGATAAAGAAAAAGTGTTAGATGGTTTAAAAACATAGAAATATAGTTATTTTATAACCCATTAGGGTGCCTCAATAATAGTTAGGAATAATTCAATAGAATTTGGCATGAATATTACTATGAGCAATTATACTTGCAAATTGTTTTTCTTTTTACTTTTTTGTGAACTGTAGGACGCGAGTTGCAAAAACTGAAATTTGAAAATTGTAGATGTCTCAACATTTTGACTATGTTTGTAGAAAATCAAAAATATAATTCAATATACAAAGCATGCGACAAATTCTGTCAAAGCTAAGTAAACGAATCACAACTATTTTCAGTAGTTTGTCTGAATATATTTCGAGTAATATGGAGCAAAATTATGTAGAAACAATCACGGATATAATTAAAATAATTTATTTAACTAGAAATATAGTTATAGTATATCGTTTAGATCAGGCTCCTCGACTTCATTTTTATTAACATTTTCCTCTAGCGAAAAGGTCATTATTATAAAATCAATATTACAAAATAAGAATATATATAAGGACATACTAGCTAGTGCTAGTATTAAAGAATTCTGCTGATATCATCAATAATATGAAACTGAAAGCTTACCATCACAATAAATTTACGAAATGGCATCAACTATCTGATCTTATTGAATTCAAGAGATTACGAGATTTATCATTATTAGAAGTTAAGAACAAAATCAGCCGTGGAGATGATCAAATCCCGAGCTTTCTTGTTAAAGATTGCCCAGGAGCTTTAATAGAGCCATTTTTCTTTTTGTGTTATCTGGTACACTATACCCACACGATGCCTGAGGTTTGGAAAGTAGCAAGAATATGTCCCATATTAATAAGAGGCCATCGATCTAATATAAATATCTAATCATGTAACAAATCAAAATCTAGTGAATATAATAAAGGAAGTTTTTAAAGAAAGAAAGATCTAATACAAGAAATTATCGCCCCATCAGTATTATGTTAAATCTTCTGCGAAAGTTTGCAACATGTCATCATACACTCACATTTATTTTGGTGTGCAACTTGCTTTATCTTTTAATTAACACGGGTTCATAGCAAAATGCTCCACAGTTACAAATTTTGTAGAACGTACACAGATAATCACAAATCACATAGATAATAAAGGTCAAGTAGATGTGGTGTAAATTGATTTTTCGAATGCCTTTGAGAAGGTGAATCATAAAATATTAATTTCAAAATTAGAATTATATGGGTTCAAAAGTAATCTTCTTCGCTTTGGTTTGTATTTATCCAGGCACATATTATTTGTTTCATACTCGCTTTAAATCTGAAACATTATTAGCGTCCTCTGGAGTACCTCAATGCTCAAATTTGCGACCATTCTTACTTACCTTATTTATTGGTGATTTCTCTCTAATGCTTATATTGCATAATCTTTTTTGCTGATGTACGTACAATTATTTTTAAATATAACCTGGCTAGACGACCATTTGAGATTGCAAAATATTATCGACTTTATTGTGTCGCAGTGTTCAAAGAAGTTATCAATAAACATAGATACACATAAAGTTTGCTCGCATACCTTAAAGAATCACCCAGTAATATATGACTATTCTCTTAGTGGAACAGTTTTAATACGTTCCGAAGATATTAAGGATCTTAGTGTGTACTTTGATGAAACTATCTTTGAACATATCAATCATGTGGTCTTTAATGCATATAAAATTCTTAGTTTTGTGATTAGAAACACTACATCATTTAACAACACTATTAACATAAAATCCATATGTTTTGCGTTATTTTAAAATTAGAATATTGTACCCTCATTTGGTACTCCTGGCATCTAAATCATATAAATCAACTTGAAATCATTCAATGGCATTTTTTAAAGTATTTCGCACAAATAATTATAACCCAGTAAGGGGTTATGATCAAACTTTGCTTCTAAGATATTACACCTAGGTATTGAATTCTAGAAGAGTGCTTACTAGCTTCTCATTTTTATTTAAATTTTTCCATAATAAAATATATACACCCGCATTACAAAGCATATTTAGTTTACGCGTACCTAGACTAGCCTTTCAAGAGGAAAGTATGTTTTATTGCCAGATTTAAAACAGCCAGTGTTTGTAATGTCACAAAATCTTAATGTAACATCTACCACTTGTGATTTGAATACTCATAATGAGTTACTATCTTTAGGGAAGCAACAACCCTTTGCAGCCGTGTTAGTCATAAGTTACTGAGGTATTCTATCATATATTTATGTTAAAATTGTTTACGGGTTACCTTTTTTTATTTTTTTAGTTATATACTGTATACTTATTTCATATTTATTTATTTGTATTTCATATTTTTATCCTGTAGAGAGATTTTTTGGGCAATAAAGGCATTATTATTATATTATTATTATAATTATAATTATAAAAATCTTAAACTTACGAAATCTTAAACTTAATACAAAAGAAACGAGACTACAAAAACAGACGAGACGAGGAAGGACTGAAAATTTATGTCAATAAAGTGGGAAATCATTAGAAAGTTTAGAGAAGCGAAAGAACAATGGATAAATGATAAATGCAAAGAAGTAGAAGATAAGCTCCAAGTAGGTAAGACCGATGAGGCTTACAAAATAATTAAGAGGAACTTCAGGGATATAGGACCAATAAGTAGAAACGTTAGGAGTCAATCGGGGGACATACTGATCGGAAGAGAGGAGAAAGCGGATAGATAGAAGCAGTACTTAGGAAATTTATACGAGGGTCAGGAATTAGGAGAGATATTAGAGGAAGAACCTAGCATCGATAGGGAAGATGTAGGAAAACCTATATTGAGAGAGGAATTTGAAATAGCACTAAGGGGGCTAAAGAACAATAAAGCGCCGCGTGTAGATAAAATACAGGCGGAAATTTTGAAATGTGCGGGACAGAAAGTAGTAAATAGGATGTTTGAACTGGTAAAATACATATACGAAACGGGCGAGATGCCGGAGGATTATAAGAGTAACATTATCGTTACTATACCGAAAAAGAGAGGAGCCGACAAATGCGAGAACTTTAGAACAATTAGCCTAACTTCCCACGCGTCAAAAATATTAACCACAATAGTGCAGAGGAGGATGGAAAATAGAGGGGAGGAAATACTCGGAGAAGACCAATTTGGGTTTAGGCGAAATAGGGGAACTCGTGAAGCTATTCTGGCGTTAAAAGTAATGTTAGAGAAAACAATAGAAAAAGGAAAGAACGCTTATATCGGATTTATAGATTTAGAAAATGCTTTTGATAATGTAAGATGGGAAAAAATGTTCGAGATACTAAACAACGCGGGAATGAAGTGTAGAGATAGGAGAGTAGTACACAATCTATACAAAGAGCAAACTGCTGTTATAGAAGTAGAAGGGGAAAGAAAGGACGTAGGTATTAGGAAAGGAGTAAGACAAGGATGTACGCTATCACCACTAATTTTTAACCTGTACATCAAAGAGGCGATTAATGTGGTAAAAGATAGAGTGGATTTCGGAATTAAAGTACAGGGACAGAAACTAAAAATGCTGAGATTCGCGGATGATATAGCAGTATTAGCATCTAGTAAAGAGGAACTAGAATTAGCGCTGAACGAAATAGAGGCAGTTTTGACAGAGGAATACGGAATGAGGGTGAATAAAAACAAAACTAAAGTGTTAGTGTGCAGAGGGAGCGAGAGCAGAGCAAAAACGAAAGAACAAATTAATAATGAAAGATTGGAGGAAGTTAAAGTCTTCACTTATTTAGAAAGTAAAATAAATTGGGATGGAAGAAGCGATAAAGATATAAAACAAAGAATAGCGCAGAGTCGAGTAGCTTTTAATAAAAAGAAGTCACTTTTATGCTCGGGGGTAATAAACTTAGAAACAAGGAAGAGATTTTTGAAAATGTATGTATGGAGCACGGCACTATACGGTTGCGAAACCTGGACGGTAGGGGAATCAAGTAGGAAGAAATTATAAGCTTTTGAGATGTGGTGTTACTGAAGGGTAAAGAATAATGAAAATACCGTGGACTGATAGGGTTAGAAAAGAAGAAGTATTAGAGAAAGTCGGCGAGAAAAGAAGTATGTGGAAAACATAAAGAAGAGAAGAGATAGAATGGTAGGCCACTTTCTGAGACATGCGGGAATAGTTCGCGATATTTTATAGGCAGAAATAGGAGTAAAGAAAGGCAGAGGTAGGCCTAGATTAGACTACTGCTCGCAAATAGTAAGGGATGTTACTATTTGGAGGTTGTAGCACAATTAGCAAAATGCGTAGGTTAGCACAAGATAGGAGAAGCTGGAGGTTAGCGTCCAATCAGTCTTAGGACTGACGACCTCATGATGATGAATTATAAAAAGTTGAACTGCAGCGAGACCAAACAAACTATTAGCAAGAATATCTCAGCAATATCAGATCTGAAACATATCAAACACAATAGTAATGGGAATTAGATAATAATTTAATACATACATAATTTTCCAATCCTCATAGCATTCAAATATGGACCCCAACTCCGAAGCCATCAATTTGAATTTAGAAATATTAAAAATTTAAAAGTACTCCTTTGCAAAGCTGGATATTTCCTACCCATGTTTCTTGTGTGGAAGAAATTCCTTACCTAATACTGTAATGGCTAGGGTTTATTTAAAATTTAAGAGTACGTTGGATCACTGCAAAAGTGTTTCAAGTGTTGAAATTATTTTTTCATTACATATTGTGTATAATTGTTATTGTTTATATTTAAATTCCTACCGTTCAACTTTTGGAATGAGTCAATTGTTTAAATTAAGGTACTACTAAATTAACCTACTACTAACCCATAATACTTAGATGTAACCTGATTTGGTATAACATTTGTAGGCTGTTATAATAATGTATCTTAAATTTTAACATGACAGGCTTTTAAGCTTCAACTGTTATATTAATGTTAATCCAGTAATGATAATCTTTTATTTAAAATAATCGATCACACTTTCATAAATATTTTATAGCTGGAATTCCTTAGAGCACTTTCACGCTATGTACAGAAAATAAACTTCAGAAATGAGTAAGGGAATAATTCCAGAACTTAGCAGGTTTGAGAAATTGAATAGCTGTAAGCTTCGCGAATTATTTTAAAAACATTTTTCATTAATGTCTTGTCTTCCTTATGAAAATAAAATTAAACATATTTGAATGTATGTATGTCACCACTATTGGTTGTTTATTGATTCAGGTTTTCATCTTTATAATGAATTATTCATAGGATGAATATGAAACATTCATAAAGCATAGAAAGTTTCATTCATTCAAATACCTACGAAGTGAAATACTTTTGCTTTGAATGAAACGAAAAAACAGCCTCGGAGACGAGAGTCTTGGTTGTGGCAGTGTAAATATTCGTATTTCAATATCGTTCTTGTGACTTTTGCATATCATAAATATACCGAAAGTTTGCAGTAATATGCGACTGATATATGAGAAGGTTTATACGGCACTGTGAGCATAATGTGAGAAGATTTATACAGGAATTTACCGATGTAAGATATGACGGGTCTCGAGAAATATGTTTGATTTGTAACCATTGTTTGTTGGCCTTTAGGAATTATTTGTAATAAAGCATACAAGTATTGCAATATACAGGGTGTTCCAGATTTAAACGGACATACTCTAGTGGAAGGTAGAGCACACTCAGCTGAGTTCAAAACACCCCTATATTTACTGTTGAATGTGAACCATTTTTGAGATACTAGATTTTAGTATTTAGCTAAAATTAATAAAATAATGATGTTAGCAACTGGATTGTGTTATTTGTAGAATGTCAAATTTGGTCTTTCAATACATTTGAAAATTTATTGAAGAATAACCATAAACGTGCCATCAAATATTATGACATTATTTCATAAACTGGTCCATAGGATCTTTAAAAGTTTACTAACATTTACCACAAAATAATATACAATGTGATGTTAACGACCCAAAGGACCATATTAAAAAAATGGAGGTCGATCCTTGAATTTTTCCGAGATCACTTAAGCTATTTATTAACCTGAGAGAGTGTAATATGTGTATCAAATTGTATCTAAATATGTGCAGTCATTACAAAAATATTGCGGACTAAAGTTCTGGTCAGAAACTATAAAAAACCCCGTATCTCAAAAACGGTTCACATTCAACGGTAAATATAGGGGTGTTTTGAACTCAGCTGAGTGTGCTCTACCTTCTACTAGAGTATGTCCGTTTAAATCTGGGACACCCTGTATAGATAAAATGAAAGTGGTCAAGAACCTTGTACGGAATTCATCTTTGATTTAATTGTTATGCTGTGTTCAAGTAATTTGTTGCTATTTATATTGAATAAAGATGAACAATAAAAAGTTGAGAAATTAAACATAATAAACAATTTTTCCAGTTTTGGAACAAATTGGAAATTATCAAGTTAAAGTAAATTTTAAAGATAATTACCATTTAGAAACAAGAGGCTTGAAATCACTCCTTATATTAAATGTAATTTCTGATATCTGTTAAAAATAATATTGTGGCCTTTCGTCCATCGATTGACCCCCAAATTCGCCTTAATCGTTTGCACATTTCAACCTCACTCTTGTTTGTGCTCATCTAAGGAGTTCACTCGTTAATACCCCTAGTAGTCTGCCACTTTCTGTATAATAAAGTATTATATAGTACTATGCTACTTTTATATCGATATAAACGAAGTATTAAATAACGGGCACAATTTTTTTTGTAAAAAAAATTGTCTGAAGGTAAAAAATGTTTGAATCTAATTACTATAAATTACAAAAAAAAATAGTTTTGTGATTTACTTTCTTCATTAATTACTTTACACTTCAGTTATATGCATAATAATAATAAAATAGTCGATCACATTATAGATCTTTTTCTTCCAATTCATTGATTTGAATACATCTCATCGAAATAAGCTCAAACAGAATCGGCGTAACGGGAAGGAGCATCGTCCAACCGGAAAATGGGAAATATCCGAAATATCGGGTTTTTATAGGTTTAAATACAAAACTGCCGAAATAGAAATTAATGCGTACAATAAAAAAAATCAAGTATCTGCTTCAGTTAATGTCATAAATAAAAGGGGGACTAAGAACTCGTCCTTTAACGCAAAGTTTGCTATTCATTAAAACAAAATTCTATCCCTAGTCTCCTAAACGTAATAAACGCTGTCATTTATTATGTGTTTAGTCTAATATTTACTTAAATATGAATATAACATGAACAATAATTATACAAAAATAACGGCATTGGATTAGTTTTAAACTGCTTTTTAAAGCACTTAAAATTTGAATATAAGAATTCATCTGTAAATAAAGTTCTATTAAGAAAAATATCTGAAAACAGGGAATTTTATTGTTCTTTTTTAGATTTTCTATCTATATTGTTCTCTACTCGCAACTTCGTTTTCTAAACATGTTGTCCCTTTCGTCGTACATTTTTATTTTACCAAGAGAATCTGTTGACTCGAAATACAAATGATCTATGTATGTATTGCATCAATATAGAAACGTTGGTACATTATGCTGATTACGAGTCGAATCTCGAATTACGATTAGAGTATACGATCTAAATAAAAGTACAATCTGTAATTCACGTCGTGTTTAAGAACTTTACAAAATTGTATTTAAAATCTGCAATTCCTACAATTATGTTTAAACAAATGACGTTTTGTTGATAAAAAAGAGTTCTCATTACATGATGATAATTGGATTCTATGAGACATAGCGCTGAGAAGAAACAGATTATAGTTTCCTAAAGTTTACCACTATATTCAGCAAGTCGTCAAATGAAAATGAAAAAAGCTGTAATCTTCTAAATAACGCTAGTCAATTCACCATATTGTCTTTTGTAGAAAACGAAAGAACTATCATCATAATTGTGGCTTATGAGACATAATTGTGGCGCTGAGGAGAGGCAGGTGATGTTTTCTCGACAATTTATTATTACGAGGGTGGATCAAATATAAACGGGATTTTTGATCCTGAGCGTCTACGCTTATTAGGACCGGGCCCGGGGTTCTAGTATGCTTGGGTGGGGTAATTATGAATGGGAAGAGCCATTAGCCACTCTCAACCAATTCGTTAGTAGCGTTCACAATGTCTGAGTGAGAGATGCACCCCGCTGCTACGCAATGCATTATTATAAAATTTCTAGTTCATGAAGGAGTTCAAACGGGGGAAATTTTTCGTAGATTGACTGCACAGTTCGGAGACTAAACACTGTCAAGGACTCGGGTGTTTGCCTGGCATAAAAAGTTCCAGGAAGGGCGAGAAAGAATGGAAAATTAGGAACACGATCGCCGCTCTCGAACCGGCACTACGGACCAACACATTCGCGCGAATTGAAACATTTTTGAAGGTCGAAAGACGAAACCAGCCGATGCGAGAGGCAATCCTCGTTCACGACAACGTCAGGCCTCATACTGCAGCTCTAATGATCGAAAAACTGTAATAAATGCACTGGACTCTACTTGAACATCATCCCGACAGCCCGGACTTACCGCACTGCGATTTTCATTTGTTTGGGCCACTTAAAGAAGCTTTAAGAGGGCAACGATTTGAAAATGACCAGGACATAGAGGGATTCGTGCGTAATTGGCTCCTGACGCAACCAGCTTCATGCTATTATACTGGAATAACATACCTTCTTTTTCGCTGGGAAAAATGTAAATCAGGAGACCATGTAGAAAAATAAAATATCTTTGCCTTTTGTTTTTCAATCAATAATTTTCTTTTTAAATAAAGTCCCGTTTATATTTGATCCTTCCTCGTATATTCAGCACGTTGTCAATTGTAAGTCAAAAAAAAAACTGAAATATTTTAGATATCATCAGATAATTCATCATATCTTCATTTGCAGAAAACGAAAGAATTTTCTTGATTGGCAGGTGATGTTTTCTTAACACTTTACTATTAATTCCAGTCACCAAATGAAAATGAAAAAAGCTGAAATCTATTAAATATCATCAGTTAATTCATCATATATTTTGTGGAAAATGAAAGAATAGTCTTGATAATTACAATCGGAGACAGTGCTGAGGAGAGACAGGTGATGTTTTCTTAAACATTTTCTTCTATATTCAGCATATCGCCAAATGAAAATGAAGAAACCTGTAATATTTTGAATACCTTTAGTCAAATCACAATATTTTCTTTTGCAGAAAACGAAAACTTTATCTTGATAATTGAAACCTAAGAAATACCTTGCAACCTACAGATTAAATTAATTGAGAATCAAAGGAAGCAACACACCTTTTTTTTTATATGAAGATATACGATATTATGATCGTTATACGATCATATTCATTTAAATACTTCTAGTCTGAAAATGAAGATCAAAAGTATCCATTCACTTATGATCTTCACTATAAACTATAAATAAATAGAGAATAGTCAATTCAGGGTTTAGACACTAATAACTAAAGTGAGTAAAAAATATAAACAAAATCTACCTTATTAAGTTACTGAAAATAACTAAAATGTAACAGTTATTTTATGAGTTTGTTTTTAGATCTATCACAAATTAATTTACAATTTAAGCTAGGTATGCTAGAATTCAGTTAATTTTAATGCGAAACGATTAAATTTAAATGATAATGTTTTATGGTGACAATAACTACATTCACATTTGCCACTTTTATGCCGTTATAAAATTTAATTCCATTAAAATCGATATTTTGAATATATAGAAATGATGTTGAATATTAAATCAGTTTTAGACAACACATGGTGATAAATTATAAAGAAAGGTATTATAAACCAATTATTTACGATTTTCAATGGCGGGATTTTCACTACAAGCTTTTACAAACGTCATGATATAAGCTGTCCTGAGCAGATATCACGATGCAGATATACGATATGTTGGATGTTTTACAGAAGGAAATACAAGATAAAAATAATATTGAAATATAGAGTAGGTTAACTTCAGGGTCAGTGAATAGGATCGTTATTATACATTAACGTTTCAAGAAGCATATTATTGTTTTCTTCAAAAGCGTTTTCAAAGCCGAGTCTTTTTCAAAAATTCTTCTGAATAAAAAGCGATGATATACGTCACGAAACTTTGAGGTAGGTATTCCTGGAATAATTAAACACACAGAATTGATAATAAATGTTTCCAAGTCATATATTAAAATTGAGTTACCCCATCAACTGGTACTTAATATGTAACAATAGATTTACACATCAACGCCATACGTCCTGCAGAAACATTATAAATATAAGAATACATTTTTCATTTAGAAATGTATATATTGTTTCGTTTATTTCCGTAATATTTAGGTTATTTAAGTTTTTCTTTTGAATCTTTATAAATTAGAATATTAAGTTTTTTTGCCCCGCCAGAACTACCTTACTGAAGTAAGGACCTCCAGTGTAGGTTCATAGTCGTATCGATAATATGCATTACGAGATTATGCCCTGGACAGTAATATTTGGATATACCACCCCAGAAGTCAAGACTGTTTGGAAGCAGCCTCATTACTGCTTCCATTCTTTTAAAATGTACAATAATAGTGTTTCGTTGTCGTCGTCGGAACTATCGCGTTGCTGAAGGGATTATAATAAGTACCTTTATGTAGTGTTTTAGAGAAATTATACAACACCTTTTCATTTTCATATGATATAATTTTATAAATATAATGTGACATCCAATTTTTTAAAATTCGGATGGAAACTAAATTAACATCTTATATTCGACTTTTATAAATATTATATTCCAATTTGCAGCTCCCTGTAGATCATCATCTGATGACTTTTTCCAATTCAAGTAGTTACTTAACAGTGACTTCAATTAAAAAGAAAGTATGTAAGTAGAAATAATATTTATAACACTAATGGTTAGTTTTATGTTATGGTTCATTTATTCTCATATATTTCTAATTGAAAGTGTATTCAGAATTTCACAAATAAGAAGAATCTATTGGAAGAAGTAAATAATATTGAAGAATGCTCTGGGATTGGTGAAGAAGGACAACCTGAAAGTTAATAAGTTTGGTTTTAGAGGTTGGCTATACAAGATCCCGATCTTCTTCCGCTAAAATCCCAGAAGAGAAGGTTACACCTAAAGACGAGGTTAATACACCCATACTCAGGGAGATGCTTTATGTGCTAAACTCCTTTGTTGGGATTTGAAACTAAGCATAGATTGTGTCAGATAGATAAGATCAGACGAATTATTTCAAATTAATATCAAATATCAGAATTACTCACAAAATGCTGTTATTTAAAAGAAAAATATATTGATTATAAGTAGGAAATGAACCGAAATGAGGTTGTTGAGAGATTCTGAATATTAAAGTTGCTGCAGATAAAATATTTTGGCAAAAAATCCAAATAAATTCTTCATCTGAGAAACCATCTGTTTGTAATATTTTAATTGGTGGTATACAAGGCAACGACATGTGAAAATGTTTCAGAGAACAAGTTTGGAAAATTAAGAAAAATGGACTAGCGTGGTGACCACGATCGATCATCAGCAAGTAAACTTGCTTCGCTTATAAGAAAAACAAAGAAAATGCCAAATATGTATCATAGCAATTAAAGTCTGCTGTTAGCCCAATATGAGTAAGTATATATACAGAATGTCCTTAATAGAGATTGCTAAAGACCTTAATGAGCTTAACCACAACATTGCATCTATAAATAAAAAGTTTAAAACCTCAAAACGGACTTTTCCACACGTAGAACAACTCTATCTCGAAATTGAGTGACCGAGAAAAAATAAAACAAAACATGAGTGCAGAATATGTGCTTCATACGACAGTTTTACTTTTTTTCAAATAGTCCACCATCGTGATTTCTCATGACCCATGAACGGGGTGGGGTGTGTCCTATCCACATCAAAATCAATAGATGTTATCTGGTAAACGTCCCTAATTAGAATCAGTCGAAACCCGATCGATCCGACACAATTTAATTGAGTGATCGTGCTAACAAAAAAAAATCTCAAATAGCCCACCATTGTGCTTTCTCATGACCTATGAATATGGTAAAGTATGTTCTATCCACCTCAAAATCAATAGGTGTTGTCTGGAAGATGTCCGCGATCAGAATTAGTCAAAACGTGATCGATCTAACACGATTTAGTTGAGTTATTAGTTTAGTTGAGTTAGTGCTAACAAGAAATTTTATTAATGCCGACGACAATGGCGACATCGTCACACACATGTACGCATTTGTTTAAAAACCATTTTTTGTGGTTTTTAGGCCAAAAAACGAAAAATAAACCATAGAAAAAAATGTTTACACGATTACATTACTTCTCCGTGTATAGTTGAGTGCGGAAAAGTAAAAAATGCGTTATTGAATAAGAAACTATAATTTAATTATGACGCTGCATTTATTTATAATTACTTATTTTTATTTGTTTATTTCAACAGAATATTGTTATTAATAATAATATTTTACAATGTTTATTGTCTGTCATAATCCTCAAATAAGAAAACTGTTTTATTAACAACTATTTGCGTCCAAATGAAAGGTGCCATTTTACACCTCTTGATGAAAATAGGTATATACAAAAGACTGGTAAAAATAAACTTTAAAAGAGATGCCTTTATTTAAGTACAGTACAAAGAAACGTTAGTTTCATTAGTTAGATATAACTACAACAAGAACAACCCAAGAAGATTCTATTCTTCTTCCAGTAATCCTATATGCAATTTTCTGAGTTTAAACTCGAGAATTCCTATCGTATAAACAAGAAACATTTTCCAATCAACTTCCTTTATTAAGACGTGTTTCAAAGCAGACTTTGATGAGACTACACCTATCCAGTAATCTCGCGTATATTCTCTCCTTTAACTAAAAGGACCAGGCAGTGTTGTTTACGTGTTTCATTACGGGGGTCGATATCTGCAAAGCCAGCAGGGTATTAGCATTCAGCCTGCGATATTAACCCTGGCAGATTCCGTTCTATGTACTCTAGTCGCCACAGTTGGTAGCAATGTTATCGCCAAGTAGCTTGTAATTATTTAAATTAATTTATAGACGCTGATGTGTACACCATGTTGCACTCTAATATTTCTCCTCTATTATCCGTTAAATTGGGTGTATAGTTTAATTACTGGCGTCGCCGTATTTATCAGATATTTGTTGTGATTTGATCTGATACGAGGTAATGGAATGGGAGGTAATGGGATACATTATCATAAAGTCCCAGAGAACGATTAGAGGAATCCATAGAACCGATGTACAGGTCCCTGGTAGACGTAAAAGCCGTACTCAAACTGTGCACGTTTTTGTGATACAAATCAATTTTAGGAGTGTTATAAATAAATTAAAAATGGTAAACACGACACTATTTTTCATATTTATATTTTTGGGAGTTTACTGAAGAAAACCAAAATTAACTGCTTTGATGTTACAATTCCTTCATTCTTTTTAATATCTTATTACGATTGATTTAAAACATAACATTGTCATTATAAATAATTATTAGGTCATTACTAGAGCCGCTCGTTTCAGTCGGCGTACCAGAGGCGTTACCTTCAGAGCTTACTAATAATAATAATAAAGTATAATAATAAGTAATGCGTAGTAATAAAATAATAATAAGCGCCTGGTTATACATTATAATTGATACAACACTGCAAACTACTTACCCTCCTAAACAATGTTATGAGCTAGATTCATTAGGCTAAACATCTGTAATATTAGGAAAGTTTATATAGTTGTTTCAGCGAGCGATGTTCGCTGTGGTGAAGAAATGCTCTTATATGAAGAAAACGACCGTTCAACGCCTAATGATGTAATATTGATATAAATAAAATAATGGTTGCAATTAGCTAACGAATCTGTAGACGCAGAAACAATACACATTTGTCTCATTCTGTCAAAATTTTAATCTTTTTTTTTAACAACTATACCAATATTATTCTATACGTCCTTTAAACCATGTATCTGTGTATGTACAGCATCGACTGCTTGTAGTCACTCCACTAACGACCAGAATGGATTTTATAATTGCCTCCACCAGTCTCCTTTAATTTCCATGAATAGTTTGTAAATCTCCTTCACCTTAAGGAAAATGAAATATCGCTTGACTTTTAGGATCAAATTATAACACTATAGACTCTATTCTATGGAAATGCTAAAAATAATGAAATGGTCCCTTTAATGTTCCCCAGCGAGTAAAAATTGGCTATTGGGATTCGGGCATCTTGGCACACTTTCTATAAAATTCTGGAATACAGATAGAATTTTTATTTCTGATTGAATTCTCAATTATAGCACAATCGATTTACAGCTCCAATAAAGAAGATTGTACATACAGTTGACTTGCGGGTAAGCTCCAATGAGAAGTTGCCCTTTTCTATTTAGTCATGATGACTATTCCTGTCAATGCGCAGTCACTAGATACTTGGCACATTCACAATAAGTCTGTATTTTAATCTTCTGGTACTTCTAATTGGTGTCATAATGTTCTTTCCAAGAATGTTATGGTGAAGCTGTAGTCTCTCTTTATATATTCTGGCGCACTTACGTGATTATTGTTTGGGAGATTTGACAAACAGTTTTGAAAACGAAAATAAATTTATAATTGGATAATATCTTCGAATTTCTTCAGCCACAAGATGTAAAGCGTGAAATTTACACGTAATGTATAAGAAGTTACCACACTCCTGTTTATCCAAGAACATCTATTAGATTTAATATTTTTCTATATCTGTGATCTCTGTGTGAACTACCTATGTTTATCGCCCAGTTTATTTCTTCGTCGTATTCTCATTTACTATATGTGGCTATAAAATAACGAGACTGATACTATTACAGACGAACTACACATGAGCCAAAGTCGTACAACCAACAGTTATATAGCGTGAAGTCTTCTCTTTTAATTGTTGCCCCTTCCGTGTCTGTAGATATATTAGTCTGACCATGGCCTTCGTTTGTATAAAGTATGTTTTTTTATGTTACCGGAAAAATGTTGAAGTGTTTTAATAGAGCAATGAATTGTCGTGCAATTTTATATGAAACTTGGAAAAACCGCTACTGAAACTTATCTTTTATTAAAAGAAGTATATAGGCTTCGGGCATTAAGGTCCAAAGTTATCTGGTGGTGCTTTAGTGAATCTTCGTAGACACGAGTTTTAATATTTACAGTAGTTTGTTTATTTGAATTTCAAAAAATTGTATTGTTAACAGTGAATAGTTGCAATTTTTAAAAGATACATACAAGCAACGTTACTCCTTGGCATATTGTCGAGCCGAAATATCCAATACCATCAGCTTACACAGTTTCCCACAAAATAAAAATCTAATTTCGCCGTGGGAAGTAGCAACCAATATAAGAAACACATCGAGAGGTATTTCGATATGCAGTTTGCATTTTAAAAGTACAGACTATTTTCCCTTGAATAAGTAGGGTATTATTTATTATATGTTTATAACTATCCAATAATTTAATACTATTTCAAGAAACCAGAAAACAAACAGAAGAAAGCTACGTCCGAACACTGACCCATCAATCAATATACGAGTCCTGAAATACCGATGCAATTGAAATTCAATATTCAATTGCGAATTGATCGGCAAACATAAAGTCTTTTTAGAAGAATCGTAAGAAGAATAACTCACTTCGTTATTTTCAGCAGTACCACGGCAAACATCTTTACACAAGGCTTCGCTATGATCTTTATTTTTTGTGCAAGAGCCTATGTGTGATTCAATCATTTCGGTACTTCTTCTTAGGATTCCTACTATTTATAGTTATATAAATATATAATGACAGGTTAGATTTCATGAGAATCACTCAAAATTATAAAAAGCGCCATTTCATAATAAAGTTTACTTTAAAAAAATGATTTTTTTTAAATTTAAATAAAAAAACCACTGTAAATGTTAAAACTCGTTCTACGAAGATTCACTAAAGCGACACCAGATGGTTTTGAGCCTTAATGTTCGAAACCTATGGCAATAAATGTTTATCACAAGAAGACTAGAGAACAGGAGACATAACTCGAGTGGTGGGGGTAACACGAAAAGTGTCCGCACTGTGATCACGTGGTGTGCATTGCGTAGAATCGAGCGAGGTTACTTGAAGTTATTTTTGTTTGCTGTGTTTTGAGCGTTTCCAGTTTTTCTATTGAATATGTTAAAAGCGTCGAGATACTGCTGCGTTGAGAATTGTTCCTGCAAAAGTCCTAATTGTGGCTCAATGGAACCCGACATTTTAATAGTGTGAGAGAGAAACCGCGATAGACGAGGATAAACGGCATGCGCAGATCCCGCGCGCTTCTACGCGAGCCTGCCATATTACTGACGTTTTTCGTGCCACTCCCACCACTGAGTGCAGCTATGTCTCCTTACCCTCTAGTCTTCTTGGTTTATCACGTGTACGGGTTCTTTGAGTGATTTAAGCGTTTTCAAGGTGGCTGAGACAACGTTGAAGATAACGCACGCCCGAAACGCCCTTCTACTTATATATTTTAACATGCAGAAAGTGTGTGCGAAACTGGTGCCAAAAATTGTCACGTTTCTGGCCAAGTATAACATCTCTGTGTTAGACCATCCGCTGTATTCGCCTGACCTGGTATCATATGACTTTTATCCGTTCCCTAAGCTAAAACCTGCATTAAAAGGAACAATATTTCAGACCGTTGAAGCTCTGAAAGGAAAAGCGGCAAGCGTCATGAACGAGCGAGCTAACAGAAGGAAACTTCCAACACTGTTTTGAACAATGGAAAATTTGCATAAGGCAATAGCAATAGTGTAGTGATAGAGGATGGGTGTATGTTGAAGGGGATAATAATTAAATATATATAAATTTAAAATGAAAAATGTCACAGCATCAGTCTCGTTATTTTGTAGCCACATCCCATATTATTTGTAATTTAGTAGAGAAAATACCCTATAAGCAACTTATGGATTCATGTGCAAACATTGTCGTGTGCAGTAAAGAAATGTAGGTTGGCTTTTTCTGAAGATTTGATAAAGCAATGTGTTAGAGGTTAATCGAGAGCCATTAAGGACTATTTAAATTCCATTCCAATTTAGTTTTAATATTTCATTCCATTTAGCCATTTCGTTTAGATTTGTGGCAATATTGATTCCTCAAAGGTTATTAACGTAGTGTTAATATTTTATTAGCGGACGCTGGGTTGTACTCACGTACCTTTCCTACACATTTTGTCTCATAGTGAGAAGTCTTGAGGATGTGCAAAATGTTTACATCTTTATTGAATAGCTGTGATTTTATGTTTTTTATATAACGCAGGGGAGAGATGTATCCGGAAATTTACATACACCCCAACCTTTCACTTATTTCACTTATATCGAAAAACTGGTTTTGTTCGACCTGATTAGAGGCTGAATACTTGGATCAATTTGTTGGACCAATAAGGGGATAGATTATAAAAGGTGGTCCAACCAAAACGAACGATGTTAATTGTAAATAAAACAAAAAGTTTTCAGAGTACTATCTTAATATTTTTTATTATGATAGAAGGATCTATGACAATTATGTGTGAAACAGAATATCGGCCAAATGCTCGCCACGGCTTTGGGGGCATACCTCTATCTGATGGTCCATATTTTCAATGACTCTGAGATATAATTGAGGTTCAATGTCGTTAATGTGCCGAATTATCTCATCCTTTAGCTCTTGAATTGTTCTTGGCTTATTGACGTACACTTTTTTTTTTAAATATCCCCAAAGAAAGTCCAACGGTGTCAAATCACATGATCGTGGCGGCCAATTAACATCGCCACGACGTGAGATAACACGGCCATTGAATTTCTCGCGCAAGAGTGCCATTGTTTCGTTGGCTGTGTGGCAAGTGGCACCATCCTGTTGGAACCACATATCGTCCAGATCCATATCCTCAATTTCTGGCCACAAGAAGTCCGTTATCATCTCGCGATAGCGAACACCATTCACGGTAATTGCTTGGCCGACCTCATTTTCGAAGAAGTACGGCCCGATGACGCCGCCAGCCTATAAACCGCACCAAATAGTCACTCTTTGTGGATGCATCGGCTTTTCAACAATCACTCGTGGATTCTCATTTGCCCAAATGCGGCAATTCTGCTTGTTAACGAATCCACTGAGGTGAAAGTGTGCCTCGTCGCTGAAGATGATTTTCTTTGTAAAGTCACCATTCACTTATGTCTGTTCAACCAACCATTCGGCGTATTGACGACGCTTGAAATGGTCAGTAGACTTCAGCTCTTGAGTCAATTGAACCTTGTAAGCGTGTAAATTCAAATCTTTATTCAAAATTCGCATCAGTGATATTCGTGAGTTGTTCAATTGTTGGGCACGACGACGGGTCGAGGTTGACGGCTCTTCTGCTACACTATCGCGAACAACAGCAATGTTTTCAGCAGAACGAACTGGGCGAGCATGCACAGGTGTTTTCACATTTCCTACAGATCCGGTTTGCTGAAATTTTCGCACAATTCTCCCGATTGTGTACACATTTGGTCGATTATGCGGACCAAAAAAGTCACGAAGTGCACGAAATGCATTTTGATTTGAACGCCCATTCTCGTAAAAGGCTTCAACAATCTTAACGCGCTGATCAATTGTGTACCTCTCCATGGTTGAATTTGTCATACACTAAAACAAAGAAATGTCAAATTAAGTTAGGAAAAAAACTTGACGTTAAGGTGTGACTCACAATTAACATCGTGCATTACGGTTGGACCACCCTTTAGAACTAATTTTTGGGCCAACTGTGTCTGGTATATATTCTATTTTGAACTGTGAAATCTAAATTCTCAAAAGTTAGGAGATTAGTATTTAAAAATAGAAATTCATTCATTATGTAATTGTTTCTTTAATCAGATAATTAATTTTGAATAGCTTTAGTTATGTAATAAGTCAACATGATTAATATATACAAGACTGTTTAATCTACTTGATTTATTTATCTAGATATTTTATATATCTTGAAGGATTTATTAGGTTTTATTATATTTTGAAAAGTTTATATTGTAAATTCCCACCGACATATTTAATGTTGTATACGACGTGAAATTGCATTAATTATTTAAGTTTGAGGATTTATATTATTGGCCAATTAATCACAGTTTTACATTTTCTACTAGGGAAAGCAGTTTATATACAATAGATTATAAATATTATAGAATACTATAATATATTACAATAGATTGCATTCAGTGTAGGCAATTAATGTCTATTTTATTTTAGTTATCCATAAATAAACTTTAATAACAATAGATAGTAATTTCATGTGCTATTTTCTTTAGCAAAGGTATATTTGTCTAACTAGTGAGTACCAACGATCAAAGGCACCAGACTCTTTTGTGGCATCAAGGACTCTGCCTTGAGACTCAGTTCTAAAACTAGAATTGGCATGTCGACAGAACCTCGTAGTAGTCTTGTCACCTTGCCATATTTCAAATATTCTGATTAATTTTCAGGTTAAAGCCTAAAGTATGTTTTTGATATAAAAACAAATAAAAAATTTGGACATACCGAAATCAATGTCCTTCCTCTAAAGCCTCAAGCTGCGGAGGAGAAGGGTATACGTAAAGATAAAGACACCCCCCATTGGACATGAACACAAACATAGAATGATACCCCAATATTGGGCCCAATCCACCACCCCCAACCACAATACGAATGACATTGTCGCAGCAATCTCTATAGGAGAATACTATAGGTCGTCCAATACATGTAGTGACCACGGAGCGAGTGTTGCACAGCCTATTGTATTCTAAATTAAACAAACTATAGCTATTAATCTCCGTTGCCCAAGTTGATTTAAAAAACAACCGTAGAATATACTCAATTAACTTATTATTACTGTATTTGATTTACTTGCATAACCCCAGAGTTTGATTCCATACGTTCAGATTAGCTTTATTACTTTTGTAGATCAAGAATGTGTTTCTTATTGATAATGGAGATTTTCGGCCAGATTATATTTTTGTTGTTCTTATACCAATTTGTTTCCTTTTTTTATATTGTGTTGTTTCGAATTGGGTTTTGAGTCCAGGGCATTATTCCTTACGAGAATGAAGATTACATATGTTGATTTAGTTTCGTTCATTTTAATCGTCCATTTTTTCAACCAAGTTTCGACAAGGTATAGGTGCCTCTAGAGATTGGCTGAAGCTACCGTAGGATCTTCATTACAACCTCAAAATAAATTGTTAATATATAATTTATCTGGCTTAATGAAAACCAAACAAGATATTTTAGTTCTCTGTACTGGAAACTGATGAAATAGACTTTGGTGAAAATGAGTTCCTCTTCATCTTGCACATAAATTATTATTAATATCGCTATTTGAAAATAGAGTATTAAATTTATATTTTTATAACAACTGAGAAGAAACTGACTGTTTCAATATGAGACTGAGTTAATTCAATCACCCAATCAAATGCTTTATTATGAAAAATATATTCCCTCTATAATAAAAGTTTTCTAAAGATTTCTAGACTGTTGAAACTATATAGACTATTTTGGAATTTTTATTACCAAAATAAAAAGGATTTTGAAAGTAAAAATATGAATTAGAGTTCAGTCACAATATACAAGACTTCGAGTCTATTATTATATATGTTAAAATAAATACAAGTCACAGGGCAAATTTGCCCAGTCTTACTAATGAAATGTTAAAAATTCTTGTTGTATAGTCCTATATCCTATTTACTCTTTGTATTCTCTAAATAACATTGAGTTCTTACGATAGACTTAAATTTATTGATTAAAACATGAGGCATAAGAATTTGCCTATACATGTATGTATAGGCAAACGTGAAAATTCTGCAAAAAAATCATAAAATTTCGTGGAAAGAAGATACTAAGAAATACCGATATACATAGATAAGTTTGTAAATTTTAATTCAATATCTTAAATCTTTAAAACAGGGGAGACCAGGTTTTCACGAACACCGGAAGATTACGCGTAACTCAGTGTTTCGTCTTTCGCAAATTAGCATCATCGGAAATGATTGAAACTGAGTTAATCATCTTCTGATGATGCCGACTTGGCAACTTTCCGTTTTCATAGAAACCTAGTCCAGTTCGTGTTGATGCATTACTGTTCCTATAAGTTTCCACCCCGTCCTAGGTTTAACATATTGTTCCTCTTTAGAGTGGGCAGAAAACTCTAAGAAAAATCATTTAAAAACCTTAGTCTTTTTTTATAAAAAAATAAGGTATGTCTTCATGAAATCTATTTCATTACAAATTAAATATCCTAAACTCTTCTATTTGTTTTATGGTTAGACGTATTGTATACGCGAAAATCCAATATAGATTAGACTAATGAATGTACATGCTATATATAAAGAATGAATTAAACACCTACAAACGAGATTAGTTTCTACTGGAAATAATTAATTCTCACTGAATGACTCGCATAAATTCTCACTGAATATAAATTATTTCTATTGTAAGTAGAATGTAAAGATTTTCTGTTAAACCTTTCTTCTATAACCTAAGTCAATTCCATACGCGAGATATACCATACATAATATGTAATCTACGTCAGACCAGCAATTCGCAAAGCACAGGTCTCTAACTTGCTATAAAAAGTAGCACACATGCAACGGGGTAATTTATCGAATTACAAATATTATTGTTTCATATTACGAGTACTCCCTCTTTTTTTTCTTATGCAGGTCAATAATTGTTGTTCATGTCAACCTGTTTCACTAATACACGAAGGTATAAAAATTACGTGAACTAAACAATAGTATCCTGCATCGGCTTACAGTTTTTATAACTTCATATACTTATGTTTTTATAAGTAATTGAAAATATAGACTGAAATCATTATTTTGTTTGAAATGTATTTAAATTCTATCAGTTATTAACAAATTTTCAATTAAATTTATTTCTATCATAAAACTGTTGTTGTAAACTTTTTTATCGTGATTTATCGTAAAACGACGAAAATTAGTAAATCTTTAATTTACCGACATAATTACATTTTAAGTATTAATTGATTTAAGATAACAGAGTTATTTCATATTTACAAAAGTCGTCAGCGTGGAATTATACAGTGGGTATAATATAATGGTAGGATACATCCCATAAAATAATTACCAGGGAAATACATAAAAATTGGTATTGTCTATTAGATGCAGATGGATGCCCTCTGACAGCACGCGTGTCCACTTCCTCTTTGACAAGAAATATAAGATCACTGGATGGAGAGTCGAGCTGTATTACCGCTCAATGGAGACATCTGGTACACGGATGGGTCAAGACTGAGAACAGAGGGGGTGTCGAGGTGTATAGGCGACGCGATGGGATAGTACACTACCGTACTTCAGGCCGAGCTAGTTGCAATTACATACGGTGTTCTGGGGTCCGACCAAAATCCGACCCAGGAGAAGGTACGTATCTGCTCGGATAGCAGGGCAGCGTTGGTAGGCCTGAATTCAGCAACGACTAAGTTGAAGCTGGTTTATAATTGCTATGAAGCATTTGAACCACTTAGCAGAGAAGGGACCGGTGGAACTCTTATGAATACCTGGGCATAATGGTATTAAGAGAAATCTAATTGCAGATGACCTTGCCAGACTAGGGACCAGGGAAAACCTCTATGGAGTAGAATCTGCAGTGGGAATAAGTCGGAATCTGATCAGAGACCGCATCAATGGCTGGGCAAGAGACCAGCGCAATAAAAGATGGAGAGGAGTAAACGGGTTGTCGAATAACCAAACTCTTCATCGAATACTCAGAGATTGAGAGATGGGCTCAAGAATTCATTAAATTGAACAGGCACAAAGCCAGAGCCCTGGTGGGAATCATAACGGACCACCATAGTACTCTTAATGCATATAAGCACAAGCTGAGGCTGACTGACAGCCCGGCCTGCAGATACGGTAAAGAAGACGAGGATACCTCGATTCATCTTCTTTACACCTGTCCTGCACTGGAGGAGAATAAGTACCTTATAAAGTGTGGTCCAACCATAATGCACGATGTTAATTGTGAGTCACACCTTAACGTCAAGTTTTTTGCCCAACTTAATTTGACATTTCTTTGTTTCAGTGTTTGACAAATTCAACCATGGAGAGGTACAGGTAAGATTGTTGAAGCCTTTTACGAAAATGGGCGTTCAATTCAAAATGCATTTCGTGCACTGACTATGCTGACCAAGAAAGTCACGAAAACTTTTTTGGTCAGCATAATCGACCAAATGTGTCCACAATCGGGAGAATTGTGCCCAAGTTTCAGCAAACCGGGTCTGTAGGAAATGTGAAAACACCTGTGCATGCTCGCCCAGTTCGTTCTGCGGAAAACATTGCTGTTGTTCGCGATACTGTAGCAGAAGAGCCGTCAACCTCGACTCGTCGTCGTGCCCAACAATTGAACATCTCACGAACATCATTGATGCGAATTTTGAATAAAGATTTGAATTTACACGCTTACAAGGTTCAATTGACTCAAGAGCTGAAGCCTACTGACCATTTCAAGCGTCGTCAATACGCCGAATGGTTGGTTGAACAGACAGAAGTGAATAGTGACTTTACAAAGAAAATCATCTTCAGCGACGAGGCACACTTTCACCTCAGTGGATTCGTTAACAAGCAGAATTGCCGCATTTGGGCAAATGAGAATCCACGAGTGATAGTTGAAAAGCCGATGCATCCACAAAGAGTGACTGTTTGGTATGGTTTATGGGCTGGCGGCGTCATCGGGCCGTACTTCTTCGAAAATGAGGTCGGCCAAGCAGTTACCGTGAATGGTGTTCGCTATCGCGAGATGATAACAGACTTCTTGTCGCCAGAAATTGAGGATATGGACCTGGACTAAATGTGGTTCCAACAGGATGATGCCACTTGCCACACAGCCAACGAAACAATGGCACTTTTGCGCGAGAAATTCAATGGCCGTGTTATCTCACATCGCGTCGTGGCGATGTTAATTGGCCGCCACGATCATGTGATTTGACACCGTTGGACTTCTTTCTTTGGGGATATTTAAAAGAAAAAGTGTACGTCAATAAGCCAAGAACAATTCAAGAGCTAAAGGATGAGATAATTCGGCACATTAACGACATTGAACCTCAATTATGTCTGAGTCATTGAAAATATGGACCATCGGATAGAAGTATGCCACCAAAGCCGTGGCGAGCATTTGGCCGATATTTTGTTTCACACATAATTGTCATAGATCCTTCTATCATAATAAAAAATATTAAGATAATTCTCTGAAAACTTTTTGTTTTATTTACAATTAACATCGTGCGTTTTGGTTGGACCACCTTTAGGGACCCCTGTTAGCCTAGAGGAGGCGAGGCTTAAGGCGGGGGACGTGCCTAAATTGCTCCTTTTATGGGATAGCATTTTTAGATAATGACCCAGATAAGAGAGGATCGCCAAGGAACTACCCATGCGATCAGTGGCCCAAACCCATGTACCATAATGTAATGTAGATGCAGATTATTGCTTTACCCATATCTTTTTGACGTCATCAGTGTTGAAGTTATGACGTTATTGAGAGTATTTTTACATAGCAACACCATAATTTGATAATACAGAATACCGTTCATGAAAGCACATTTTTAATATATGGATACATCCAATTTTATTATAGGTAATATAACAACTGTTTTAATAATCAAAAAATATTTAAGCAAACGCAGAAGCAGTTAGAACAATATCACTTGAGCAGTCAAAGCAATATTATGAAAGAATAAAATAATATAAATAAAAATCATTACATTAAGTGTTCAAATTATCTAGTCTATTCACCTCTTGTGAATGTGCAAATTGAGAACGAGATTTTTTTTAAATATTATTTAGCATTTCCGGGTCTATTAGTTTTATTTCGTTCCAAATGTAGGCTTTTGATACTTTAATAGTTTTTGGTCTACAGATATACAGATACAAGATATACAAGTTGTTTTGAAATGTTTACCTAATTTGTTTGTTGAGCATCTTCGGAAGTGGTAGTGGTAAATGTAGGCGCGCGCATGTGTTTGTTAGACACAACGTCTTGGAAATTTATCGTGGGAATGGATCATTTCACAGGTGAGCAACGAGCCATGTGTGTCACAAGCTTTTACAAGAGCCATCATTCTTCCACAATGCTTCGTTACTTATATTGAGCACACTTGCTCCTTCACGATGTTAATCAAGCTCCTTCAGCAAAAATAATCAGATCGTAGGTTGGTAAATTTGAAAGAACACTACCATTAATAAAAAACCAACGATTTGACCCAGAAGAGCAAAATGTGTGAAAACGTCAAGCGTGTTTATCCTACCATCTTAACATCTTATTCACCGACAAGGCATATTTATATTTACATGGATATATAAACAAGACAAACAGTTTTAAAACCTTAAAATGGATTTTTCTGAACGTAGAACATCTCTATCTCGAAATTGAGTGGCCAAGAAAAAATAAACCAACACATAAATGCAGAATATGTGTTCTATGCGACAGTTCTACTTTTTTCAAATAGTTCACCCTCGTGCATTATCGTGACACATGAATAGGGTGGGGTGTGTCCTATCCACCTCAAAATCAATTGATGTCATCTGGTAGATGTCCCTAATCAGAATCAGTCGAAACCCGATCGATACGACACATTTAATTGAGTGATTGTGCTAACAAACAAATTTCTCAAATAGTCCACCATCGTGCTTTCTCATGACCCATGAACAGGGTGGGATGTGTCCTATCCACCTCAATATCAATAGGTGTCGTCTGGGAGACGTCCCCGATCAGAATTAGTCAAGACACGATCGATCCGACACGATTTAGGTGAGTTATCGTGCTAATCTCAAATAGACCCAAGGGAGGGGTGGTGTGTGCTATCCACCTCAAAATAAATAGGTGTCGTCTGTGGGACGTCCCCGATCAGAGTCAGTCAAAACCCGATCGTTCCGATACGATTTAGTTGAGTTATCGTGCTAACAAGAAATGCCGACGACAACGACGACACACACACACAGCAAAGAATATTTAAAATCCATTTTTTTTTTGGTTTTTAGGTCGAAAAATTAAAAACAAAAAATTTTTTTTTTTCACTTTTTCTTTACACGATTACATTATTTTACCGCTTATGGTGGAGTGCGGAAAAGTAAAACCGTTACTTGTCTATAGAAAACTGTCGAGAGAATCATGCAAGTCCCTTATATTCTCCCAAATTAACGATATGGGCAGCTATAGATGCATTTGATGTAATTAACCCTTATCTTTATGAAAATGCAAACGGCACTTTTGCATCTCTTAACATCTTTTTTGACGGGAGTGTCTTCAAAATAGATGACACCAACAGATAATTAGTCACAACACTCCTTTACTCTATTGTGAATATTTATATGAGGGAGGTTATGAGTTATTCACAGATAGCTTCAAATTTAATGAAATGATGTGGGAAGTATTTTCTCAGATGGTAACAACTGTTACAGCTGGTGACTGTTGATATCTAGCAGCATATAATCAGCAGATCTGTGTTATTTGGATGGCATTGCATTAAGGTATACTGAAGAGAGCGACTCTAATTTAATCTTCAATCTGTTCTGATTCATTAAGTTATCTACAAACCTTATCAGACTATAATTCCATGGCCCCTTGCAACAGTACATTTTTGTATTGGTCCAATGGCTACAAAGCCAAAGTAAAATGGTAGCTTTTATTTGATTAGTGGAATCTTCTTTATTTCCACTAATCTCCTCTGACTAATGAATATAAAGAGAAGAGAACAAACAATCTGTGATATCAAGATTGAGAATAGGACATACGAACTTGGCTTCCCTTGCTACATGTTAACAAGAAATCATTCAACAAATTATGAAACCTAATGTTACTCTAATAATAAAACACATCTTACTAGAGCGTCCGGACTATGAATGCCATAGGCAGGAAGCAAATCTTTCAAATACACTAAAATCGTACTTAAATAGTGAATATACAAACTTAAGGAATACGTTAAAATTTCTAAAAAGGACAATTTTATTTAGGAAAATTTTATAAATATAAGAAACATCTAATATAAATATGCTCAAATTGGGGAACAGGGTAATGACCTTCGTAGTCGATGTCCACAAAAAACATAAAAGTTACTTAACATTTGCATTTACATTATTAATTGTGATCTGATTTATAAATATATTTTTTATTATCATCATCATCGTTTGTATGATTATGTCAACTTAGAATATTGCGTGATAAAGCAATTGTGTGAAAACTAATGTTATTAGTATGGCTAATACTTTTAAACATAGCCTTCAGTATTTTTCGCTCTACGTATGATAATAGTCTTATATGGAATTCGCCCTTTAAATAATCCGTATTTTAAATAAACAACCCATTTCTATTTATTACCGACTCTTTGTTTAAATTTGGGTTATACTTAAATATTACATTACATCCCATTAAAATATCACTTTAAATTTTTAGCATTGGCCTGAATATAAAAAATGTATGTCAATAAGCATCAACGGAAATATCGAGTAAATTAAATATCCTGTACCAAATTTAGAAAACGCTAAAGGAAGTGTAAAGGAAAACATGATTAGAAAAATTAATGATTCGACAAATGTACAATGAAGTTTGTAAAATGCTCAAAAGGAGACAACAAATAGAAATGAAAAATGGTAGGTAGGCGTAATTAAACATTATAAAAAATATAAAAGATACAGGAAGATAATAAAGGAATATTTTAATATTCACGATAAATTAAAGAAACTGACTTTATATATTATTAATATTCTGATACAAGCTCAGGACAGTTATATATTACAGCCCCTATATATCAAATATTGTTACATAGGGTTTGTAAAAAGTATGGAAAATTGTAATTAGCTAGTAGGATTTTGCAACCCTTAATTTTACAATAATTTCTGGTATGTACAGTCTGTCTTTTGTAAGTTTTTATATTTATTTGAAATCTGTATTACGTTTTAGCTAATGTAATTAAGATATTTTAAGCAGAATGTCTATGTAGGGGATGGAAATCTACACATATACGATAAAATCATTTTTGGCAGTATTTTAGAAATGTATCAGAAAAGCTCGGACATCTCGATTTTTGATTTACAAGTACGTCTTACAAATGAAATTTTAAATATACAGAGGCGATTCATCTAATCAAAAAGATAATAGTACGCAAGCTAATGTCTGGAAGACAATTCCGAAGGTCCATGATATATATTCGACTCGATCTTTAAAATCGGATTAAAAATTGAATTGTCCGTGTGTTTCTCATAAATATCTAAAATATCGCTAAAATAATTTTATTCCATAAGTAGTGATGTCCTGTTTTGTGAAAATCAGTGAAAATTCACATTATTACTTTTATTTGTTCGAAGATTTAAATCATACTACTTACGTAATATTGAATCGTAAATTAAATCATAAAAATTCGAATTCAGTAGCATATAGATCCTTCTCCATTTTTATTACTGCTTCCATTCACCTGGGTATGCTATTTTTCATGCAGTTAAACATTTTAATATCTGCAATACAACTAAAAATATTCTAGGAAAAAAACGACCTCGAAAAACAACATCGAAAACTGATAAGAGAATAATCCGTTTAGCAAAAAGAAAATCCATTATTAACAGCAGTGGATATTCATAAAGAAATATTCGGAGAAGATAGATCAGAATTGTCCATGATAAGTGTTAGTTATCGTTTAGTTAAGGTACAGCCTGAAGGGGAAGAGTTGCCCGAAAGAAACAGATGGTGTCAAAGAAAATCGTTAATCCCGCATTGAATTTGCAACTGTGTATAAGATTTGGATAGGTAAAGAATGGAAAAATGTATTATGGTCGGATGAGACAAAAATAAATCGTATAGGATTCAATGGTAGGCAGAATGTGCACCGTCCTCCAAGGCAAGAATATAACTCGAAGCCCACTACAGTAACGGTAAAACATGGAAGAAGTATGGGTATTCAGGTATGGAGGTGTGTATCGTGGCATATCCACCGCATGGGCCATGGGCAGGGGCAGCTGGTATATAGGTGCTGCAGAGCTGCAGGCCTGCCAAAAAAATTAGATATTTGTATATTTTCGCGACATAATAATTACTAAAATTTATTAATAAAATAATTTGGTTAGTTGGTGCAGCTAACCAAATTATTGCGTTAAAGTGGCATTCTGCCCGCCGTCCTCTATTGAGTAGTAGACCAGATGAATTATCTGGGTCTCTACGCGAGCGCGTCGCGGTACATTGAACTGGGCCACACAAGGTATTTCAGCAGCACGGCTCGGCACACCCGTCCTCCCCCTCAACTCCCGCGACAATCCACACATGGCGCTCGTAAATGCGCGAATTTACACGGTCAGTGAGCTGTATTTTTTCCAGCTAAGGCAACATCAGTGAATGTTTACTCCTTCCTACTCCTCGTACAGTAGGCGGGCGTAAATCGTACCTATTTCGTATTTTGTGTTAATTTGAGATTTTAAATACTGTTCTGTGAATTTGTGTAGTGATTTATTCTACTGATTATTAATATTTATATACTGTGATAGTGACAATGGATTTAGTTTATAATTTTGTTCATGTAAAGCGATTTTTTAAATACTCTTATGAAGAAAAAATTTATGTAAAAAACAATGGTAGGCCATTGCCCGTATTGTTATTGAGACTGCAGATGTTAGCCGCAGAAAAGCATATAAACGTCAATTTAATGGAGACATTTATTCGAAGAACAATTGGATTTGTGGGTGCAACAAAAAAAATGCGTTATTTTGTTTTCCTTGTTTACTTTTTGGCGGTGATAAAGCATGGACGGAGGTAGGGGTGACAGATTTGGTGCACTTAACTAAAAAAATAAAAAAGCACGACAACTCCAAAAGACGTCTACATAATACAATGGAATTAGCTTTATTAGGAACAAATAATATTAAAGCGCAGCTAGATTCAGCTTATTGGATAAATGTGCAAAAGCATAATGATAGTGTGACAAAAAAGAGATACGTTTTGTCAAAAATTATAAACTGCATAAAGTTTTGTGGGGCCTTTGAACTGGCGCTACGAGGACATGACGAAGCTGAAGCCTCTCAAAACCCGGGGATATTTCGTGGTTTGATAAATTTTTCTGCTGAGCTTGATGTAACTTTAAGCGAACATCTACAAAATGCTTCAGTATTTAAAGGAATCTCTAAAGAAATACAAAATGATCTTTTAGACTGTTTATTAAAAGTATGTCATGAAGAAATAATTAAAGAAATTAACAAACCTTCATTTTTGGCAGTTATGGCAGACGAAACAACTGATGTATCTGCAAAAACTCTTAAAAAAAAGTTTTAAGATATATTCTCGATGGTGAACCGATTGAACGTTTTCGGACATACCTGAAACTTACAAAATGTGACGCTGAAACTCTTTCGGAAAATATTTTAAGTTTTATAGACCCTCTAGAAAAAAATTCACTTTACAAGCCTTTTCTCTTAACCAAAGAATATGAAGACAAACATGAATGTTCTTCAAAACGGTATTAAATTCCAAAAATTTTTCTTGTGAAAGTCTATACTTTTGGATAAACGGATTTTACATAAAAATTCTGAAGTATCAGGAAAACGCGTGACCTTGAAAATTTTCAAAATATTCGCCTGCGGGGCAATTTTTTTGCGACCCCTACGGCGCCAATAGTTTGGATACGTTTGAAATTTGCATGCGGGCGGCCAATACCCTAGAATCGGCTCTATGCAGTGATGAAATGAAACACCCGTCTCATTTCATCACGAGCCGCCACTGGCCATGAGTATGGCATATCCATCGAGTTGATGATCGAATGGATCAATACCAGTATACAAATATATTGGAGACTATAATGCTGCTGTTTGCTGAAGATAATTTGTCAGTTGCTTAGAAATTTCAACAGGATAATGATCCTAAGCATACGGCAGCATCTGTTCGTAAATGGTTTGGCCAAAAGTCCGTAACTGTATTAAAATGGCAATCCTGTAGCCCAGACCTAAATCCCTAGAGTATCTGTGGAAGAATGTAAAAGACATAGTGAAACGAAAGCCATCTTAATAATTTATATGAAGCTGTTAATGAGGCATGGTATTCCATTCTAAAGGAGAAATGCCAAGGTCTTGTCGAGTCAATGCCTAATCGTTGTTCTGAGGTTCTGAAGAGGAAAGGATATCCAATTATATATTAAAAAAATGTTTTAATTTTCTGTTAGTTGCTTAAAAATCTTAAGGAAAACAGTTTTTCTTAATTAGTTGTCCGCCTACTTGACTACAAATTTAATTTTTTTATTTATTACTCCGTCCTATCTTAATGAACAACGTTCTTCTATTTATATTTTCTGTAAAGTGCTATATGGTATTGAAATATACTGTTACTTTTGTAAACTACGTTTTTTTAAAGTTGTAACAACGAAATTGTTTGTTATATCACACAAGGCAGTGGCGGCTCGTCGGGGTAGGCAAGGTAGGCAAGGTAGGCGCCGCCTACCTTTAAAATTTTATGTCATTTCTCATAACAGCGCAATTACAATGAACTGTTAACGTCCCTGATAATACAGAAATATTTAATATAATTAATAATAACTACTTTATACTAATTAAATTATCTATCGCCGTCGGCGGCGCTGGTGCCGTAAACACCCTTTATATATACCACCCGCACGGCGCCGCGCCACACCGAATTAAATCATTTTATTCCTTCCTAAAGAGAACAACCAGACCAGGCTCGGTTCCCCATCCCACCGCCTGAAAATCGATAGCTACACGTCAACCAGATGTCGGTAAGACGACAAACAGCGTTGTTGTAATGGCAAAATAATCGCAGCTCAGACGTCTGCAGCGAGTTATATTCTTTAAATAAAGCAGTTGGAGCCGGATGCATTCGGCGCCTGAAGTAGATCGGCGTTCTTCGGCAGATCCGAAGACGCATTCGCATTGAATAAGCCGTGACATTACTGGGGATATTGGGTTATATATTGTGATGATCAATTTGAAACATTAAATATCGAGTCAATGTTGAAATATTTTGTGGAATATGAATTTCGAGAAATATTTCCAGAGGTTTTTAAACTTATTGTTTTAATTGCTACAATTCCAGCAACAAGTACATCGGTTGAAAGACATTTTTCTTGTTTAAAACGTATAGTCGGAACTCTATGAAGAATGAACGTTTATCGTCGCTTGCACTTATTTCAATTGAAAAGGAATTATTTAGCACACTTCGGAAATCTGATGACTTCACAGAAAATATAATTAACAAATTTTCATTAATTAAAGATAGACGCATTAATTTAAATTATAAAAAGTAGTAGGTATCCACTTTGTAATTGTCAGTCAATAATGGCGATGGTTAAGGAAGGCTGTGAGGGGAGGAGGAGGCCTATACCCTAAAGCGCCCTAAAATAATGTATTATTGCCAACCCAATTTACATAATATAGGTATAATACTCAATAAATATATTTCGTTTATTCCAATTTATTTATACCCACAATAACTATTATTATTCACGAATAACAAAGAGGTATCAAGTTCAAAAAATTCTTGTGAAAGTCTATATTTTTGTATAAATGAAATTCAATCATTGATATTCTGAAGTAGCAGGTAAACGCGTGACCTTGAAAATTTTAAAAATTTTCGTCTGCGGTGCTATTTTTAAGGGTTGATGAAGTTCATACGCCGCTATCGCCTACCCTAATATGGATACCGCGAGCCGCCACTGCACTCAGGTTCTTAATTATATGGCCGCCACTGTATGTACATAAAATATTTAAGAATAATGAAATATTATTAAATCTAATGAAAAGTTTTGCTGATGCGTTAATTTTGAATATATAATAAATATTTTCCGCTGCATACCGGAGAAACACTTTTCACCAGTTGACAAACACATTGCGTTAATGTTACGTAATGCCCCTTCCATATAATGGAATATTATTACTAAATGGACATCCCGAGAGTGTGCGCTCACAACCAAAAGCCGTATCATCAACCCGACCTGCCATGGCCGCATTAAAACAATGCGGTTTATCCGAGTTGATTCCTTTATTAAAACAGGTATCCAGTTGCGGTGGTGCAGTTGGCATCATATTTCAGAGTGACCGCGCGCTGACAGGTAGAACGGGGGGCCGTTGCGGCGGCATGTCGCGGTTGCGAAAGGCCCGACCGGAGCGGAAGGAGCTCTCAGGAAGCGGAACGCACGTACCGCATCGCAGGACTCCTAAACTTCGCAAGTACCCATTAGATTACCTAAGTTACCCTCAAATTACCTGCAGTAATTGTTGAGCAACTTCATGAAGATTTATCATCGCTGATGTTTTGCGAAACTTCCACGGGTCGGTATTCGGTTAGATTAACTGGCCCGCCTTCATTGCGAGAGTGATATTTGAAAGTTTAGTACGTAAATTATTTCCGTACTAGAGCCAAGTATATACTCTACGATTATTTTAGTGGAGATAACTCGTGGAATTTTTTAAACATGGACTTGAACCCTGTTGAATAGCATACTACATATGTAACATTTATTATAAAAGGTGGTCCAACCAAAACGCACGATGTTAATTGTAAATAAAACAAGAAGTTTTCAGAGAATTATCTTAATATTTTTTATTATGATAGAAGGATGACAATTATGTGTGAAACAAAATATCGGCCAAATGCTCGCCACGGCTTCGGTGGCATACCTCTATCCGATGGTCCATATTTTCAATGACTCTGAGACATAATTGAGGTTCAATGTCGTTAATGTGCCGATTTATCTCATCCTTTAGCTCTTGAATTGTTCTTGGATTATTGACGTACACTTTTTCTTTTAAATATCCCGAAAGAAAGAAGTCCAACGGTGTCAAATCACATGATCATGGCGGCCAATTAACATCGTCACGACGTGAGATGACACGGCCATTGAATTGAGCAAGAGTGCCATTGTTTCGTTGGCTGTGTGGCAAGTGGCACCATCCTGTTGGAACCACATATCGTCCAGGTCCATATCCTCAATTTCTGGCCACAAGAAGTCCGTTATCATCTCGCGATAGCGAACACCATTCACGGTAACTGCTTGGCCGACCTCATTTTCGAAGAAGTACGGCCCGATGACGCCACCAGCCCATAAACCGCACCAAACAGTCACTCTTTGTGGATGCATCAGCTTTTCAACAATCACTCTTGGATTCTCATTTGCCCAAATGCGGCAATTCTGCTTGTTAACGAATCCACTGAGGTGAAAGTGTGCCTCGTTGCTGAAGATGATTTTCTTTGTAAAGTCACCATTCACTTCTGTCTGTTCAACCAACCATTCGGCGTATTGACGACGCTTGAAATGGTTAGTAGGCTTCAGCTCTTGAGTCAATTGAACCTTGTAAGCGTGTAAATTCAAATCTTTATTCAAAATTCGCATCAGTGATGTTCGTGAAATGTTCAATTGTTGGGCACGACGACGAGTCGAGGTTGACGGCTCTTCTGCTACACTATCGCGAACAACAGCAATGTTTTCCGCAGAACAAACTGGGCGAGCATGCACAGGTGTTTTCACATTTCCTACAGACCCGGTTTGCTGAAATTTGCGCACAATTCTCCCGATTGTGGACACATTTGGTCGATTATGCTGACCAAAAAAGTCACGAAGTGCACGAAATGCATTTTGATTTGAACGCCCATTTTCGTAAAATGCTTCAACAATCTTAACGCGCTGCTCAATTGTGTACCTCTCCATAGTTGAATTTGTCAAACATTGAAACAAAGAAATGTCAAATTAAGTTGGGCAAAAAACTTGACGTTAAGGTGTGACTCACAATTAACATCGTGCATTATGGTTGCACCATCCTTTATGTAGCAAATATGTATACAAAACGTGTTTGATATAATTTGGTACACTTCATAATTTCATTATTAAATGATTTTTGTAAACTCTGAAACACAACTTTATGTTTTAAAATGATTTTAACTGACATATAAATACATTTTAAATTATTAGATTTCGTATTTGAGTTGTGACCTATGCTATGATCATAGCATTCTTTAAATTTAATCCTCATCTATGTTTAACAAAAAGTATTTCCTTAAAATTTCTCGAGTACAATGGTACCGTAAATTAGTTGTTTCCTACTTAGAGCATCGTTATCGTACTAAGTGTAGTTAAAATCACTTTAAACCAGTACACTGTAGTCATTATATAGTTCTTCCCACTGTCTATTGGAACTATACAGTTTTGTTACTTCTAAGTAACTTTTAAATATATTGAATTGTATATTGTCAGCAAGTCAAATTACTTTAAAGTTATTAGAACAATGAAGTAGTATACAGTAGTAGCATCGTGTGGTATACTGCCAACAATCGTGTGGTGTTACTTATTTTTCACTTAGAAGTTTCTAGAACGTTGAAGTATCTCTCTAAAACCCGCCACAGGTAGATTCTACATTTGTCCCGGATCGGAACCGAACGACAGACAGCTGTTTCGAATTTATTAGTTTTCATCAATGCCGTACACGGTACGCCGATTCAGGACAAATACCGAATGAACTTTATGGCGTATACATCTTTATCGATACGATCTCTGTCAGTAACATATAAGTCGTAAATCGTGCAGAAACACGAGAAAGGAGTCGAGGATCGCTTCTGGGTATAATTTAATGCCTGGCGGGGCTTTAGCCAGAGGAGTAGTTGTTTGCTAGAGCGATTATGTAATAGCTTTGCTATTCGGGAACTACTTTGATAACCGCTTGGCGGTTTGGTGGTTCCTTTCTCGATTTCCGACTTATATGTTACCGAACGTTGGAGTAGTCTAAAAGTAGCAGTTACGTTGTAGACTAGATGACTATAGAATACTGTAGCAATTATATAGTTCTTCCCACTGTCTATTGAAACCATATAGTTCTATTATTTCTAAGTAACTTCTGAAAATAATAGAATAGAATATTTCAAAGTAAATATATTGAATGGTATATCGTCATCAAGTAAAGTTACTTTAAAACTCATCAAAACAGTGAAGTAGTATACAATAATATCAACAACCGTGTGGTGTTACCTATTTATCACATAGAAGTTTTTAGAACTTTGAAGTACTTTCAAAGTAGCAGTTACGTTGTAGGAACTTACACTTATTAACTATACAGTAATAGTTTAGAGGGAATATATTTGCATGACCTATAAACGATTCTTCAAAGTGATTTTCGCTAATCACTACGTAACAAAATAAAATAAATAAAGTAATTTTCTACATATATGTCATACTTATTTTTGATAATTTTTAAAAATAATATTGTGTATTAACACCAACAAAATATGAAATCAATGTACAATAATTATACTCAATTCATGAATAACCATATTTAAAATACTGTTTCCACAATTTAGTGTCTTCTTATGTTTTTGTTTTAATATATAAAAAAATTATAAAAGATTTTTATGCATTGAGCCGGTGATCTGTTATGTTTATATCTGTCATTATCATATTTTACAGAAAAACTACGAGGATTTCAGAAGTTTTACAGAAAAGTTTTGAGAATAATTGTAGAAAATGTCGGTTTAGATGTACAACTTTGTTGGACTATGTTGTAGCGTGACCAACATAGCCCAAAGAAGTTCTCCTAAAGTAGTGGTCCCTACGCCGCTTCCTAGTCATTATATGATTACGACATAATTGCCCTTCTAGCGGTCGTTGTTGATATAATGTATCGCCTAAGTGAAACATTAAAACGGCTATTTTAATTTCGTATCCGTAATAAAGCCATTATATTTTTGTATTCCTGACTAGTGATACATACTTCAGTGGCAGTAGTTGGTACGTACGGTACAGCGTCTAAAATTGCTTCTGGGTGCAGATATGTGGGTGAGTAGTAGAGCAACAGGGCTACCAGCTCACCCTCGGATTTGTCCGCGGACATTTGATGCGGATGGCATGTGTCCATCGGGAGTGACCAAAGATATGGGTGGGGTCGCGAAGAGTTCTTGTGGATGATCAACAATGACCAGAGGGTGTAGAAAAAAGCGGCGGAGGGGGGCGAGGGGGAAAAAGCATGGTTAAGAAAAAAAGGGGTGTGGCTGCGTTAAGAAAAAAAAAACATGGCTGTATTAAGAAAAAAGAGGCGTGGATGCGAAAAAAGAGGGTGGGGGGAAAAACATGTCTGCATTAAGAAAAAAAAAATGTGGTTAGAAAAAAGGGGGCGTGGATGCGAAAAAAGAGGGTGGGGGGAAAAACATGTCTGCATTAAGAAAAAAAAAATGTGGTTAGAAAAAAGGGGGCGTGGCTGCGAAAAAAGAGGGTGGGGGTAAGAAAAAAGGGTGTCTGCATTAAGAAAAAAACATAGCTGTATTAAAAAAGGGGGGCGTGGCTGCTTAAGAAAAAAAGAGGGTGGGGGAAAAGGGGGGCGTGGCTGCGTTAAGAAAAAAACATGGTGGCAAAGGGGTGGGGACGCAAGGTCAGTGGCTGACGCAGTCAAAAGGGCCTTATCTTAAACTTTATCCGATTACAATCGAATAAAGACTAAAATTCATTAAAAAATTAATTGAACATAATCACAAGAAAGAATATTTTTAATAAGTTAATAAATAAAAAAGTTATAGACAAAGAAAATATATTTATGGTACAAAAATAGTACATATATTTAGCATTACATTTAGATTCAATATTAAACATAATAGAATAACTTTAAAGAAAATTATTAAGATACAATATTGTAGTATTATAAAAAAACTTAAAATATTAATGTAAAAAAATTAATCAAATCTCTAATTTCAATACAAATGTAATTTTTATTAAAAAATAATTTTTGAGAAAAAACAATTTAATAAAAAAATAATTTTGAAAAAAAAAAAAACATTATTGATGACCTGCCCAACATATTACAGTTGGTCGAACCTCATCCTCCTCCACGTCGCTAATCTCGACGACTTCGTCTTCATCATCGGAGATGACAATCACCGTCTCATCGTCGGTGTCGTCGTCGTCGTCCACGACAATGAAGTCGATATCACGATCACTGAAAGAAATATAATTGAAAAAAAGAATACAAAATAAAAGAATAACTTACTTTTCCTCCAAGTAAGGTGGAGACGTAGGAGAATAACTTGGAGGAAATAGAAATCCAGGTGGTAGATCTCGTATTGGAATCAGAGGAGGTGGTAGATCTCTGTAAGGTGGAGGCAGGTCATCATCAATGTATGGTGGTAGGTCCCAGTAAGGAGGGGGATCCAAATTGCTGTAAAAATAATTATAATTGAAAAAATGAATTAACTATGTAAAAAATTACTTACTTTTCTCTGAAGTAAACTTCAGGATTTACCGGTGGCGTATATCGGTTCGTTAATTGAACCATACGAACCCAAGCATTAAATTCACTAAAAAAAGTAAGTATAATGTAAAATAAGTTGAATAATGGAAAAAAAATAACTTACATATCTTCAAAGTTCTCTTGCAAAATATTCAAACACTCAGATGACGACATCTTTCGTGAACTAGATTTGATATTTAAATAAAAAGGATTCCGTTAGACTTCAGTATTTATATCGAATTGCAGATTTTGTTTAACCTAAACACTTTATAATCATCAAAGCGTAAGTATAAATAGTCGCAGTAATATGAGAAAATTCAACAACGTCTATTGAAATATGCTAAAGTGATTAAATGAACCATTAAAAATTAATTTATAACTTCAATAAAAATATCGTAAATGCAATAAAGAAGTCACGTATGAAAATTTTTGGTAATATGAGAAACACAAACAACGTCTATGTGATTATAAAAAATAAGAGTAAGCAATCCAACAATAATGTCAACGTCTTCAGATTAGATTGCGTTGCGTATATATTTGGGTTATCAAAATGATTTATTATAAACAAAAACGTTGGCGTTCGAATTATTTCTACATGGAACGTGATTTAAATGTAAACAAACTGCAAAAATGCCAGATTATACGCTTTATTTCTAATCTGTGGGTAAATCAATAAAAATTAATTTATGACTTAAAACTGTCAATTATAACATATACGAAATATAAATTCTGCGAAATAAAAAAACTGCTAACTCAACAAAACAAAAACGTCGCCGGCTGGTTTTTAAGGAACGTGACTTAAATGTAAACAAATAGCAAAATTTCAGCCTGATAGACAAAACATTTTATTTCTAATCTGTGGAGAAATCAATAAAAATTAATTTATGACTTAAACCTGTCAATTATAACATATACAAAATATGAATCCCACGAAATAAAAACTGTCAACTCAACATTATTTTTCACACGTGCTGATGGTGACGTATGAAAAATTGACGTCACAGATGATATAAAAGGTTTACAGCCGGCATAATTCATCATATGTGTTTATACTTATACGCTATACGTGACGTATTATAAAATCTTTATTTGTGTGCTTTATCTACGGGAAACAAACGTGAGTAAAAAATTGTTTTTATTAAATTTCAATAAAATTAACAAGAAAATATTCTATTAATTTTAGATGGATTTAGAAAAATTAAACAAGGTTTCACTTCTAGAAACTAAACAAGTTCTTAAGATATCAGACTTGGAACAAAATATTCCACAACCAATTTATGGGGCTAGAATAGTGAAAACTCGGTACGGTGAGACTATATTACTTGAATTACAAGAGACCAATATATTCCTACCAAGAAGAGTGCTGCATGAAATAAGAGAAAATTTGGATGAATTTCAATGTGAAAGGAAGTACAGCATAATTTATGAAGGTTTGAAGGATGTAAATAAGCCTTCTATGGGAGTGCAGTTCAAGTTTATCAAAAGTAAGTAAACACACACACACACAATTTTTAAATATTAAGTTTTTATTTGTAATTTTTTTAGCTGAAAACAAAGAGTGAGCCCAGATAGTTCTATATAAAATATACACGCAGACAGAGATATCATCATTTAGTTTTAGAACCCTTCAAGTGAATACACGCAGACACAGCTATGGACTCTGAAGAAATTAAGCATATCAGCAATGATATTATTAAAAAGTTCAAAGAAGTGGAAACACTTTTAGGAAATGGTTGTTGTACCCCGCAGGAGAGAGTGCTATGGATAAAAAAGGTAAAATCGCACATTAGACTTTTAACTAGAGCTATCAAGGGATCTAATTTATCAGTAGGTGTACTGCGTAACCTTCAGACTAATTTAGGACATTTGAAAAGGTTTAAAAGTATCATTGAAAAAATAAATTATATTGGGGGGGCGGTATTGGTAAAAGAAAAACGTAGTAATCGGGTCAAATGGGAAGATTTAATATCGGTTTTTAATAGTAGAGTTCGTACTGGAGTAATCATTAATTTAAAACATAAATATTTGAACGAATTTTTCAATGATGCTTTTCACCTTTTCAAAACTAGAATAATGAATGCCACGAAAAAAGTACCAGCGCTTAAAGTTAATACTACTTTCTGCGCTGAATTTATAAGAAAGTCACAAGACATAGAAATTATTGAAAAAAAATATTTTAATACAAAAAATAAGGTAATTGATGCAGGGAGGGATTTACGTCAATGGTTTGAATCTAATGTAAGGGATGATATTTTTAATGCTTTATCTGAATTTTCTGAATCTGGCAGTGGGTGGGCTTTAAATGAAATAATTAGCTTAGAAATTAATATAAATAAATATGAAGTTGGGAACGGTTCATCCTACATTAAACTACCGGAAAAAATTGCAAAAAAGCAGGCTTGCATTAATGTTAAGAACAACGATGACGCTTGCTTCGCATGGGCCGTTGTCAGTGCTCTCCATCCCGTTGAAAAAAACGCTGATAGAACATCATCATATCCTCATTATAAAACAGTATTAAACGTAAAAGATATTGAATTTCCTATGACGTTACCGCAAATTTCCAAATTTGAGAAAAATAATGCAATCTCTGTTAATGTATTTGGTTTGGAAATGGATTCAAAATCAAATTTTTCTGTTGTGCCCCACCGTATAACCAAGCGAAAACTAGACAAACATGTAAATTTATTATTAGTTCAGAATAAATATTTTCCAAAAATAAATGAATTTGAACCGCCGCCACCGATGTCAGATAATGAAGAGCTAAAAATTAAATATCATTATTGTTATATTAAAGACTTATCTAGACTTTTATGTAGGCAGCTCTCTAAAAAAAAAATTAAAAAATATTTTTGCGATAGATGTCTGAATTATTTTACATCTCAGAATAAGCTAAATAATCATGTTGTAGATTGCGAAAAACTTAACGATTGTAAAATTGAATTTTCTCGAGAACGGTACATTCAATTTAAAAATTTTGCATACAGAGAAATGATTCCGTTTATTATATATGCAGATTTCGAATCCTTGCTTGAACAATTTAATGGTGATGATAGTCATTGCAAAACGAGCAGGTATCAGAAACACATAGCCTACAGTGCTGGATATTATTTCAAATGCGGTTATAACAATGACTGGTCGTATTATAAAAGTGCTCGAGGAATAGAATCGATGTCTTGGTTTGCAGAAGAGTTACGCAATGTTGCACAATTTGTCTCCTCGAAATTAAAACATGTGGAGCCCATGAATACTGAAGTTAGTTTACGGGATGCCAGTAAAACTTGTCACATTTGCGAAGGAGAATTTACCGAAACAGATAAAATTGTTAGAGATCACTGTCACCTCACCGGAAACTTCAGAGGTTTTGCTCACAATAAATGTAATTTAAATTATAAAAATTCTTTTGTTATTCCCGTGGTGTTCCATAACCTCGGAGGTTACGATGCTCACTTTATAATAAAGTTCTTAGCTGAACGAAATCATATTACTTTATTGCCTGAGAATAAGGAAAAATATATTAGTTTCACAGTTCACGATAATGAAACCAAATTGAAATTTAGATTTATAGACTCCTTCAGATTCATGGGTTGTTCTCTAGAAGAACTAGCTTCCACATTGAACAACGAAAACTTTGAAAATCTTAAACGTGAATTTTTGGACTTGGACGATGAAAAATTTCAGTTATTAACACGAAAAGGTGTATTCTTTTATGACTATTTGGATAAAATAGAAAAACTAGATGAAACGCAATTACCTGACATAAAATACTTTTACAATAAACTAAACGACAAGAACATAGAGGAGACTGATTATGAACATGCGCAAATTGTTTGGGATAAATTCGGTATGAGTACTCTAGGCGATTACAGCGATCTCTATATGAAAACAGATATCATGCTATTAACTTGCGTTTTTGAAACTTTTCGTAGTACTTGTTACAAGACGTACAACCTCGACCCAAGCCACTATTTTTCGATACCAGGTTATACGTTTGATTGCATGCTGAAATATACAGGGTGTAGGCTAGAAACTATTCAAGATGTAGATATTTTAATGTTTATTGAGCGTGGTATTCGAGGTGGGGTGAGTCAATGTTGCAATCGATTTTCACAGGCTAACAACAAGTATTTAGATACTTATGATGCCAGCAAGCCATCCACATACATTGTTTATTTCGATATAAACAATTTATATGGCTGGAGTATGAGAGAATTCCTTCCATACGGAGAATTCCAGTGGACAGATTGCAACATAGACGTCACCAGTGTGCCTGATGACTCTGAAATTGGTTATATTTTAGAGGTCGATCTCGAATACCCAGAAGATCTACATGATTTACATAAAGATTTGCCATTCTGTCCGGAACACAGAACTCCACCAAATTCAAAATTTTCTAAATTAATGACTACCTGTTATAGTAAGCAAAAGTACGTTATTCACTATAGAAATCTTAAACAAGCTCTACAGCATGGAATAAAATTAACACATATCCACAGAGTTCTACAGTTCAAACAGTCTCCATGGTTGAAGTCCTACATTGACTTAAACACATCACTGAGAACTCAAGCAAAGTCAAACTTTGAAAAAAACAATTATAAACTAATGAATAACGCTACGTTTGGTAAAACAATGGAGAATGTTTGAAAACATCGAATCGTTAAGCTAGTAAACAAATGGGAAGGGAGGTACGGAGCTAAAAATTTGATTGCTAGTCCTGATTTCCAAAGCAGATCCATTTTCGGTGATAATCTTATGGCCATTGAAATGAAAAAATCTCGCATTATATTCAATAAGCCCTTGTATATTGGAATGTCTATTTTAGATATTTCTAAAATTTGCGTATATGATTTTCACTATAAATACATGTTAACAAAATTCCCCGTGGAAAAATGTAAACTTTTGTACACAGATACAGACAGTCTCTTATACGAAATTCAGTGTAATGATGTATATGAAGATGTTATCAAAAAAGACATTAATAAATTTGATACTAGTGATTATCCTCAAGATAATCGTTGGAATATTCCTCTAGTAAATAAAAAAATCCCTGGTTTAATGAAGGATGAAAATAATGGGAAAATAATGACTCATTTCATAGGGCTACGTTCTAAGCAGTACACCTATAAAGTCGAATCAAACAAAGTAGTTAAGAAAGCAAAAGGTGTAAAGTCTAATGTTGTGGCAAATAAAATTACTTTTGAGGATTATCTCAACTGTCTGGAGAAATTTGTAAACAAAAAGCCTTACGAAGAGTGTTTACTAAATAAAACTCAACGCTGTATACAAGCAAAATTACATGAAGTATACAGCGTCGAACAAACAAAAATTGTTCTTAATCCCTTCGACGATAAGAGGTACACCCTTCCTGAAGTTCATGATACTCTCCCCTGGGGGCACTACTCCATAATGGACATGTCGTAATTTCATTGCTGATATTCTTTTTTTTGCTTTACATCAAATTTAAAAATCTCTCAAGTCTGTTGTTATATTTTAATATTTTTATGTATTTTATTATTATTATTATGTAACCAATTTTATGTATTTTTTAATTTATTATTATGTAATCACATTTTTATTATATGTATTTTTTCTTTATTATATGTATTTTTTCTTTATTATTTCATTATATGTATTTAAATTATCATTATTTTTTTATTTCCCCTAACCTAAAAAAAGAAAACTCACATTATATAAATTTCTTTTTATTTAAGCACTTGTTTTCAGTACATACATTTTTCTATCTAAATCATTAAGAATATTATCTTTATTATAAAATAAACATTCACGTATACAGTATGATTGAATATTACATGGATATAAGTCACAAAATTTAACATAACAGTATATGGTGACAATTCATAATTAGATTCACTTAAGATATTATTAGCTACATTTAAAAAGTTATTATAGAACTGTTCAAAACTTAAACTATTTAGTAAGTCCATATGAGATGATACAATTTTATTGGTGTAGATGAGTTCACGAACAACTTTGTCAGATAAATGAAATGTGCAGAAGCCGTTACTCATTTTCAACAATTTGATTCCAATAATTTGCGATGATATTAAAGCATAATGTGAAAACTTCATTTCTATTTCTTCGGGTTGTTCTTCTGTCACCACATCAAAGTAATCCACAACAAATTGTTGAAGGTAAGTAATAAAATCATCCCAATCTTCTCTGTTAAATGAGATGTTGTCTAATGTGGTGAAGTCTGGATTCACATTCAGTAAAATTCTTACGGCAGGAACATAACCTCTTACAACACTAAATCCTGTAGTTATTTTATATACAGAATTTTTTATGTCAGTATTATATTCTAAAAGATATCGACCCTCATTTTGCGCAGCTTCTTCATATTGTGCACTAATTCTATCCACTTCATGCCAATAGTCAGAATCGGCTAGACTAGATGTTACTGATGTCATAATTGCTGTAGACTAATGAATGATTATGGTTTCAACCCCTTTTTATACATATTTAAATTAATGGTAAAAAGAAAGGCCCCTCTGCAATCGTAAAAATGTTCGTGTTTTCCATAAGAATCAATGCATATTTGATTAAAGTACGTTATCTGAATCAATCCAGCTATTGTGAGATGCGTCGAAACCTAACCATTTTACGTAAACTTGTTTACCTCGTCTACGTAATACCTTTTCAACGAGATACACATCGGGAGTTTTCGTTTTCTGTAGTTCTTCTTCGTAGAAACCTCCGCTTATTCGAATACCATGCATATCCTCGAGCAAATAGGTGGTGGGGTTGGTGAGTTGTACTTTAATAATTTTAAATAGTTCAGTTGTCCAATTAGGTGTATATCCTTTTTTAAAGACATGCTTATTCTTACTGATTCGTACAATATCTCCAACTTTGTAGTGTCGCGATGCTACCAACTTAATATTGTTATAAACTGAATTAAGTATTTGTTTCTCATTCTGTTTAGTTACATCTAACGGTTTCATTCCTATTGTTCTGTGATGACTGTTGTTGTACTCTTTGACAATATCAGGGAGTATATCTATCCAGCTGTATGAGCCATTTAAACTAAAATATTTATATAATTTCTCCTTTAACGTTCTAATAACTCTTTCAACTATAGCTGCCTTCTTTACTGTAAATGTACTGTAATGGTTTATCTTATAGTTTTTCATCAAGTTTTTAAAGTGAGCATTATAAAATTCAGTACCCTGGTCCGTATTTAAATTTTTACATTTCCTCTTGCTATCCTTAAAAATACCACTCAGTGCTTGTGTAACTTCTAGTGCACTCTTATTTTTTAGGGGTTTAGCCCACACAAATTTTGAAAAACAGTCAATCACTATGAGAATGTATCCAAAACTGTGATTGTCTTTAGCATAATTACACATTTCGGCTAAATCTGCTTGCCACAAATCGTCTATTCCTTTTATTATAATACGTCTACGATTGAAATTTTTGCGTGCAGGCTTATGAAGCTCATTAACCAATTGAATGTTTTCTCTAGATTTCTTCATCGGGTTGGCTGTAAATTGTTTCATTGATTGCATTTGATTCAATGTCTTTTCCACCAACACTATCTAAACCTTTTTGATTTAATTTTTCAATAGTCCTTCCTATATCTGTTAGATATGTTTTCTGTTGATATAAATCTGATGTCACATGTTTTATACTATCCTTAAACTTATTTAAACGTTCAAATAGCACATCAATATTGTTTGATAGAATAGAATTTATATGATCATCTACATATTTCTTATTAACGGCATCACCCTCGTCAGTAGGTGATAGAACATTACACAGCTTTAAATTTTCAATGTTGATGTTTCCATCTTCGGTAAATACAAATCCACGTTGTGGTTGGCTGAGATATGAATCATTAATTTCACTACTACGTCGCGAAGACCTTCCAAACTTATCAAGACTCATCCTGATAATGACTCAAATTGTATGTACATCAAATATTTAATAGATAACTCCAGCCTCACGTAGTTCACTAATGATAGCTGATATTTCATTGTCATGTGAATCAGTATTTCCTGCAATCTTTGACGCATTCAAAAGTTTCAGTCTATCAACAAGCTCATTGATGTCATCCCAATAAACATATTCGATTGGCTTTTGATTGTAAACCATATTCAGACCGAATCCACTAGTTGACTGTGTTTTTTTCTTCTTTTTACTATCCAATAATGGTCTTATTATTTTAATATACTTGAAAGATCTAGTTCCATTAATTTGTCCAGTCGGTTCGTAATTTCTTCTATGTACATTGGTAATTTGCAAAATTTCCTTATATTCAGTTAAATCATTTCTATCATAATCTGTGGGATCCTTCATAAAAAGTAGATTGTATAACCCCACTTTGCCATCATATACTTTATCATTAATAATTATTTCAGAGGCACGACCAATTTTTAATTCCATATTACCAATATACAGTTTATTCATTTGTAAATCCAATCTAATGCCATAGGTTTTATCATAGTCTTTGCGTTTAGTAAAAAACCCCTCTATATAGTGTCTAGCTAAAGATGGATACTGTTCAAAATATTCATTAAGAGCAGTTTTCTTCGTTTTGCCATCCTGAAAGTTAGCATCTCCTACTTCATACTGAGGATCCAGAGACAATATGTCATCCTTAATATCTGCATTTGATGTATACTCTGCTGAACTAGAGTCACGCTTTAACTTTTTTTGTTGCGATGAATCTACACGCTTCGTGTCTGTTTTCTGTAATATATTTACAGATTTGAGTTCTTTTAATGGATCGATAATGGGCTTCAAGAGTCTATTAAGAGTTTCGTCTTCGTCAGATTTTCCTAGTTTTAATGCTAGATACTTTTTTCTGATAGCCTTTGATGCCTTATTAATTTTATCTTTAAGCAATTTTTTCTTTGATAGATCCAATGGTTTAACCTTAGATACTCTATACTTTTCAAAAGTTATTTTATTAGACTTCATTGTTACAACCTTAGCAGCAATCTGTTTTAAACTGAGCCTATTAGCTGTATGACTTGTTTAAATGGGGCTGTATGACCTGTTTAAATGGGGCTGTATGAGCGGTATGACCTGTTTTTAAGCAGAGGTTATCTCTTCAGTTCGATTGTCTAACTAATAATAACAGACACAGTTTACGTTACACGCTTATATACTGATCAAAACCTTTTCGATAACGACCACCATGTAAATCAAAATCTTTTACGATGACCATTACTCCATGCTTATCATTCCAACATTCTCTACACATGTCTTCAAATTGTTCGAATGTCATATCTGGGGCCACGTGATCATCATACACATGTCGTAAATTGATTTTATCTTGTTTAAATAAAATGATGAAGTTACAATTATCACGAATGAGATGTTTAGGTATCCTCGTATATGTTTGACAGAGATAGAAACAGTCTACAAGTTTATGTCTACCCATACTGAAATATGCTCTTATTTTGTCTTGTTTGTCACATGCCACATCGTCGAAAATGAATATTGAATTAGATTTAGCCTCAGATGGATCGATAATACTCTCACTACTTGCATACGGAAAATATCCAACTCCATTTACGTTCTGCAATACCCGCTCCAATAGTTTGTATTTCGGTTGAAAAAGTGATTTAGAGTAAACGTATATGTTTTCAAACCACAGTCCATTAGAATTGAATAATAAGCTTAGAAGCAAATTGGTTTTGCCTGCCCCACTGGGTCCGCATATAATAGCTCTTAGAGTACTAGGAAATAACTTTCCATGTTTTTCTTCTCCTCTCACACAATGGTCTGTCAACAGATCTAAATTTTCAACGGGCAGGGACACCTGTTGTCTTTGAACACGCATAGTAACGTCTGAACTATTTTACTGACTGTAATACTTATATATATATATATATATATATATATATATATATATATATATATATATATATATATGATTAATGTCAGATATCATCATTCACAATCCATATGGCATCGCGTAAACACGTAGTAGGACGTGGAGTAGTCAATAATCTAATTAATAAGTTGGCCTTTGAATTGCATGTTCCGGGATACCAATTTTGCGGGCCTGGTACGAAGTTACATAAAAGATTCGCTCGAGGGGATGCAGGTATAAACCCTCTCGATAAAGCTTGCAGAGAGCACGATATTGCATATAGTAAAAACAAAAATTTAGAAGATAGACACAAGGCAGATTACCAACTCGAACAACGTGCTTGGGAGCGTGTTAAAGCAAAGGATGCTAAATTAGGTGAGAAATCCACCGCTTGGGCTGTCACCAACGCAATGAAGGTTAAACGTAAACTAGGCATGGGTGTAGGGGGACGTAGAAAAGTCGCATTCCAAAAGGCTGTCCTGACAAATATATCTAAAGTACTGAAAAGACATGCAAGTAACAATTTAAAAAAAGATGCTGCAATGACGTTAAAGGCAGCTCGAATTGCAGTCAAGAATGCAGGCGGTAAGAGAAAAATAAATACCCCTCGTATTCTACCATTACCGAAGACTGGTGGTATTTTACCTTTGATACCGATATTTGCTGGCTTAAGTGCATTAGGAGCTCTGTCGGGAGGAGCTGCTGCAGTGGCGAAGACCGTAATAGATGCTAAAAATTCTAAGAAAAAATTGGAAGAAGACGAGAGACACAATAGAGTTTTGGAGGCAGTAGCGTTAGGGAAAAGAGGATCCGGACTCTACATGAAACCGTATAAAAAAGGATATGGCTTATATTTGAAAAAACAAAAAAACTCCCATTGAAGCTACCCAATAGAGCTCTTTACGACATTGATTTAGTAAAATATGTTAAAAAATTAAAAATTCCATATTTCAGAGGTGTCTTTATGCGTGACGCCTTACCTACTACACCACCTACAAAATACGAAAGTGCCATTATTAATTTAGACAGCGTAAAAGGCTCTGGAACACATTGGGTAGCTTACAAAAAAATGAACAATTTTGTTTTATATTTCGATAGTTTTGGATCTTTAAAACCACCTATCGAACTAGTCAAGTACCTTGGCTCGAAATGTAAAATTAAATATAATTCTGATGCTTATCAGACATACAATACGATTAATTGTGGACATTTGTGTTTAGAATTTCTCTATAAAAATAATAAACATGTGTGATTTTCATTCATTATGTCTCAAATATTCACGTTAAGAAGTCGAAGTTCTACTCTCTCCGTGGACTTTTATAATCCAATAATTCTTGATCCTCAGTACGACTATTCGTTAGCATTAATAGGACTTCACACGTACAATAGTATACCAAACATTGAAGAGGGGATAAATAATAAGTTTTATTACCGACAACTTGGTGGTGAAGAAGAAAAAGTTATACACATACCGACAGGCTCATATGAAATAAGTGATATTGAATCATATCTGCAGACCCGAATAATACCCAGTGGTGTAGCACAGACTGAAGACTATTTCTCTCTAAAGCCTAATAATAATACGCTTAAGTGTGAAATTAAAAGTAAGCTCGAAATCGACTTTACTCGCAAATACAGTTTAGCCTCCTTATTAGGTTATAGTTCTCAAGTTCTAAAACCTGATATTCCATATCAGTCAGATTTACCTGTTAAGATAGTTAAGGTGGTAACAATCCACGTGGACTGCAACCTTACAACAGGAGCATTTTACAATAATAAACCATCACACACCATTTTTGAATTTGGATTGAAAGTCGATCCCGGATACGCAATAGACATTGAACCCTATAACCTAATTTTTCTACCAATAAACAATAAAACAGATATACATAATATCACATTGAAAATACTTGATCAAAATTCTGAGCCAGTTAATTTTCGAGGAGAAGAAATTATAGTACGATTAGAATTAAGAAAGGGACTATGAGGTTACTATTTGAACAAAAGAACTATATAAACGATAGTTATTCTAATCTGTGGCATTCAGTCAGTGGAGGGTGTTTGAAGAAGAGTAATAAGAAGACCTCAGCGTTAACTCTTGCTAATATTCTTTATTTAAAATCTCTGAGCTATAATGTTAGAACAGCTACAGTTATTTCAAGACCCCAGTTACGATGAGTCCATCGTCAGGGATGAAATTCGAACGTATCACCCTTTTGTAAAATCATTTGGAAACAACGATGAAATAGAAATTGCTATTTATCAACAGGATGCATTATTATTGATGAGCGAAGCCGCCCTATCGATTGAGGGAACTTTAAAGAAGAACGTTGAGGGTACTGGCACCGTTGAATTCACTAATAATGCAGGAGCATATTTATTTGATTCAATTAGTTATGAACTAAATGGAAAGGAATTAGATAAAGTACGAGATCCGGGAACTGTGAGCCTATTAAAAAGCTATTTATGTTATGAAAAAGATGATACTTCTCTTAGTATTGCTGGTTGGAATTACCCTGAAGGACAGCTGGTAACATATGATGCTACAAAAACAACATTCTCTTTGAGAATACCGTTGTGGCATTTGCTGGGATTTTTTCATGATTATAAGAGAGTAATTTTCGGTAAACAAGTTTTACGTCTAATTAGAGCTCGAAATGATAATAATTGTTTTAAAGTGTCGAATGACGATACTATTGGTGAACTAACAATAACCAGCATAGAGCTAAAAGTCAAGCATGTGTTTCTGAATGATGTTTTGAAATTAAATTTGCTCTCTCAAATAAATAGCGATAAGCCACTTCTACTTCCATATAGACAATGGGAATTCCATGAATTACCAGCTTTGACCACTAGCACTACGAAAGAAATATGGTCCGTTAAAACGTGTACTAATGTGGAGAGCCCCAGATACGTTATTGTTGCATTTCAAACAAATAAAAAAGATAAAAGCATGCAAGATGTTACTTACTTGGATAATATCGATATATCAAATATTAAATTAACATTGAACTCTGAATATTATCCCTATGAAGATATGAAATTAGATTTTAGCTGTAAAAAATATGCTGAAGCCTATTATATGTATACGCAGTTCTCTAAAATGTTCGCCTCAAATAATAAACCGATACTTGACTTTGATGCTTTCAGCGGTCGGGCAATATTTGTCATAGACTGTTCGAAAAGAAATGATTCTATAAAATCTTCCACTGTAGATGTTAAACTGGAAATTGAAAGCAGAAAATCATTCCCCCAGAATACCAAGGCATACTGTATAATTATTCATGATCGCGTAATCGAATATTTACCCCTAAGTGGAATCGTAAGAAATGCAGCATAAAATAAACTTGTATCAAATAAAGTAATTCAGTCTTTTAAAAGTATTGTATCTGAGAACATCATGAAGTTGATTGTCGTCGATGTGCAAGGGTTCAGCCTTCCTGAATTTCATGCCAAAGAAATATCTTTTGTAAGTGGCATGCAAAGGGCTCATTATTTATTGAAACCTCCAATGGCATACAGTACGTTAAGTTCTGAAGTAAAGAAACAAGTAAACTATTTGGAACGTTTTCATCATGGTCTAAAATATAGCAACGACATATTAAATGACATTCTAAGCGATCACCTATTGAATGGGGCTGACGTCGACATAGTTTACGTAAAGGGACATCAAAAGAAGGAATTTCTTGAACGAAAGCTACATGAACTAGCGGAAACTTCAACAACGTCACTTATTGTAGTTAATGTCGAACATATCACCAGTGTACCAAATTTTTTAAAAGACTTTCCACAATGTATTCATCATTATAATAATTTTAAATGTATGTGTAGTATAAGAAATAGTGTAAAACTATATGATTGGTTGTATTCAAATTTACCAAAATAAATACAAAAAAAAAACTATTGGTCTCTAAAATTTTTTTATTTAACTCCTTGTGTGTATTACCATAATTTTTTTAGTTGTTTACTAGACGTCTGAGCAGTAAGATGCATCCTTCAGATAAATACAAGTTATTATTGAATGAACATTACAGAAAGTTAGAGCAGTTGAAAATAACTATCAGCTTTTATGAACAAAAAAAGCGTATGTTCATTAGTTTTACCAATTTGAATATTACGCCACAACATGAAAAAATTCCTTCAATAAAAATATAGAGGGAAAATGTTAATAAATAAGTATAGCCTATGTGTGCATGCATAGTATATAATTAATCATGATGCCGTTAGGTCATCAGTTTATTCTATTATATGCTATATATCAAAATGTTCTTTATGTGCATCGTCCATATGATGTGAAAGAAATGTTTGTCTACTTTGATACAAAGAACAACTGGAAAAATATGACACCTTATATTCTAAATAATCATATTTCCACGTTTTTTTCTTCAATGCCAAATGATGCTAAAAGATATAAAATAAGAGTAAAATTTCAAAATGGTACAAGTGGAGATTTAGATTGGAACATTTTTAAAGGCGCATGCGTGACCCCTGTCGATATATTCAATGATTATAATAGTCAACAATCACTTACAATTCTACTGTACTACATTACACTCTGTTCTTCGATTTTAATTCTGAAGTGTCTTATTAGAAATATTAGCAAAAAATGGTTGATGTTAAATTAAGAGGTGCCATCATAAGACTCTACGAAGATATTTCACAAGAAAAATTCAAGGAACTCAGTATCAGTGAGCCTTCCAACGTTATGTATCATATTAAAGACTGTCAGACTGATACCGTAGTTCACTATAATCACACTGAATATACATTAGAAACATATGGTCGTGCTGAAAATTTATGTAATCAAATTTTACTGGGATCCATCAATCTAGACGAATTTTGCGTAGGAATACTGGAAGCTGGTTTCTTCAAATTATTATACTCAATTAGAAAAACTATACCTTTTGAATATATTGTAAAATACAATCTTTATAGTGAAGATGTAGTTGATTAAATATTTTACTAAAATAATTGTTGTTTTTATTTTGCACACTTGTGTGTACAGTTTTCATTTTTAAAATATATAAATTACAGCTCCTAACTAGACAGACTTGTTTACGTAACGTGTTTTTTTTTTCAAAAGACACAGATGTTATTTAATACGATTTGGATTTATGACCTTGATCTCAATTCAGATGTTAGTCGGCTTTAATCATAGTCTACAATAGTGGCAAAACACCAGTTTGTTTACATTTAAGTCACGTTCCTTAACCCAGCTGGCGACACTTTGTTCAACAAGTCAAGACTTGTTTTTAACGTTGAATTTGCATTCTATGTAATAAGCGACAAGTAGGTTAAAAGAAAAAAATGACTCAGCATTTTGCAGATAATTGTTGTTTATTCACCAGCTTATTTAGTCTACAATAGCACAGCAAACATTTTAGTTACGTTTTCAAGTCGTACCATCATACCGGTGTACCAACCCAAATATAGTGGCTTTTTAGTACCAACTTAGAACAAATAAAACCTCTGTTTTTACTATAAATACAGTTTCTTTGCCTATAACTTTCTTATTTATTAACCTATTTAAAGTATTCTCTCTTGCAATAATTTTTAATGAATTTTAGTCTTTATTCGATTGAAATCGGATAAAGTTTAAGATAAGGCCCTTTTGACTGCGTCAGATGTCCACGTACAAACTACCACAATGAGTAATGAAAAGAAGATAAAGCGAGTTACGTTCGATGAGAGTCGTAATCAAACGTATATAATGTTCACGTGGGCCTATGCATATAGAACATCAAGATTAAGATATTGGGAATTTTTTGTCTTGGACCGATACCGATTTCAACGCAGGATAGAAGCTGCAGCGAAAATTTTGAATCCTATTATAAATAAAAAAATGTGCTTTTATACTGCTATTAATAAACATACTGTATTATAATTATATATTATGCTCTTATATTTTTTATTACATAGTTTTAATTAGTATTGTATTTTTATATGTTAATAAATATGATTTTATAAACATTTATGTCTTTTTATTATTTTCCGATACCCCTCGTATATTACTTTTAATTAGCCTGAAGATAATTATTTCAAATTTCCCTGTATACATATGAATCCTGAATTGAATGTGTTAAATAATAAAACCTTATATGGAAACTCTATTCCCGTATACCAACACCATTCGTTATCGGATATCGGATATTTTATTATAATAACAAACAAAATTTACGACTTTATTTATCTGAATAGTTTAGACTTGTCGAATCTTGCACTAAATATTATTTCATTTAAATATATGTGCATACGTCTTGAATATTTCTGCTATCCTGATGACTGATCACCGTAAATGTAGTGAAATAAGGCCTTTTCGACATTCATTTTTCTCTGTTTTTTGTCTTAACAACCAACACTTATACTCTAAGACTATGACATCACAAATTTTTCCGTTATTCACCAATCATAGACGTCTACATTCTTTCTGCGTGCTATCTTAGGCTCTGACGTCACACTTTTTTTACTAAGCTCTTTCTGTGCTATATCATCCTATATTAGACGTCAGACATTTTTTCCGTTATTCGCCAATCATAAGACGTCATGTTTTTCGCAGCCACGGCCCCTTTTTTCCCCACCCCCTTTTTTTCTTAAGCAGCCACGCCCCTTTTTTCTTAATGCACACATGTTTTTCCCCACCCTCTTTTTTTTCTTAAGCAGCCACGCCCCCCTTTTTTAATACAGCTATGTTTTTTTCTTAATGCAGACACCCTTTTTTCTTACCCCCCCACCCTCTTTTTTCGCAGCCACGCCCCCTTTTTTCTAACCACATTCTTTTTCTTAATGCAGACATGTTTTTCCCCCCACCCTCTTTTTTCGCATCCACACCTCTTTTTTCTTAATACAACCATGTTTTTTTTTTCTTAACGCAGCCACACCCCTTTTTTTCTTAACCATGCTTTTTCCCCCTCGCCCCCCTCCGCCGCTTTTTTCTACACCCTCTGGTCATTGTTGATCATCCACAAGAACTCTTCGCGACCCCACCCACATCTTTGGTCACTCCCGATGGACACATGCCATCCGCATCAAATGTCCGCGGACAAATCCGAGGGTGAGCTGGTAGCCCTGTTGCTCTACTACTTGGGTGTGGGAAGAAGCGGCATTAAGTCCAAAAACAACTATTTGGATATACACTAGAGCTATAAGTGTAATATAGTGGATATAAATGCAGCAAAGCGAAGCAATTAGGCTACTAACTGACGTACAAAGGCTTACATACTCATCTGTGTATCATGGGGGCAAGATAATCCACTTTCACAGCTGCAATAGAAGTCTTATTAGAACTACCACCACTACACATATTTATTTATGGAGGAGGTCACCGAATAGAACGGGAAAACAAAACTCGCAAAAGAGAAACGTCATCAGAATGATAGTGGGGATTCTAACTGAACATTGTGCGGCTTAGTAGACATAGAAGTCTGAATAGGTCTGGAGTAAAGCAATATGTAGATTTTATCAAGAAGAAATCAAGACGAAACCCCAAAACGCGTGCCATGTCAGTGTAAGGTCCTAGTACATCTCAGGTAACAATTATTTGGTCAAGAGTAAGACAGGCCTACAAAAAAATAAAAGTTTGCAAAGAAATAAAGCATACTTATTTTTATATTTTTCCCGCTGAACGTGAATCTAATGTCAGAATTAGGGATTACTGATCAAACTTCTAAGAAAAAAAGTCGATGAAAAAGTTAATCTAGCAATGTTTTTTTTTATATGACGGTACTATTCTTATATTGATTTTCGTGTACGCACAAGTTTGTATTCAAATAATCTATGTAACGAATTTCTGCTTCGTCTCCTTCCTTTCTTGTGTCTTCTTCAAAACAGTGCGTCTTCGCTGGCTTCGATACCACGAAGATGTAGACTAAGTGAATCATTCTACGCATCCCATTTTCAGGGCAGTCCAAACACTCCGTGGTAGCAGCTTTCTGACGGTACTTGTACCGATGGTGTAAAAACAAAAACTTGAACGACAAAAATTACGCAAAAATCTGTTTTCAGCGTAAATATGTGCGCTATCAAAGCTATGTGGTTATAAAAATTTCTTCGCCATGTAGAAGCCAGCATATCATGAGATCCATGATTTATATTATGTTATTTGCTTATAGAAATTTTCCTCTAAAATAAAGAATTCGTGAGAACTATTGAGAACTATAAGTGATCGAGAAAAGGCATCATGGTTGAGTTTTGAAGAAGTGTCAATTAAATTTGTAATAAATTTGTGATAAAAATGCTGATTACAGAAACATTATGGCAAATATCGGTTTTTTTTGTTTTCCTTAAGAGTTTGATTAGTAACCTCTAATTCTGATGTTAGATTGGTGTTTAGAGGTAAAAAATACAAAAAATAGGAATGGTTTATTCCTTGACACACACAACTTTTATTTTTGTGGGCCTGTGTAATCAGAGGCTGGCAGTTATATAGAGAGACCTTAATCAAGGCTACAAATAATGAATTTGATACAAAAAGCAAAGTTAGATAAGGTGTTACCACAAAGGGGCTAGGCGGCCAACAGGCCAACTCCATATAACTGAGAAGCTGCAATCTATAATCTAAAACAGTTTGTTACAGTTGCTAATTTAGTATTTCAAAATGAAGCAATAGTAAATATATGTTTTGCAGCAAATTGTAATCAATTACAAGTGTAAATAACTGTACTCACGAAATTACACTAAGTTATGGACCACACACTACCCTTTATCAAGGCAGTCGTTATAAGGTCAAAGCAGCATCCGCAATTAAGGAAGGCATTACAAGTCCCGCGACGTTTAACCAAAAGCCGATTAGATATAAATTCTCATTTTTTTGTAAAAGAATTCAGAATATTGTTGTTAGCCGGAGGCTCTGCTCCATTTCAATTGTAAATAAATAGTTTTTAAAAACTTGTGTTAGTGTTAAATAAACTTAACTGGCGCTGCGAACAGGATACGTAGACGTTGGAAAAGGCATTCATAGCGAAAAACTTTGCCAACGGTGTATCTTAATACCTCACTACGTATCCAACGAACCGACAACGTTTTCTCCAAAGAAGAAAATTCCTCGTGAATCACTTCGCTCGAGAACGGCAAGCTCAACACCCTAGGATACCACCAACCCCTTCAAGAAAGCTGCTTGGAATCCTTCACCGAGAAGCCCCAATCAGCACGACTCCATCTTTGAGTGCGAAAAGAGAAAGTCACGGACAGAAGATTCCTGAGACCAGAGACAATGTTCATCGGTCTGATCTTCCTGTAAGTACCTTTCCAATTTCATAGTTATAAGTCCCGTCTTTCCCTAACAACGTATTCTCAAATAAAATAGGTATAAAAAAAAATAATTTTTTACATAGGTATTTAATTGTGAAATTATTTCAAATTAATTGCACCTATAAACGTTTATTTTATTAGTGAGAGTACGGTTAAAACCCGACTTCACGATATAATTTAAAATATTTCATGTCAAAAGACCTCGTAAATATTGAAATAATTCCAAGTTCTGCAAAAAGCAAAACAAAAAGTTTAAGAAAAAAACCTCTCGTCTCTCAAGACATACCTGTCGAGCTTATCACAACCTCGACTTCGCAAATAAATTTACCTGAATCGACTATCGAAACAACTCGCTTAGAATTAGGTGAAATAAGTTTAAATTTAAATACTAATAACACATTAAAAATGGCTCTTTCAATCCAGGAGGTCTCTGAAATGTTGAAAACTCTTCCTACTTTTGGCCCTCACGACAATTTACCGCATTTTATCCAAAATATAGATAATGTGCTCGAAATATTTTCAAAATTTCAACTGTCAGAATTTCAACATTCCTTTATTAAGTTAGGCATTTTAAATAAATTGCGCGGACAAGTTGTTGATGACGTATCGCAAGAACCTACCAATGATTGGCCTCAAATTAAAGCTGCTCTATTAAAATACTACGGTAATCACCAAAACGAGAACTTGTTATACGCCCAATTAAAAGGTTGTAGACAACACTTTAACGAAGACATCACGCAATTTTATCATAGAGTTGTTAAATGTAGGAACGCCTTAAATAATCATGCACAGCTATATTCCTCAAATATAACAGAAATTGAATGGAAAAGGTCACATATTGCTAAAATAACCTTAGAACAATTCACATTAGGTGTTAGAGACCCGTATTTCACCCTATTTACTTATATACCACCTGATACTATCGAGACAGCCCTCACTCGCTGCCACGAACACGACAACAGACAACATGCTCACAAGCAAATATTCGCGTACCAAAATTCAAGTTCCTTCTCGCAAAAAGTTCAATCAAAACCAGTACCAAAACAAAGCCTACCTCAACAAAACCCTCGATCTAACGTACAAAGCCCAAATACGAACCAAAATTCAAATCAAAGAACTTTCGGAGATATTAATAAACCATTACCACATAGACCTATGCAAAATAATTTTCAAAATTCAAACAATAATTTTGGAAGATCACAATTTTCTAATTACCAACAAAAAACTCCTCAAAATTACAAGCCAACGCCTATGTCTGTCTCAACTATAGCGTCAAAACCAAAAATCTACAACATAGAAAGTAACACACCTTTAGAAAACGAAACATCACAATCGCAAACAAATAATTATGAATATGAATATTACGACTCTGACCAACACGAACCATATATAGACGTTTGTGACGGACAATTACAAGACACAGAAGATCAAGAAAATTTTATAATAGATGCCTCGAATCAACGAAACACCACATAATAAATATAGATTTAAATAATATTAACTCAAAACCTAAACTGCCATTTTTCTTTTTACCTGACATTAATTTAAAAATTTTAATAGACACCGGAGCTACAGATTCCGTTATTAACCCGAATCTTTTGCACCGTTTTAAAAAACATATATTTCTCGAACCTTTCGAATTAACAGGCTTACATCGCATAGTAAGATCCGACAAAAATCTTAAACTCAGACTGTTTGAAGAATTAGGTGTCAAAAATGAAATAAAAATTAGAGTAATTCCCTGGCACAAAAATTTTGATTTGCTAATTGGATCGCACGATCTTAAAAGATTAAAAGCTAATATAGACTATTAAAATCAAATTTTAACTCTAAATAAAACTACAAGTATACCATTTTATTTTGAATTTAAATTAGACGAACAAATAAACTTTTTGTCTACCGAAAGAGACAAAATATTAATACCTACATCAATTGAAAATGGCCCTGTCTATATTCCAAGTATCAAAATTGACGAAAACCACACTATACCTGACTGTCTGACTATTACAAAAAATGGCATCTCCGAAATCCCATTTGAAAAATCACTTGACTCCCAAATTATATTTCCAAATCGCATACAGGTTATCCCTTGCGAATATTTTAATATCGAATCTAAAATTACGCAAGATAATAAAAAACTCGAATTTGCTAAATTAATACGCACTGACCATCTCAATCGTGAAGAAAGAGAAAAAGTAATCGACCTATGTCACAAATTTAAAAATGTTTTTTATCATGAAGACTGCGATCTGTCTTTCACATCGCACGTCAAACATAATATTAGAACTATTGATAACCATCCCATATACACTAAATCCTTTAGACACCCTCAATCAATGCAAGAGGAAATCCAACGCCAAATTTCAAAATTGCTTAGAGATAAAATCATCAGACCCAGTGTATCCCCTTACAGCTCACCTGTTTGGATTGTTCCAAAAAAGGTTGACGCATCTGGAAAAAAAAAGTATAGAATGGTAATTGATTACAGGAAACTTAACGAGGTAACTATCGAGGATAAATATCCCCTACCACAAATAGAGGAAATCCTTGATAATTTAGGTAAATGCACCTATTTTTCGACCCTTGACCTTGCCCAAGGTTTTCATCAAATTGAAATGGATCCTGAGTCCATTGAAAAAACTGCATTTAGCGTAAATAATGGCCATTACGAATATTTACGTATGCCGTTCGGCCTGAAAAACGCACCTGCAACTTTTCAACGTATGATGGACCAAGTTCTAAAAGAATTTCAGTACAAAATATGTTTCGTGTACATGGACGACATCGTTATCTTTTCAAAATCACTTCAAGAACATTTAATTCATTTAAAACAGATTTTTCAAAAATTGCAAAGTGTAAATCTAAAAATTCAATTAGATAAAAGCGAATTTTTTCGTAAAGAAGTCGCGTTTCTTGGACATGTAATTACACCTGAAGGTATTATCCCAAATCCAATTAAAATTGATTCAATCACGAAATTCCCCATCCCGAAAACAACAAAGGAAATAAAGTCATTCCTAGGCCTAGTAGGATATTATCGAAAATTTATACCAGATTTTGCGAAATTAGTCCAACCTCTTACTAAATGTCTACGGAAAAATGAAAAAATCAATATATCTGATCATGACTATAAGCAAGCATTTGAAAATGCAGAAACATCTATAACAAACGCCCCCGTACTAATTTACCCAGACTTCGAAAAGGAATTCACGCTGACGACCGACGCAAGCAACGTCGCTATCGGTTCGGTACTCAGTCAGAACAACAGACCCGTTGCATACTATTCGCGCACATTAAATTCTGCGGAACGTAACTATAGCACTATCGAAAAAGAGTTATTGTCAATTGTCGATTCTGCAAAACATTTTAGGCCGTATTTATTTGGACGAAAGTTTACGATAGAAACCGATCACAACCCTCTCGTATGGCTTTCGAAATTAAAAGAACCAAACTCGCGTCTTGTTCGCTGGAAAATCAAACTGGAAGAATTCGATTTCGACATTAAATATCGTAAAGGTAAAGAAAATCACGTCGCCGATGCTCTCTCTAGAATAGAAATTAATGTAAACGAAACCGAATCTTTGATAGCCAATATTTCTGAAAATCCTCCCGTACTCGCCGATGACGAGATAGAACAACTGCTTTTGTCGCCTAATAATTTACCGGAGTTTGAACCTGACGAACTCGGAGATCTACTTGGGCAGAATCAGATTGAGGATAATGGCTTACCTATGGAAATTAGTTTGGTACATAACGATGATACCGGGCTTGTTATTCCAATAACTGAAAAATCGGTAAATACCTTTAAAAACCAATTAGTCATTCAAAAACGCGAAGGCCATGTCGAAAAACGAGTAATCACAATTTTTGAAAATAAGAAACGAATAACAATCTCCACCCCTAATACTAACGAATTATTTATGGATATGTTAATCCAGTCAATCTCACCAAACGATATAACATGTTTGCACATTCCGGACCCAGATTTTAGACAACAAGTACTTAGGTTACTGAAAAATAAATTCAATAAAATAACAAAAATTGTAATTTCGTCCATTCTATTAACTGACATACTTGAAGCTGAAAAACAGGAACAGTATATTCATAACTACCATAACCAAACTCACAATGGTATTAACGAAACATACCTACACCTTTCAAAAAATGTTTATTTTCCTAAAATAAAAGACAAAATTACCACCATTATTAACCACTGTAATGTATGTCAGATGTCGAAATACGAACGTCAACCACTAAACCCACCTTTACAAGGCCCAATGATCTACAACAAACCCTTTGAAAACATTCATCTGGACATATTTCAGTATTTGAACATGAAGTTTTTAACAATTATAGACTCATTTTCAAAATACGCCCAGGCATACGCTCTAAAATCTGCAAATACTTTATGCACACTCCTAAAATTACGACATTTCTTCAGCCACCATCACATACCGAAAAGAATTGTATGCGACGGAGGCACAAATTTTAATAATACTCAGTTTAAAGAATTTTGCCAACTCTTTAACATAGAATTGCATTTTACCACCCCTCACAACCCGAACTCAAACTCACATATCGAACGATTCCACTCGACAATAATCGAGAAACTTAGAATAATTAACCTTAAGAACCCTAAAGAGACCCCAGATAGCCAGATGATTACAGCTACCTGGATATACAATCAGTCAATCCACTCCAGCACTGGCCACTCACCATTTTCAGTTTTATATGGTCCCTATATGCAGGAAGTTGACTTTAGCTTAACCCCACAAAATTATCAAAATTATATAGAACAAAGAAGGCGAGAACTTTTACCGTTTTTAGAGCAGATAAAAACAAAAAATCAAGAAAAGGCACAAAGTGCACTTACGATGAGAAATCGCAATAGTCAAAATATTCCACCTCTACAATCAGGTCAAACTGTTTACCATAAATCAGCAGAAAAAACTAGGCTCCCAAAAAATGCACCTATTTACCAACGAGGTACTGTAATATCACAAAAAGACAAACAAGTTCAAATCGAAACCTTTAAAGGAACAATTACTACCCAACCATTAAAAAAATTAAAACCTATTAGAAAAACTGTTTCTTTGCAGGAACATCCTGACATGTCAAGCAATGATAAAAACTCCGCTCAAGACCCAAGGTTACTACCAGGAACCTCTAGGGACAGCGAAGACACTCAATTACTTCCATAAACTCTATTTTTCATACGACTTAATTCAATTGCGCAAAAATTTCGAAAACCTATCAAACGGTACATTAACTCTAATTCACAAAACCAAACAACCGGAAATAATCCCAGTAATACAAAATAAACAATCACTACTAAACATCTTAACAAGAACAAAAAATTCGCTAAATAAAATTATACATTGTAGAAATAAAAGAGGCCTAATCAATGGCCTTGGATCCGTCGTCAAATTTATATCGGGAAATTTAGATCAAGAAGATCTTGAAAACATAAACCAAAATCTGGAAAAGCTTTCAAAGAATCAACAAAAGATAAATCAGAGGCTAACTCAAACTGCTACAATTCTCTCAAAATTGACAACCTCAATACGTATAGAATTTGACAACTTATATTCAAATCAAAAACTATAAAAATCAATTAAAAATTATACGTACTACCTGGACTCAATGCTAATCATAAATTCGCAAAAAGAATTGCTACTTGAATTCGAAAACCGATTAAATTTATTGATTAGAACGATCACACTAACAAATCGAGAAATACCAAATTTAGAAATAATTGACCACAACGAACTTGAAATGATAGAGGACGAACTATTAAAACATTACTCAAGGTCAATGTTGCTCTCGTACGATGAAAATCACCCTTTTGAAATCCTAGGAAATCCAAAACTTGGAATTATCTCGGTAAACGACATTCTTTTAATGGTACTGAAAATACCTATTTTAAATCCAACTACTTATAATATTTCTAAAATCTACCCTATACCGAGTCCGACAAAAACCGTTTTAATCCCCCCTGCTACCTTTTACATACAATCCCCATTCGAAGACCGATGGACTGACACCTGTCGAAGAGCTAATAACATGTTTGTTTGCGAAAAACTATTAGCCACCCAGTGCAGTTTAAAAAACACTCTTCAGTGCACTACCGCGAAAACTAGTGACTTTGAAATATATAAAGAACTTTCCAACGGACTCTTAACCAGTGTTAAAGACCGTAAAGAAATAATAGAAAAGTGTCAAAACATTATTTCAAGACATTTTATCCTAGGAAATAATGTAATAAATTCGCCATGTTCGATTATTATAGACAACACGGAATATAATTTTAATAAAAAATCGAGTTTTACAGTTCCAAAGAGTTCTACCACACTCAAAGGTCTACCTCAATATAGCATCAACTTGGAGTCTTCACACCTTGACCAGCTGAGGAATCTCAAGGCCGATCTCCAACCCTTAACGCAAGAGACTGACCTACAAGGAATTGACTTGCATACTGGACACCTGTCTATAACCATTGTAATTATTATTATTCTCATAATCACGTCGATATTTCTCTGTTTGTACAGAAAAAGGATAAAAACCCTATTTTGTATGCCAAAAACCATAATCCAAGTTCCTGCCCAGAACTTCAAGGATCTTCAAGCCACCCTTGACGAGGACGCCAAGATCTAAGGATGGAGGAGTTATGGACCACACACTACCCTTTATCAAGGCAGTCGTTATAAGGTCAAAGCAGCATCCGCAATTAAGGAAGGCATTACAAGTCCCGCGGCGTTTAACCAAAAGCCGATTAGATATAAATTCTCATTTTTTTGTAAAAGAATTCAGAATATTGTTGTTAGCCGGAGGCTCTGCTCCATTTCAATTGTAAATAAATAGTTTTTAAAAACTTGTGTTAGTGTTAAATAAACTTAACTCACTACAAAATGAATTAATCGCTGCGCAAAGTAATAGCAGTCAGTTTAAAATATTGTATCTGATTAGATTTATGCATAGTAGGATAGAGCAATAAAGCGTAAATATAAATGAACAAGCAAAACCAAAGGAAAATAATTTCTTACTTATTTTTTTATAGTTGGCGAGGCAGTTCCTTATCTGCTTGCCCTGACGAGCCCACTATTAGAGCCTTCATAATAACATAAAATTAATTTTGTTTGATGTATAATATAAACAGATTATTATTGCCAGGGGCGTAGCGTGAGAAAAGAATCTAGTGATGTGATGAAAATTTTATAAGGGGAAGAGGTATAGTCAGATGTATGATAGGCCATATAAAAATGGTGAAAATAAAAAAAGACACTAACCTAAAGTGATTATGCCGAGGTATATATCCTAATTTTTAAAATAAAGATCAATTCTTCGGTTTTTATTTCTCCAGCGAAAACGTCTATCACGTCTCATATCTCATCTCATGAGACGATTTCATGTCTTCTAACAAGACACTTTCCATATTTATTAATGTTAAAGCTGACAGTCTTTCTTGCTTTTGAGAATATTGCAGATAAGTCTTTATTCTCTTTAAATATGAACATGATCTTTCCGCGGAACTGTTTATGTCAGGAATAGTCAAAATTAAACGATGCAATTTTGACTATTCCTGAAATTAAAGGAACATAATATATTGGTGAATCTCAAACACAGTGCTCTTTTGCATATCGGGATCACTATATATCACTATGAAAGTTCACTTTTTAAACGATTTCCGTCAAAGAATGTTCCATATGTAGCTACTAAAGAAGAAAAATGTTCGTCAGGAAAACATTTCACGAATGAAGTAAATTGTGTGGAATCTAGATTTAAGAATTTCAGTCTAGAAATTTCACTAAACCGTTCATTAACTAATGTTCAAAGTTATAACGTCCAAAATTTCATAAAACAATCGTGCGTAGGTGCTTTTCTTATATTTTTCAGGAATTAAATCCAAGCATATTTTTTTACTTAGTGGTTCATATTCTAACACAAATCTGTTCATGCGGTCCCAAATGTCACTAAACTCGTTTCTCATTTTCTGAATATATGATGTGAAATCGGCGATCTTTTTATTGCAGTAACTAATATCTGATATTTTTATCTGTAGAGCTTTAAATAAACTCTCAGAATGTGGGAATATTGCAGAAAACACTGCTAAGAAAAAATTAAAATCAGTCTGGCAAAAAAGTTAAAAGGCCTCTAGCACAAATAACGGTTTCTCGATTCCATTCCTCATTTTCATTTTCCACAATTACCTGAAACAGTGCTTCCAAATCTTCCTTATGTTATGGCGACAGTCGCTAAGATGCGTTCACATAATCGCATAACTGAGTCCGGAAATAACGGCAACGCCCGCTCGAGATTCCACTGTTGACTTCGTAAGATCACTGACCTTTTCGTCAATCTAACGCGTACCTTGGATGTAACGTGGACCATCGCATTTCAGTCCTACAGCAAGTAACACGGGAGTTGAAATAAAAACGTTGATGATGGCGTTTAAGTTAAATAATGTATGTTTGCGGTCGGTTTAAAATAATTAAAAAATTGTAATAATTGAATAAATCGATTGAACTTTTAAATAACACTAATTTGCCAATTTTCTAAGGGATGCGACGCATCACTCGCATCCATGTACGCTACGCCCCTGATTGTTGCATATTTTTAGCAAACATAATCCATTTCAATGTATAAACGATTCGCAACGTAACTTTGTTGGAGCCAGTCCAATATAATGCTGTGTTCATTTCGTGTCGAAATATATATTGAGTATTGTATATAGAAAATAAATACTGTAATCAGTAACTAACGTAATACACCACCGGGAAACAATGATTGTAACATTATGTTCCAAACGTGTAGTTGAGGAATTTATTTATGTATGAAATATCTCCTGATCGGTTCGAGGGCGAAATCCCAGAATTTAATTTCCGTTCGGATGAAAACGTAATTCATCATCCTGCACGAATTTACTGAGAATATCGATATTAAAAGGATTCCTCAGTTGCATCAGCTATCCGCTCAGAGATGATGTTCGCGCCAATTGAATGGCGTGAAGGGCTCAATTTTTTAGGAGTTGGATCTCAAACTTGGCAGCACTAAATGTCGGATGTACGGTTAAGCACACGACGGTAATACGATTTTATATATCATTAGGGGAGCTTTATGGAGTTCCGAAAGTGGAGGAGTGTGTTGGCTTAATTTAATATGTAAACTTGTTTAGATATCGCGTTATAAAATTATTTATCTGTTTCTGGTGAATTAAGTATCACGTACTTATTTTTAATAAGAAATCACCTCATTCAAACATGCGAGCGTTTAAAGATGGGCTGCCTTTTAAGTTGGAATCAGTTTACCATTGATCTTCGTATAGGTAGTTATCAGGGGCGTAGCATGAGAAAAGAATCGAGGGATGTGATAAAAATTTTATAAATGGAAGAAGTATAGTCAGGAAGAGGCCATATGAAAATGGTAAAAATAAAAAAATACACTAACCTAAAATGATTATGCCGAAGTGTATATCCTAAATTTTAAAATGAAGATCAATTCTTCGGTTTTTCTTTGTCTAGCGAAAACGTCTATCACTGTTTCTTAAAATTTTGGAGACGATCTCATATCTTCTAGCAAGGCACTTTCAATATTTATTAATGCTAAAGCTGTCTTTCTTGCTTTTGAGAATTTCGCAGATAAGTCTTTATTCTCTTCAAACATAAAAATGATCTTTCCGCGGAACTGCTTGTGGCAGGAATAGTCAAAATTAAATGACACAATTTTGATGACTCCGGGAAAACAGAAGATAATTGAAGGGACATAATATATTGATGAAGCTCAAACACAGTGCTCTTTTTCATATCGGGATCATTATAAATCACTGAAAGTTCACTTTTTAAACGATTTGCGTCAAAGAATGTTCCATATGTATCTACTAAAGAAAAAAAAGTTCGTCAGGAAAATGTTACACGAATGAAGTAAATTGTGAGGAATCTCGATTTAACAATTTCAGTTTTGAAATTTCACTAAACCGTTCAACAATGTTCAAATTAATAACGTCCAAAATTTCATAAACAATCGTGCGTAAGTGCTTTTCTTATCTTCTTCAAGAATTAAATCCAAACGCATTCTTTTACTTGGTGGTTGATTTTCTAACACAAATCTGTCCATACGGTCCCAAATGTCATTAAACTCGTTTCTCATTTTTTGAATATGTGATTTGAAATCGGCGATCTTTTTGTTGCAGTAACTAATATCTGATATTATTGTCTGTAGAATTTTAAACAAACTCTCGGAATGTGGGAATATTGCAGAAAACACTGCCAAGAAAAAGTTAAAATCAAAGACGCGTAATAAATTTAAAAGGCCTCTAGCACAAATAATGGTTTCTCGATCCTATTCCCCATTTTCTTTTTCCACAATTACCTGAAACAGCGCTTTCAAATATTCCTTATGTTATTACGACAGTCGCCAAGATACGTTCACATAGTCGCATGAATCGCAGTTGTCTAACGACACCCACTCGAGGCTCCACTGGTGACTGCGTAATATCACTTTCGCCCATTAACGCGTAGCTTGGATGTAACGTGAACCATCGCATTTCAGCACTACAGCAAGTAACGCAGGAGACCAACAATTTCGGGCGCCTTCACAGCCGATTTGAAATATAAAAGTTGACGGTAGTGTTTAAAGTACTATTCATTTCATCACTATTTGCCAAATAAAAAACTCTCTTATCTTGCCGATAAACGGAACAGTCTACCTGAGCCTACCCATAAAAACAAGCCACGGTATGAGATAAGAGCCGTTTAGGATTTTTTATGTGTCAAATAGAGATGAAATAAACTATAAATAAATGTATGTTTGCGGTCGGTTTAAAATAATTAAAAGATTGTAATGATGGAATAAATCGATTGAACTTTTAAATAACACTAATTTGTCAATTTTTTAAGGGATGCGACGCATCACTCGCGTGTACGCTACGTCCCTGGTAGTTATTCAAGTCTTCTGCATTGTAATAGACTATATATTATTTGCGTGAAATATATATCGATAAGAGTTTGATATTATTAATACATAATATTTAAATTATCATGTTTGATGACACTGATGAAGCAAATTATATAATAATTATTTGTATGAAATTCATTAGGGATGCTTTCGATATTCACAGAGTCACCGAGAGCATTATACGCGTCGTATACTCTTTAAAAATAATGCGAGATTTGGCAAAAACCTCAGTGGACACCCCGACTTAAAGATAAAACGGACACTATTAGTAAGAATCGAGCTAGTTCATACAATGTGGCGACTTACCATAGCCAATACACTAATAAAGTGAAATATATTGTTAGGCAACGAAGAAACTCGATTGTCGTTGAAAATTCCCTCTGCCTGGAAATATATATCTTAAATGTACACCACATTTTAATGCAGCCCCACAATAAGCGGAAGTTAGTGACTAGGTCAGTATGCTATTTTCTCACAATTGACGTAATCGATTGGATACGTAATGCAACGTCCCACAATCTGTTTTTATTAAAAAAGCATTTACGATATTCATTTCACATATTGACGAGAGAGAACCAGTTTGTTATCTTTTGAATTCCCAAAACTAAACCAAACCTCATTTTGGCTACCGATGGGAGAACAACCATCATAGCCTGCCCTATCACAAAGCAATTGGATATTAGAGTGATGATGTTAATATTTCCAATAGATTTTGAAACAAAGTGGGATATATTTATCCAAGATGCAGCGCAGTAACATCATCAGTTTTTTCTAATGTAGTATATGAGCTTGTGAAATAGAAAATACATCGTCAACGACCGTGTTTTCAGCGACAACGCTCAGTGCCATATACTCTGCATTATGTTATGTTTTTGCAGGTTTTTGCTACAAAACGGCTAGCGATACGAGGACAACCATCACAGCCTTCCTTATCACCAAAAGCAGGATATAAAGGATATAATGTTAACGGCTACGATGGA